>JAPFRF010000022.1:26609270-27209270 GCA_029282475.1 Phrynocephalus forsythii
AGAAGATCTTCTAGCAGCTGCATTATCCGAATTGGATGCAATTATGACAGAAACTGACTTGAACTCCACCCAAACTGTCCATTTCATCTGAGAAATAAGCAAGCATCTTGGAAGCTTCAGGTTGCTTGGGAGGGTGTCCGACAAAATAATTCTTTCTCCTCAAAACAATAGTTAGGTGTTACTTTGGATCATACATTGATGTATAAGAAACATTGCCAAATTACAAACCAAAAAGTGTCAGCAAGGAACAATATTCTCTAAATCTGGAAGTTGAGTCATGGCTACTGGACTTCTTTTTTCTTGAGAGACAGAAACGTTTCGCTGCTCAACGAAACAGCTTCATCAGTCTGAATACAGCTAGTGCAAGTCCTCCATCTTATAGTCAGCTTTGACCTCTTGTCAAAAATATTCTCCAAAATCTATCAGGAACCAGTTGGGGCACATGGCCACAATTACAAAAAACTATAACCGTCATCGCACACTCCTCTGCAATCAAGTACGCCAGCCCAATACTTTATAGTTCACTCAACAAAGGTGGTAAAATCATTACCAGATGCCGAAAGAGAGCCCTTATTGATAAAATCAATTACCTAGGTGGGCATGGTACCACTGAAACAGAGAGAGAAGTAGCAGCTAAAATGAAACTGAAAAGTGAAAGATTCAAATCAAATCAAACGTGGTTGATTTGATGAGCTATCACCCTACCACTCCCAGATTAAAACCAAGGAAATGTTCTTTTCAGAACTAAGTTGATGCAGAGAATGTGGAATGTAGGAAGGCAATAATTTGTAAAGAACGTCCTACTGATGTCTTAAAATCAATGGAATCCCACTAAAACCTTGACCCCATTCACATGGAAAACTGAGTTATGTGCTAAGTCGCCTATTAGGCTATGGAATGGAGTTGGCATAACCGAGGTAGATCTAAGAAAATGAGATTATTATATTAGCACAGTGCTTTGAGTGCAGAGGAGAACTGCCAACTTCACACCTATATCAGCATACGCCATACCCCCCATCTTCCTCAAACACCCATGATGTTGCCAGCTGTTGGGTGAAAGTTATCTGATAGATTTATTTGGCACAGTGGAGCTTCTGACATGAACAAAGAATGGAAGTTTTTAAAAGGAAACACAATTGAGACCAGATTAAAAAAACACAATCAAAGGCTAGAATAAGAATAAAGAGACAGAATAAAAGTCGTCCAATTAAACCCCAGTGAGCGGCCACTCAACTTGAATGCTGAATGAAAAAGGCTATTGCCTGATGCCAGAATAACAATGGAGAGGCAGGCAGCCAAGTCCAACTTTTGCAGGGACAGCTAGCAAGAAATGCTCTTAGTTCTGTTATTGCCGAATTTATTCTGGGTTGATCAGCCGGCTGGATAGCTCACTGGCTTATGTCTTTCGGAACCTCAGCACATCCGATCTGGCCTGATTTCAGAAGCTAAGCAGGGTCGGCCCAGGTTAGTATTTGGATGGGAGACCACTAGGGAATACCAGGTGCTGTAGGCACCTGGAGTAGGAGCCGGCAAGCCACTCCAGTATTTCTGCCAAGAAAACTACATGGATATGGGGTCATGAAGAGTCATGCAACACACACACTCATTTTTTGGAATCACAATGTTACAGAAGCTAGCCAAAATCATTTCAGCACCATGGAGAGCTCCTTAGAAATTTTATTTAAACTAATTTTTTAGAATTTTTAAGGAATTAAAATTCCTTGATTTCAGTCGGTCACAGCTGTAAGAACACAACACAACACAACACAACAACATGTGCAAACCAGACTTGTATTACATACTCATTCACACAGATGATGCCTTCAAGAACCAGAAATAGAGGACAGCCCTCTGTTTAAATCAACCCAGACCAAACTATTGACCTGCAAGTGTTTCCTTGGGTTCAGCTTGGTGGAGCCCCACCGCTTCTTACCTCGTAACTCTCCCAAGTCCAGTGTCTTCCCTAGCTGCTCTAGTAAGTCAGCCCGGGCTGCGTTCTTTTTGTGCTTTTTCCCATCGTAGTGCTGTTGCGCCATCATTGGGTTGTTAAACCACGCTGCACAGAGTTGGCAGTACCTGTCGGAGTCTCTTCTCTGGTGGGGCAGGGAGACCACGGGGGAGCTGTCCATGTGTGGCTGTTTTAGGGAACTCAGGTTGGTCTCTGCAAAAGAACATAAGCAGGAAGGAAGGAAGGAAGGAAGGAAGGAAGGAAGGAAGGAAGGAAGGAAGGAAGGAAGGAAGGAAGGAAGGAAGGAAGGAAGGAAGGAGTTGATGGATGGACAGATGGATGGAAGGAAGGAAGGAAGGAAGGAAGGAAGGAAGGAAGGAAGGAGTTGATGGATGGACAGATGGATGGGAGGAAGGAAGGAAGGAAGGAAGGAAGGAAGGAAGGAAGGAAGGAAGGAAGGAAGGAAGGAAGGAAGGAAGGAAGTTGATGTCAGCAGCTACCCACTATGTCACATGGGATCTCAACATATGGCATATAAATATTTAAATTGTTCTGACACAGCATTTGTTTTAATACAATATTTAATTGCTTTATATGGAGACAAAGACAGGAAGAGAAATACATTAAAAGAAAACAGCAATCACAACTACTATATAGTCTTAGGGTGACCTGCTGGATAGCTCAGTGGTCTAGAGACACTTGGTCTAGAACTAGGGTCACCTAAAACTCCCAGAAGCCTTCAGCACTAATGGTGCTCTCCAGGATTTCTGGGAACTGTAGTCCAAGCATATCCAGGTTGAGAGCCACTGGTCTAGACATCTGGCAGCAGAGTTCTGGCCCCACGCCTTTCCTTGCCAGCCTGTGTGGACTTGATTTTCCACAGGGTGATGCTGAGTGGTGGTGCATGAATCTTTCACATTCCCCAAAAACAATCAAAGCTGGGAAATAACAGCAGATCTTGTGATATAAATCATATAAATTAATTATGTGCTTGGTAAAGAAATTGTACTAATATCCTTGTTGTCAAAGAGAGTTGTGCAGCACAGCACAGTACAGGTGATACAGTGAGGCCCTACTATGCAATTCTTGGTTCACTAGGCTTACATTGAGCTTCAGATGCTTAAAATAGTTTTTTTTCTGAGAAATGTGTTATGTTCCTCTTCTTACTCTCAGCCTCCCTGGACAAAACAAAGAAGGCTATCCCAGGGTGCTCTGGAGAATGATGAAAAAAACTGAGGTTGGGAGGCCAACTCAGTAATTGCTATTGTTACTTGCAACCAGTGCCACTACCTTGGAGAGAGAGAGAGAGAGAGAGAGAGAGAGAGAGAAGCTTGAAGTTACAATGCAGTCAGTACTAATGGTGACTTGAGGGATTGTTGAGGAAGTTCCCAGAAATAGCATGGAAAAAATTACAAACGGCCATTAACTTACAGCTCTGGTTCAAATCAATGAAAGTCCTGCTAGAACTGAAGACTGACTTATGAACTAAGGTAAACCCATCTACCACCACCTGTATAAATGTGTCTCGTCTCATGTTCTCAGCAAATGTATCTCTCGGGAGAAGATTCAAACAGGCATGATCACCTTGGGACGTCTTTCTGCTTGAATTGTAACAGGACCTCATCTTAGAAGGGGAGCCAAGAGGATGGAGCATCCATTATCTGACTCCACAGATTCTTAGGCTGATATTTCACGTCCATCTCATCGCTGTTCACGGTCCCACTTGGGACCGGTACGAAGTAATCTAACCGCACGTCCATTGTGGGATGAGGGGAGTTCGTCCCGACCACGCCCCCTGAACTGCGATCTAAGCGGGATGAGAGACTCCCCTCCCTGGCCTCGGGAATCTGCTCATCACGCTTCTCATTCTGAGACGAGTGCCTCCCGCAACGTGCTATTCTCCATCTAGTGGGAGGAGTGCGAAGTGCCATTCACCAGTACATTCCCTATGGAGTCAGCAATACAGTGCAGAGAGATTAACTTAGCTCCGTAATGCATTGAAGGCAAGGCTTTGGAGAATCAAAACATCACAAATCGGAAGGTCGGGACCGGGGGGGATGGAGAACAAAGGCATGGAATTTCACATCTCATCACGGAACGAGGACGTGCGGAAACAGTTATGCCGGTATTATCCATCATGCCCGTGCGTACATGGGAACAGGGACAGAACCGCAAGAAGACCACGTGACTGCGACCGACATCAACACGCAAAGAACTTCCTCCCGGGACGAGAATGGACGTGAAGTAACCATCTTAGTCTGAGAGGGTGGGTGGGAGAACCCACAACAAATTCAGTATGAACACTGATGAGCTCAAAGGATTCCCCCAGGAAACGGAATCTGTTCTCACCTCGAGCTTTGAATAAAATATATTATGCTGGGGCGGGGGGGAATCTTTGAAGGCATCTAGTGTTTTAGAGGGCAGGGCCTCCTCACTCCTCCTTGTTTATTATTGCTTCAAATGCTCCTGTGTGTTAAGCAATGAGGAAGACAATGTTTCCTGCTGCATGAGAACACATTAGGAAAAATGAGGTCCTTGGAGTATTTAGTGATAACATGATGGAATGTTTCCTCTCCAGCTGCCTTTACTCATCACTCCCAACTATCTAATGTTGTCTTCTAATATTCAGCTACCATAAGCAATGACCTTGGTGCTGCTGTTGCTATGGCAAAATTGTGACAAAAAACATGAAGAAGAGTAGGAAAAGAAGGCATTGAGTCAATGGAGCTATCCAACTGTTCGTTTGGGATGGCAGCTCATGAGTGGTGGGGCCACCGTGAGATACACAAAGCTGGACTAGATGGGCCTTTGGCCTGATCCAGTGTGGCTCTTCTTAGGTTCTTACGTACAGCCAGGCTTCGGGATAAAATAGCAGGGTGGAAATATGGGATGGCTGTACTTTAGGGTTGCCAAACGAGGAGGGGGAGTAACGTACCACCGGAAAAATGACCCCAGTTTGCATGAAATGTTTGTATGCGAATCTAGGTGGAATGGCTGAAGAAGCAACTGCTGGTTGTCCTTCTCTTCTTCTCTTCATGAGATTGTGACTCAGTGCCTTGCCTTCTCATGAGCTTAGGAGAGTATTATTTATTATGATGCTTTATTTAAAACATTTCTGTCCCGCTTTTCTCCCCCAAAAGACCCAAAGTGAGGAATTTTATGTGTTTCTGTCCAGGAATTTGGGGACAAGACAAGCAAGATTCTATTTCCTCCACAAGACACTGAAAGTTCTTTTTTCCAAAGAGGTCGCTGACTGGCTGGCTTTGAATAGCTGGTCAGATTGTGGTAGGGCTTTTCCACCCCAGAGAGGGTGTCCATCTCCTCCATGGACACAGGCCATGATGAGGCATTGACTCTTCCTGATTGACTCATCCTTCACCCCCTTGCATATCCTCCCTTTGGCCTTTTTGTGACAGGGTAAAGATGCTCCTAAGCACATCCAATCTTGCCTGATTTCAGAAGCTAAGCAGGGTCGGCCCTGGTTAGTACTTGGATGGGAGACCATCAGGGAATACCAGGTGCTGTAGGCGCCTGGACTAGGAACTGACAAACCACTCCAGTATTCCAGCCAAGAAAACTCCATGGACACGGAGTCACAAAGAGTTGGTCACGACTGTAATGACACATCACACACAGAGAGAGATGCCCTAAGCATATCCGATCCAAGTAAAAGCAGCCATTTCAGGAGAGACCAAGATGGCTAGGCACCTGGAGCTGAGCCAGTACTCCTGCCAAGAAAACTCCATATTCTACAACACAATGCACAAAGTAAAAGCAGCCATTTCAGGAGAAATGGCTCAGAGCCCCCATATTCTCCTCTGCCCTTCCAATTGAACTCAAATAACTTGCAGAGACAGCGGCAGGAGCCTTTGGGTGTCTCGTGCTCCATAAATGGGGGCGGAATGGTTACACATGGGTGAAAAACAGCAGGGTGTTTATTGTGAGAAAAGCATCTTGGATGTGCTTTTTCACAGGGCCTGAGGCTATAAAGCCTAAGATCTTCTTCTTCTGTGCTGATCCCTCCCTGTTTATCACTTTGCCGAGGCCCATGGAGGGAACTGCATGCCAGTGTCAGCATCAGGCTGTTTCCCAACTGCACCACCAGGGCTTCATGCTGAATCCTTTCTGCAGGGGTTGAGACGGCAAGGGAAGAACCCAGTTGCAAGGGTACAAGTAAGCCCCTGAGTTTCCCTAAGGGAAAGAGCCCACTTAAGGGCGTTTTACACGACCCCTAAAATCCGAGGCAAAGGGCTTATACATCACCCCGGGGACCTTGGTGAGCAGAAAATCAGTAAAACATAAATGAATGCATTTTATTGATTTAAAACTGTCCTGATATCCAGGATATAGAAAGTCTATTTAGGAAACAGTCATGATCAGCCTCTACTATGAGTGACTATGTAAAGCCTCCATATTCAGCACCAGTCTGTTATTCTACCAAGCCTGGTACTGCTTACCTGCACTTGGAGCAGCTTAGTACAAATCATTTGGGCCTTTTAAAAAAGTCTACTTTTTAGATTACTTCCACTTTAAATCAGGCCACAAGGCAGTCTAATAAGAATAATGAGGTCTGTCTTCCTTAACTACCCATTTTCAGACACAGTGGTGGGAAATTCTTCTCTGATTGAGGTTTGCAGGGGACTTTTTAAATGCATCCACGAACAATCAGATGATTGAATATCACCTGCTGACGACATTTGGCTTTTCGAATGCAAGAGTTAATGGGGGTGTTAATGGAAGCCACAGTCGGAGCATGTGGTCACAAGTAGAGATGGGCACAAATAAAAAAAATGGTGTTTTGTTTGTCGTTTGTCTTTTGGGGGGTCCATTTTGGTTCATTTCGTTTTTCATGAATTTTTCCAAAAAATTCATTTTCATTTTCGTTCATTTCATTACCATTTTGATACCATTTATTTCAATTTATTGTGATTTTTTTTAGCATTTAAAGCAGTTCAATGTATTGCCGTAACGAAAACGAAACAGGTGACAAAATTTCTGGTGTTTCTGTTTGTTTCGTTTCATTTTAGAGACAAAATTTGTTTGTTGTTTCGTTACATAAGCAAAATAAAAAATGAAAACGGAAATGAAAAATTGTTCATTTAGTGCCCATCTCTAGTCACAAGAAGGTCGGGCAAAACTGGAGAGGCCAGACAACCTCAAAAATGCTTGTGGAAAGATTAGATTAACCCGACCTCCCTCTCCTCCCTCTGTCATTGCCAAATGAAGAGCAAAAATGATATTCTATCCTAGGCACGTGCCAAGAGGAAAAATAAGCAGATTTGCTGAGTTATCAGAGGACAAAGCGGCAGCTTCCAGTGTGCAAATGCTGATAGTCTGATAGTTCTAAATGGGTTAACAATCAGTGCATTATGGGTTAACCAGCAGAAGTGACCTGCTGACAACGTCTGCATTCTCTAAGACTGAAATAACTTCCAGGATGCAAAACTGCAAAACTGTGAAATTATAGAACTGTTAGAGCTGATGTGAAATGCTTATGTGACAAGATGTTGAATCAGCAAAGAAGTGTCATTTTAGAACTACTGTATAACTGTAGCACAGAGGAACACCAGGTCATAACAGGTATGCAAAAAGGAACAACTATTAGTGTAACAGCAAGCTGGTCTGAGCTAGTTCCCATGAAAATTGGAACGACTGTATTGTGGAAGATTCTGGACTCTGGGTGTGGCAGGCTAAAATGGTTTTTAGGGAATGTTCTGGACCATTTGGGGGTCCAGAATCTCTATGACCACAGTTAACATCACCCAGATTCTGTGACCCTAAATGCATTTAGTTCTTATTATGTGTGCTTGTCTTGTTATATATTAAATCCACTTTGCATTCTCCTTGAAGTCCCTGTGTACTCTTTAATAAAAGTTTACATTTAGCCCTTGAGGAGATTATCAGTGTTATTTTTAACCCAACTTAAATTTCTGAAAATAAGAAAAAGCCGTCCCTCTTTCTATAGTAGGTCCAGTGGGGCTGGATCATAAGAAAAAAAGAACAGAAGAAGATCCCTGCTGGATCAGGCCAAAAGCCTATCTAAGTCCAGTTTCCTGTATCTCACAGTGGCCCCACCAGATGCGTCCGGGAGTGCACGAGACTAGATATCTGTCTCCTGATCCCACTCCCCTGCATCTGGTCCTTGAAATACCCCGGTTTCACCCTTGGAGATTACACATCATCATGGTTTGTAAGATGTGATGGGCTATTCATCTTCCAATCTTTGTGCCGTATCAATTTATAAGACCTTGTTTTCACTTTCCATCCTGAAATCCCCATGTGTTTCACAAAGTGGATATTCCAATTACTTTGTTACTGGTTTTAGGTGCATCCATGTTACTGCCAACTTAAAGCGACCCTAGGTGTGAGTGTTCTTCAGAATGCCCTTAACAGCTCCGCCCAACTCTTGTGAACTCAACCACGTGGCTTCTTTTAGGGAGTCCGTCCATCGTTTTGTGTGGTCTTCCTCTTTTTCCTCTGCCTTCTGCCTTTTCCAGCATGATGGTTTCCCCCAAGAGAATCTTGCCTTCTCGTGATGTTCCCAAATTAGGACAACCTCAGCTTCAACATTTTTTTTTGCCTCCAAAGAGAATTCAGTCTAGTTTTGCTCTACGACTCACTTGTTTATCTTTCTGGAAATCCAGGGTATTCACAAATCTTTCCTCCAACACCACATTTCAAACAAATCCATTTTCCCCCTGACAGCTTTCTTATCAGTCCGGCTTTTGCACCCATACATGAAAACTAGAAATGCAGGTGTGTGGATCATCTCAGCCTTTAGTCTCCCGGGACACATCCTTACCCCTGGTGACCGTTTTGAATTCTTTCATTGCTACTGTTCCTAATTTCCTAACCTCCATACATCCGCTGCTCACTTTGGACAGCTTCTGTCCTCCCCTCTCCACCCACGATATGTTGTTGAGCTGTGCACTAAAATTTACTACCACATTTGAGAATTTGTGAGTGGCTTCATGCCCTCTTTTCGATTCTGAAATGCCTTGCAGCTTTTTCACATTCTCACGCTAAGGACGTGTCAACCATTTGTCATCAAATTGATTTTTTTTAAAAAGGGAACTCTTTCTCACCCTTACCTGGACTACATGTCCCATCCAATGGGACGTGCAATCCGATTTCTGGAAGTGCTTCTTGGCCAGGGAAGGAAGGCTGATATTTGCAAATATAAAAAGGTGCATTGCCTTATTTTTTTTAAAAAAAGAGGTTACCATGGCAGAGAGAAAGCTGGATGCTGCATTCACTCAACATGCATCTCCTCTTACTCATTTGCTTTTTCCAAATTGGCAGTGACTTAAGCCCAGCGCCTTGTCTTTCCTTTTTCTGCTCCACACAGCTAAATGGAATGTTCCTTTAAGAGTAAAAGTTACAATAAGAAAATCACACTCCCCCCCCCAAAAAAATCAGGGGAACTTACCTGTAGCCTTTATGGCTGGCTGTTCCCCAAGCAGCAGCTTTAATCTTTTGGCATGGATTTTCCCTTGATAATGTGACTCAGCCACCACGGCCGACGTAAAGGACATATTGCAGAGTGTACAGCACTTGTTCTTATCCACTGAGTCCTCATCATTGCCCTGCAGGATGAAAAGCAAAAACCAGGGGGGTTAGCTGCTAGCCATGGCAGAGAGAGACAGCAGGCATCGCCAGCAACATAAGATAAACCCAAGTCCAGCCAGATCAGTTTGAGAGATGGAGGATTAGAGAGTTTTGGGATGAATTTCAGAAGACAAGTTGAAATGACCTGTATGAGAAAGTCTCTCTCTCTCTCTCTCTCTCTCTCTCTCTCTCTCTCTCTCTCTCTCTCTCTCTCTCTGTCCCTTTTTTAAAGGAACAGTGACCAGAAATGCAAGTGACTTTTTGTTTGCTTGACCATTGGTCAGATTCTTTGTTCTTCTTTTACATGACCTCTAAAATCCGCTGGCAACTTAAATTTGGATCAGAGATCATGGGGTTTTGTTCTGCTTCCTGTGTTCCCACCCTTCCGCAATCCATTGCTCCTGTCTGCGGTGAGGGGGGGGGAGAAAAAAAAGGGAGAAAAAAATGCAGGCTCACCTCCGCTCACCTTCCTCTGCCATCTAAGCAGCCCCGTAGGGAATTCCTGTCTGTTAAAGGGGCGGTGGGACAAAAAACAAACAAACAGAAGGCGAGGAGAGCCCAGCATCCACAGCTTTACAATCTGCATCGGAATTTTTTTTTACCTCTGGAGACCAGGTACTTGTAAAATGAGCTGGGGTGTGCTTAGGTGGGAATAATTTTTTTTAAGTCCGCAGCTGGTAGGAAAACAATTTTAAGCTCCACATCTGGGAGCCCTTTGCATCGGATTTTAGGGGTCGTGTAAAAGCAGCCTCAGTTTGCACACATGTGAAAAGCCAGGCAAAATCAAATAAAAAATGGGGGGAATGAAGCAAAACACAAGACTGTAGTTGCCCCTTAAAGACATCCCAATGCAAGCTTTTGGGGAATTAATTTGCTTTCTCAGACAGGTTAGAAGGTAAGAGGTTTCTGTCTTGCTTTGGCAGCTGTGGCCCTCGGTATGGGTGGCACCACGTTTTCAGGGCAGGGTTGGGGGTTGGCAGAGCTTTTGTTCAGACCCAAGGACCCAAACTGTTCGTAAATGGGACGAGGCAACGAGAATCACCTACGGTTCCAACCTTGCAAAGCTGAGACAGATCTACGAAAACATTATAAGCATGAAGAAGTTCCCGCAAATCGATTCAACTCCACGTGGAACCTTAGCGACTGCTTTTCATGACGGCTCGAGGAAACCTCAAAGCCATTTCCCCCTCCCACTAATTTCCAAGCCAAATTAATTAATGCTCCATTTATAACCATTAGCTCACGTGCACTCCAGCTGCTTCAACCTAAATGACACCCCCTGCTGCGTTACTTCCTCTGAAATTCCTGTGGAATAATAAATCATATCCATCTCTGCTCCGCTTCACGCACACACACACACACACACACACCGCCGGAGTTTAAGTAGGCCATCGTCTTTTAATCTTGGGCGCTCATCAGACAGCATCTCTGTGCTTCCACTTTTTCAGAAGTGTTCGCACATCAGTGGTGGAATCCCAGCCTTTCAAGCGGCCCGCTTCTTATCCAGGCCTTGAGTACCTGAAGTCGACAACACGCTATGCGGCGCTGAGGACGGGAGGCTGTGAATTTCTGGCCCACAAATGCTCTTGTCTGCCTGTTTTTATCGGCCTCCCAACCATGTTCTTATAGCAGCTTTACAAGGAGATAATAGGGCTGACAGCAGACGGCAAAAGCAACAGCCACGGGCCACCGGGATCAATCGCACGTCATGGATGATGAACAGCCAAAGCCACACATTTAAAGGACACTGTTATCTGTGGGTTCTCTTTAATGGCACCCTTGGATGACAAGCACCAACGGGACGAATGGCACCCAGCTGTCCTGATCCAGCTCACCCAAGCCTCTGTGTCTACTGCAACAACCCGATCAAATCTTAGTTTCCACAGCCATTGTTAAGACAACCAATCCCCACAGGGACAGGGACAGCCATCTGGGAGTCTCTTAAGAATTCGGATCTTAAACCTGTCATTTTAGGGCACGGGCTCCCAACCTTGGGTCCTTGGATGTTCTTGGACTACACCCCCCCTCAAAAAAAAAATCCTGGCCAGCACCACTGGTGGTGAAGGCTTCTGGGAGTTTTAGTCCAAGAACATCTGGGCACTATTTAACCTGACCTTCTTCTCTGCCTTATCATTGTTTATTTAACCTGACCTTCTTCTCTGCCTTATCAACCCAAGGTCAAGAGCGATGGATCTAAGACTTCCAGCTTGGAGGGACAGGAGACTGCCGGAGTCAGGGGTGCGGGAACCCTGAAACTTGCAGTGAATAGGTGTGTTCCAGTAAGTTCCTGATTTGCTCCTTGTTCGTTCCTGCCTTGATTGCAAAGACTTCTGTGTGCTCCAGTTGCTCTTGCCTCACAGGCTCTGGTTTGGGTGCAACTCCCTTTTTCATTAGGATGTCCATGCCTCCTGACAGAGGCAAAACCTGGAGGTAGTCCCTCTGGGCCACTAGCATAAAAGTTTTAATTAACATAAACTCCCCACATGTTACCACCAAAGACATAGTTTTGGGTCCATTGAGATGGAATCCCTTTGAACGAGGAAATGTGCAAATGCACCCAGACTCTGGAACTCCCTCCCACTAGAGGCCAGGACTGCCTCATCTCTGTTGTCCTTCCGGAAACAGGCAAAGACCTTTCTCTTCAGGCAAGCTTTCCCTGAATGATGGACTACCATGTGTATTTTATATGAATCTATGAGTCCACATAGATTTTGTGTTTATGACTACTTATAACTATGTTGCTTTAATGTAATGCTGTCTATTAATGCTGTAAGATGTCCCTCAATTCCTTGTTCTCAAATACACTTGAACATGTCTTAATTGTACTGGACTGTATATTATCCCTCATTGAAGTTTGGTTAATCTGATGTTCCTCTTGATTTCTCCCCAAGGGCTGTATATTGGATACAAGTGTTGGTGCCTATCTCTGCAAGCTGGTCTCCATAGCGGTGCTTAGAAGTTATCTCAAAAGAATCCCCAAAACATTTGGACATTTCTTAAACCCAATGCTGCCAATGCATCCAGCTGCCTCCGTGTCCACTTCCTGTGCCTAGCACAAATTAATCTGATATTCCATGGAGAGTGGCGGAAAATACACAGCTGCCTCAGAGCTATTTTTAGTTGCCACTAGGCTTAATTAGCTTGATTGGCAGGAATATTTCTCTTTATCTGTTGACCAGGAGGACTTATTAATCAGGGTTGCTGAAACTCCCATTATTCAGCAATAGTATGAGCTTGCTTCACCTATCTATCTATCTATCTATCTATCTATCTATCTATCTATCTATCTATCTATCTATCTATCTATCTATCTATCTATCTATCTATCTATCTATCATCACCCCAGTAATACAAGCACCCTCCTTGGAGGTTTATGTAAGATTACAACTTACGATACAGCACGAGACAAAAAAAGAAAAAGAAATCAGAAATAAGACTGCAGTGCAAAAGTTAATAATTAAAACAATTGAAACAATTAATGACTTTTGCTGTAGTTATTTTGATAACAACTTGTTAAAATTTAATAGCAACTTGTTAAAAAGATTTAATAACAACTTGCTAAAAATTCTTAATAACAACTTGTCAAAAATTTTTTAAAAATCAATAATGTTTAACAAGTTGTTATTGCCAGCATCCTGGATTTTCCATTATTGAAGGCAGCTTTAAATGAGTCTGTCTTTGCTGTCTTCCTACACATAAGGAGAGGAGGCATATCTCTGTCGGCACTGTATTCACACAACCGAAAAGGCACAATTCCTTGTATTTGGCTTTTTTGACCTTAGTGTCTTTTAACCATAGGGATTCCGATGAGAAGGTGGGATGGATACCTGATTTCTGAGACACATGAATCTCCTTTTGGGTTTTCATCTAAAGTTTCCAGGAACTATTCAAGATAAGGACCCTTATTCCTTCTCAAAAAGCTTCAGCAACCTGGACTATTTATTTGGATTTTTATATCCATCACTGCTGACATTCATACATTGACGTGGTACTCCTTTGCATGTATATGCACAGTGTTGCTTACATACATTGTGTACTGAGCATTGTAAATATCCATAGGTTTGTTACCACTTTCTCACATGTTATTATAGTATGATACATATCTATGTTTTATAGGCTGACTTGTATTATTATGTGTGTGTGTTGTGTCGTTACAGTCATGACCGACTCTTCGTGACCCCATGTCCGTGGAGTTTCCTTGTCAGGAATACTGGAATGGTTTGCCAGTTCCTTCTCCAGGCGCCTACAGCATCTGGTATTCCCTGGAGGTCTCCCATCCAAGTACTAACCAGGGCCGACCCTGCTTAGCTTCCGAAATCAAGCGAGATCGGATTGTGCTTAGGGCATCTAGGCAGCTCTTGTATTATTATATATGCTGTCTAATTTGATATAAGGAGTTCTCCTTAGTAGCATCAGTGTAATTCTGCACTCCCTCTTTTTGTTACATCAGCATTAAGATAAGATAAGATAAACGTTTATTGATTCCACATCAGGGAAATTTACTTGTTACACAGCTCCCAATACAAAGAACAAATAAAGAAGAGTAGTAAGTGCACAAAAAGGATAAGGTGAGAAAGAAGATAATAGATAATAGAGATTAAGTAAAATAAAAATTCAATATACAATTATAAAATATGGAGATAAAAATTAAATGTTTAATTAAATTAAAAGCCTCCTTACCACTCATCAAAATCCAGTTGGAGAAATAAGAGAGGTGTTCTAAGCTACAGCAGCCATAAAGGCTCATGCAAGACTTCTGTTTTGTACCTCTCTACACACACACACACACACACACACACACACACACACACACACACACACACACACACACACACACACACACACACACACCAGTCCTTCTCCTCAACTCGGCTCTGAGGCACCAGGGGAATTTTTTCAAAGTTATTTCAAAGTCGAGGCCTTGTACAAGATGCTTTTCCTTCATAGGGCGGCGTTCACCACACTGTGCCAAAGTGCAACCCACAAAGCCCTTGTTTGAAAACCTGACCCTTGAACAGTATTTGTGCTCTGGGACCCCCCTCCTGCTCACACGTGCATCTTTGAGAGCCCCCCCCCATCCCGTGCGTCAACGGGGTTTTTTCCCCCCCGTCAACCTACTTTCTGCGAGACGTGTGCTTTAAAAGGAAAGGCAGAAATAAAAACAAAAACCTCTTGCCACATCAGATGCTTCTCAGATGAAATCGGGGCTGTTTATTTTCTTTTTCTTTCCTGCCTTGCTGTCAAGTGGCTCTTTGTCTTTATTCAGATGCTGCTTTCAAGTTTATGGCAACTGCGGCATGGGTAGCTTTCTTCTAAGCACTATTCCTAGCTAAGGGGTGGGTGGGGTGGGGGTGCCGTGTGTTCCGTTTTGGCATTTCAGAGGCTTTCCCTGTTGGTCAGAAGCACCTCTCAAAGCTGAAAGCTTCAGACATGCCCAGGTTGCCTGCACAGCACAAAGAGACATCCAAAATTCTGCCGTATGTCCCTTCAGAGACCCTCGGTGGGGCAGGGGAGCCATCTACCCAAGGGCAACCTCATAATCTCCACACTGTTGGGCATAGATGGGTTTCCAGTTTATTATTTTGTTGCCTGTTCTTTTCTTAATCACCTTGAATGCTGCAAGATGGATGGACGGACGGATGGACGGATGGGTGGATGGAGAGTGGGAGGGAGGGAGGGACAGAGACATGGAGGTAGAGATGAGAAAACCCCCATGACAAGGATTTGAAGCCCCCTCTCTATGGGCTAGGGACATTTTGTAGAGCTTCTCTGTCCCACCATAAGGTCTTCTGCTGTTATCTCCAGTCAGAGAACAGGGGGGAGGCTATCTCTACCAAGGTTATACTCCTTAGAACCTGGAACTTGGGTAGACTAGTTTTTCCTGGGGTGGGCTAGTGGGGATGGGGGGCTAGATGAGGTTACTTCGGGCAGAGGTGCAATATGCCATTTGGTCCAATCCTAATCAGGTGACTTAATAACTGTGGCCACTAGCTAGCACCTAGGTCTGACATAGCTGCTTGTAATGCTGGGTGAAATTCTGTGATATCGTTCCCAAAGACCCAATGACAATGGGGAATCATCATCATCATCATCATCATCATCATCATCATCATCATCATCATCATCATCATCATCATCATCATCATCAAATCCCAGGTCTGGATTTTTAAGATAAGATAAATCTTTATTGATCTCACATTGGGGAAATTTACTTGTTACACAGCTCCCAATATAAAGAATAAATAAAGAAGAGCAGGTGCACACACAAAAAAGTGTAAGGTGAGAAAGAAGAAGATAATAGGTAATAGAGATTAAATAAAATAAAAACCCAGCATACAAATATACACTATAAAATGTGGATATAAAAAAATGTGGGGGGGGGGAGGAAAAAGAAGCTACAATCTATGCATACGAATATGTTAGACTGTAGAGATTTCCCACTGTGAGATTCCTCTCTTTCCCTGGAGATGGGCACAGTAGTCCTCAGAGATCTTAGGAGATGCCCTGGGACCTGCCAAGCCTTTCCCTCTTCCCATCCTCATTCTGAACTCAGTATTGGTCCCAGCCCAAGGGCCCATTCCATTAATCAGGCATGTCCAAACTTTGGGCCTCCAGATGTTTTGGACTGCAACTCCCACAGTCCTTTGTCACTGGCAATCTAAGCTTAGAATTCTGGGAGTTGTGTCCAAAACATCAGGAGGGCCGAAGTTTGGACATGCCTGCCTTACTTCTTTCAAGTTTGTTGTTCTACCCCAGACCCATTTCGTTCTGCAAGCTTGGCAGGAAAATCTCCCCAGATAATCTAGGAGACAGCTCTGCTTTTGGGCAACAAAATGGTGGCTGCGTTTTTTCTTTTTCTTTTCTGGCAAAGCATAAGATTCAGGCCAACCATCAATTCAATCAGAAGGCTTCTGCTTATTGACCACAGCCAACCAAATCAAAGTGGAAGGGCTTGAAAGATAATCTACGCACGGCAACACGGGCGATTGATTCAACAATCATTTCCCCAAATGTATTTGCTCTCGCCTTTCCACTGGAGATAAATAAACCCATCATTCAGCACAGTTTGTATGAAGCAGCAGCATATTGGCCCGAAAGACTCTTGAGGAATGCATTGTTTGTGAAGTCTAATCGGAACAGACTTGATCCGTAAAATTCCTTGACTAACGTGTTGATTGGGACTTCGTATTGGCTTTTGCATCTCTGGAAGGTGCTCAGTCAGTTCTTGGTTTTTCAAAAAGTATTCGGCTACATTTCAAAAGCTTTCTCTTTGAAAAAGAATTGATTCAGAAATGTTTGTTTTGACCTGGAAAAAAAGAGGCCGGACTATATGTGCTCCATTCCTTTCCCCTTGGAATGCCGCAATCACCTGCCTTCTGGTGATTCCATATTCACGTCTAGACATAACGTTAATTGACAGAGCTCCTGTTTAAAATAACATCAGGAAACTTCAAAGCCGATCTTGTACTGCCAGCAGAATGAAGAGTTAGACAAGTTCTGAAGAAGCTGCCGAAAGTCGTGCGGGAGGCGAGCGTAAAATACGAGAAGGCACTGCAAGAGTCTTTTGCGACATTGCCTGCCAGCAACCTGAAAATGGTGTGTGTGTGTGTGTGTGTGTGTGTGTGTGTGTGTGTGTGTGTGTGTGTGTGTGTGTGTGTTGTGTGTTGTGTCGTTACAGTCGTAACTGACACTTCCTGACTCCGTGTCCATGGAGTTTCCTTGGCAGGAGTACTGGAGTGGTTTGCCTACAGCACCTGGTATTCCCTGGTGGTCTCCCATCCAAGTACTAACCAGGGCTGACCCTGCTTCGCTTCTGAAATCAGGCAAGATTGGACGTGCTTCGAGCATCTAGGCAGTTGGAAATGGGGTGGGTGAGTATAAAAGAGTTCAGGGAAGGCAGGACAGAATGTAAGGAAGGTCGCAAAGATGGTCCAAGGTCCAGCACCATGGACAGATGAAGGCGGGTGTAATGTAGTACGAGGGAGGGGGGAAGAGGAGAAAAAGATGAATGTTGGGACAACCTCATTGAAAACAACAAAATGCAGTCATAGTCGCTGAACAAGCTCAGTGGTTACACCTGTTCTCAACATGAACAGAATCATGTTGGATCCCTCTCTGCTATCTAGAAGTTGAGTCATGGGAACTGGTCTTCTTTTCTTAAGATCTCAAAATGTTTCCCTACTCATCCAAGCAGCTTCACCCAATTGCCATGGCTCTACGTCCAGATAACCGCACCTGGATGACTGGGAATCTTCACAGACATCCCTCTCTGCTGCACAACTATCAAAAGGTTGGGAAGAGGAGAAGGAGGAGAAGGGTCATCCGAATTCAGAACCACAAGTGGGATTCAAAAGTAGGTTTTTAAGGGTTAAACTCTCCATCTCCAGAGGTTTGCTGGACAGATGTGTCCCAGGCAGATAGTGGGAATCTGCAAAAGCCTGGAATTAGTAGATAATAAAAAAAGAGTCAGCTGGTTCCCTCCAGATTATTCAGGTCCTCTTTTTGATCATCCATTCAAGGAGTTTGAGGGTAGATGATATTTTGCGCTTCCATTCTGCAAATCTGAATTTTGGTGGTGGTGCCAAACTTAAAGGGTTTTTAGAAGACGACAGGATAAGTCCATATGAGATATCTCTGTCCATGGCCATCAGCCATTTAAAATGAAAGCCCTGCATTCAGAGGACATGGAGTATCAAATACCACCCCAGGGAGAAAATGTGGATGGCTTGTTACCATCTCTTCACATTGTCCTTGTGAATGTCTGGAAGGTGTCTCACTTGCTGAGCCAGAGAACAGAATGCAGAGCTGTGAGAACCAAGCGGTGTTCTGTTCCCATATAATATTACGAGCCAGAACAAAGTGCAAATGGCATCGTGAAATTTTGCATCCCATTGATGGTCAAAAGACGCTGGCAGGCTCCGTTTCTCCAGCGGGGGAGTCAAGCTTCTCCAACGGCCTCTCAAGATAAGGCTTGAACCTTCCTGCAAGGGAGGGGACAGGTGGGGAAAGGATGAAGAAGCAAAGCTTTTGTGTGTGTGTGTGTGTGTGTGTGTGTGTGTGTGTGTGTGTGTGTGTCTGTGTCTGTGTGTGTCTGTGTCTGTGTCTGTCTGTCTGTCTGTCTGTCTGTCTGTCTGTCTGTCTCTCTCTCTCTCTCTCTCTCTCTCTCTCTCTCTCTCTCTGTGTGTGTGTTGGGGCGGGAAATCCTTTAAACTGCAATGTCCAATATCCCCCTCCTAGCCTGCATGCTTGATGGGAGTTGTAGTTCCCAACAGAAGACCTAGAAAATATTTGAAAAAACATTTTGCCAACGATCCTTTCTTTTCCAGGACGATAGAAAAAAAAAGGGAAAAGAACCTCTTGTTTTTTTTTTTTTTTTTTTGCCTTTTGGAAAAGAAAGTCACATGAGAAATTAAGACCTTTGCTGTGTTCTGACATCCTACTGTACATTGTTCCAACCAATCAGAGATTAGTTAGGAAACACGGGGGGCTGTCAGGACAGGAAATAGGGATAATGCGAAATGGGTCAATAATAATAATAATACCTTTATTGTCAATGTACAACATGTGCACAATGAAATTAGCTGAGTCTCCCATGCCCACCCCCACCACCATCCCGCCCCCATCTCACTGGCAATCACTCAGTCTTATTGCACCCTCTGTACTTGACACAGAATGCGCCAGCCCACAGGTCAGTTCTTCTATACTTGTCCTGGGATTATTTCCCATTCAGCAGTCTGACAGCCCATGGATAAAAACTGTTCTTCAGTCTGTTGGTACGGCAGGCTATACTACGATATCTTCTGCCTGATGGTAACAAGGTAAAAAAGTGCTGACCGGGGTGTGAGTCATCCTTAAGAATTTTTCCGACCCTCCTGAGGCAACGATCCCTAGCGATGTCGTCCAGTGCACTCAGGGGACAGCCCATGATATACTGAGCTGTGCTTACCACCCTCTGTAGTGTCTTCCTGTCAGCAGCTGTCAATCCAGCATACCAAACGGTAATGCAATATGTGAGGATGCTTTCAACTGTGGACCGGTAGAAGGAGATAATCAGTTGTTGCTTCACTTTGTTCTTACGCAAGACCCTAAGGAAATGCAGTCTCTGCTGGGCCTTCCTGACTACTTTGGTTGTATTATTCCCCAGGATAGATCCTCACTGAGGTAAACTCCCAGAAATTTAAAGGAAGAAACTCTCTCCACACACACACCCTGGATGTACAATGGGGCTAGTTCCTCTCTCTTCCTCCGGAAGTCCAGCACCATCTCCTTTGTCTTGGTAATATTTAGATGCAAGTTGTTTTCTAGGCACCATGTGGATAGTTTTTGGACCTCATTCCTGTACGGTGATTCATCTCCCCCTGTAATAAGACCCATTATGGTGGTATCGTCTGCGAACTTAATAATTACAGTAGATGGATCAGATGATACACAATCATATGTGTACAGTGAATACAGGAAGGGACTAAGCACACAGCCCTGTGGGGAGCCGGTGCTAAGCTTCAGGGAAGTAGATGTGAAAGGCCCAACCCTCACTGTTTGTGAGCGGTCCCTTAGAAAGTCCTTGATCCAATCACAGATGGTAGAAGAAAGGTCCAAATCAGCCAGCTTTTTAATAAGAATGCTTGGTAGGATGGTGTTAAAAGCTGAACTGTAATCAATGAAAAGCATCCTAACATAATTTCCAGGTTTCTCCAGATGACTCACTGCAAGGTGTAAGGCAGTAGCTATGGCATCATCTGTTGATCTGTTTCTCCTATAGGCAAACTGATGTTTATCAAAGTCTGGTGGAAAACATGTTTTAAGGTATTGGAGAACCAATCTTTCAAAGCATTTCATCACTACAGACGTTAATGCAATAGGTCTGTAGTCATTTAGGCAATTAACTGCTGTTTTCTTTGGGACTGGGACAATGGTAGCTGCTTTCAAACATGATGGAACGCAAGCCGTTTGCAGGGAGATGTTAAAAATTCTTGTCAGAACCCCTGCTAACTGATCAGCACAATTTTTACCACTATCCCCAGGACCCCGTCTGGGCCTGCAGCTTTACTGGGATTCACAGCCCTCAATGCAGCTCTCACTTGATGTTCATATAAAATGAGTGGCTGAGAATTTGAAGACTGGCAAGCAGGTACTATGGGGCCTGGTCTTTTAACCTCATAGCGAGCAAAGAAAATATTCAGCTCCTCTGCCAGTGAGGCATCAGCCTCAGCCATGTTCCTCATCTTGCCCCTAAAGTTAGTTAAATGCTGCAGTCCTTGCCATACTCCCTTTGTGTTGTTATCAGCTAAGTAGTTCTCCACCTTTTGTTTATATTTTTGTTTTGCTGCCTTTATACCTCTTCTAAGATTAGCCCTAGCCTCTCTATATGTATCCATGTCCCCTGCCTTAAAGGCAGAGTTCGGCTCTCAGAAGTGACCTTACCTCAGCAGTCATCCAGGGTTTACTATTCCCATAGACTCTGATGCGTTTATCCGCTGTTACGTTGTCAGTACACACGTTGATGTAAGAAAGTACAGCATCAGTATATCCATGTAGGTCTTGGTCTTCAAATACACTCCAATCAGTTGCTTCAAAACAGTCCTGGAGCTGACTAAGAGCACCCTCTGGCCATATTTTAACCGTTTTACTAATTGGCTGGGTTCTTTTCCGGAGAGGGATGTACTTTGGGCATAGAAGAAGTGAAGAATGATCAGATGTGCCCAGATGTGGAAGAGGAATTGCCCTGTATGCCTGTTTCACATTGGAGTACACGCGATCCAATATGTTATTTCCTCTGGTGGGGAATTTCACGTACTGTTCAAACTTAGGGAAAACAGTTCTTAGACAGGCTTGATTGAAGTCCCCAGCTACGACAAAAGCACCCTGTGGATGGATTTGCTGCTGCTTAGAAATGATGGCATATAGCTTGGAGAGTGCCTCACTGACATTGGCATCAGGTGGAACATATACAGCTATTATGATTATCACAGAGATTTCTCTAGGCAGGTAGAATGGCCTACATGTGACTGCCATCAATTCTACATCTGGAGAACAATACGTATAAGCTACCCTGCTGTTGACACACCAGGCATTGAGTATGTAAATACAGAGTCCTCCTCCCTTGCTCTTACCGGAGTTGCTGTTTCTGACAAAAAAAGATGATACATCGCTACTCTTGGCTCAAACACGTACTCTGCAGTCAGAAGCAGTATTCTGGGATGGACCCTCCCCTCCTCTTACAAACTGTGTCTCTTTGTCCCCACCCTCCAGGGGTAAGATGACTGGTAGATCAACAGCTTCTGCCTCTCTGTCTCTGTCTCTGTCTCTGTCTCTGTCTCTGTCTCTGTCTCTGTCCCTGTCTCTCTCTCTCTCTCTCTCTCTCTCTCTCTCTCTCTCTCTCTCTCTCTCTCTCTGCATTATTTCCCCATCTTATGGCTCTTGCCACAGCCAAATTTATCTGCGAGGGTGTTTATCGTGGCACCATGAGGTCCCATGGTACCAGGAGTGCTGCCTGTGTGCTCTAATTTCACAACATTGCAAGGGACCGCTGCATAAGATAAATCTAGCCCTATAAAACCTACACATCGTCTGGTTTCAGCAAGTCCGGAGGCAGTGAACTTAATGCATCAACCAGGAAATCAGCCTTGTCCAAGACTCCTAGATCTTGCAGGTGCCCCAAAGATTCTTGAGAAATGCCTGTAGAGATTTCCACTTTTTTTCCCGATCTTGTCTGACGACACTCACGTCCCTGGTTGCTTCCCCCCACCCCACCCCAAACTGTCATTTCCTGCCGATGTAGCAACTGCATCTTTCTGCCTTCTGTACGAACCTCATATCATCCCAACCAAGAAGGGGTCACAGCAAAATTAAACCACATGAGATTTAATTACAGAACGGTGTGATGTGAATTGAGATTAACCATGACGCACAGGGGAATGCACGCCAGTCCAAAACCATTCCATCCTCATGCTGGACCATTTTTGGTCCTGCTATGGGGCTTCTACATTTGGGGACAGGGCTGGAGTGTTCCCCCAACAGATTGGGGCGGGGATGCGTCCAGTTCAAATGTTCTTTTCTGGGTCTCATCACACTCTGTCAAACTCAACATTGCAGATAGGACACTTGAGGCTGAAAGCTCACGACTCTTGGGTTTTGAGGAAAGAAGACCAAATCCTTGAATGGCAGTCCTACAGAGGAGGGGCAGAATTTGTTTTCAGTCCTCCCAAAATATAGGGCACGTACCAATGGGTTCAAGCTACAGGAAGTCAGATTTAACTTAGGCAGTTATTTCGTGTCCTTCTTTGTTCCACAACTAGTTTTGTACCGTCGTAGCGTTGGTCGTGATCACGTGGTTTTGTCCCTGTTTCAGTGTTCCCATGGTTGTGATAACTTGTCTCATGACAAGTGTTGCCTCATGGTCTTGTACCGTGACAAACACAGAATTTGTCTAGCCTCCTTTTTCCTTTTGGTGGGGTGGGGGCTTAAAGAATTCTTTTTTGATATTTCGCTTCTGAAAAGTTAAAAAAAAAAGAATACAGTTTTCTGAGAGAAACGAATGTTTTGTTACATGACAGTTGTTGCTACATGGTGTCTTGTCTCGGAACAGAAAGCAGGAAGAAAGAGTGACAAGGGGAAACCCAACCCCAGCACCAGGTACAGGATTGTCATGCTGAGCACCTGTTCTGGGGGCGTGGTCGAGACAAATTTCAGTAGTTGCATAACGTACGTGAAGTAACTTTTTTTGTACCCCTCCTAAGCGCAACACTAACAGAGACAAAACGGACATGAAGTAACCACCTAAATGTCAGGGAAAACTTCTTAACTGTTAGAGCAGTACAGCATTGAGACCAATGACCTTGGGAGGTGATGAGTACCAACTCTGGAGGCATTCAAGAGGAAACTGGGCAGCCCTCTGTCAGATCCGCTTTGATCTGGATTCCTGCATCAAGCAGGGCTTGGGCTTCATGCCCTTAGAGTCTCTTCCAACTCCATTTTTCTCTGACTCCCTCACCTTTCCAAAGATGTGGAGCTGGGAGACTGTGCCTGCCCAACTAGACCAGTGGTGGTGAACCTTCAGCACTCCAGATGTTTTGCACCACAACTCCCAGAACTCTAAGCCTAGACTGCCAGCAACAAAGCACTCTGGAAGCCATGGTCCAAAACATCTGGAGTGCCAAAGGTTCGCCACCACTGAGCTAGACTAACAAAGGAAGCCTGTGTTTACATACTGGTGGCAAACTGGAAAACAAACAAACCCACGAATGGATTTGCAAAGAACACGAGGCATGAGAAGATGGTCCAGTGACAATCTTTGGGTTCTCACGGAATTCAATGGATTTTCTGTTCTTCTGATGTGCTAGCTGGAATTTAAACTTCACTCTCCAGCTTACACAGTCACACACACACACACCAGGGCTTTACAGTTGCTATCCATGCACTGCGTGCCTTGTCGTTTTTCTCAACACTGATGGCAAAGCTAACTTTTCTTAAGAGGCCTCTTGAAAACTTAAGGTTGAGAATCCAGAAATGTGCCAACTAATTTGAGGGGGAATACAAATTCTAACCTTCTCCAATGACTTTAGTTGAGCTACTGCAAAGTAGTGTTGCAAGATTAACATTTCTGCCAGATGCTGTCATGTGCAATTTCCCCCCCACACACACAATGCTTTAAAAACAACAACCAAGGAAATGCTAAGTAGTGATGGATGACTTTCGAGTTGTTTGTAACTGCCACCTTCTGTCTAAGCTTTTGCCCAAGTCTCCGAAAGAAAGCTTGCGATTTTCCAAAACTCTCATTTAAGATCATAACGCTGGTATGTTATGATTTATGAGCATGGGGAAACTCCTAGCCAGTCCTTCCTGCTGATCGCAACATTTCCAGATTTCACCTTTGTGAGAATAAAGAATTCATAAGTTACAAGTGACAGCAAAGGGTCTCCAGGGACTCCCGAGATCAACAATATTTGGGAGCAGTTTTTTTGTAGAACTCGACACACTGCAGCAGGTGCCCTTGGGCTGCGTTCCCTGAAAGATTACAGCATGAACAATGAAACAGGCTGGTTTTTATGCTGCCACCGGCCTTTTGTCATATTTGCAGCCCCAGGCTGACCTCTGATTCCCACATAATTCTGCCTGCAATGAGGAACACGTGGAGGAGAAGGAGGATGTAATAAAACTGCATTTCAGAAATATTGTTCAATGCAGGAGCAACCCTGATATTATGAAAGAGTAGGTCCCATGCTGGTTCTTGCCAATAATTGCAAAATGAAAGGGATCTCAGGTGTTCTCAAGTGGGGGGGGAATGTAAAATTGTAATGGGAGGAATGAAGCTGTCCTTTCCAGGAGGGGAGAGGAGAGGGGGAGAGAGAGAGAGAGTGGATGAAATCAGAAATTCAGAATGGGATGCTATCAGCCACCCTTGAAATTACTTGGAATGGAGTTCACTCAGTGGGGGGGGGTGTGTGTGTGGCTCCTCCATATGGCTCAGTTAGGCCTCCTTGAACTGCAACAAACTTGAATATTGTCTCTTACTGGGTACAAGTCAATTGCAGTTAGAGCAAGTCCATCTGAATCAGCAGACATTCCAGAGCAGTTGACTTGCTTAATCCCCATTGAGTCAATGGGCCTACTCTAGTTAGATGTATAACATGAAGCAAACTGGGCCCTCTGTGTTCTTGTTCTTATTCTTATTCTTATTCTTATTCTTATTCTTATTCTTATTCTTATTCTTAATTCTTATTCTTATTAAGCTTTCAAAGATAAAGCAAAGCAAAAGCAAAGTGTTTTGCTTATATACCACACCATACCACTTCAAGTAGTCTCTGGTTGGTTTGCAGTTTTTAATTACAGTATGCAGTCTACGCAGTGCCCCCACCCCCAGAAAGCTGGGTTCTCAATGTACTGACCTCGGAAGGATGGAAGGCTGAGTCAACCTTGAGCCTGCTACCTGGGATTGAACCACAGGTTGTGAGCACAGTTTGACCTGCAGGACAGGCATTTAACCACGGTGCCACGAGGCTCTTTAATATAGTGTGCTTTGATGTCATAAACCACCTTGGGTCCCCTTGGAGAGAAAGGTCAGGTGTTGTAAGTAAGTAAGTAAGTAAGTAAGTAAGTAAGTAAGTAAGTAAGTAAGTAAGTAAAAAGGAAGGAAGGAAGGAAGGAAGGAAGGAAGGAAGGAAGGAGTTGATGCTGGATGGAAGGAGGAAGGAAGGAGCACCCTTTGCCGGGTCACTCACTTGGATGCTTTTGGTGATGTTTTGCTATTTGGGTGAACAGTCACTTTGAGTAAAAGGGGGAGGGGGGAAATTCCCTTTTCCCAGTGTTTCTGTCCACGGCTGCTCTTCGAAATTTCATGGTTGTGGAAATCCCCACTGGAGCAAAATGTTAGAAATCACCAGGATTTTTTCCCCTAAAAACTGCTGAGTATCCACTACATACTTGCTCTAAGGTGGAGGGGTGGGGGATAGAGAAAGATCATTTCTGACTACACCACTCCCTGAAACCTGAGCATCGGGGCCATCTGAAAGATGCACAGATATAGTTTTCAGGTCCAAAGCTTGCCGTCTTTTGCCCGGACACTCATTTTGGTTTTTTTTTAGTGAGCCACTGGCTTCAGCCTTAATAACCAAGGGAATGGGATGCTCCTAACGCAGCGAGGTAATGATGCACAGATGAGCAGACGGCGATGCTGACAAATATATAGCCACGCCTGCACACAAACTCAGGTTGTGTCAGCATTATTGCCCATTAGGAGGGCAGGCGCCATTAGAGACATAAATATCCTTCTCACACCACTAGGCACTTATTGGCTTGGCAAAATAGAGAAGCCTCTCTTTCCAGCTTAGTGGGAAAGGTCAGCTGGTGAATCAGTGTGATTTACAATCAGAATGTGCGACAGGGCCACTTAACGTTCTTCCTCGTAATGGGGAACATTGCTACTCTCGCAAACATTTGTTAATTTGCCTCTCGGATAGAGATGCTGCAGGTGGACAGGTACTGGGAACGTTTCTCAAGTTAGGAGCTGCTTTGCAGATTTTTTTTTAACGATGAAAACACGAGAGATTAAAGGAAGGGCAAAAGTCATATAAGGATCAAAAACTAAGGTTTGTCCCGCGTTGGCCATTGCCCCCACCGAATCTTCCTTCAATGCCTTTCCACAAACAGAAATTGGATTTGGGGGAAATTTATAGACTATGTATTACTAAAAGGGAAAGGGAAAGAACCGATTTATAATCCAATACAGTTCTGGAGAAAAGGACTTTAAGAAGGACGTTAGAAGAAGAGAAGATGAAGAAGAAAAAGAAGCTAAGGAACAACTGGATGGCCCCAGGGGGTCGGGGGGGTGCACAATTACTGTTTGTTTGATTGTTTGTTTGTATTTTTAATTAAAAAATAAAAAATATTTTAAAAAAGAAATTTGATTTTAGATTTGGCATTTAGACCTTTTATTTGGCATATGAGCTTCACCCTGGGCTCCAGGCAAGGGTGTTATGCTCTATAGCATGAGAATTTGGGTGCACCCTTTCCCGGTTTTAGGCTTTCTTTCAGCAAACACACACACACACACACACACACACACACACACACACAGAGAGAGAGAGAGCACCTCCTAACCTTCTCAGTAACATTCCTGTTATCCAAAAATCCAAAGCAAGCAAGAGGGCAAGGGAGACCCTGATGTTTCCTTCTTCAACCAGTTTATTTACCTGGGCTGAAAAGCTTTTTGACAGGGGGTCCTGATACATCCGTATACCCTCCACTTATCCACTTTTTCTTTTTTTAAAAAAGTTAGGGTTGAGAAAAATGGGTGAGTATTCCTGATATCTTGATTTGAGGGCCCAACAGTCATTTGTTCAGTGGGTTCAGAAATGAAATGAAAAAGCCAGCATGTCCCTGTCTCCGGGTATTCTCTGGTGCTATTGAGATGTTGGTGCCCAGGGGTCTTTCCTTGATTAAGCTTTGGTCATGTGAGATGCGCCAACATGGGAGAGGATGAAGCAATGGGGAGGAACCCCAGGTCTGAGCATCTCAGGACCGTAACGGTGGTGTGTGTAGCCTACCCATTTCATATTTCCTGCCCCGGGAGGGACAGGGAGAGGTGATCTACGTCCTTGGGGCATTCGGCTCAATACCCTTCTAGTAGCAAATACCAGTGGTGGGCCAGTCCCTCTGCAGCAGCAAAACAGTCAGATCATATACATTTGGGTGACCTGCTTCACATCCCCATTTGCCCCACCCAAGCTATGGGTCTGAAAATCCTATCCAGTAGAACCCCAGTATCCGCTGGGGATTGGTTCCAGGCCTACCCGTGGATAATGAAATCCGTGCATAAGAGAGAACGCCAAAACTTCCCCCCAAAACTGCCTTTTATGACAGTAGCTTGCTTTCTGGCTGCAGTTTTGAGACAGTAGCTTGCTTTGCGGCTGCTGAATTGTTTACTTTTTTCCTGCAAACCATGGATAACTGAATCAGTGGATAATGAATCAGTGGATACGGGGGTCCTACTGTAGTTCCCCAGACTTGGGGGAAATTGTGCTGCCCCGAATACACCAAGTGAGACATGCCTGTTGAGAATTTCTGGGATGCCACCTGCTCCGAACCTACTGTGAAGGTGCCAACTGGCCAGATTCAAAACCTCAACAGAGTAAGACCAGATCTTCACAAACGAGACATACAAGGTGACCCATTCTGGGCATTGCAGAGCTACCACCTCTGCTGGGCAAAGAAAGGCCTAAGAGATGCAGTGACAAAACTTACATTTTCTGACCTCAGCTTCTTCGCCGGACAGCCGCCGTCAAGTGGATGCAGCATATAGTAAAGCCGCACTTTGCTTGCGTGTTTCCGACTCTGCGGAGAAAAGCAAACATGGGTTCATTTCAGTAAAGCCAAAAGTTCTGGGAGGATAACATAATGAGGGGAGGCCCCGACAGCCTGTCTTTCTCTGGGTGCCATACACAATTTCCCCTGAAACAGACCGCAAGCAAATCATTGCAGTCTAAGTGATCCCTCTATACTGGCTTCCCCGTTTCGCCAAAATTCTGTGGCCCTTCTTAAAAATACGTCAACCTGTGAATGAAAGCACATGTTTTCCAAATCACACAACTTAGAAATGTATATTTTGAAAGACAATAAGTTTAGAAGGGGGAGGTTGTGAAACATGCAGATTGTACGCCTACATGGCTTATGAGAAGCGACGATAGATATGGGACATGTGAAAGGACAGATTTAAGAGAAGACATCCAGAAATGTCATTTGCTGGAAACAGATATTTCAGTAGTTATTGTTCACACAATTTTGACTGCAGTTACCATAAGGCACAGGAAACTGGAAAAGGAAAGAAAATAGAAAATGAGCCCCTTAGAGTTCAAGCATGTTCTTCTCCAAACATGATTAAACTTTCTCTGAAGTCTCTACCTCTCTGCTAAGTGCTTTCCCCCTCGCCTGACTCTGTTGTAGTGTCGTCTGCTGACGTCTCTTACTGAAAACAGTCCTGTTGGTCAGTTTTCTGTTTGATCTGTTTGATTTGTAAGTAATGAAACCCTTTACTCTTTTTCCCCGCCAATGCCTCAGAGTGAGTTACTGAGATTGTAATATCTAGTTGATGAGAAAAAGGGGTAGACTAATCTGGGGGACTTGAAGCTATTCGGCCCTGTGAATACCTCCACTTCTGCTATACCACTAGACGAATTCTACCAATCATTTCAAACTTTGCAACACTTGGTAGTTCACTCCGCATCCTGCTGGCTTAAACTTTCACAGGCAATGTTTCTGTATTTTAAGTCCAGCCATTCCCTGGAAAAGTCCCCCCCCCCTCTCTCGGACTACAGAATAGAGATGGGCACAAAACGAACAATTTTTCGTTTCCGTTTTCGTTTTTTCGTTTCGTTACGTAACGAAACAACAAACGAATTTTGTCTCCAAAATGAAACGAAATGAACAGAAACACCAGAAATTTTGTCGTCCGCTTCGTTTTCGTTACGGCAATACATTGAACTGCTTTAAATGCTGAAAAAAATCACAAAGAATGAAATAAATGGTAACAAAATGGTAACGAAACGAATGAAAATGAAAACGAATTTTTTTGCAAAAAATCACGAAAAACAGAAACAAACCGAAACGGACCCCCTAAACGACAAACGACAAACGAAACGCCTTTTTTTGATTTGTGCCCATCTCTACTACAGAATACTGCAACCCCTAAATGAACTTCTTCCATCCCTCTTCTGCTAGTGAAGTTTCTCCTTGTAATCAACTCCCTATCTTTTTCACTGAAAGAAAGGACGGATTTAGAAGACCACTACACATATGATGATGGTTTTAATCAGGGCAGAGCTAAATTCTGTACCCAAACCATTATTACAGAATCATCCTCATTACAGCCAATAACATGCTCGTTTGGAGACCAGTGACCACCCATCTGAAGGAAAATGTGGCTGAGCAAAAAATAAAATAAAATAAAATAACCACCATGGCAGAGACCAAAGAGAAAGTCAAAAGACCTGGATCCTGCAAGCCTGTGGATGGTCTCCTGTTTCCTGTAGCTACAAAAATGCCACTTCTCTGACAAGACCCTGGAATGCAGCACCAGCCCATGCCATGTCAGCTGCGCATTGCAGCAGCTGCCGGAGCAAAGATGATGGATAGAAATGTAATAACTGAAGAAAAACCGGAGGGAGAATTGGAAGGTGGAAATGCGACAAAATACCTGAATCCAATCAAATCCCCGCCTGACAACCTGGGGAATGAGCCACGGCGCGTTCGGCACAAGCAGCCCCCGCACTGTGAGCCAGCACCGCTCGGAGTACTAGGTGGAGAACAAAAGTTGAGGTAGAGGAGACCTTCCAAAAACCCACCCTCCTTTTTCTGATGCTGAATGAAAGGGACGAAGAGAATCATCCATTTCAGGCACCTGGCCATGCACACGGTCTGACCTAAGGTCCGTTTAGGCACAGCAACTAATTTTAAGACCCATCGATCTCAGGATCAGTGTTCCACCACTGCAGTTTCAGTGACATCTGCAGAAATCAGGCAAAAAGAAAGTTGTCGATCGATGCTTTGCATGTACAAATTGTCCCCTGAGAAGCACACGAGGAGGTCTTTGCAAATAATGAGCAAAATAAGGCAGGCAATACAGGGCCGAACTCATCCATGTCACGGACACACACACTCCTAGGCAATGGTTAGAGGAAAACTTCTCTGCACACCTCTCAAGTTCCCAGGCTTAAAGCAGAAGGGGGGCCTAGGTTAAACCCACAGAAAGGAAAAAATGGCTTGCCTTGTGTATCCCACGAGGACAAGGCTCCAAACTTTGGCCCTCCAGATGTTTTGGACCACAGTTCCCCCAGTCCTTTGTCATTGACCATACAGGCTTGGAATTCTGAGAGTTGTTGTCCAAAACATCTGGAGGGCCAAAGTTTGGACACTCCTGCCTGGACTCTCATCTGGAGGTCCCTTAAGAGACTTCAAAGAGTTGCAAGAAGATCAAAGAATAGTCTACTAACATGGTGCTACCTGGATACAGGACAAATTTTCTATGACTTTAAACCAGTACCATTTATGCAGCACTTATCTGCATGCAGTTTGTCCCTAAGCAGGTGTAAGAAAGAAGACCTAGCAAAAGGCCTCAAAAACACTATCCAAGTGGCCTCCTTTTGTTGCAGAAAGTGCTGAATTATCTTAAATATTAATCTGTTTTAATTGAAGGTATATTTCATGTGCAAATTGATTGGACAGATTCCTGGAGGGAAAGTCCATCACAGGTTACAAACCATGATGGAGATGTGCAATCTCTAGGCTTAAAACCAGTGTGCTTCAAGGGCCAGATGCAGGGAAGTGGTATCAAGAGACAGATATCTAGTCTCGTGCACTCCCAGAGGCATCTGGTGGGGCCACTGTGACATACAGGAAGCTGGACTAGATGGGCCTTTGGCCTGATCCAGCAGGGCTCTTCTTCTGTTCTTATGTTCTTATGATTTTAAGTGCCCTGCTAGGAAGGAAGGAAGGAAGGAAGGAAGGAAGGAAGGAAGGAAGGAAGGAAGGAAGGAAGGAAGGAAGGAAGGAAGGAAGTGGGAAAGCTAGCATTTAAAAAATAAAATCTGTCTGCAAATGTGTGCTCATGACAAGGGACAGAAACCTCTTCAGACTAAAGAGGAGGAGATGATTCTAAACACAAGACTGTGCCGCTAAAAAAAGCCTTTCTTTCCAGAATTCCACAGCTGAAATGAAGGAGACTCACGCATACATGGAGCCAGAATTTGGGGGAGTGCTTCCTTTTAAACACTAGCTCCCTGAATCCTTCTGTTAGGGGTTCACGGATGCTGTACTCCATAAAGGGAACTTTTCCAAGCCCTGCATGGAACAGTCCTTTGCTTGGAAGCCCCAGTCCAGCATTGCCAACAGGAACAGATTTGTGTCCAAGAAAATCACTGTGACAGGTGAGAAATGCTACCTTAAATCACTCCTAGACAACCATTTCATTCACTGTAATATACTGGAGTCAGTTCCACTTTGCCTCTTGTTTCTTCATAGCTGGAGGAAGGAAGGAGTTGATGCTGGAAGGAAGGAAGGAAGGAAGGAAGGAAGGAAGGAAGGAAGGAGTTGATGCTGGATGGAGGAAGGAAGGAAGGAAGGAAGGAAGGAAGGAAGGAAGGAAGGAAGGAAGGAAGGAAGGAAGGAAGGAAGGAAGGATCATGTGAAAGGATGAGATGCGTGGATGCGAGTGCCATGGTGCAGAAAGAAATAATAATCCTTCAAAGGCACTGAGGATTCATTTCATGCCATTTCTTGCATTAACAGTTTTGCATTTTCAGCAAAGTCATTTATTTCGACACTCACAGCATTAGGTTTTCAGCCTCGGGGACTGAACTGTGCCTCTTGTTAATTAAAATGTTGCCTTCGAGGCTTCCTTGTTCTTCTCGAGGTGTGGCCCAGTCTTACAATTATTCAAGGCTTGGTGAACAGCCCAGAGTCTTCAAAAGGGAGAGCAAGAGAAGGCATGGAATGTCATCATGGAATCTGTATCGTGTGTCATCAAGTCAATTCCGACTCACAGCGATCCTTTCTAGGGTTTTCTAGGGTAGAGAGAACTTAGAAGGGTAGAGAGAACTTAGAATGGAATGGTTGACCGTTCCATTCTTCTGGAGGTGCCCTGGGACTACTGTGCAGCTTGCCCAAGGCCACCCAAGCTGGTTTTACTCCCTGGAGGCACCGTGGGGAACTCCCAACCACTGGCCCCACAGTCAGATAGCTCAACCACTGAGCCAACCAGATGGATCCATGGTACAAAAGGTACACCTAACTGGTCCCTGGAGAACAAGTGTCTGTCAACAACCTTCCACCCTTCTTTGTTGAAAAGGAACCCAGGAGATGCAAGCGTGAGAACTCAGCAAGTATTGGCATTCTAATGACCCTTGCCATTTTGTCCGCTCAAGGTTCTGCTGTCACCATGTGTCTCCTCAACATCACATTTTTCAAACATGCCTAAACCAAATTCATCAATGTTATATTGGGGTTTCACATAGTCCCGCCATCCAAGAGAAGACAACTAAAAGAAGGCCCAGGGGTTTTCCAAAGACCCCTGAAGCTATCCATTCAGACTTTTTGTTGTTGTTGTTCAGTCATTCAGTCATGTCTGACTCTTCATGACCCCCCATGGACCATAGCACACCAGGCTCTTCTGTCTTCTGTTCATGGAGTTTTCTTGACAGGGATACTGGAGTGGCTTGCCAATTCCTACCCCAGGTGGACCACATTTAGTCAAACTCTCCACTATGACCTATGGCAGTAGTGGTTGAACCTTGGGCACTCCAGATGTTTTGGACCACAACTCCCACAGTCCTTTGTCATTGGCAATACAGGCTTGGAATTCTGGGAGTTGTGGTCCAAAATATCTGGAGTGCCCAAGGTTCACCACCACTGACCTATGGGATCACTCATAGCTTCTCTGAGTTGCTCAAGCCCCTTTGCCACGACAAGGCAGTGATCCACTGAAGGGGTATCCATTCAGACTAGAATCTAGCAAGGTATGGTGTGTGGACCAGAGCTTACAGGATCCTGAGCCAGCAATGCTATCTGTCTTCCTTAGGTTTCATTTCTTAGGAGGCCAGGCACAATCTTCAGCCATTAGTGCTTCAGCTCAAAATTTCAAGGCGAGGAAGACCTTGTCTGCTGAAACTAAGGGATCCGAGGAGTTCTCTTTAATTGAAGGATATGTTCAGGCAGGGCCGGTCCAGTGTGGAAGCTGCTAGCGGATACAGCACCATGGACAGCTCCCAGGGACCTAGGAGGCGAGCAAGGCTCATGGCCAGTGGCTACCCAACAGATATCTGGAAGTTGAGTCATGGCTACTGGACTTCTTTTTCTTGTGTGAGAGAAATGTTTCATTGCTTATCCAAACAGCTTCATCAGTCTGAATACAGCTGTATTCCACGGGGCTTGGGACCTGAATACCTGACGGAGCATATCTTCCAAAGATCAACAGTGGCCCAGCCCACTAGAATGTCTCAGGTGCTCTCACTCTGAGTGGCCACACCCAGGAGGCTCAGAAATCGGTAACCCATAGCCACACCTTCTCTGTGGCTGGCCCCTCTCTATGGAACCAACTTCCTAGTGAGTTGTGCCTTGCACAGTCCCTGCCTGCCTTTTAAAAAGCACTCAAAACCTTGCTTTTTCGGGAGGCATTTGGCGACCTTTAATTTTTTAAAAAAATTCTTTCTTTTTTAAATTAATTTTCTCCCCCACCCTCTGTGTCCCCACCCTGCCGATGATTTGTTCTACTATTTTGTTTATTATTTTTCTTTTTAAATTTTTTTTTATCCCTCTTCTTGATTGCTGTACTGTGTGTTTGTCCATCGCCCGGAGTTCCTTCGGGAAGACGGGCGGTATAAAAATAAATAAATAAATAATAAAATAAGGGCAGCCTCTCTCAGTGTTCCAGCCAGACCCAAGATGGGGCAGGGTTTGAGAGGCCAGAAACTCCCACCCTCAGGTGTTGGGTCTGGCTGGCTCAAGGTGGGACCCAGACTACTTGCCTCCTGCACTGGCTGCTGACCTCTAGACTCCACATCTAGAGGAGGATCTCAGAACATGACACTGAAAGCAAGAGAAAACTGCACACACAGCCAGAGTTTATCCTTCTGCGCCCTTATTTAAAGGGACAGCCACCCCTTCCTCCGTCTCATTCTATCTTCCTGCTTGCCATCTACTTCTGATTATTCATTCTCACAGCAAAAAAGGAAGAAGAAAAAACTTCAGAAAAGAAGGGGCATTTCACATTTCATTTTTATATCCAAGAATCAAAGTACGGCTCAGAAATGCCTGGTGAAAGATAATCATCTCCACGGTATAGTTCACTGTATATCTTTGTGTATAGCTCATCCCAGCAGACAAGAGACTAACAAAGTAATAGAATACAGATCGAAGAAGTAAGTCATTTAAAAGAAGGCCAGAAAGTTGATTATTATGGAACACAAGCCCCCCCCCTTTTCTTGTACACAGAGTTCATCCTGATAAAACCATGACTTGATGATAGATCATGTGATAAATCCCTTCCATACACCATTAAAAGCAAGATTAAGGGAAAGGCAGAATGTGAGATGAAAAGATGAATCTCTTGGACGGGAAACATCAGAGACTTGGATGGACCGTCAGCAGCAACCGGAAGCCTCTAGAAGGTAAAGTGTTGGCTTTTCCAAAAACAGAATGAGAAATCCAGCCAATCCTGCCTTCCTTCTTCTTGAAGGTTTTGTCATTTTAGTGGACTTTGTGAAATGCACACTCATGCACACCTCCAGAGCCTCTGGGATGGCTCTCTCTCACATCTTGGGTTTCTAAGTAGATTGTTCTTTTTTATATTATACTTTTTATATTTGTGGGTACAGTGGGATTTGGCTATGTTCTTTATGTGTATATTACTGCTGAAAACTGCTTAGACTAATGATAAACTGCCTAGACTGGTGTGGAACCAGAACTAGGGGACATCCACTCAAATTGAGGGTTGGGAGAGTGAGAACAGACCAAAGAAAATATTTTTTTTACCCAGTAAAAAAGTTTTTTACCCAGGACGTGGTGATGGCATCTGGCCTGGATGCCTTCAAAAGGGGAAAGGATAGATTTCTGCAGGAAAAGTCTATCACAGGTTACAAACCGTGATGGAGATGTGTAATCTCCAGGGTTAAAACCATGGTACTTCAAGGGCCAGATGCAGGGGAGTGGTATCAGGAGACAGAGATCTAGTCTTGTGCACTCCAGGACACATTTGGTGGGGCCACTGTGAGATACAGGAAGCTAGACTAAATGGGCCCTTGACCTAATCCAGCATGGCTCTTCTTATGTTCTTTTGTTCTTAACAATGGAGTTGGAAAGAACCTATAAGGCTACCACTTCCTACCTCCTGCCCGATGCAATCTGAAATTCTTTTCCCCCTCTACAGTTTTTGAACTTCACTATAGTGTGTCTTTTCCTGGCTCCGGTGCTCCTTTTTAAGTATTCTTCTCATTTGCATCCTATTACCGTTCCAGACGGATCTCAGAGCAAGGTTGAGATGTTTCACCTGACTAATTAAGCTCAAAATAGAAATTTGTTCCTCTCCGAATAGCATCCAATCATCGATTCCTCGAGAAAGGTGCTAGGTAGACTCCAGCGTTTCCAAGCCTCCAGGATGAGATCACCAATATTTCATGTATCATGGCTTCATTTAAATTACGTTATCAAACAAACTGCACCGTCTGGAGGCATCTGGGGACTAATTGCTAAATCTTTTATCTGTATCCAATGAAGAGTGAAACCCATTTGTCCTATAACTGGGGATTACAGTAACATTTCCCAAACTCCTAATAAAAAGCCCCTTTCCCTCTAATTTTGTAGGAGCCCTGTGTCACAGTGGTTAAATGCCTGTACTGCATGCAGGTAAAACTGTGCTCATGACTTGGGGTTCAATCCCAGGTAGACAACTCATGGTTCACTCAGCCTTCCATCCTTCCGAGGTCGGTAAAATGGCGGGGGGGGAGCAATGTGTAGCCTGCATACTGCAAATAAACTGTAAACCTCCCAGAGACTACTTGAAGTTGTGTGGGGTGGTTTATAAGCAGAACACTTTGCTTTTCCCTGGGTTAAAACTAGAGGCACACTGTGTTCTTTAGGGACGAACAAATATTCTTTCAAGGGTGTCAGTAGAATAATTCTTTAGGAAAACACATTACTATCTCAGACCAAAATAGCTCCTACCACCTTTCTAGGTGAGAAAACAAACCCTTCTCTAAGCTCCCACCCTATGCTCAAATTAAATTCTTCCCGAATTAACTCTCTGTCTAGTGCTTTTATATATTTATATCTTGCCCTCCCGATGAAAGTTTTCTGGGTAGGAGGAAGAGTGTTGATTCTAATTAAAGCTGTCAGGTTTTTACCAGCTGCCTTGACCTTCCAGCTTTCATGGGTTAAGGAGGAAAGGGCGAAAAACAACTCTTTGGTTCAGACCAAGGGTCGCTTGTCTTCAACCTGTTTTCGCTTCCAGAAAAAAATAAAATCATCATGTTCTGGGGTTCTCCCTGCTCTTTGTCCTTTTTCTCTCTCACTGGGATGCAAAGGACATTCACATCTGGTAAATATTCATGGCAAGGCACAAGGGTAGCAAGGCTGCCCCCACTCTACCTGTTTGCCTATGTATATTTTAGAAATTTCAGGAAAGGGAAAAAACATTACAAGTTATACCGCCAGGTTACCTTTCCTTCCCGGGAAAACATGTTGTTCCATGGGAGAGGCGGAGGCCTCAAGCTAAAGCCCATGTTAGTCCAACAAGTCTAGACCCAATGAAATCAATGAATGCTAAAGATTTTAATTGCATCACATTTGACTCTCTGTGTATGTTGGGAGTAGAGATGGGCACGAAACAAACGATTATCCATTTCCATTTTTGTTTTTTTGTTTTGTTACATAATGAAATGACAAACAAATTTTGTCTCTAAAATGAAACAAAACCAACAGAAACACTGGAATTTTTGTCGTGCGTTTCATTTCTGTTACTGCAATATGAGTGAATTGCTTAAAATCATTTAAAAATTCAAAAAAATGAAATAAATGATAACAAAATGGTAACAAAACGAACAAAAATGAAAACAATTTTTTTGCAAAAACTCATGAAAAACGGAAACGAACCGAAACGGACCCTCCAAACAACAAACGACAAACAAAATGCCATTTTTCTGATTCGTGCCCATCTCTAGTTGGGAGTCATGGTCAGGAAGTGGGGGGAAAGAGTAATTATCCATCTTGGGAATGTCCTTACAATGGGTCCAAACTTTTTGCAAGGAGGACCAGAGTTGGTGATAGAGGGATACTCTTATGTGGGGGCCAGGTGGATAGAGTGACGTTCTTCTCCCTCTCACAAAATACCAGAACTAGGGGACATCCACTCAAACTGATGGTTGGGAGAGGGAGAACAGACAAAAGAAAATACTTCTTTACCCAGCATGTTCTTAGTCTGTGGAACTCCCTGCAACAGGAGGTGGTGATGGCATCTGGCCTCGATGCCTTCAAAAGGAGATTGGACACATTCCTGGAGGAAATGTCCATCACAGGTTGCAAACCATGATGGAAATGTGTCATCTCCAGGCTACTGCCACGTTCGCTCCCTTCCTCCCTCCTTTGCTCCAGCTGGGTCACTGAAAATTTGAAAAGTGGCCACATTTGTCCCATGGGCCACACTTTGGACATGCCTGGAAGAAGTTCCTGAAGGCCTCTAGAACTGGATTACAGTTTCTCCAACCACAGGAAGAAAGGGCTAGGTAGAAGTTTGGATATATTGGGCCAAAAGTCCACTGTATGAGGCATGAATCTGGGAATGTAGAAGAACACAATGGAAAACTCAGGAACACAGCAAGATCCCCTGCGACTGTCTGGCTTCAGCTGCATTAATGGGTTTCTTGGCTTGATGGCAGCCACAGTAAGACCGGCTGCAGATGTCTCAGGAGAAATATCGTTCCTGTTCGCGGTCCTGGAATAGAGGGGGAGAGGGTACCATTTGTCCCCTTATGTACCTCTTCAATTAGCGAAGAGCAGTCTGTTTAAAACAGAATGAACTATTTTCTACTTCAGAAGCTTTAGCACAGGGTGGATGGAACCTCGGCAAGGGAGTAAATTAAAGGAGTTTGTTCTTGTACCCCTATACTACCTCCCAGCCAAGCAATAGATTTTGGTGCTTGGAAGCCATTAAACATTATGTCCGGCCATTATTTTTGACAATGGTGTTGTAAACATTGGCTTTCTAGCTCACCAGCTGGAAACAAGCTGGGCGTGTTTAGTAGAAATGGGTACGAAATTAACAATTTTTCATTTTCATTTTCATTTTTTTGTTTTGTTATGTAACGAAATGACAGATGAATTTTGTCTCCAAAATGAAACGAAACGAACAGAAACACCAGAAATTTTGTCATCCGTTTCGTTTCCGTTACTGCAATACAGTGAACTGCTTTAAATGCTAAAAAAAATAAAAAATTGAAATAAATGGTAACAAAACGGTAATGAAATGAACGAAAATGAAAACGATTTTTTTGCAGAAAATTCGTGAAAAACGGAAACAAACCGAAATGGACCCTCCAAACTACAAACGACAAACAAAACTCCATTTTTTCTATTCGTGTCCATCTCTAGTGTTTAGTCTTGGGAACAGAAGACTATGGGGAGATCAGATGGTACTTTCCAACGATCTGAAAGGTAGTCTGACAAAGAAGGGGCAAGATCCATTTCCAATCATCCCAGAGTGCAGGACATGTAATAATGGGCTCAAGGCACAGGAAGCCAGATTGCAGCTGAATATCGGGGAGGGGGGACTTCTTAATTGTTAGAGTAGTCCAACAACCTTCCTAGTTGATAGAATAGTATGACAATGGGACCCATGACTTCAGGAGGTTATGAGCAACACTGGAGGGATTCAAGAGAAAGCTAGACAAGCATCTGCCAGACCTTTAACTTGGATTCACCACTCTCACAAGTTCAAGGGTGCCTGGCCTTCTCTCCGGAGAACATTCAGCTTAGTACTAAAAATGGTAAATAATGAAAATGGAGGTTCTTGTGGGTGTTCCGGGCTGTTTGGCCATGTTCTGGAGGTTTTTCTTCCTAACGTTTCACCAGTCTCTGTGGCGGGCATCTCCAGAGACTGGCAAAATGTTAGGGAGATAAACCTCCAGACAGCCTGTAAAACCCACAACAACCATCAGATCCCAGCATGAAAGTCTTCGAGAACACAGTTAAAAGGCGTTCAGCCACCTCTCTGGCTCATGGCGACAAACATCCCCCCTCTCCATTCAGCGCATCTACTTTGCTCTCTCAAAGTGACAAGAGACAGTGGGTTTGCTTAGCAAGCCGTTGGCCTCTCTCCGGCTCCCTCCCCCAGAGAGTTTACCTGGCTCCTCCGTGTCATGCTCCTTAACACAACAAAATGTTGACCCAAAGTGGTACCACTCATTCATTTAGACAGGATCGGTTTTCCATGCGATTCTGCCTGTCAATTGGCAACCCAAGCAGCAGGAGATTAACTCAAAGATCATCCAGGCTCTTCCGACATTGACCAAATTGTCAATACTCTTTGCTCCAAGATCTTCTCTGCGACAGGGTGAGAATTCTCAGATGCAGCTAAGATGTAGGCACTGGTGCCAGAGGGGGAGAGGTCTTGCTTGTTTCAATTATTTGAGGCCGCGGGCATGTTTTAATTCACTCCCTATCCCCTGAATTTTGGCCAGTTAACTGATGACTAGATATCATGAGTCATAATAAAAATATAATAACGATGTGATGTCCAATCAGTTCTGAGTTATGGTGACCCTTTCCAGGTTTCCAGAGAACTCAGATGTGGTTCACCACTCCCTCCCACTGGGACCATGCAGCTCCCTCAAGGCCACACAGGCTGGCTCTTCTGTCGCAGGTACCGTGGGGAATCCAGAATCTGCAGCTGGAGACCTAGGAACATAAGAACATAAGAGCCCTGCTGGATCAGGCCAAAGACCCATCTAGTCCAGCTTCCTGTATCTCACAGTGGCCCCACCAAATGCGTCTGGGAGTGCACGAGAAACTAGATCTCTGTCTCCTGATACCACTCCCCTGCATCTGGCCCTTGAAGTACCCCGGTTTTATGCCCGGAGATGACACATCTCCATCATGGCTTGTAACCTGTGATGGCCTTTTCCTCCCAGACTCTGTCCAATCCCCTTTTGAAAGCATCCAGGCCAGATGCCATCACCACCTCCTGTGGCAGGGAGTTCCACAGACTAGCAACACTCTGGTTAAAAAAAATATATTCTTTTGTCTGTTCTTACTCTCCCAGCCCTCAATTTGAATGGATGTCCCCTGGTTCTAGTGTTTTGTGAGAGGGAGAAGAGCTTCCCTCTATCCGAGCTCTCCAGTCAGTTCTGTGAGTCCTGGAAAAGAAAAAAACCTAAATTCACCATACATTTTGGGGTATTTTCCTGAAAGCAAAACGGTCACAGTTCCCCTGTCTGTGCTGCTGCTTCTTGTCTTCAGTAACTCACAAGCACTTCGAGTTCTGAACACGAGGAAATAAACAAGTTAAAAGAACAGCTTAAAAGAGCACATGTACGCGTGAATAATTTGGCTCCGGGCTGAATCAAGTGCAGCCTGGATAATTTGACTGCACAATTTTCTCAGCAGAAAACTCCAGACCGTTTACTTGTTTCCAGGGATTTCACAGAGTCTTATGGGTGTAGCTTTTGTTCACCTCATTCTGTCGAGGGAAGAGAAGGCATCACAAAATTATTGGTTTGACCCATGCAAATGGGGGGGGGATGTTTTTCTGAGGCCCTCCGTGAGCATTTGCAGGAATTATGTTTGCATGATTTCTGCAGTTCCACAAAACTCCGATGCTTGCTGCTTTTTTGTGTGGGCTCCCTGTCTTATTGAATCGGGCAGCCAGTGTGTTTCAAAGGTCAAGGTATCTCTAACACACTTATTTCCTCCTTTTCTCCCCACCCTACTGCTGCCAGAATCCAGAAAGGTGCAGAGATCAACCTCCCATTGGGGTGAGATATCTGATGACAACATCCAATAGCAAGGTTATTGTTGCTTGCCTTGGCTCATCAGAACAAAGGAAATGTTGAACGGGTCCAGAAGAGGGTGACCAGAATGGTTAAAGGTCTGGAAGAAATGTCTTATGAGGAGCGACAGGGACCTGGGAATGTTTAGCCTTACAAAAAGAAGGCTGAGAGGGGATATGATAGCCAATGCCATGTTTAAATATTTGAAACAATGTCATATGGAAGAGGGGACTGACTTGTTGTCCATGGCTTCAGAGACTAGGGACTCGGGGCAACGGTTTCAAACGACAGGAAAAGAGATTCAATTTAAACATTAAGAAGAACTTCCTGATGGTTGGAGCTGTCTGGCACTGGAAGATGCTGCCACAAAGGAGGGTGATGGTGTCTCCACCCTTTTGGGGGTTTTAAAGCAGAGGCTGGACGGCCATCTGTTGAGGGTACTGTGATGGGAGTTCCTGGATGGCCCTTGAGGTCTCTTTCAACTCTATGATTCTATGATTCTATGAAAGAGGAATGCCTGGAAGGATTGAAGGAAGGAACAAAACCAGATCTCTATGGACCCAGTCCCTCTATAGGTTTCCTTACCTTGAGCCAAGGACCGTGTGTGCTGAACATGTCCATGGTCCCTTGGGTTGGTGCCCACTTTGGCCAAGAAAGTCAAGTATACCCTCAAAGACTTTCTCAGCTAGCACAGATGATCATGGGTTCAGGAGTGATGGCCATCCATTCCACCCCTGGCCACATTGACCTCAATGATCATTGATCGTCATTGACCCCAAGGATGACAGATGTGCATTCTACATCTGGCCCCATTTGATCTTTGGCATCCCCTAGGCTGAGGTGCCAATGGTGGCAGATGGCCCCTGTAAGGGCTGGTGGGGCTGAAGTTACAACAACTATCTGGGGCACATAGAACCCTGGGCAAAAGTAGGCACTTGTCCACGCACACAGGCAGACTCCCACAAACACAATAGAGAGGCAGACAATCATTCACGCATACACATGTCCTGGGGCTTTCTGTCTCAGGCAAAAAAGGGGGTGGCTAGAGGCAGGTTGCGGTGGCAGTGACCTCCTTGTTGTGGCCGATAGGTGCACAAAACCTGTGGGTGCTGGTACAACTGAGGACACTCCTTAAACTCTCATGAAAACCTGAGTGCTGAAGCTTCACAAAACCTCACCGTCCTTCCGCTGCCATTCCTGGCCAAGGTCTCACTCACCCATTCCTTGCTTCATTTCAGGCACTCTCCCTGTCCAACCACGGTCTCCTCAGTGGTGGGAGAGAGGAGGAGGGACCAGACGGCCAGGACTGCAGAAAAGAGTCTGATTAAAAACAAACAAAAAAAAATCCTTCTTGTTCAAACAAGGGGAAAGAGAGTTTCAGATTCATCTGCATCACCTGGAAGGATGCCCGAAAGTGCAAACACAAGCTTCCTTCTCCCTGGCATTTTGCAGTTGTGAACCAAAGATGAGGTGAAAGCAGGAGGGCAAGGAGGAGGAGGAGGAGGAGGAGGAGGAGGAGGAGGAGGAGGAGGAGGAGGAGGAGGAGGAGGAGGAGGAGGAGGAGGAGGCATCTTGCCACAAAGCCCTGTCTCAGAAGGGCAGAGTTTTGCTGCATGTCATGTTCCAAACTAAGATGCCCAGGAAAAACACTCCGATTCCCCTGTCACATTCCTGTTTTTGCTTGTCCTTGGAAAACAAAAACAATTGCATCAGAGGGAGACGGGCTGATCCGTTGTGACAGCATCCATGCTGCCGAAGCAGCCTCAACTGCTCAGAGGGGCAGCCTCAACTGCTCAGAGGGGCGGCCGTCATTTCGCTGGGTTCTGTTTCAAAAAGAATTTACAAATCGGCACATTTCCCCCCTTCACAATCAGATGTTCGGCAACGGAGACATGGAAGAAACTGACTTTCAGAGAGGTCTTCCATGCAGAGATGGGTCATAGCTTTTGTTCTTCAAGGCCTCCCAGAGCAGGTAAGAGGAGGCATTGGTGTCCACTCAAAAGGAAGAGGAACTTTGGCTCTAGACGGACTATTTTCTTTTCTTTTATCTAAAGTATTTTCCTACCACATTACAGTAGGACCCCCGTATCTACTGATTCATGATCCACTGATTCAGTTATCCATGGTTGATGGGGGGGGGAGATAACTAATTCAGCAGCCACAAAGCAAGCTATTGTCACAAACAGCAGCTGTAATGCAACTTATTGTCACAAAACAGCAGTCATAAAGCGAGCTACTGTCAGGAAACAGCAGTTTGGAGGTGGGTGGGCAGGCGTTCTCTCTTATCCATGGTTTTCATTATCCATGGGAAGGCCTGAAACCAATCCCCAGCAGATACCTGGGTCCTACTGTACTCCTAAAAAGGACCCCCAACAGCTTGCATTATTAAACAGCGAACAGCATTAAAAGCAAAGAACAAATTCTTACTATAGTTTAAAAGAATTAAACCAATATGATATTTTAAAAACTTCCATTGTAGGACCACGGTGTTGGGGGAGGGTTCTTCTAAGCCCCACCTGCCCCAAAACGCATAAATATATGGAATGTTACACATTTGCATGGTCTCCCTTCAGTGGCCGGTTCTGAAAACCTCACCACAAAAAATATCTATTTGGGGTATTTTTCTTTTCATATTTTTAATTTTATTTCCTGATTGTGGATAAGTGAATCGGAGGGGGATGATCCTACTGATAAGAGATCAGGCTGGCAGAGTCTCTCCTGGCCTTTAGGAGAGCCTTAAAGCCCTGGCCCTTTATGAAATGTTTCAGTAATCACTGAGTGTACGACTGTGTGTTGTGTATTGGTTGTATTGTTTTGTCCCAGCCCTCTCCTTGCTGGATTTTATGTTTTGGTGTTACTGTTGTTTATTGTTTTTACATGTTGTTCTTATTTGTTTATTATGGGGTTGTGTTTGGGAAAATTGTTTTGTAATTTGTTGTACACTGCCCAGAGTTCCCGAGGGAAAATTGGGCGGTTAATAAATAAATAAATAAATAAAAATAAATAAATAAATAAATAAATAAATAAATAAAAATAAGGGTGCCCTACTGTTTGTTTCAAAGCTTTCGTGCTGGCATTTCTACTAAGGGACAGAGGGAGCCAGACCGCACTGCTACCTGTGATTTATTTATTTATTTATTTATTTATTTATTTATTTATTTATTTATTTATTTATTTATTTATTTATGAGTATTTATACCCCACCTTTCTCCTTGGAAAAGGACCCAGGTTGTCTCTTTCATAGCCATATCTTTCAAGAAGTGCAGCCTCTTGCCAGCTTTGGCTGTGAAATGATTTCTATAGTTGCCTTTAAAAAAAAGTACATTTGTCTGTTCCCTAGCCCCAAATAGAAGATCTGAGGGAGGGAGAGCATTTACACTCGAGCTGAAAAAAAAAAACCTTCAAAAAACCAACAGGATTTGTGCACGGGGAGAGGCAGGTGCTGTGTCGAAAGCAGAATGTTCTTTTAACTCTCCAACATGTTCTGCTTGGGTGTCCATGATTCTTGAGTGCCTGCCAAATATTCCCAAGCCTTGCCACCTGTTACGCAGTCTGCGAGATGAGCTGCCTGTCTTAGGTGGTATTTATAATGCAGGCATCACTCACTGAGCAGGCCTTTAAAAATGTTCTACTTTGAGAATTTCATTCAATGCCAACTAGCCTCATGGCGCAGTGATTAAATGCCTGTACTGCAGGTGAAACTGTGTTCACGACCTGGGGTTCAATCCCAGGTAGCCAGCTCATGGTCAACTCAGCCTTCCATCCTTTCGAGGTCAGTAAAATGAGTACCTAGATTGCTGGGGGTGGGAGATGCAGAGACTGCATACTGTAATTAAAAACTGTAAACCACCTAGAGACTACTTGAAGTGGTATGGAGCGGTATATAAGCAGAACACTTTAAGAGAACAGAAGTACTGGGCTGGAATTGACCATCGGCGTCTCTCTCTACTTTGTCCTCACTTCAATGGCTTACATTTTCCCACCTGGCACATAATGAAAAAAAGGAACTTACGGTACCCATTTCTTGTGCACCCCAGAAGAATAGTCAGAAGAATACTGATTTCAGCTGCGGAGAGGATATTGTGACCATGACTTATTGTAGGCATTATAGCCTTATCCTCTATGAATGTTCCTATTCACTTTTGAAAGCCACCGGGGTTCATGGCCCTCCTGTATCTTGTGGCAGGGAATTCCACTGCCTAAAGAGTAGCTCCTTTCTTTGGTCCCGTCTTTCCCACCATCCAGCTCTGTCCTCCAAAAATACCAGCTAAGATGTCTTTCCCACTCTCCAAATAATACACAATCATACGCATCTTTATTGTGCCTCCCTTTAGGGCAGTGTTGGCAAACCTATGGCACGGGTGACAAAGGTGGCACTTGGAGCACTTTCTGTGGGCACCCGACATTCCCCCCTTCACAGCCACCTGGATTCAGTTTAAATGGCTGTTCTGGCACTTTGCGGAAAAATTAGTGGGTTTTGAATCGCAGTTTGGGCACTCGGTCTCTAAAAGGTTCGCCATCACTGCCTTAGGGTGTGATAAAGTGGGGAAATGGACTTGAAGGCATCCAAGTCTTGATCAAATTCTACCTAATGTTTCTGTGCCTCTGGGCATCCTTGGCTGGTGAGTCCGTGTCTTTGGACAGAATCCTTGACCAAGTTGTATCAAGCCAAATTCAACCCTTTAATTTTCATCCTCAAATTATATCCAGATTTTTAACACACATTATTAGGGTCACGTCCTGTGTTAGCAAAAGCGTTGTGCCACATTGTTGACCAAGGTCCAACTGTCGATGTAATGCAAAGAATGCAAGTTTCCACAGTGAATTAATCTACATCACTGAGTCAATGTAGACATCCTTTAACGGCCACCACTACCCCCAAAGGATCATGGGGTGTGTGTGTGATGAACTCCCCAACTCTGACTCTGCAGTCCGATGGCTTATTAACCCACTCAGATATCTGGCCGTTGTTTTGCACTGGGTTTGCATGACAGATAATGCCTGCAATCGCTTTGTAAAGTGCAGCAATTAATCTCCCCAAGTTATACTGCTTGTGTTCCACACAACTAACCAGATTTTGCCCTCTCTATGAGAAAGGCAAACATTTGATAATTTAATAACTTATTCTAAAAAATCATTCCCTGCATCTTAAACTGCCAGCTACCGAGAAATGCATTCATTTTGGTGGGGATTTAGCAACAACAAAAAGCTACATTTCCAAAAAGTGTCAGGTTTCTTCCCCAAAAAAACACAGTAGAGACAACCAGAGGGTTTTTTTTTCCACCTTTAGAAAAGCCTTGGTGTGTTTTGCTTGATGAAATCCAGATGTGAATGCTTTGGCATGCCACTCCTTTGTAAGACAGGGAGGGCTTCCACCTGTTTTCCATTTTAAGGAGCCCCACTTTTAATCACTAAATGGCAGCCATACAGACAAGAGCATGGCAGCATTATTAGTAGGAGGAGCATTTTTAAACTGCATCTCTGAGCTGATATTAAAATCATGTTTTTAACCGGTGGGTCTAACATGACAGACTCCTCGTTGGACATAGGTGGGTCTATAGAGTAAGTCTGTGTGAGTCAGCTAAGAATGTGTGTGTGTGTGTTGTGTCGCTACAGTCGTGACTGACTATTCGTGATCCCATGTCCATGGAGTTTTCATGGCAGGAAGACTGGAGTGGCTTGCCAGTTCCTACTCCAGGCGCCTACAGCATCTGGTATTCCCTGGTGGTCTCCCATCCAAGTACTAACCAGGGCCGATGCTGCTTAGCTTCCGAGATCGGATGCGCTCAGGGCATCTCTCTGTGTGTGTGTGTGTGTTGTGTCATAGTCATGACAGACTCTTCGTGACCCCATGTCCATGGAGTTTTCTTGGCAGGAGCACTGGAGTGGCTTGCCAGTTCCTGCTCCTGGCGCCTAGAGGACCTGGTATTCCCTGGTGGTCTCCCATCCAAGAACTAACCAGGCCCGACCCTGCTTAGCTTCCAAAATCAGGCGAGATCGGATATGCTTAGGGCATCTAGGCAGCTTGAGCTAAGAATACTGTGGCATTATCCCCCCCCCACACACACACACCCTGCCTTAAAAGAAATGCCCAGTACCAGAAAAAATGTCTTGCCATCTTTGACACAAGACACTTCCGATGAAAAGTAGTGGAATCTGCCAGGAATCAAAGTTGACAGATTCTCCCATCCTTGCTTTAATTGGATGTGTCACAAAATTTGAAAACCTGCATGCCCGTGATGGACATCTCTGTTCCGTTCCAAGCGGGCACATCAGCCACTAGCCCCCCCTGGCTACGGGCTTCTTCCTTCTGTTCACCCGCACATCCAAAGGACTGCTTCATCACTTGCAGGCTTGTCAGTGTCTTCTGAAATCATTCTAAAAGCAGATGTCTTGGTGGAGGCAGGACACCGGGCAAACAAGGTTTTACATCACTTTACAAGGCCAACATGGGGTGGGGGGGGGAGGGGTCCAACTTCTGCTTATCTCATAATGCACATCCCACAAAGTGGGAGAAGGGGTCGGCTGCAGTTGCGGGGTGCGTGGGGTGATCAGGAAGGGGGTCTGGAAGAGGGGAATTAACCACGAACCCATTCATGGAGAAAGAGGATGGAAGTTCGATTTCCCCTTGACCGGAACTGAACGTGACGATCTATAGCAGTGACGGCGAACCTTTGAGAGTGCCCAAATTGTGACTCAAAACCCACCATTTTTTACCAAATTGGTAACACAGCAATTTTACCTGAATACAGATGGCTATGAAGGGGCGATGTCGGGTGCCCACAGAAAGAGCTCCGAGGGCCACCTTTGGCACCCGTGCCATAGGTTCGCCAATACTGGTCTATAGGATCTCTTCTAGTTCTACAATTCACTGATGATGATGATGATGATGATGATGATGATGATGATGATGATGATGATGATGATGATGATGATGATGATGATGATTCAGAAACAACGGGCACAGTCAATCAAAATTACAGAAACATTGACTCGTAGTATTATATAACAGATACAAGTTTTAACCAACAAACTATATATCTGTAGTACAAGCAGTATGCATGTTGTTCCTAATACTGACTTTTTTTGTCGTTCTGATGGTGCTATTTCTGAGATCTGCAACTGCTTATAATGTTGTGTGGAATTCTGTGGCATTGTTCCCAAAGCCCCAGTGACTACAGTGACCAATGAGGTACATCTCTTCCACAAGCAAAATCTTCAGATCGACAGGTCTCCGTGTTTTGTTCGATTTTTCCAATTCTTTAGCATCATCTCTGGCATCCCCTAGAACTGCTGTGTCAATGATTTAGACATTTCTTCATTCTATTACTACTCTGTCTGGTGCGTTCTGTGTAAGGTGCCTAGCGGTCTTTGGATCTGGAAATTCCACAAGAATTGACTTTACAACATATTTGTTGTTGTTGTTGTTGCTGCTGCTGCTGCTGCTGCTGCTGACCCTTAATCCTTAGACTCAAAACAAAAGAGGGGAACTTCTGCAGGATTGTGATCTCTATGACACAGGGCAAACACGTTGTCTTTATTTCTAAATGCAGCCCCTGGCCCCAGAAGCCTTTCCTGCAGCCTCGTACTCTGAAGCATCGGGAGATGACATACAAATTGCTATTTTTCCAAACTGTTCCTTGGCAGAAGGTGTCAACGTACAGGAAAGTTGATGAGGCTGATTATGGTATGCCAAACTGAACTCCCACCCAAGTACAATTCCGTTTCAGCAGGGAAGGTGGGAAATTATTTCAAAAATAATCAACCGTCTCCTGGGTTAGGGAGGGGAAAAACCCAGGCAAATTTTAGCAGGCAACAACACTGCAATGTGGGCTGAAATTTACTAGACAGCCAGAGGATGGCATATTTAGCAATAAAATTAGTGTAAGGGAGAAATTGCTTCTCCTCCCCCCCCATTTGTTGATGGGTTCATCTGCACTCATTGGTTTCAACCACCGCAAATAGAGATGGGCACGACTCAAAAAAAAAGGTGTTTTGTTTGTCGTTTGGTCGTTTAGGCGTCCGTTTCGGTTTGTTTTCATTTTTGTGACGTTTTTTGCAAAAAAATTCATTTTCGTTTCGTTAGGTAACGAAATGAAAAAACAAAAACAAAAACAAAAAATTGCTGTTTCATTAGCATTCTTTTTAGTTCAATGCATCTGCTGCAACGAAAACGAAAAACATGGCAAATTTGGTCGTTTCATTTTCGTTTTCATTTTGTTTTTAAAAAAATTTCGTTTCATTTTCGTTGCGTAACAAAACAAAAAAACCAAAACGAAAATGAAAATGAAAAATCGCTCGTTTCGTGCCCATCTCTAACCGCAAATCCAAGCTGCAAGGTCAGGGTTTTCCCTATTTATGCCTTCATTTTAAAATCCCAGGTGAATAGCAATTAGGAAGATACCTGCTGGGTTATCTCTCTTATGGTTATAAAAATGAAAGCCTTTCCTGTCAAGGTTATTATTTTTTTTTCCTGTTCCTTCTTTACATGAGATTGGGACCATTCAAGGAAGAGTGGATTGCTTGGTAAAACACCAGTGACCTCACCTGAAACTTTTCCTTCTTAAAACAACCACCTTGCTGTTGGAACCTCTAATATTGTTGATGCTCTTAGAAGTTGCAATCCGGAATGGACCCTATGCATCATCAAGCCCAGCGGGGAATCGAACTCCCAAACTCTGGCCCGGCAGACAGAGACCTCAGCCACGGCACTATCCAGCCGTTCTATTATCCTTTCAGCTGGGGAGAACCGAGGGCAGTAGCAAGCCTACCCAATCCTATTGCAGCTGATCAGTTTCTCTCTTCCAGGCATCCCAAAATAGCGCCTCTGCTAGCATAAGAGAAATGCAGCTGCATTCGGAGGGACACCAAAAATTAAACTATTCCAGGCAAAAAAATCAAAACAAAAGAAAAGACAAAAACATGTCTAACTTTTAAGTCTAACTTCAAAGACTAACTTTTAAGGTGCCACATGTTTTCGTCTTTTATTTTGCTTTGTTTTGATTTTTGCCTGGAATTCTTGCACAGACTAACACAGCTACCTCTGCTTTGCTTGATATGTTGGGTGTTAAACTGTATCCAGGACTTTGAAGCAGTCTTAAAACCAGCCCTGCCTCCTGATACCATCCTCTGGTGTATTCCATCTCACCCAAAATATTCTCAGTGCCTGATAGACAACATCCTCTATCCAGATTGCATTTTTGGTACAATGCTTTGATAAAGATAGCAAGTTGCTACCGAAAGCTTAGCTTACATTTTTTGTTTTAGCAGTGACCCATAAAGGTACCACCTTGCCTACTTTTAAATTTGTTGTTTTGGTCACAAGGCTCAACCCACAATTTATTTATTTTTTACTTCTAAAAATTGAAGTGTGTACCTCTCTCTCCCCCTGCTTGACTAGTGTTTTCGCTGTTCGGAATGGACAAGTGGTTTTCAATCTCCATTCGTGTCGCCCGTCAGCAGCCTGCCTTCTGCTCAGCTTCACACGATACCGTCACTCCCTATGATCTCATGACCCACCCAAGCACCCTCTCTTTGGCTGCTTTTACACGACCCCTAAAATCCGCTGCAAAATGCTCGCAGATGCGGAGCATAAAATTGTTTTCCCACCAGCAGCGGACTTAAAAAAAAACTAAGTACGACCACGCCCACCTGAGCGCGCTCCAGCGCATTTTACAAGTACCTGGTCTGGAGGAGGTAAAATCCTTGTTGCTGTTCCTTGTTGCTGTTTTAAAGCATCGCATGCCTGGCCCTCCTCTGCTTTTTGTTTGTTTTTGTTGGGGTCCCCCCTTTTAACAGACAGGAATCCTAACGGGCTGACGGTGGCAGGCGGAGGTGAGCCTGCATTTTTCTCTCTCTCCCCTCACTGCAGACAGAAGCAATAGAATCAGAGGGTGGGAGGTGGGAACACAGGAAGCAGAACAAAAACCACATTGGGGGGATCTGCATTTAAGTTGCCAACGGATTTTAGGGGTCGTGTAAAAGGGTTTGTCACCTTCTGACACTCTACCAGGACCTATTCCCCTCCAACGAGAAAAGTGCATCCTTTTGCGACAGCTAGGCCTCTGCCCATTGTCCTTCTATGCACCCCTGCCCGCCTGGTCCTGATGACCAATGTGTTTGTGGTGTCGATGTTACCACGCAGCTTGGAATGCAACACAATGCAATATGGCCTTGTTGTGCGCCTTCCAGAAAACACACTCCCACACCTGGCACAGAACTGTTGCCTGTGACGTTTTGACGACAATGACTCAAAACTGGACGCATTTGCAAAGTTAAGGTATACACAACAGGGAAAGGGTTTTGCATGCCAGGATCATCTTATTCTGAAATACAGTCGGGTCCACGCATGCCCACACCTGACCAGCATCTTACGTGAGGCTTCAATAAAACCTTGTGCAGACTGCTGTTGCTATAATTAATCGATGGAACCCGTTAAATAATGTTCCACAACCTGGAGGCAACTAGATGCATGCAGCACGTTCCTTAATAAAGGCGTGGCCAAGTTATTTTATAACTGTAACTTAGCAGTAGAGATGGGCACAAAACAAACTTTTAGTTCATTTCATAATTCGTTATTCATTTCGTTAGGCGAAATACTGTAAATAATAAATAAATATTGCAGGAAAGGCTCCTTCGTTTCCAGTATTTTTTTACCCAGCATGTTGTTAGTCTGTGGAACTCCCTGCCACAGGATGTGGTGATGGCATCTGGCCTGGATGCCTTCAAAATGGGATTGGACAGATTCCATGGAGGAAAAGTCCATTACAGGTTACAAACCATGATGGAGATGTGTCATCTCCAGGCTTAAAACCAGAGTACTTCAAGGACCAGTTGCAGGGGAGTGGTATCAGGAGACAGATATCTAGTCTCATGCACTCCCAGAGGCATTAGGTGGAGCCACTGTGAGATACAGGAAACTGGATTAGATGGGCCTTTGGCCTGATCCAGCAGGGCTCTTCTTAGGTTCTTATGTAACGTGCGACCGAGTTCGTTTTTTAGGTGGGGGGAAATTCAGGAGCAAAGAAGCCAAGCTAGCATCACAAGTAGATACCATTTTGCAGATACCATTTGTAGTACCCAGCAGACTTCCAGATTTTTGCGCCATTGAGCACCGTGGTTCTCTTACCTCGTAATGAGCCACCCTCTGGGATTCCGATATCAACTGGGCGCTGCAGACTTTGCAGTAACTTTCAGTGAAGAGTTCTTGCTCGAGGTCTGAAGACTTCATCTGCTTACAGGGGCACAAACAGAAGCAAACAAAGAGACAAGACCATCAGTCGGCCTGGTGGCAGCCCTGACACCAAACTGCAGCAGACAGAGAGCAGCCCTACACAACGATCTGTGCCGAAAACTAGCTGAGGAGATCACTTTTTTTTCCCCAGGGAAAGTTAGAGATAGTCATAATAAAAGAAGTCATTACAATAAATCGGACCGGATCTGGAAAAAAAGGCTGTGCAGTTATCTGAAATGCAGAACGATAAGAGGCCCCACGGTCTCTTGGGTCAGCGCACTGAGCTGAAGGAAGGATTGGTGCATGCTGGATAAACATGACAGTCACCTCAGCCCAGAAAGAGCTCTCCCGGCCACGCCCACACTAGAGGCAGCATGCGAGGTTGTAAAAACTCCAACAGGTGCCTCTAAAATGAGGATTCTTCATGGGCAGCCCTTTCCAGAAACATGTGGCCACCCTAGTTCAAATTGTTCAGCACACTCCACATGGTATGGTTGCACCATGAGAACGAAAGGTGTGCAATGGACCTGAGCAAAGGCCCCTCTCCTCTAGCAATTGTACACGACAGCCTAGTATAAGGATCCGACTTTACAAATGTTCACTCAGATGTGACATGTCGTGTCTTTAAAATCCCATGTCACGAATTGTTCTCTAAATATAGGGGGGGAAATACAGAGGCCACGTATTGTTTATACCCTGTTTCCATGCCAAAGCAAGCAACTAATGGTGCACCACTTGAAAGAAAGCCTTTTTGAGAGAGAGGGATCAGAGAACTTTTGCTTCCAGTAAGCATCCAGCACAGCCAGGGCCGGCGCTAGGTTTTTTTGCGCCCTAGGTGGCGGGTGGGGGGCGGGCGGCAGAGGTGGGGCGGTGGGGGGGCAGCAGGCTAGCCAGCGGTGGCGGTGGGGGGTGCCACCCCCTATCCATTTTGGCGCCCTAGGCAACTGCCTAGTTCACCTTAATGGACGTGCCGGTCCTGAGCACAGCCTTCTGACACCATGTCCTTTGTTCCAGAGAGAGAGAGAGAGAGAGAGAGAGAGAGAGAGAGAGAGAGAGAGATGTTTTACAAAACCGCAATGAACTTCTTTTCAAGTGTGTTTTGAGGAGACTGGCATGGATCACAGTGGGTCTACCAGGGACGGAAGACTGGTCAGACCCCAGACATCATGAAAAAAGAATATAGGAAGACAGGGCACAGATCATCTAGAGCGGTGGTCCCCAACCCCGGGCTGGATAAACGGTGTCCGTGGACCAGTCGGCACCGGGCCGCCTGGGAGGCCGGGAGGCTCCTCCCCCTTTTCCTCCGCCGCCCTCCTCCTCCTAGAGGCTTCTCTCCCGCGGGCGCGGTGGAGGAGGAAGGCTGGAGGAGCACAGGAAGCCACCGCCACCACCTTTGCCTCCCTCCTCTAAAATGGCGGCGCATTCCTCCTGGCCTCCTCCTAGCCCTCCACCACCACCACCACCAGCAGCAGCCACGGCGGCGCGGCACCTCCTCCTCCTCCTCCGCCTCCTCCTCCTCCTCCTCTTCTCTCCGACGGGCAGCCAATGGAAGAAGAAGGCTGGAGGGCGCAGGAGCCGCCCGCGCCCGAGGGACAGAGAGCGCGATCATGCGGCTGCTGCCCCAATGGCACCTGAGCAAAGGCCCCTCTCCCCTCATCATGCTCCCTTTGCGCCCGGTTCTTAGAGCAGGCCGGTAGTTGGGTTGCGAGGAGGCGAGGAGGGGATCGGGCCGGGTTTGGATAAATGCCCCCTCCCCCTTCCCCCTTCTTGGCTGGGTCGGGTCCTCCGGGGCCTCCTTCCCTCTCTTAAAACCCCGATACTTCGAAGTGGGTATTCTCTAAATATGGGGGGGAGGGGAGGGAGAGGAGGGGGCAAATATTGTTTATATAAGGGGAGGGGGTGGCATGCCAGCAGCTGGGCAGGCAGAGCATCTTCACACACACACACACAACCAGATGGGGCACCTCCTCCTCCTCCTCATCAGCCCTCTTCAGCCCTGCTGAAGGAAGAGAGGGTGGCGGAGGAGAACTCTGCCTTCTCGCCTCGCCCGGCCCGGCGGCGCTTGACAAGCGGATGGAGGAAAACGGAGGGGGCGGCACACGCTGGTGGTGCTGGTGGTGCGCGCCAGGGCCTCCTCCTCCTTCCTCTTCCTCCTCCTAGGTGGGAGGTGGGCAGGCGGGCGTGTGTGGAGCTTCTGAGGCGCGCGCGGGGGTGCGGGGTGGGACTGCACAGCGGTGGGCAGGCAGGCCGTGTCCAGGCAGAGGAGGTGGAAGAGGAGGATGTGCCTGGCCGGCTAACGGTCCCCTTTGGCTCCCTCGCTCTCTCCCCCGCTCACGCCTCCCCCACCTGCCCCTCCTCGACCCGCCTCCTCCTCCTCCTCCTCCCACCCTCGGCCAGGCTCTTCTCTGCCCGCTGCCTCCTGCCCGCTGCCTTCTTCTCCTTCGCCAATGTCCTCCAGCGGCGCCCAGCCCCGCGACCTGCGAGCCCGCGGCCGGAGAGCCGAGTCCCCCAGCAGCCCGTGGCCAGCCACCGGGTGCCCCCCTCCCTCCTCCTCCTCCTCCTTTGTCGGCCGCCCAGGGACAGAGAGCGGGCGGCTGCTGCCCCGGGCGCCTCCGCCGCCTTCGCCCCGAACTTCTTTCGCCTGGCCGACAGGTGGTTTGAGGGAGAGCCCTGGCATGGATGCACGCCCCCAGCTGGGTCCACCGCTCCGTGGCAAGGCACACACGCCAAGCCCCCACACCCCCTCCTCCCTCCCCCAACACCTCCCCTGCCCCCCGCCAGACCCCCAACCCCCCATCATGAAAATCATCAAATATTTTCCGGTCCATGGGAACAAAAAGGTTGGGGAGCACTGATCTAGAGTGCCTCCCCTCTCTGCCATGGCCACATATCAGCTAGTCCAGGGAGTAGAGCCAGTCTGTGGCCTTGGGCAACCTGCACAACTCCAAGGTGTCCTCAAAAGATGCTGCCATGCCATCTGGACATTAGGATGGGGCATTTTCTGTTTATATAGATGGACAGGTCCTCCATACAAGGTGAGGTCTGAGTTAGAGAAAGACAAAGCACAGCTGTTCTTGAGTGACAACCGCCTGTCAGCACTCAGCTTGTCAGCACCTTGAGTGCCTTTTACAAAACAACACTTCCTGGGGGCGGGGGGTTGAGACTTCATAGCCGCCGTGATTAGGAGGAAAAGAGGTTATACACTGGACAAATGAAGATGAAGACTGGCTACTGAGTTCACAGTTTGAAGCAGCATACAAACCAAAAGATTTCTCCATGTGTACTTCAGTGACTGCCCGAGTCGTTTAATTTCACTTGTTTGCAGTATTTATAGGCTGCTAAAATGGCTCCCAAGATGGTTGGCGAGAAAATCAAATTAAAACAATCCATTAGAAGATAAACCCTGGCCCAAACATAAGCCAGAAAACAATGCCGGGGAACAAATGTAACTCCAAAGCAAAGGTGACATCTGGATAGAAGCATATTAGATATTGGAAAAGCCCTTCCCGAGCAGGGAATCACAGGATTACGCCTTCCATAGTGAAGAGACACAGTAATAGTAGGGAGTTTGCAAGGGTGCACTCAAGAAGAGGCTGCCCCTTGCCTTGAGAACAGCCTGTCTAAAGTTGAGACTTTCCGCATTAATTAGACAACAAATTCCACCATTCCTACCCAGCAATTGCCAAATACCTGGAAAGCGCTGGTTTGGAAAGGCAATGTAGGATTGAAACAGACATTATAGATGACCCATTATTCGAGGAAGGAACCCCTTAGCCATTAAAAAGTCACTGAGAGCTAGGAAATAGGGATCAAGTTGTCTCGTGGGCTGCCAGAGGCCTCTGGTGGGGCCAGTGTGAAATACAAGAAGCTGGACCAGGTGGGCCCTGGACCTGATCCAGCAGGGCTCTGTTTCTCTTCTTATGTTCTTATTCCAGCAGCTTATGGTATTCTGAATCTTCCTGGAACCAAAACTTAACTATTTTTTAGTTTCCCTTTAAAAGAAGCATGGTAAATTATCACTTTTTAAAAAAAAATGTGCCATTAGAGAAGTTATTATTTGCCAGAGGGACCTTTGAACTAAGACTGTACCTAATCACTTATCAAAGAGAACTTCCCCAACATCTGAACAGTACCTCCCATGTTTTACAAGCATAGATCCCTGTTTGAATGTTTCCCGTCATCCCTCTGCCTTCTTTACAAACAAACAAATCAACAACACCTGTCCAGACTAGTGGGAGTGGAAATGAATGCAGTGCACAATTAATTTTGTTCTATACTTCAAACACAAAGCATCTCCCCTCCCCCTCCCCACTGTCCTGCTTCCCATAAGACTGGGGGCAGCAAGAGAAAAGGATGGTGGAAAGCAAGCAAATTTCAGAGAAGGTGGAAATAATTAATCCACACATCCCGAGAAAAAGTTGCTGTTTGAGATGCATCAGATGGGCTCATCCATCGATGATGTGCCCTTATAGTAATATATCGATGACATCCTGTACAGAAACAGCTGCAAAAGCAATCCGTGCTTCGGAATGCAGTGTGACAAAAATGTAAGATGTCAAAACTGAAGAAGGGGAAAAACTCAGGTTCTCTGGAGGGGTTTGGATTCCCGTAAAATGCTCTAAATCTAACTGCACCAAGATGCCTGACCGGTTTCCACCAAAGCCAGAAACCTGCAGTACTGCACCAAAATTGTTCTCTGCAAGCCTTAATGCTGTAGGAGTGACGGGTGGGGATGAGGGAGAATGTCATTCTTCTTCTCTTTTATTTACTTTTCTTTTCTTTTCTTTTCTGCCTTGTCTTGTCACAGGCTTCACACCTTCCCTTCTTCTAATCTGTAACTAACCTCTCTCCATCTGTCAACTCAGCATTCCTGGCAGTAAACTGGACAGGAGGAAAAGAGGGCTCTGATACAGCTAGCAATGTGGAAGGTCTATTCTTAGATGGCTCCCGATAAGACTCCTTGCCTGCCATGACTTCAAGAGGACAAAGAGGTCACCAGATGGCCTGCAGGCAACTTCCAGTGTTGTGATGCAGAAGAACTTTAGTGTCCTGCCACTCCTCACTTAACAAACTATCTGCTTAATGACCACTCAGACTTACAACCACCAGCAGCAGCCAAAGTGTCCCATGCCAGCAGTTGTGGGGGGGGGACCTCCTGGAGAGCCTCCCTGCTCTGGCCTCCCTGCAAGGAGAACAGCCTCAACACACCCCAAGACATCTGCCTTAAATTCCTCACTTAACAACCCATTCACTTAATGCCCAACTTGTAGGAACAGAACTTGGTCATTAAGTGAGGAGTGCCTGTATAGGATTTAGCACCTTTAAAATTGCACCGCCTCCTTCTGCCATGCTAAGTTTCTAGTCCTTATGATTGTACAGGGAGCCAACAATGCCAAGGGAATTGACTGTCGCTGACAGAGAGTATTGCAACTGCTTCAGGCTAGCAGGGCTTCCAGTGGTCTTCATGGCCATCAAGAGCTCATAGAGCCTCGTGGCTAGCCATAACCGATACAGCCATGGGAAACCAAGATGGTAACTCAGGAGATGAGACTTTACAGGAGATCTCCAAGGTACTGAGCCAACTTTAGGGGTAGCACCCTGGACAGCTCCTGGACCATTCATCAACAGGATGGTGGATGGATTTATTTAGAGCATAAAGCAGAGAAGGTCTTTCTACCCATCACATGCTACCAGATCTTTTCCCCTGGGTCGCCCAAGGACTCAGTCTCCAACCTTCTGCATGCATAAATCCTCTGTCACAAGGCAATGGAGCTATCCAGCAGTTCTTGTCTTCCCAATTTGTAATTGATAAACGTTTGGCACTGTTTTCTTCATAGGAGTATCCATTTGTTCAACAGACTGAATGGACCCATTTCCTGCATTGATTGCAGGGTCTTTTGCCATTTATTTATTAATTGTATGCATTGAGATCATCCACATTTGAGAAGGCACCTATGCATTTTGTCCCATTTCATCTCATTGCAAGGCTCATCAGTCTGCAGTTCCTTGAGACCGGGTGTGTTGCTCTTTCCCCCATGTCTCAGGAAGAGTGGAAAATATTTTTGTTGAGGTTGTCAGCGTCAACAAAATCCTGTCTCCTCCTTCCCAGGGTGACATCTCTCTGCGTTTCCTGCCAACACACACATCCAGGGTGCACAGAGAAAGAGAGGGGGCCAGCATCACAAAGAGATGAGTCAAGGAAACTCATGACCCAGCCTACAAGGATGAAGCAAAGACCACAGAAGCAGCATCCAAGGAGGGAACAGCCACCCACCACACTGGCTGTTGCACTTTTCATACGCCAGGCAGTCAAATGCCTGCACAATCTCCCCGGGCTGTGTCGGATGAAGGATGAGCAACATTCAGGCAAGAATCTTCCAGTACCATACAGGTTCTCAGAAAGTCATAAAATAACGGACACTTTCCTGTCCCTGCTGCAATAAAGTAAGGTAAAAAAAGGTAAAGGTTCCCCCCACATATGCATGCTAGTCGTGTCCGACTCTAGGGGCGGTGCTCATCTCCGTATTCAAGCCAGAAGAGCCAGTGCTGTGCAAGTCCATGGCCATGTGGCCAGCATGGCTGCAAGGAAACACTGTTTTACCTTCCCACTTTTTACGGTGGTACCTATTTATCTACTTGCATTTACATGCTTTCAAAATGCTAGGTTGGCAGGAGCTGGGGTTATCAGTGGAGCTCACTCCGCTGCGTGGCACCCGGGATTCGAACCGCCGAGCTGCCAACTTTGCAGTCTACAGTTTCAGTGCCTTAGTCCACTGAGCCATCAGTATGCCAGTATAAATGTGCCAGAACAAGGTAAGATGTACTACCTCTGGCACAACCGGCTGTGCAAGGCACCCAGGGAAATGTTCAAAGTTAGTTGTCCATGTGTAGCTATGGAACGGGATTTTGGCTAATGTTTGTTAAGTAACTTTTAGTACCACCATGTCAAGGTATAATTTACAAGCTGAACCAAAACAAGGCTTGTGTTAATCAACAGCCATGTTAAACATGTGTGTGTAATGCTGGTGAGTAACTGTGGTTAACGAAAAAGGAAGGCTAACGTGTATTAAGGTTAAAGTAAATGATGTAATGCTTTGTGATTGGCTGAGGCTTGTATATAGTGAAAAACCATGAGTAATGCATCCTAAAGAGCAGAGACATCACTTTGCCAACTAAGGTCAGGATAGTCAAAGCTATGGTTTTTCCAGTAGTGATGTATGGAAGTGAAAGCTGGATTATAAAGAAGGCTGATTGCCACAGAATCGATGCTTTTGAGCTGTGGGGCTGGAGGAGAGTCTTGAGAGTCCCCTGGACTGCAAGGAGATCAAACCTATCCATCCTGAAAGAAATAAACCCCAAATGTTGACTGGAAGGACAGATTTTGAAGCTGAGGCTCCAGTACTTTGGCCACCTCATGAAGAGAGAGGACTCCTTGGAAAAGTCCCTGATGCTGGGAAAGATTGAAGGCAAAAGGAAAAGAGGACGGCAGAGAATGAGATGGTTGGACGGTGTCATCGATGCAACCAATATGGGTTTGACAAAATTCCGGGAGGCAGTGGAAGATAGGAGGGCCTGGCAAACTCTGGTCCATGGGGTCACGAAGAGTCGGACACAACTGAATGACTGAACAACAACAATGTTTTGGGGGGAATCCTCTTCTTTACTTTGTTATGCTATCAGATTGACCTACTGGAAATATACCTAGGGTGATGGGGAACTCTGCTTTAGTGTCTTTATTATTCTGCTGAGCCAACTGTGCTCAAAAGCCTACTCCAACACCCCATCTCTAAACCATTAGGGCCAAGAAGTACAGACTATAGTCCCTGGAAGCTGAGTTAAGGGAACTGCACTTCTTTTCTCGTGGGATCGAAATGTTTCACTACTCATCCAGATAGCTTCGTCAGTCTGAGGCGGGTTGGTGTGAGGCTTCCAATTTACAGTTCACCATGGTTTCATGCCACTCTGGTCTGAATAGGTTCGTAAGGTGGGCAATGGCCAGGGGGTGTGAAAGTTCCACCTAGGCAACCTATAAATTGGGAGCCTCACACCAGCTTTCCTCAGTCTGACGAAGGTGCTTGGATGAGTAGTGAAATGTTTCAGTCTTGCAAGTCCAGTTGCCATGACTCCACTTCCAGATAACCCCACCTGGATGACTGAGAATCTTCGCAGACATACCAGTGTACCTTACTTATGGAGGGAGACTACAGCAGAGTATATTCATGCAGATGAATGTTCTTATATTCTTATGTTTTCCTACATCTATAACACACACAAACAGTGAGGACCTATCACATCTAATGTTTCCTGAAGGGAGATGCCCTAAGCACATCCGATCTCGCCTGATTTCAGAAGCTAAGCAGGGTCGGCCCTGGTTAGTACTTGGGTGGGAGACCACCAGGGAATACCAGGTGCTGGAGTCGCCTGGAGTAGGAACTGGCAAACCACTCCAGTATTCCTGCCAAGAAAACTCCATGGACGTGGAGTCACGAAGAGTCAGTCACGACTGTAGCGACGCAACACGCACACACACAAGAGAAGACCACATGAAATGAGAGCTATGAATGTAAGTTAAGATGAGAGGTGTGCTAAACCAGCCAGAGAGCTGTCCCCATGCTCTTAAGGGCACCTGCTTTGAAAAAGACAAGGGGTGGTATCATGTGGCATCGATCTTTGTTTAGTTGAGTGTGCGGTTGTTGTTTTTCTGAGTCTCTCTTCCATAATAACTCTTCATGGGTTTGATGCAGAGTGGAAATGGCATCCTCGCGTTCAACGGCAGCTCATGATTTCTTTCCGGGACACAAATGCCACATGTGGGTGGCTTGAAAGGTCCGGTTGCCCTTGAACCATAAAAATCCTATGCACCCAACCGCATGGCCAAAGGGTATTCGCATGAAGCGTGCTGGCAGGCTGGGCTGTCATATCAAAAAGCATGCATCTGCCGGCATTCGGTTGCGCTTCAAGCGCACCGGAGCTGGGTCTGCGCTCGAGTGGCTGGCAAGCCCTCGGCTGCTTCCCCCACCCCTACCCCCCACCCCCCACCCCCCACCCCTGCAGCACTGACCCAGATCCACCACGGGGGATCAATAAGCACTCGGCATTGCTTTACAATGGGCAGCTTCGTGTTTTCCTCAACAGAGCGCGAGAGAGGAGATGTTAAAACCGAACACTCATCGAGCCTGTGCTGGGGGGCGGGGAGTCCTCCCCATTTGGTAGGCGTCCACTCATTTCTGGTGGGTGTTTCTTCCTGGCTGGCTTAGCTTCAAGATGAACAAGCACCTCCTAGAATCAAGCCAAGCCTGAACTCTCTCTCTCTTTTTTTTTCTCAATCTCTCTATCTCTCTCTCTCTCTCTCTCTCTCTCTTCCTTTCTCTCAGTCTCCCTCTCCCTCTCCCTCTCTCTCATTCTCTTTCTCTCAATCTCTCTCTCCCTCCCACCCTCTTTCTCTCTCTCTCTCTTTCAATCTCTCTCTCTTTCTTTCTCTCAATCTCTCTCTCTTGCTCACTCTCTCAATCTCTTTCTCCCTCTCCCTCTCCCTCTCCCTCTCTCTCTCTCTCTCTCTCTCTCTCTCTCTTTCAGCCAAAATGTTGCAACTGAGCACATCACGAGAAGGCAGGATTCTCTGGGGAAAGACTATCCTGCTGAGAAAGGTGGAAGACAGTAGGAAAAGAGGAAGACCCAATACAAGATGGACTGGCTCCCTAAAAGAAACCACAGGCTTGGGTTTGCAAGCGCTAAGTTGGGAGGCTGAGAACAAGACCTTTGGGAGATTTGCTCATTCATAGGAATGTCATCTCTTGAGGTGTATGTGTGTGTGGGGGTGCAACTTGATGGCATGTAGCAAAGCTAAAATCTGGCTCCTTTCTTTTTAACACAAGGCAGGGTCCCAGGAAATGTGTCTGCCGAGCTTTGTCGTGCATCGGATTCTTTATGCCTTCAGTTCTTGTCTGTCCCGGAAATGAAGAAAGCTATACATTTTTATGAACTAGGACTAGGAGTATAATTTCCTGGCATAGCACATGTTTTGCAAGGTTTGAACTTTTGGGACCTGCTTTGAAGAAGAGCATTTTTCACTCAGAAGCTTGCAATGTTTTTTTTATTTTTATTTGTGGCCTATAAAGGTATCACCTGTAGCCTAGTTTGCATTTGTGTTTTGTGATGGCCATGTAGCTCAACCCCCCTCCCATCTTTTGCTTTGAGAGGAGTAGAAGATATTTTATTCTAATCAGAAGAAAGGGTGGTATGAACGAGATATCTGTATGCTGCTTCTATAGTTGTTTTCCACTGCCATTATTATCTCCCATTTGGGCCAAATGAGGCAACCAACTTAGCCTGGTTTTAGAAGAGGTGCTCTCCCAAATTGCAAACGTCATCTGCTTGTCCTGACTTCTGGCTTTCTTCACCTATGTAGCTTAAAGTTTAGCAAAGGTTGTGTCATGGTTGGCTAATGGGCGGTCAGCAAGGGCTTCATTAGAAAGTTTTGACATACCGAAAAACCCCATTGGGGGCATAACAGAGATAAGTTAGAGAGATGTGACAAGCAATTTCCGCACCCAAGGCTTTCCTCACTGAACTTCCTTGGCAGGGGTTGGACTCAGGTCTTAGTAGCTTAGGTCTGCTGAGCCCAAGTTTGAGAGTTTGATCCCCCCACTGGGACTCCTTGACAGGGATTGGACCAAAAAATCCAGAGTGTCCCTTCCAGCCCTGCAGTTTCATGATGATGATGATGATGATGAGGAGGAGGAGGAGGAGGAGGAGGAGGAGGAGGAGGAGGAGGAGGAGGAGGAGGAGGAGGAGGAGGATTTAATTGGATATTCCTGGAACTGAATACAAAACACTCTGTTGCATCAAGAAAAATATTATAATCTTTTCCCTTGACAGGTTTTGGAAAGGAATCTGATGTTTCTCTCCAGTGTAGACATCCAGGGATTTAACTTTCCAGGAAAAAAAAAATTAAAGTAGTCCACCAATGTCCCCTGGGGGGGGGGGCAAAAAACAGCAGCAACATTAGAACACCACTCCGTCTACCATAAAACACACTGAATGTTCCTTTTCTCTTTTATAAAGAGAATCCGCTCTTGACCTTGAGGAAGCCTAGGCAAGCCTCCTGTGAGGAAAAGAGCAAACAAGTCCTTCAAATGCCCGCTTTAAGCTTCCCGGCACGAGAGGCCACTTTGGACCTCTTGTCATTTGTGCCTGTCAATGGATTAAGGACCCTTTGAAGTTTGGCCGTTTGATAAGGGCTCAACCATGTGCTTCGACATTTGCAGGAGACAAAGAGAGTGAGTCTCTCTCTATGTTCAGATTAGCTTTTTCCGCATGAGAGCTGTGTCGTGCACCCTTGTACAACACACACTGACGCAGACACATAAATGCTAAGCAGGCACACGGGGAAGTTCTGAGCAACGGCTCCAAAAATTATTCAGGCTTCCTGGCAGCCACGGTGTGTCTGTCTGTCTGTCTGTCTCTCTTTCTCTGTATATGTCAAATTATTTTATTTCATGCTGAGTTTCATTCACGGTATGCATTTTTTGTGTGGAGAACGGCTTTGCAAATTCTACAAAAGAGTTATACCCCAGGACAACCATGTTCGGGCTCCTATATTAAACCACCAAGTGTGAAATTTGCACATGTATGTCTTTCCCTGTGAACTAAACCAAATTCTTCCTGATCCCTCCCCATCGGTCCTATCCCACATAATCAAGTATATGTTTATGCCCAGCCACTTGTTTTTGAAATGGGACAAAACCGCTGCTTGGGGAAATAAAGGAGAAGATTGCCATCATTAGTAAACACCAAATTAAGCCAGCAATAACATTTAGATGACTCCCCTGGGAGTGTTTCTCCAATTCAAGGTTGTTGCACGAATTGTCTGTCTCTTGGCATCTTTATTGCCTTTGAATAAATAAAAACATAAGTGAACAGGGAGACTGTGTGAGACAGGCAGCGTGTACCCCATCATCCAAATTCCTCATCTAACTTTTGGCGGGCCAAGTTTTGTTGTGTTGAATCTGGTGACAGGAAGTGGGGTGGGGAACCCTGATGCATTTGATACATAGTGCTGGAGGAGAGCTTGGTGAATGCGGTGGGCAGCCAGAAAAACAAAACAAGTGGGTCCTAGATCAAGCCAAGCCTTGCTATGTTAGGAGGCTGAAATATTGAGGCTGTCTTAACTTAGGAAACACATCAGCAACATCTGGTTTTCCTGCCCAGTGGTCTTTCAGCCAAAGGGGGAGAGAAACTCTGGGCGCTTTTACATGACCCCTAAGATCCGCTGGCCCCTTAAATTCAGACCAGAGATCTTAGGGGTTTGTCACTCTTCGTGCGTCTCCACCCCTCCGTACTTCCTGGCTGCTGGCTGCGTGAGGGGAGGGGGAAAAAAATGGGACAAAAGAATAAAGCCTTACCTCCCGGTGCTGGTGGAAGCTGTCGGGGGAGCCCCAGTCACTTCCTGGTTCCTCTTAAAGGGGTGGGAGGCAAAAATCAAAAAGAAAAAGAAGTGAGGAGAGCCCAGCACATCCGCATCAAATATTTTTCACCTCCCAAGAGCAGGTATAAGAAAAGTGCGCTGGGTCGCGCTTAGGTGGGCGGGGTCACACTTAATTGTCTGCAAACTCCGGAGCTGGTGGGGAAACATTTTTAAGCTCCAGAGCTTGCAGCCATTTGCAGCAGAGTTTAGGGGTCGTGTATAAACGCCCTCTATCAGTTATCAGCACAAAGGTACAAAGCCAACAGCCAAAGTGTAGCTTTCCTATAAGATGATGAGAGGCTGCATTGGTGTGCTATTTCCCACAGTCAAAAAAGGGAAGACCACAAAGTTCTGGCCCTCTCAAAGAGCCTGTATGATCTTCAGAGTGGATAGGATTCCACCCTACGTACACCTGCCCCAGGGTACCTCATCTCATACACAACTGGAAGGTTATGCTGGCTTGCATTTTGACCATATGAAATGCTCCATCTCGCACCTCCCCAGGATGGTGGTGGTGGTGGCAGGAGCAGGAAAACATGCATCTCACCTGAGAAACCACTGGCTTGCTAAGGCTTGCATGGCACGATGGTGGGGATAATATACACAATAACAACTACTGTGTCCACTTGGAAAAAAAAACACCATGCAGAATTTAAAAGGCATGCAGAATTTAAAAGGTACCTGCTTGAAATGCTCACAGAAAGACACTTTTAATCAGCAAGGAAACTCAGGGTGCACAGGCATGGGTTATTAAAACTGCCTTCAAAAATGTGCACGCCTTGAATCCAATAGGCAGAAATTGCCAAGCAGGAATGGGGACGGCGGCGGCGGCGGCGGGGGGGGGGAGCCTTGCAACTCGATACAGAACTGGGGCAGGACAAGAATGTTAATGGGATTTCAAAAAATGCAGTGAAAATGAGACCTGCACCGCCACCCTTACCTAGGCTGAGTCAAATCTATTTGCCACTCAGCAGAGTAAATTAACAGAACAACAAGCACGCTTGCTCTCATTCTGAATTCCCCTATGTGATGCCATCGTATGGATCAATTTGCCAGCGGCAGTTTTATTCGCTAAGGGCTGAGGCCCCATTGCCCCATATAGTAAGTAGCACCTAGAGCTGGTTAATTTGGATGAGCCGACTCACCTTGTCCCCATGCATTCAGTGGGCCTACTCTAGTTTTGACTTACAGCCACAGGATTTCAGCCACTGGTGTAACAAGCCGAAGAGCTCTAGTTGGAAGAGAATGGACTCAAATGTTGGAGGAAAGTTGTGTGAATAGACTGGGCCTTGAAAGGGGGAAATAACTGGGTTCAAGATCAAATCAAGTCTGAAAACACAGAGAGAGAGAGAGAGAGAGAGAGAGAGAGAGAGAGAGAGAGTTTGTGGCTATATCAAGGGAGATCCACTGGGAAAGGCAGAAGGGGACAGCAGAAGGAATAGAGGCAGGCCAAACATGAGACACGCAGACAAATAAAGGAAGCCACCACCTTCAGCTTGCAAGAGCTGAAAGAGGTAGTTAATGATACGATGAGGAGCCATGAGATTCCCATAAGTGGGAATTGACTTGATGGTGCATAACATTCATAGCAGGGTCAGTATATCAGATATAATGGAACTCCATTCACAATTTGATTCCTGACTGCCTGGCAGGCTCTCCCTCAATAATTCATAAGAGTAAAATAAGCAACAGCTAAAAGGCATGCAGAGGAGCGAGGCATTTCAGCAAAACAGACATCCAAAGGTTTTTTGATTTTGTAATTATTCAAAAATCCAAATATTTCACGAAGAGCGTAATTCCTACGGGAATTATGGGTCTTGACCCCTGGATCATACTGGCTCCTGTTGGTGCAGATCAGGAGCTGATAATCTAAAATATCAACAGACATAATTTGGAATTATTTGATATATCTCTTCCATATATTATACCTTTGCTAAAAGAGGGAATAAAATAGAGCACACACAAGGGATATGGCATGCACTCAGAGGTTTGACACAGTATCATTACACCATAAATGTATGTAGTGATGTAATCTAAATTATCCTCAGAAAACACCCTTTGGTGCAACACAACTGATTGTGGCTCTGTTGCTTCCCCTGCATCCGATTTACATTGTAGATTCCTTGGGTCTGGTTCTCCTCTGCAATTTTGACATGTTCATGTTTTCATACACACACACACAGGCTGGAATCCAAATCCAAAATCTCAGCATAGTGAAAGAAAAGGCAGAGATGCCGGCAGTGGTCTGCTCTTGAAAGAAATCAAATTTGGGATGGAAAGGAGCAAAAATGATCCCCCCTCTCCTTTTAAATGGATGAGAGAAAAAGAGACTTTGACATATATATTTACTGTCCCTAATTCTCTTGTTCCATAGGACGCGGAACAGTGGAGGCTGCTAATTTGGAGGTCAATGCAGAGAAGTTCAGTTTGGCTTCAGGAGCTGTCCATGGTACTGATTCCCATTTGCTCACTAGGTTCAGCACCATGGATAGTTCCTCCATCAGGAGTCATCATGGGAGCCACCAGCTTCTAATGGCAGGGACTATATCATAGTCACATGTTCCACCCACCCACCCCAATATAATTGCATTATAATAATAATGTACTGTATCAGCAGGTTCTAGCTCTCATCCGTGACACCTTGCTACTGTTTCATTTTGAGTTAGAAGTAAAATTGGGAAAAAGACAGATGTGCTCATAACAAGCTTTTAGCTGATGACATGGAAAACACTGAAGGCCCCTATGAAATCAGGAAAGTCTGGAAACCCTTGACTGTGCCAACAGTAAGGAGGTCAGTAGGTGAAGCATCCAAACAGGAAAGCATCAAAACTAGGTGATTCTTTTAAAAATCTATGAAAGAGGCATTCATAAAGATAAGAGGGCAAAGAATGCTACTGGATTGTAGCACACACAGGGAATTAAAAACAGAGGGTGCATGCCAAAGTTAAGTGTAGGTTTACTCTTCCAGCCAGTGTGGAGAAGATGTGTTTTTTCTGGGTGTAGCAACTGGAACCAAAATCAGTGTTTTGGGTTAGAACTGCAGCAGCTGCCCTGAGTTCCAGCTGTATTGATAATATGCTTTAGGCAAGCCATGAACTCTGGACCAATTTAGGTCAGGCGATTCAGCTCCCTGCAAGAGAGTGTAAAACCTGGATCAGCCCACCTCTACAACTCTCTGCAGTTCTTGAAATAGAAAGAGTACAATCTTAAGAACCTATTCTGAACGTGCCTGCATTAAACCACTTTTTAAATTACAGGCAGAAGATCCACTTTGCAAGCTTTAGAGATAATGGGCCTCTTCTTTGGTCCAATACTTGTAAAATATGGCAGTTGGGAGTGTTGATCTCAGGGCCATGTCTCGTGCCCTAAAGAAAAAGCTTATACAAAGTGTTTAATGCTTTAGCCTTCAAGAATACATTGTTTAATGCTTTGTTAATGAAGTCAGTAATGAACAGGGTCTAAAAAAGAAATGTTAAGGGTTCTAGGCCCCCAGTACTAGTAAACCTTGCTTTTAAAAATCTCATTCCCATGTTTGCTCACAGGTTGACCTCCTGTCCTTCCCAAATAAAGATACAGGAGTGTTCTGAATTTCCCATCAAGAGTTTGCATTGGCATCATAACACAATCAATCCATGTTGATTACACAGTTACAGACCTGGTAAGATTACATGATCAACCAGTCTATCCCCAGAACCAAAAACAGAACTCAATTTAGAAAAAGAAAATGGACGGGAAGAAGCCACTTCCAGTGTGGCTCCTTCACCTGCCTAGAGCCACAAAATGTGTCATGCGACCCTAGTCCAATCAAACGTCTTCATCTATCTCACAGGGTTTTGGTAGAAGCCATGCAGAAGCAGCTATGACCTCACTGCAAGAAAGGTTAGCTGGACATGTCAGCTGCAGACATGTCCAAACTTTGGCCCTCCTGATGTTTTGGACCACAACTCACAGAATTCTAAGCTTAGATTGCCAATGACAAAGGACTGTGGGACTTGTGGTCCAAAACATCAGGAGGGCCAAAGTTTGGACATGCCTGGTCTACTGGAACATCAAGAAAGGTCTGCCTTTGCTTTGAGAATCCACCATCCTGGCTCCTAGCTGAGCTCTAGCAGCAAACATGGGGAAGCAAATTTTCGGAGCTGCGTCATACAACCACCTCTAATAATCCTCAAAAATGTAAGGCATTTGATTCATTCCTGGTTTTGTCTCTCCCATTGCAGTCCTTCTGACTTCCAACCTGCACCGCTGCAACATTGACTAAGGGCACCTGGCAATGTCTATATGGAGCCATCCATGACTCACACTGCTTAGTCCAGTGGCCTGGGAGATTTTGTGGGGAGCTTTTCTACTGAGAATATTCTCCCCTTCCTCCAAAAAAGAGGAAGCATCCTAAACTGCTATAAGAAACATGCATGTATGCATGTTTCTTTAAGGCTTGGTGTGGTATGGTGTGCTTCTGCTCTAGAGATGGGCACGAAACGAACAATTTTTCGTTTTCGTTTTTGTTTTTTCGTTTCATTACATAATGAAATGACAAACGAATTTTGTCTCTAAAATGAAATGAAACGAGCAGAAACACTGGAAATTTTGTCATGCGTTTCGTTTCCATTACTGCAATATGAGTGAATTGCTTAAAATCCTAAAAAAATCACAAAAATGAAATAAATGGTAACGAAATGGTAATGAAATGAATGAAAATGAAAACGATTTTTTTCAAAAATTCACAAAAAAATGGAAATGAAACGAAACGGACCCTCCAAACGACAAACGACAAACGAAATGCCATTTTTTTTATTTGTGCCCATCTCTATTCTGCTGTACTGCATAATGCCTGCATAAAAACATTGCTTCCTCACACACTGTCTCTGCTCTAATATGTATGTACACATTGTTTTGTAGTACATGGGGTGTCCTTTTGCAATGTTAAAACAAAATTGTCACATCTTGATTTCATTTCAGTTTCTATGTATATTTTTAATCTTTTGTTTCCTTTTCAGAGTAAGAATAGTGTTTGTTTCTGGACAGCGAAGACACCTCCTTGGAGATAAGGCGAGCAAACTCCAACCTTTTCACACGACCCCTAAGATCCGCTGGCCACTTAAATTCAGACCAGAGATCTTAGGGGTTTGTCGCTGTTCCTGCGTTCCCACCCCCTCCGCACTCCTGGCTGCTGGCTGCGTGAGGGGAGGGAGAAAAAAGGGAAAAAAAGAATGCCGCTCACCTCCGTTCTGCCATCCCAGCACTGCATTCAGATCTCTTAAGGGGGGGGGCAAAAAAAGAACAAACAGAAGCAAGGAGAGCCAGGCAGTCACTACTGTTATATCCACATCAGGAATTTTCACCTCCAGAGAGCAGGTACCTGAAAAGTGCGCTGGGACACGCTTAGGTGGGTGTGGTCGCACTTAATTATCTGTAAACTCCAGAGCTGGTGGGGAAACAATTTTAAGCTCCGGAGCTGGGAGCCATTTGCGGCGGAGTTTAAGGGTCGTGTGAAAAGGCCTGCCAGGAATGACTTTTGTTTCATGGCCGAGGGACAAAACTGAGCACCCAAGTGTCCAAAGAGACTTTACATCAGCTCTCCGGAGGGGCAGTGGGTGGGCGGAGGGAAGGAGAGACCCCTGTAGCCCCTCAGCCATTTGCTCTGCTCAGAAGCTGCCATTGTGTTTTTGAGGGGGAAAGATATTTAACATGGGATATTTAACTGACCTTCTTTGGACTAGAGTTGTCACTTTCTCTACAGCTGATACCTATAGAGCAGAGTGGCTGTTTACTAAGCAGCTATCAGCAGCAGCAATAAGGGTGGAATCCTACACAGTTGGGACCTGTTTCTGGGTCGACTTGCATAAAACAGAGTTGTAAAAAAAAAGTATAGCTGCACGGGTCATTTGCTTCATTCAAAGCCGTTTCGTTCTATTTGTTTTGAAGCAGCTTTGAAGTGGGTTCCGTTTCTTCTGTTATTCAAGTCTGAACATATTTTTTTTAAAAAAGAAAGAAAACAGCCTTTATTTATTATGTAGAAATCTGCTTCAGAGAACACCCATCTGGAAATAAAGACTGAATCTGGCCATATAAGATTTGTATTGTCTGAGCCTTGGGTCTAATGCAACTCTGACCCGAGCCGAGCCCTCCGGTATAAAGCTGTGTGGAAAGAAAGGAGAACACAGTTGCCTTCCCCAGCATGAGATCTTTCATACAGGCTGGACTACAACACCCATCATGTGGAGCAATCACGGCACCAACAGATGTGCATTTCAACCCATCTAAAAGTCCTCTGTTTGGCTATCAGGCCTCTTCCCTTGGACTTGGATTCAATAAAATAAAATTACCCTATTCAATCTGGGTGCTATCTCCCCTAAAAGGAGCCTGTCAGGAGTCCTGGGTACAATTTGAAAAAGAACAACCTATTCAAGATTATAACACACATTTTCCTTTGGAAAACGCAACTGCACCACCAACACAAGGCTCTGTTACATTCTCTCACGGCCCTTATACGGAGCCAACAACACCGAGCAGAATGAATTCCTTCCCTCTGTTTTCCCCCCAAACACTTTGTTTGCTTTCTTTCAAATTTCAGCTAAAATGACTGGTTTTGGAGGTTTTAAGGGATCGGTAAGACATGTGTGCTTACTCCAAGGGAGTATAGGTTACGGAAAGGTCGGGAAGCCCTGCTTTGCTGGTGAAGTCTGGGTCCATCCATGCCATTCCTTGCCCCAAAGTCTAGATGCCAACAAGGTGCCCCAAAACTGAGAGTAATAGAGCAACCTATGGGGGGGCACCCCTCCACACACACACAGTTCTACAGCACTGGCAAGCTCTCTCTCGACCGCCTGCTGAGGGTCACTCTTGACTTATGGAGGAATGTTGGGGTCTCTCACACAGAGACCGAGGCACTTTTTACCCAGGAGGAAAAGCCAACAGCAGGCCCCATATCTCCTTCCTCAAGCACCCTCTTGCCTCCTCTGCTTCCTCCTCCGTCCTCGGATGAGTCATTTCATCTGCAACCTTCTTTGCCAAGCCGTCTCGTCTCCTGCTCTGTGTCAAAAACCAAAAGGCTTTCCCAGGATGGTAAGGCAGCAAGACCCTAAGAATGCAACTCTTAACCTTGTCCCTCTGGCCAACAAGGGCAAGCTGTTAAGCATTGTCGTTCAAAGCCCACTACGCCGCCTTTCTTATGCCTCAGAAACTGCCACTCCGGGACATCCAGTGGAGGGTACCCAGGCACCCAAGATTTGAGGGCAAAGGGCGGTGGGGGGTCCCTCTGCAAGCGATGCAGATCCCAACAGATGGGAGCCTCGCCCATGTGCTCCTTTAAGCACATGATGAAAGCCACCTTGGGTTCTTTTAAAGAAGAAAGGCAGGAGGAAAATATTGTTAAATGAATAAATCATCGTTTGGAGAGCTGCCTCTTGGTGCTCCTCAGAAGACGCGTTCAAATCAGAGGGGGAAAGGCTCAGGCTGTTTGTTCAAAGACATTGGTGTGCTCTTGTGCTCAGCTCAGGTACAAGCATTATGGCCAGACCACTGCTTGAGGAAGGTAAAAAAAACACACACACACACACACACACACACACACACACACACACACAGAGAGAGAGAGAGAGAGAGAGAGAGAGAGAGAGAGAGACCTTTCTTAGGCAAATGAGAGGTTTTCAGGGCAGGAACCCAACAGAAATGCTCCCTTATTTTTTTGAGCTACATAGGTTTTGTGGGTTTTGTCTGGAGTATTCCCCAAATGTCTGAAATATGATTAAACACAAGGGACAGATTTTGTGTGTGTGTGTGTGTGTGTGTGTGTGTGTGTGTGTGTGTGAGAGGGGGGGAGAGAGAGAGAGAGAGAGAGAGAGAGGCAACAGGGTCTCCATCACACCACCCTCTCAAATGTGGCCGGATTTCTCCAAAGCAAGAACCCATTCCAGACTCTGGGTTGGTCTGAGTAAGCCTCCCCTGGCGATTCCTGCTCTCAAAGCATCAGCAAGCCAATCCCGGGCCTGAAAAGCATCAGCAAGCCAATTCTGAGCAATGGTTTTAGAGAAACAAGGTTCTTTCTCATCAAGAAGCTTGTGACCACATTGGAGGGACAGGGTGTGTGTTTCACATGCAGAAGATCCAAGGTTTGTCAAGCCGGTTCTGAGAAATGCAAAGATCAGGAAGCCAATTCTGAGTAATGGACCACAGAAGCAAGACCCATACTGAACTAACTATAATAAGCCTTGGACCTTCTTTCAGTGGCAGATGAGATGGTTCCAAGTTCATTCTACAGCATCTCACTTCCCTAAGATGCTGATGAGATACTACCAGCCAGAAGAGACAATGTTGGGACTTAAGAAGTATGTCTCACAGGGTACAATTGAGCTTTGCAAACCACATCCAGTACATCATCGATATGATATAATTTAGCTTTCCTTTAGATTCTAGATGGGAAGACATGTGTCTGAAACATGTTACGACTAGCTGAAGATACCCAAATATCAAACCCAGTAATCTCAACTACGGATAAATTGTTGCTGGATCAGCATTAAATGCGTCAGGTCATTTTTACACACAAGGTGTAAAATGAGATTGCCTAACGCAAACCTGAACGCTGAAATTAATACATAATACAAGTGTAAAGGTGGACTGAAGTAAGATCAGGTACTGACTATCCCACATCAAAGATATTCATGCATTTACAAAAACAGCAACAGGAAAAGAGTCCTGTGCACTAACATTAAGAGTGGCCTTGTTGCCAGATGGGTAGTATATAAGTGCGATCAATAAATAATAAAATAAATAAATAATGTAGTTTTCATCCCCCACCCCCAGTCCTTTTCAGACTGCCCAGATTCTGTGCAACTGGGATTTATCATTAGAGAAACTTAACATCCACTGAGGTCTGGCTGACACCTTAAAACAATAAACACACACAAAATGAAACCTGATGTTGCTCCTCTGCTCATTAATGCCAGCCGTACAGAAAGGTAAACCATGATTCACTCCCCAGTGTGGGGAGTAAGTTGAGAGCCAACGTTGACTGACAAATTCTCTGCACTTCAGATGACTGGCAGAGGGACACGCTTAAAAGGCGGCAGCCATGTCCAAAAGGACCTTGCTTTGTGCCTACTTTGTGCCACTTCTGAGCATTCTTCACCTGGAATACCCTGAAAAGGGGGCCACCACAACTCAGGATTGACTACGTGTACTATTATTATAATATAGCAGAAATCAAAGTTGGAGAAATGCAGAAACATTCCAGCAGGAAGGAAGGAAGGAAGGAAGGAAGGAAGGAAGGAAGGAAGGAAGGAAGGAAGGAAGGAAGGAAGGAAGGAAGGAAGGAAGGAAGGAAGGAAGGAAGGGCAAAAGGAAGGAAGGAAGGAAGGAAAGCAAAAGGAAGGAAGGCAAATGGAAGGAAGGAAGGCAAATGGAAGGAAGGAAGGAAGGAAGGAAGGAAGGAAGGAAGGAAGGCAAATGGAAGGAAGGAAGGAAGGAAGGAAGGAAGGAAGGAAGGAAGGAAGGAAGGCAAAGGAAGGAAGGAAGGAAGGAAGGAAGGAAGGAAGGAAGGAAGGAAGGAAGGAAGGAAGGAAGGAAGGAAGGCAAAGCAAAGCAAAGCAAAGCAAAGCAAAGCAAAGCAAAGCAAAGCAAAGAGTTTGTGATGCATTGGGTTGCTGGACCATGGCTTGTACACAAGAGAGGCATATCAATGCACATGAGACCTGATTGACGAACTCAACCTCAGACAAATGCCCTGCTCTCCTCCCCAGGTTCTGACAACCGAGTCCAGGGAGACTGGTTGCAAGCAGCAAAGGGCCTCTTTCCTTCAAGCCACTGTACAAAAACTACATTATGGAAAAGGCCAATTTCCTTGAAACCCATCCTTCTTCCGCCCAATTGGCCTTGGATTTTTATAAGCGGATTTTCAAAATGGTTTTAACACGTTTTAATGTTTGAGATGTTTTGTTACATATGCTTTATAGTCCACCGGGTGCCCCATCGTTTCTGTCCCTTCCAATAAAGAAAAAAAAACTATTGAAAACATAAGAAACCCAATCGCCAGCAGCGGACACTCTTCCTGAAGGGGCCTGTCCTTGTTCTGTGCTGCCTGGTCCGAAACCAGCGTACTAGATAACCTAATAGGGCTTTCCAGGGAAGTGAGATACCCTGAATGGTCAGCAAAATTAAAAGTTTCCCTGATATGTTTCCCTAAAAACCAAAGAGCCCTGTTGCTTTCCTCCCCTCTTGGCTATCTGCAGACATCTGCAATGTCCTGAACAAACTTCCATGGACATTCGTGGATTTGGGGGACATCCTAGCCAAAGCTCCGGACTTATAGCCCCCCCCCCCCCGGCCCCTCTGGCATCAATCTTTTCGTGCACTCATTCCCCAAGGGAGACCCACCGAACCCGGCCAGGTTTTCTGCTGCATCAACATGCACCGAGGATGCTTGCAGACTTGCAAATAAATAAACACCAACCCCCCTTTTAAAAAGAAAAGAAAAAGAAAATTAGATCCACCTCTCACTGCTTGACAGGGAGGGTCAGAGTTGGCAAAAATTCGAACCTCCCTCACAGCCAACCACGAAAATGCTCCCAGCCGGGAGTTCATGTTGTTTTCAAAGGGACCTACGCAATCAGCTCTGCCACCTGCTCCACAGTAACCCCAGCCGTCAAGTCCAGCCGGAGAGAATGAGGAAAAACACTGCTTCCGGTATACATGTTTATATTTTTAAAGACCCGAAAAATTGCTGAGCGCAATGGCCCCTCCGGTTGCACGCACAACACCAGCAAAAACACGAAAGCCATGTTGAGGAGAGAGAGAGAGAGAGAGAGAGAGAGAGAGAGAGAGATTTGGAAGGGCAGGGATTTTTCCTAAGCAAACTTTTCTCCTGGCTGCAAAAGCAACAAGGCAGCAGATGGCCTTCTGAACACAGATGGCAGTACCTTTTCGCTTAGGAAGATGCGGCGGGAGTGGCAGGAACCAAGGAAGGAAGGATGCCCCAGCAACGTTCCCCCACGGCGGCGGCAGCGAAGATGATGCTGGCTGCTGCTGCTGCTGCTGCTGCTGCTCGGATCCTAGCTTCCCTCTGCCTGGCTGCAGCCTGATCTCTCAGCAGACCAGACCGACTGAGATGGAAATTTAGCAATTATTTGCTGGATCTCCAAGCTCCACCTCTGGCAGTTCCCATTGGTCGGCTGGTGCTACGCTGGCTCGCCCAGCCCGTGCTGGCTTTGATGCAGTCTTCCTCACTTGCTGCTGTTGCAAGCGAGAGCATCCAGGAAGGCTGTGCTCGCTAGACGAGCTTCGGATCACATTTCGAGATGAGCCAACCGGTGTCCATGGTGGAAAGAGAGCTCCCCTGCTGAGGATAGCATGGGAACGCATCAGGTGCCAACCGGGGATGCTCATGGACCACTCGGAGACCAGCTCAGCCTCTGCATTTTTCTCTCTCATCCACTTCTCCTTGGAACCACTTTAATATAATGTTCTATTAAAATTATGCTGAATTATTTAAAAAAACGTGTTTAATTAGTTCAATAATGTCCTGGTTTTGCATGTTTGATGCTCTTAATATTGTGTTTTTTCACAATACATGCCATCTGGGGCCCCTTCCTTAGGAGAAGGTAAAGATAAAGGTTTCCCCCACACACACACACACATATGCATGCTAGTCGTGTCCAACTCTAGGGGCAGTGCTCATCTCTGTATTCAAGGTGAAGAGCCAGTGTTGTGCAAGAAAGGAAGGGTTAAAATATTTGAAATAAATAAAATACAATAAAAATTATCTTTGGTACCCAGATGAATTTTGCAACTCTGACATTTTGCACAGGCTGAGGTCTCTCTCTCTCCCCCCCCCCCATCATTTATCCACTAGAACAGTTTTATTATTTTCTATAATTTGCTCTAATTTCACGCTCGTCGTGGCAAAGAAGCACTTGTTATTATAAATGATCCTGAAGCTCTGTGTTCCTGATACTCACTGAAAACAGGAGTCGCTCCTTGGCTTCAGAAGTTGAGGTAAACCTTTCCTTTATATACAGTGAGGGCTAGCAACCTGCTTTTTGAAACATTATGATAAAAGCAGCTCAGCTGTGTGAAATCTGTGTCGTTTCCTGGCCACCATGAGAATCCTAGCATATTATGGAAAAGAAAATGATCCATTGGCCACGTGACCCTGGAGGAGTGCTTTGCAAATAACCTGGACTGCAAGGAAGATGAACAAGTCGGTCATAGAAGAAACCCACCCTGAAATGTCTTTGGCAACAAAAATGTTGAAACTGATGCTGTCTTACTTTGGGCACATGATAAGAAGCCAGGATTCTCATGAAAAGTCAATTGTTTGGACAAAGGTGGAAGGTAATAGGGAATGAGGGGAATCAGACATGAGATGGATTCACTCCCTGAAGGAAACCACAGGCATGAGTTTGCAATAAATGGGTCGGGGTGTCAAGGACAGGACATATTGCAGATCACTCATTCATAGGGTCACTATAAGTCAGAGGTGTCCTGACAGAACATAAAGAACAAGTGCCCCTTTCCCATAATGGTGCAACCCACTACACATAGACATTACTTCATTGGAAAGAATCGTATAGATGATGGACATGCAGGGACGTGGGGACTATATCCCTCTGCAGCAGCAAATTGCTGCTAATTAATGAGCTACAGTTCCATCCCTGGCTGGCTGCCCTGGCACAACAGGGTGCAAGACCCGGAAAGCAACCAGCACCTTGCTAATTAACGATTTCATTTTTGCATCCCTTGTTTGCCAAATTAATAATTAAAAATCCTTCCATCCTGGGTGTTCCCTTTTTCCCCATCCCACCTTGTGAGTCATTGGAATTGGCTCACCAGGTGTTTGAAGGGTTAGCTGTTGCAACAGATGTTTGGACTGAATTCAGATGTAATCACGAAGGGTTGGGGGTGGGGGTGGGGTCCTAGTGCCTCTTATTTCAGGTGCACTGAGGTAAAACTTCACGGTGACCCAATTCATTTCTATATGTGGAAGGGGAGAAAAGCACCATCTTTGAATTTAGCTCAAAATATCTGCTACACGGGCTGTCGTTTTTTTGGTTTTACCTCAGGTTCCAAAAAACGGGGGAGCTTTTTTGGCCCCGTCTGTCTCAAGGCTGAGTTTGGGCTTTCTCAAACCTAACTATCAATCTAATCTATTAATGCTGTAAAATGTCCCTCAATTCCTTGTTCTCAAATAGTTGAACATGTCTTCAGTGTAATGGACTGTATATTAGCCCTCATAACTGTAAGCCACCTTGGGTATTTTTCCAAGGAGAAAGGCGTGGTAAAAATACTCTAAAAAAATGAATGAATGAATGAATGAATCTGCTAGGGATTTTTCATCTTCCTTAGAGTGTTTGTTCAACTGAGTTTCATAAAACCCATCTCCCTACCGAGATGAAAGCCTGCTGAAATGTATTTGTGGTTTTAAGGACCGCACACTTCTGAAATGTTGATCTGTTAGCAACCACCCCAGCCTCTTTTAGCTCTCTGCTGTTCCATGGCAAAAAGGGGTGGGGAGAGGGAATGTATTGTACCATCAAAAGGAATATATTTATATTCAGTGAAATTAATAGTGAAGTAAACAGATTTCTGTGAGAACAAGTCCTTGGACCATTTTGACACCTTCTGTTTCAGAGCTGCTGAAAAGCTTTCTCGTGGGAAGGAGTGAAGCAGCGTTATGCTGGATTTTATGGATCCGATATGGATTTGCCACTACCTGTCTTTATGCTTTCCCCCCCTTTTCTTATGCAAAACACATAAACCTTCCCACCCCCCATCTTTTTTGCAGTGCTTCCTCCGGATGTATATTCATGAGTAAACCTCTCCTGAAAATACCACAGCCCAAAGCTCTGAGGGATGTACTCATGGGACTGACCGCTACAAACCTCTCTGACCAGCTAAAAAGATATTCTTCATGAATCAACTGTGTGTGTGGGGGGTTGCGTGTGTGTGTGTGTGTGTGTGTATGAATGTTGGATAGCTCAGTGAGTTAGACAATGGACTATCGAGCCAAAGGTTGAGAGTTCAGTTCCCCACTGTGCATCCTAGAAGAGCCAACCTGTAAGTGGCACCATCCCATAATGACCCCTGAAAGAAGGGAATGGTAACCCTCTTTAGAGACCTAAGAAACCCTGAAAAGGGTTGCCACTTGCCAGAAGCCATAATTGTCTTGATGGCGCATCATCATCATCGTCGTCGTCGTCGTCACCATCATCATCATCATCATCATCATCATCATCATCATCATCATCATCATCATCATCATCACACAGCAGACTACACTGGATTTTGTATTACCAATCACTAGCTGAACGCTTCCCAAGTGTTTAGGACTATGTGATGTATCGGCGAATTATGCGAGCAGATCCAAATAAGGCAGCTTTCTGCAGCTGACTGATGGTGACTTTGTCCACTCCAATTTCTTCTAAATACTTGCTTAGCTCTTTAGACACCACACCCAGCGTGCCGATTACCACTGGGACCACCTGTACTTTATTATTATTATTATTATTATTATTATTATTATTATTATTATTATTATTATTATTATTATTATTATTATTATTATTATTATAAGGATGCCAAGTCTCACTTGACCCTTTCTCACACATTCCCCTTGCTAGGGAAAAGTATGCCCATGGATTTTTAAGGATAAGAAGCCACGGATGGGTTGCATGCATCTTTTTGAATACTCAGCCCCTCACTGTGTGCTACCTCTGTGCACACTTGGCTTCTCAAAAAGAAAGTACACTCCTTTCCTCAAAGGCAGTATGTACATATCTGAACTCTCTCTCTTTCTCTCTCTCTCTCTCTCTCTCTCTCTGATAAAGTCATTGAATATTTAAAATTACTCACCTAGGTGTCATGTCACGGTGAATTAATAAGAATAAGGAATTTAGTGGGTGTTCTTCACATCCGTGCTCCTTTATTTATATCGTTCCAGACATTTCAAAGTGCCTTGCCAAATGCTCCCTGAAATCTTCCACAGGGTTTGTGAGCCAGGGTGTCAGGGAAAAGCTTGAACTTAAATTCTCCCAGATGAAATGGACTTTTCCAACATTCTCACTGGATCTAGGCTTAGTGGGTTTTTGTTTAGTTTTTTTGCAATGTTTCCCTCATGGCAAAACCGTCCAGAGTCTGAAAAGAAGTTCTTGGAGGGGCCATGGGGCGCAGTGGTTAAATTGTACTACTGCGGTCAAGACTCTGCTTATGACAGGAGTTTGATCCTGATGGGTTCAGGTAGCTGGCTAAAGACTGACTCGGCCTGCCATCCTTCTGAGTTCAATAAACTGAGTGCCCAGTTCACTTGGAGGGTTTTGTGCAGCCTTCAAAATTATTTTTTAAAATACCCACAGAATGATTTAAGCACCATGGGGCTTTGCTGTGCTTGGAGGGCTATGTACAGAGCTAGGGTCACCTTTGGCCCTCCTGGCCATAGGCAGCTCTATGAACTGCCCCTTTGTTGCCTTTTAATGGAAACACAAACACATGCTCCTCTAATTCTTATGGAGCAGAAGAATTGGCTCACATGGCAAACCTCCAGATTAGCTAGGCTGCAAATTAAATCCAAGTCCTATGCTGGGCAAAAACATCCAGATGAAGCCAAATAAAAAGTGTTCTGCTTAGATACCGCTCTATACCACTTCAAGTAGTCTCTGGGTGGTTTACAGTTTTAATTACAGTATGCAGGCTACACATTGCCCCCCCAGCAAGCTGGGTACTCATTTTACCGACCTGGGAAGGATGGAAGGCTGAGTGAACCTTGAGCCTGCTACCTGGGATTGAGCCCCAGGTTGTGAGCAGTTTCACCTGCAGTACAGGCATTTAACCACTGTGCCACAGGCATTGAAGATGCCGACTGACTGGTGCTGGGTGAAACTTTTGTGGATGCCGTGGACGGCCGGAAAGACGAACAACTGGGTCCAAGATCAATTCAAGCCTGAACTATCTCTGGAGGCAAAAAAATGTTGAAACAGAGGCTGTCCTAATTTGGATACATGATGGGAAGACAGGATTTTCTGGAAAACACAATACAGTAGTGATGGGAAAAGCTGAAGGCAGCAGGAAAAGAAGGAGACCAAATGCACAATGGGTTGACTTCTTAAAAGAAGCCACAGGGTTGAGTTTGAAGAGCTCAGCAGGGAAGCTGAACACTGGACCTTCTGGAGATCACTCAGTCCTAGGATCACCAGAGGACAGAGGCATCTTAACAGCACATCACCACCACTGCCGTCACCACTAAACTACATTCATTCTACATGAGAAAGGATCCACTGTTACAGTTAACTAGGTTAATAGTGTCCATAATCCAGTTTCAGCAGATCTTATTCCCAGCCAGTCTTTTGTAAACCTAGCAGCTCTTGATTGCCCACTGACCCAAACAATGCTTTCATGAGAGTGGGATAGCTTTTCATAATATATATCTCCTGGGAAAATCCCATCCTCCCTAATGCCATCCCAGACTGGTGAAAAGCTTAGTTGTTTTTTAAAAAAGCACCAGGGAAGCTGAAGAATGACAATTGATGGCATAATCTCTGCTCATCAGAGAATCAGGGCTTTCCTTCCTGGCCTGCCCTGACTCCATTTCACGACTGGCTTCATGACGGGAAATGTTTACAACGGTTACCGCATGTAAGGTGCAGCACGGGATTGGAAAACGCTCCTGACCCAACTTGAGTAATTTGACATTATTCAAAACACCTAAAGCAGGAGGGTGAGCGAGGCCGTTGTTGATGGTTTTCTTATCGATTCCCCACTGGTGAGAACATGAGAGGAGAACAGCGAGCCTAATAGGAATCCGATACTTGCAAAAGCTCCCGAACGGGTCCTCTCGGTGCCTCCTCCCAAACAAGGAACCGGGCGGGATGAAGCTGCATCTCAACAGAAACTCACGCCGCATATTGATTTCCGCTGAAGAATCGGTTTGGTCTTTCGCCGCCTGCATCACACGATGTGCCAGCAGAGGATCAGCTCGGAGGTTGGAGAATACAACAGAAGAAGCAGGCAACCCCTGCACCTGTCAGGCATTTGTCAGGAATCTTATTCTTTGGAGAGCTGAGCCAAAAGAGGGTGTCGCCATCAATCTAAACCAGGCATGTCCAAACTTCAGCCTTCCAGATGTTTTGGACTGCAACTCCCACAGTCCTTTGCCATTGGCAAGCTAAGCTTAGAATTCTGGGAGTTGTGGCCCAAAACAACAGGAGGGCCAAAGTTTGGACATGCCTGAACTAGACTGTTAGAGAGTCACACTTTCCTCCAAAGAGTGGGCTGGATAATATAATAGGTTGGAGGCTGGGAGTTCAATTCCCCACTGGGCCTCCTGGGGAAAGCGCCAGCCTGTGTAGCCTTGGGTAGGGAGAGTCCAGAATCAGGGCCAGGAGCAGAGGTCAACCAAACAAAGTCCTGCCAGGTAACCAGTAAACCAGATGCAGGAGATCTGAAACCGTAGCCCTAGAACAGTGGTGGCGAACCTTGGGCACGCCAGATGTTTTGGACCACAACTCCCAGAATTCCAAGCCTGTATTGCCAATGACAAAGGACTGTGGGAGATGTGGTCCAGAACATCTGAGTGCCAAAGGTTTGCCACCACTGCCCTAGAACAGGCATGTCCAAACTTCAGCCCTCCTGATGTTTTGGACCACAACTCCCAGAATTCCAAGCCTGTATTGCCAATGACAAAGTACTGTGGGAGTTGTGGTCCAAAACATCTGGAGTGCCGAAGGTTCACCACCACTGCCCTAGAACAATCCAAACTCAATCAACTGCAGTAGCAGCCTCAGAGAGAGAGATACACCTGTCCGAGATGAGTCATTATACAAGGTACCACTGTAGTTTGATTCTGTTTCTCCAGATATATTACCTATTGTTCAATCTTATCATTTCAAAGTGGACTTGCATCCATTTATATACAGGTTCCCAAATTTCTTTTGCTTTTTGGACTGGTTGTTTGTTTGTTTTTTTAAATCCCAGATAAAAATGTGCCTTTCTACCACCCCCAAAATCTACCCCAGCAAATCTTCTTTGAACCAGTCTTCTTCCAATCTCTCACATGTAAATTACTGTGTTTATCAATACATCTCTTTCTTTTCTTTACATCTGCCACCTCAGGCATAACATTCAGGGTGCACAATTTTTTGGTGTCAAAGAACCTTTGGTCATTCTGTGGGTGTTTCTGCTGGAATGTCCACAACTGGCAGAGAACAGGAGCTTCTGGTTACATAAAGCTTCATTTATGAAGCCCCAGAAGCCAAATCATTTCTAGCAAATGTGAAAGTTTCCTGCCCCTTCCAGATTAGGTCTTAATCTGCTTGACAGGAGTTTTGCTGGTTGCTGGAACTGTGATGTTCCAGAATCTAGCTTGCCTCTTGAGCTGCTGAAATGACTGTTAAAAAGTGGTTAAGCCTGACATCTAAGCCTTTGAAATTGATACAAGCTGCTTAAAGCAGCTGCCTGGAGCTTTGGATGTTTCAAGGCAACTCAGCTCCCTTCCCCACCCCCCACCCCCAAAAAGGGGTTGAGGAGAGAGAGAGAAAAAGCAGACCTGCATATATAAGTCACAGAGTTTTGAAGGAATTTCAAAACTTATAACAATCTTCTGAGGTTATATAACTGGCTGCCTTGACATCTATTTCTCCCATGGAGGCTTGCAGTAAAGGCAATCACTTGCAAATTAGGAAAGCCTTTAATCCCCTATCAGTTTCATCCTAGGCGTTTTGTTTCAGGTTGGGAGAAATAATATGTTTTGCATGAAAGAAATAATCATAATAAAAATAATGGTAGTAAAATCCTCACCGACGGGGGATACGTATGAAAGCAACCGTCACCCTCCTAGGATGCCTTGGAGATGTTCCACACTGCCCCGAGGCAGTCGAAATAATAAAGTATTTATTAATTCCCCCTCCCTGCTTGTCAAAGGAAGCTGGGGCTTGTGTTCATAAATATTACAAGTAAACAATCACGCTCTGCCTTTAGGAAAGAAACACCTTTTTAGAGTCCCAACTGGCAACAGAACGAAACTGCCAGCCATGTTGTTGTGATGCCAAAAGCCAATGTATTCCATGAAAACTGTGCTTGGACTGGTCCGTTGCGGAGGGCTAATCCACAGCTTCTCTGAGATTTTCAGTGAATTTTCATTCCCCACCAATCAACTCCCAAACGGTATGAGAAATTGTTATGCACTTTGAGAGATGAACGTAATCTCCTCATCATGGCCACCACCTCCAAATTCCTCTCTGCAAATATAGATAGTGAATTACCTCCAGATATGTTCTGGATTGTGCAAACATTTATCAAATGTAATATCCAACCCCAGCTTTTTCACTCCAAAGACTTTGCATTAAAAGTCAACCGTGGGTAGGGTTTGATAAGAGACATTCACTGGCACTTAACATCAGATGGTTTGGGACATGTAAGAACCAATGTTCAATCACCCAAAAGGGATAAGTCGGTCAGACTCAGGTTTTCCCACATTTCTTTTCTTTTCTTTCTTTCTTTTTCTTTCTTTCTTTCTTTCTTTCTTTCTTTCTTTCTTTCTTTCTTTCTTTCTTTCTTTCTTTCTTTCTTTCTTTCTTTCTTTCTTTCTTTCTTTCTTTCTTTCTTTCTTTCTTTCTTTCTTTCTTTCTTTAAATATCTTGCTGAAGGGCTAGAAACCAAATGTTCAATTTTCTAAGGGTTACTTTAGGGTTACCTTATGTCCTCCTCTCCCAAACAAAAATACTCCACAAACATAGGTGGAAAATATGTTCTGCAAGGGTGATTTTTCAGATTTTTTTCCCTACTTCTGTCTCATGACTCTCATAAAAGTGGAGTCGCCAATAAAGTCATTGTAGCAACACTGATATTAAATCACCTTTACTATAAGTTGCAGAACAAGATGCCGGTCCTATCAGACATCTTCTTTTTTGCCCCTTTAATAATAATAATAATAATAATAATAATAATAATAATAAGAAGAAGAAGAAGAAGAAGAAGAAGAAGAAGAAGAAGAAGAAGAAGAAGAAGAAGAAGAAGAAGATCTGCCATCGGAAAAGAAGAGATGGCATCTTTTGTTCAGCACCATGGACAGGATTAAATCTGCATGGTTTTGAGTCCCTCAGGTTTTAAAGATCTGAGCCATTAAAGCTGAGCACAGAATTCTTGTTCCTTTGCTTTCTTCCACTTCCACAACTCAAGAGCAACATGAAAAATCATACCACTCACCAGAGCACCTTTCCAAACCCTCTTTATTTATTTTATTTGTTTATTTGACACACCGCCATTGTCCAATGGTAACTGGCAACCCGATTAAAGCAGACACGCAGTTAAAACACAGCCAGTTCTGACACTAAATATACAATCAAACAGATTATTTGGACAGAAAACAAAAAAAAATCCAAGTTCAAAACAAATTAAAAACCCATCATGTTAAAAAGGAGAGCAGCCATTTGCTAAAAGCATTTGCTTCCGTGGATAGTCAAGCTGCCAACCGCCGTCCTGAAGGAAAAGGATGCTGGAGAAGATGCCAGTTCTGTACAACTAAGAGGAGAGTTAGACAAGCACCAAGAACGTTCCAAGTATCTGGTGTTAAGTTCTCTGGCTCAAGCAAGACAATGTTGCTTTTAGACCACACTATAAATGAATGAGTGGCCCCCAAAGTGTCCTGTCCTCAAACTAAATCAGGAAAGGCAGGGCATCTCCTTATACCTAACCCTAACCTCTGAACCCCCAAATTAATTGATTCAGGGACAATTATACAAAAGACAATGGCCCAGAACCTCAGAGCTGGTCCTGCCGGGGCTCAGGAAGTCTTCTGGTTCAGACAACAACTTCCATAACATCCCAGCCGGTGTGACCCTGAAAACTGTGGCCCAGGAATTAGCTGTTTCAAGTTCTGCCTCAGTCTTAGCAACAGCCCTGTGGAGTAGGAAATGGGCAATAATTTTACTTTAAGGTATTTTGGAGATGTTATTAAAATTTGGGAGTGGCTGGATAGTTCAGTGGTTTAGGTCTCTGGCTCTGGAGCCATAAGTTGGGAGATTGATTGCCTCATGGTGCCTCCTTGAAAGGTGCTGGCCGTGATGGACCTAGAGCCATGGTGGCAAACCTTCAGCTCTCCAGAGGTTTTGGACCACAACTCCCACAGTCCTTTGTCGTTGGCAGTACAGGCTTGGAATTCTGGGAGGTGTGGTCCAAAACATCTGGAGTGCCAAAGGTTCACCACCACTGGTCTATAGGGTCCCTTCTAGTTCTGCAGTTCTAATTTTATTACAGTGGTACCTCTTAAAACCAATTTAATTTGTTCTACGGGCCAATTTGTCTGTGAACATTCTCAGTCATCCAGGTGAGTTTATCTGGAAGTTGAGTCATGGCAACTAGACTTTCTTCTTCTTCTTCTTCTTCTTCTTCTTCTTCTTCTTCTTCTTCTTCTTCTTCTTCTTCTTCTTCTTCTTCTTCTTCTTCTTCTCCTTGTCCTTCTCCTTCTCCTTCTCCTTCTCCTCCTTCTTCTTCTTTTGAGAGAGAGAGATTGAAACATTTCGCTGCTCAGAGGCTCGAATAAAGACAAAAATAACTGGGTTTTTCCCCCTCGCTGGTCTTCTTGACATGAACTTGGTCCCACTACTTCTCAGGCCATGTCCGAATTGCATGCACCCCAACACCTTTTGGTTTTGGTGGCTTAGTCGTGAGAACACTTTTAAACCCCAGTTTGCTTTCTCTGAGAAAACAGAGAACAGCCAGACCGATGAATTATTGAATTTTCGATTCCGTACCCGCACCACGGAGGAAAGCTGCCTGCCTCTAGCACATTAAGGCTGTTAAATATTTCAGGTACTTGGGATCTTAATGGGAAGGTTCTGATTTGCTGGGCCAGAAGGCTGTCCGGAGTGGGCTGGGGGAGAGAGAGAAAACATCTGATTCTATTCAGCTTGACTCCTCCGCTGCTCCCCAGTCGCATCGATTCATCTGGATCTTAACTCTGTAGCTTGGACAGTTTCCAAAGGCAGGAAGTATGAGTCGGAAGAAGCAAACTCTTTTGGATGTTCATCCATCAGCCTCTCCTCTCTGGGTGCTTTTAGTTGAATGTCTTTCACCTTGCAATTATACCAAGGTGAGCAACTGATCTGCTGGTCTTCTGGTGAGCAACCAATCTGCTTACATACTTGAGAATATCATCTGCTTGGCTAGGGACAGGTACCTCAACCCAACCTGCTTGAGACTGTTAAAAAGAATATCCTTGAATATTCTCTATGCAGGAAAGTCTCTACGCAGGCCACAGAGTCTCAGCTTTTAGATCCCTTTTTCTCTGCTGGTAGGATCACGCTAATCCTGTCTCTGGGAAGGATGGAACCTCTGGGACTTACCACAGATCCTATAATTTGGTTTATTTAAAAAAATACCATTAGAGGGTGCAAGAGAGCTTAGTGGAAAATATTTTAAAGGAAGGAAGGAAGGAAGGAAGGAAGGAAGGAAGGAAGGAAGGAAGGAAGGAAAGGCAGTCTTCTGAGATAAATGTCTGGGTGAAAATATCCTAGACGCCTCTGAAAATCACCAACCCCTAAACTGAACAAACTTAGCACGTTTTTAGATGAAGTGCTCCTTCAAGTGGGAAAAGTGGTCTGTTTGTCATGTCCCCCCCCCCACAACTGCTTGCCTTGCTCTTTTTGTGACTTAAATTTGTGATTGGTTTATTGGAAGGTCAGCCCAGGATTATTTTGTATATCTAATTGGCAAGTGATAAAGAATTCTCACAAGTGAACAGGAAGAACTCCGGTGAATTTCCATTTGGACCCCAGGTGAGTTTTCCAGTGGGTTTCTGCCTGGCTTTTGGAACAGGTGGAAGTCACTAAGGGTAGGTAGCACAGTTAATGGAATAACATTCCTTTTTAGGATATTAAACTCCAGCAAAGTGTGATCTGGAATAATAATAGGCCACCCCAGGGAGATTAAACAAAGAACTTGAGGCTGTTGGCTGAGGTTTCCAGAACAAAACAGCAACATTTTATTTTTATTTTCTTCCCACTCACCCAGTTGCTTTCAGCCCACACATTTGTCTACCTAAACTGACCTTTTCATAGAATTGTCATGGGGCATTGGTTGGAAATGGGCTCCTTCAATTTTTATTATGGATTTTCCCAATTTGCAGCCGGAACCCTAAATGTTTCCCGGCTTCTACTGAATCCTGGTGGATGAGGAAGACTTACTTTCAACAAAGAGGCAAACATCTGAGGGGAAAAGGCTGCAGAACCTAGTGTGTGTTTCAGAATGCTCGCAACTGAAGCGCAGTCGCTGTTCGTTGCAGCCACGTCTATTTGAAGAGCCCATGTCACAAAGGCGCCTGAATTATACAAAATAGAGGGGCATCTTTTTCCTCCATTTAAAGAAATCCTGATTGAACTGGCAGGGAAGAGACCGGAATGAATGCTATCAATCTATCCTTCTGCCGGCTGTCATTCCCTTACACAGACATTTATAGGAACAGCTTGAGGTTGCTTGCAGCCCTGCATGAACGAGTACCCTTCACAGGGGCTGAACATGAGGGCGCATTCAGGGTCTCACGCTAAAGTTCCCCACCCTTGAGAATCCCAAGAACGGGCATCTGTAGATCCCTAACCAGCTCTGAAATTTGTAGATCCACCCTGTAGATCCCAGCAGACTGGTAGGGAGAGAGTCTTCCCTGTTTGAAGTGGCTTTCTGGGCTGCTTCCCCCCCCCCACCAGGTGACGGGATCTCAAAACCTCTAAGAGGCCGGTGTTGCTGTTTGGCTGTTTGGGGCAACAGCCTGTGCTTCACCTTGACAAGCAAGGAGGGGTAACAAGGAGATATCAGGGAGAAGCAGACCGCCGTGACATGATTTGGGCAGCCTGCAGGAGGAGAGGGTGGTTCTGATGTCAGTGGGGCAGCAACTCCACTCTGGGTTTTAGTCCGACATTTGCAGGAGCTGCCCAAGGTGCTGAACTTTAAACTCAGACTAAAACCCAGAACGGATTCATCACTGAACCAGCATTGAACCCATCAGCCTCCCTTGGCACCTCATTAGGAGAGGCTGGGATGCAGGTGACTCAGGTCTCTCACTGGACCTTTATCTTTGTTTATTTATTTATATTATTTATAGTCTGCCTTTCTCTCTATTCCTGAACAAACCGTCCTGCATGGTTGCTCCATACAGAGGTGACGCCAGAGTTTGGCTCAGGAGACAACGGGAACAGGGAAAAGAACCAGCATCTTCTGTCTTTTAAACACCCAATCAAACTCGACCAGTCTCCAGGAAGGAGGACAGTTTATCGCCATGAGCAAAGTGTTACATTTTCACCTAGGAAATGCTCGCAGCAAATCCTGGATGTCAATAAACACCTTGCAGGGCTGAAGCGTGTCCCTGCTGCTCCTTGTCAGCCTTTTCCACTACCCACTTAATCTTATTAGATTATCAGCTTCAGCGGATCGTTAAAACAGCAGGGCACTCAGACACACAAACACCCAAAAGAAAAGGAAAAAAAAGGTAAAACCCCACACAAACGTTCCTGAATCTCCTCCCACCCTCACCGGGTCCTGAATCTCTCTCTCTCTCTCTCTCTCTCTCTCTCTCTCTTGTGTGTGTGTGTGTGTGTGTGTGTGTGTGTGTGTGTGTGTGTGTGTGTGTGTGTGTGTGTGTGTGTGTGTGTGTGTGTGCGCGTGTGTGTGTGTGTGTGTTTGCCACAGAAACAGCAGCCCTCACATTCCTTCTCAAAGCTGCCTTTCCTGAGTCAGAAAAATATCCGAGTCAAAATCTCTAAGCCTGACCTGTGCCACCCGGGTTCATTAGATCAGGGGTGTGTGTGTGTGTGTGTGTGTGTGTGTGTGTGTGTGTGTGTGTGTGTGTGTGTGTGTGTGTGTGTGTGTGTGTGAGTGAGTGAGTGAGTGAGTGAGTGAGTGAGTGAGAGAGAGAGAGAGAGAGAGAGAGAGCATTGCTGTGCAAGATGGTCTAGGCCCCCCTGCCTGCGCAATGGCTTTGCTTTCATACACAGTCACAGTACACCGTCTGTGGATAGCATTGAATTATATAATAATTGATAAGAAATAAACCCGCACAACTCCTGCGATGTGCCGTGCTTTGTTTTTGTTTCCTGCCCACTTGCGTCTTTTTTTTTTTTTTAACACCCTGATCTTTTGCTCCTTAGCAGGTCCGGCCTCCCAAGCTGGCCTGCGGCCAAATTCAAGTTCAGACGCAGGAGCCAACTCGGAGTCAGCAGGTTTTTTGTGGGGCCATCTGGAGCACCAGTGGTCCCTCGGGCCACCGGATCCATGCTAGGTTAGTGGTTGCAATTCAACCATCTGCTCACCTGCAATGTTTGCAGCCTTGCTGTGAGTAAGGGAGAGGTAATCTGACATTTATAAACATGGGGGCATCCCCCCCTCCCTGTCTCAAAGCACATGCATTTTTCTAATGTACGCAATTTAATGCAGTCTTCCCATGGATTAAGAGGGTGGAACACATTTTTAGCTATCCTTGCAATCAAGCCTTGCTAGGGTGCTTGTTCCCCTTTGCCGAGAGGCCCCTCAGATACCATGGAAATGCCCCATTTTCTAAGCAAAGATGCCCTCCACGAACCCACACAATGGGTCATCCCATGGCTAGTCTCAGGAGATGCAAAATGCATATTTTCTCAAACAAAAATGTGAACGCACCGGATTTCTTTTCGACGTCCAGCTGAGAGTCGGCTAGCAGTTTCTGGAAAGCTGTCATCGCGATACAAGAGGTCCCTCAACCCTTTTGGCTGGGGTTACCGGTTCAAGTGCAGAAACGTGGGAAATGTCACCAATCTCTTACAAACAATCAAGACAGGCTGACATGGATTCTCAATCTCCCCTGAAAGACGTGACTTCAAACCTGAGATTTGGACACCAAAGGCTCTTCCTGGCCACAAAATAAATGGTGCTTTGCACAATTTTATTTTCATTTTTATTTTAGTTTTTGTTTTTTATGTATACCTCCTTGCTCATTAAGTCACTCAAGGTAGCCCCCACTGATTAAAGTACAAGTAAAGTTAAAAACACAATCAATTATTTAGCTTAAAAATAAACAAACAATAGTGTAAATATGGGTGCTCTCTCCTTCTCTTTTACACACACACGCACACACAGAGAGAGAGAAAGAGAAAGAGAGAGAGAGAGAGAGAGAGAATTAGACACCGATGGCTTACAAAGAGCCCAAACGATCCTTTTTAAGAGCTTCTGCGAGTTTCAATTTTTGTACATTTACAGAAATGCACGAAAACTGGTCACATAAAGCGTACAATTCTCTTTGAGCCCAATCTCACCAGTCTCTTTTTTTAAAATTACCATTTTATGGTAGAAGAGGATCTTTGTCGCCTCCTCATTCCACATAGGGAGACTCCAGAAGCATTCAGAAACAGGGCAGGATGGGCTTACGAAGGGAAACACACAACCCTGGCATGGAATAGAAACAGAACAACCTGTCCACATGTACATCTCGCAGTGTTAAAAGTCACAGGTCACAGGCTCCATCTGGTATTGCAATGGGATGATGTTTGTTTTGTGCAGAGATATGTTTAATAACTGTGTGGAGAGCCGTGCTGGGCTGTTGGTAGTCAAGGAGACTCAGAGCTATTGAATTCAATAGAAGCCTCAAGATCCAACACAGCAATTAGCCTAACAAGGTCCATTGGGCCCATTCATACCAAGCCTAGTATCCTTCATCCTTTCAAATCACCAAGAAGATAAAAGACCCATCTCTCCATCACAGGTGACAAACCATGATGGAGATGTGTCATCTCCAGGCTTAAAACCGGGGTCTTTCAAGGGCCAGATGCAGGGGAGTGGGATCAGGAGACAGAGATCTAGTCTCATGCGCTCCCAAACGCATCGGGTGGGGCCACTGTGAGATACAGGAAGCTGGAGTAGATGGGCCTTTGGCCTGATCCAGCAGGGCTCTTCTTATGTTCTTATGATTCCTTAGCGTTCCTGAGGTGGTGGCTCAGGTATACCTTCCAGTCTATCTGAATCATCCTGTTCAAATACAGTGTTTGGGTGACATGTCCCCCCCCCGTTCCCCCTCTTTGAAAGACCAGCTGCCAAGCAAGAGCAAAAACCATCACTTTGATGGCCATCTCTACCCCTAGAAAGGTGCCACTGATTGACTGTGGCTGCTGAGGGTCTTCCCCCCCTCCCCTTTGTACGCATTCCCCCCTTTCCTCTCTTCTTTTGTCCAACGAGCAACAGTTATACAAACAGATGCCTCTTTCTTGACCTTTGTTGACAAGCAAAGGAGAAGACTGACAGCATATTACCTGCTCTAGGCTAAAGCACAGCTTTGTGGAAAAGGAGAAATCAGGTCTTGGCTGATCTCCCAGGAAGCCCTTTTGAATGTCTCAGGCTGAAAACAGTGACAGAAGGGTGATGAGGATGGTTCCTGCAAGGTGTTGCCCAGGTTGAAATCCCCGTTGAGGCATGGGTTTTCCTGTTGCGGTTCTTGTGTTTGCCACCAGCCGCTGCCGCTGTTCCTCTTCCTTTAAGGAGAAAGCCCACACCTTCTGCTGTGTGACCTCTTTGGGGCTTTGGAGGGCAGCTTTCGGAAGAACAAACAACATGTTACTCAAGATGGGCCTGTGGGTTGCACTGTCCCCCCCACCCCTCACCCCAGGTCTGTTCCCTCCAGACATGCTTTCAACATTCATCTGAGAGTCTGGAAAAAAAAGACACTACAGAGAAATCTCATTTAAGTACAACCGGGAGTCTTATGGCCAATTTCATGCGTTACATAAGTCTTCGCAGACTTCGGCTGACTTCAAACTCTTATGCCCAGTGCCATTTGTTCAGGCTTTCAGGCACTGGAAGGCACACTGGCTCAATCTAATTGAATTAAAAATGGGCGCAGAGGGCCGATCCCATAAGTGGTGTCCTAGTTTGTTGGGTTTCTGGCTGGGTACCACTTTCTGAATCTTGGAGGCAAGTTTCAGAAAGACAGGGGCGTCCTTTGCTGGGCTTGTGAGAGGCTTCCGGCTTTTTAAAAGCAGAGCAACAGACTCTTTTGATCAAACAAGCTCCCACACTGTTCTTGGAGCAAAGGGCCAATTCCAGAGGTTTCCAGGAATGGAATTAGTCTGATTTTGGAGAGGGTTTTATTCACCTGGCTGCAGCTGTCAGGATGGTTCAGAAGGGTGAGCCAGTAGGGGATTGCCGACTGCAAAAATGTTGGTGTTCGTGTAAAGCAGGCACGGCCAAAGTTAGGCCCGGGGGCCAAATGCAGCCCGTTTTCAAATTTTGAGTGGCCCGCAGCCACTACTCCCCACAGGCTCAGCCTGCCATGCATCCCCGCCAGCTGGCCCCTCCCCATTGCACCATACCGGAGGGAGGTGTCAGCTTGCAGTTTTATGGTTTGCCTACCCTCCCTGCCTCTGCCCACCCCAACCCCAGCCACCTTCCCAGCCAACCCGCCCCCGGCTCTGTTGCTGCAGCGTCCTCCCTGCCTCCTTGCATGTTATAGAGCAGGCATGTCCAAACTTCAGCCCTCCAGATGTTTTGGACAGGAACTCCCACAGTCCTTTGCCGTTGACCATCTAAGCTTAGAATTCTGGGAGTTGTGGTCCAAAACATCAGGAGGGACAAAGTTTGGACATGCCTGTTATAGAGACTTGTCCATTGTCCGGCCTAGGGGCCAAATGGGGCTGAATGGTTGGTCCCTTCACATTTTCACCTCGTCAAATCTGGCCCTCCTTGCAAAAACTTTGGACACCCCTGGCGTAAAGGATTTCTGCATTTGCCAAGCTACAAGCTACTGACTAGTTGATGAGATGGCCAAGCATCTCTCGGCTGGGAAATCAGAGAGGTGACCAGGCATGTGACAGAGAGGCCTCCCAGCACTTTGTTGGTTAGCAGAAATTAGCCCCAGCAAGTGATACAAATGAGAACACCAATAGGATGCTTGCCAAATACTCTTTCCCTCCTGCAGTAAGATTTTTCTGAACAAGAATCACTCCTCCTTCCCAAGATTTCCCAACAGAAATCCCAATAGAAATTTTAGAATGATTTTGTCAAGGATTGTAGTTTTGACAAAAGGTATGCAATATAGATTTAACAGATTACAAAATGGATCCTGTGTGAAATGCTATGTCAGGAGCTAGACAAAAATGTGCATTAGGTCTAGTTTACAGGTGTAAAGAACCATCAGTACTGGAAGGTGAGGATGATTAGGCACAGGTGGTATTGCTAAATCGCCCCATCCCATGTAGTGTGTGATTGACTTACACTATATTGCTTTGTGCAAAAATGCAAACCAATGTAAATTGGGACTGCCTAAGGTGAGAGGCAGCTTTCCCCACACTCTGTTGTATCTTTTCTATATGCTGTGCTTTGTATATTGTTATTGTATATTACTCTTTGTCATGTGTACATATGTAATATAAGTTTTGAACTAAGTTTTATTGCCTTGTTCATTTGTCTCCTAGCTCCATAATCAGTGAGTGCATTTATTCTTCCACAACGCTGATAATCTCTGCTTGTTTCCAGGAATAATTGGCTAGAGGCTCAGAATTATTACAATCCCTCTGCAGGTTGGTACAGTACTGGGTTTACTGGGTTACCTGGGAAGGCAGTTTTCCTGTTCCTGTTTCTGTGCAGAAAGACTGCTTTTCCTGCACAGGATCCATTACAGAAGGGCATGAAGCTGCACAGGATGTGGCGGTTTCCTGTGTCTTGTATGCCACTGGACTCTTCCCTCATCACGATGCAGCCCTGAGAAGCCCTGAGGCCTCTGGGATGAGCAGGCCAGGTTTCCGAGTCAGGCGGCATTATGACCTGCTTTGCGGCTTTTTTCACTCCAGAGGCCATTCCTTTTACAAATAAATCATCCTTGAACGGCCACTGGAGCCAAGAGAGCAATGGGTTTGCCCATTAAGTTGCTGTTACTTGACCTCAAACCAGCCTCTTACTGACATGGTGGGGGTGGGAGATTATGTACAGATACACACAGAGAAAATGCAGATTGGTCTCAATAAGAAACCAAGGGATGGATCATTCCTCTTTCATAGCAGTGAGAGTTCTCTGTCCATATGTGTGTGTGTGTGTGTGTGTGTGTGTGTGTGTGTGTGTGTGTGTGTGTGTGTGTGTGTGTGTGTGTGTGTGTGTGTGTGTGTGTGTGTGTGTGTGTTGTTACAGTCATGACTGACTCTTCGTAGACCCCATGTCCATGAAGTTTTCTTGGCAGGAATACTGGAGTGGTTTGCCAGGTCCTACTCCAGGCGCCTACAGCACCTGGTGTTCCCTGGTGGTCGCCCATCCAAGTACTAACCAGGGCCAACCCTGCTTAGCTTCCGAAATCAGGAGAGATAGGATGTGCTTAGGCCGGGCATCTAGGCAGCAACTCTAGATGTCCGTGTGTGTGTGTGTGTGTGTGTGTGTGTGTGTGTGTGTGTGTGTATGTGTGTGTGTGTGTGTGTGTGTGTGTGTGTGTGTGTGTGTGTGTGTGTGAGAGAGAGAGAGAGAGAGAGAGAGAGAGAGAGAGAGAGAGAGAGAGAGAGCACTTATGGGATACCTTGGATATTATGTGGACATTTCTCTGAGCCACCAAAATGGCCACCAGCAAACAACTGAGGGTGTGAGCAGATGCTAAGCAAGGCATGTCTCCAAAGGCATCTAACCAGACCATTTTGCAGGGCGTGATCATCCTTAAAGTCACCCTTTCAAGAGATTGCTCCAGTCCAGCCTCCAAAAGCAGAAGCCCTACACCGCTAGACCCAAGCAGCTGGACCTTGAGCATGGATCACAGTTGGGCTGGGGTGCATTTCCCCATGGGTCATGTGGACACGCCCACAAGTGGTCCAGATTGTGACCTCTTTCCCTGTGTGATCACACCCAGGGTTCTTTGACAGATGGCCTTCATTCCATGGATCTTCCCCCAAGAACACACAAGTACAAATATATCTCATATACTCATTTATTTGTGAACCAACGCACAAAGTGTCAAAACACAGGATGGGTCCAGGGCTGCTTGGTTCTCCCTTCCAGATGCCATAAAAGACTACTTCCTAGACATCCCAACTTCCTGGAGAAGCAGACGAGGATGATGGGATCCTGATCTTCCTCTGCTGATGGAACACCTTAGGGCAGTGAGTGTTTTGACCCAGAGCCATAGCAGGGCAGTGGGCCTGCTAATTTTAGGGGAACCAGGTTGGAACCATTTTAAGGGAGGTCACTCCTGGAGAAATGACCCCTTACGGCACTTTGTGAGCTATCTGATCACACCCTAAGTGTGCCCTGCATACCTAGACTTTGACTGTCGTGCACCCACAACTCGCTGTGGACACAATGTGGTCCATGGGTGGTGTGACCCACCACAGGCTGAAGAGGACAGTTGGGGAGGGTGGCCCATTTAAACATGCCGCCTGTCCTCCGGTCTTGTTCAGCAGAGAAACACGTGAGGCTGCACTGCAGCAATGTGTTGCTGCTTATTGGGTTGCTAAGGAATCACATTGTTGTGTTATCGCTCGGTGTATTTACAGCGGTCCTTGCAAAGCGAGAGTCAGCAAGGAAGGGCCGGAGAGACAAGCCGGAGATTTATTTCTAAACAACAATGCTCGTTTCTGGTTTCCAAGAAAGCGCTTCAAGTCTTGGTTTTTGACTCCCACCTGTTCATGGACCGAGGTCCATGTTCGGTTTCTAAATCCCATTTCCCAGGCGCATCTCGTGCTCTGCGAAGCTGAGCCTGGGTGCCGTTAGTTGTCGCCAATGAGCTGTATAATGGGATGCGACCCATATTAGAAGCAAGGGATTTCGAAAGGATTACGTTCGGAAATGAGTCCCCTGCATTTAAAATGCCATTAAAATGTAGGACATCACCATGTGTCAGGGAGAATTTGCTACCTGTCTAATTATCCCTCCTGTGTCAGCTTTGAAGAGAGTCGCTCACGTGCTATTCCAGGTAAAAGCAAAATAAAAGTAAAAGAACAAAACAAGAAGGCCAAAACGTGGTGGCGCCTGTTATATTTTAACATGAGTTTTCGTGGGTGAGCCCACTTCCTAGGACATAAGAGAAAGAAATGTAACATGGGAAAATATTTATGCATGGCAACAAAATGCAGGAAAAACAAGGCAGACATTGTGGGTGGTTCGTTAGAAAATCAGCGGAAGTTTTAACAGTGGGGGTGATTGTATCTTTGATGCTGGAAAGCCCAGTGATTTAGACTATGGAGACAGAAGTGGGGAGTTCGATTCCCACCTGGAGCCTCCTTGACGGGCTGGGCTAGATGACCTTTAGGGTCCCTTCTAAGATGACTATGCAGGCATTTTACTGAAACTTGTATCGTAAAGGATTTGAGAACCTCCAACATGGAATAACAATGGCAGAATAACATGAGGAGGCTAAAAGGGCAGAGTTGTAGGCTTCCAAATCTTAGTATGAAGATTTGGTATTCTGGCGAAGATGAGGTAAGGAACCATTCATAACAGAGACAATGAGGGGAAAAAGAAAAACAAAGCCGATTTATTTTCATTTTTATTCATTTTTAAGTTTCTTAGTGTACTGCTTTAATGTTGTCCCAGACCCTGGATGCCTTCACGTGGCTAGGTTGACTTCTTTAATTCTGCTTGTTGACTTCTAGGTGGGTTGTGTTTCCCTTCCCCCCTTTAGAGGCTGTCTTTCTTTCAGGATTTGGGCTTTTACGAAATATTATAACTGCATTAAGGCTCCTTACAAAACAGTTCTGCTGACTGGGCAACCAACTGCAGCTTGTAACCAAAGAGGAAGAAGGAAGGAAAGAAGAGCAGCCAACAGAGGGGAGTGTTGACTCATGGAGTCCAATAAATACCTGGAGGGCTGCCCTTTACCCAGCCTAGTAAAGGTAAAAGATAAAACATGCATGCTAGTCATGTCTGACTCTAGGGGCGGTGCTCATCTCCGTTTTCAAGCCAAAGAGCCAGTGTTGTGCAAGTCCATGGCCACGTGGCCGGCACGGCTGCAAGGAAACACTGTTTACCTTCCCGCTTTTTACGGCGGTACTTATTTATCTCCTTGCATTTACACACTTTTGAACTGCTAGGTTGGCAGGAGCTGGGGGTTAACAGCAGGAGCTCGCTCCACTGCGTGGCAACCAGGATTTGAACTGCCGAGCTGCTGACTTTGCAGCCCATCATTTCAGCGCCCGAGCCCACTGAGCCACCACACCCCACGCCCAGCCTACCTGTGGTTAAACAAATAAACCATTACATCTCGGGCTTTCTTTTATTCCGCCTAGAGCAGAACAACTTGTTGTTCTCCCTGTTGTTGTTTTCAGGCAGGACAAGCTGTTTATTAAACCAGGAAGAAAAAGGAAAGCGAGGAGGCTGTAATTAGGCTCGTCATTGTCACCCGTCACAACATTAATGACAAGGTGTCCTTCGCATCTCGTCTGCTGGAGACAGGTGGCCTCTCATACAGTCTTAACATTGCAGATGCTCTCCGGCGGGTGGGGGTGGGGAGAGATTGCATAACTTCAAGGCACCACCTACAGCTGAAGAAAATATCTCATCTCAAAATGCCAAACGAATGTGCTTATTCGCATAAACTGTAATTAACCCAAAATGCTTTGGCCTGACATGGAATTTTTAGCCTTCCTCCATGACTGTGGTAAAAACAAGTCTACAGAACTCCTGAAAAAGCATATTCTAAGCCAGGCCTGGCCAACAGGTAGACCGCGGGCTACTGGTAGCCTGTGAAGGGTTCAAAAGTAGCCCCCCCGGGCTGCAATAAAAAAAGTGAGGGGATAAGTTATCCACCCCTCCCTCCCCCATCCCAAGGGCCACCACTGCCCCAGAAAAGTTTTGGGTCTGTCAGCCCACTGCCTCAACTGAGCGGGACAGTTCAAGGGCCATGGTGCGTTGAAATCTGCCCTCCAGGACAGATTAATGGGTTTTCAATGCATTCCTATGGGAAACCACTGCTCTACTTACAAAAGTTTTTACTTATGAGCATGTGCTCAGAACGGATAAAATTTGTAAGCAGAGGTTTACGTTTAGTAGCCCTCAGACACTTTGGGCTGGAAAAAGTAGACCTTGGCCTGTTCAAAGTTGAACAGCCCTGTTCTAAGCCATGACTGGTGGTGTTTGATTTAAAAAAAAAACAGGAAGAAATATTTAAAAATAAAAACTTTTTTAAAAGAAGGCAAAAGGGAAGGCTGGATGGCATGGAAAGCATGGAGAGGCAGCTGCCAATATGTGTAACCCATACCGATTGTTTGACATGCATTGTCTGTTGCAGAGTTTTGGATTTCTGGTTAAACTTCGCTTTGCTATGCAGTAAAAGTACAGAGAGAGATTCACAAAGGAGAACAGCTTCAAGTTACCCAGATAGTCCACCCCTTTCTCATTAGTCAATTGGGCCTCTTTAGTCTGGAAAAAAGGCGCTTGAGGGGGGATATGATTGAGACATACAAAATAATGCAGGGTACGAGTAAAGTGGATAGAGGGAAGCTCTTCTCCCTCTCTCAAAATACCAGAACTAGGGGACATACACTCAAATTGAGTGCTGGGAGAGTAAGAACTGACAAAAGAAAATATTTTTTCACCCAGCGCGTTGTAAGTCTATGGAACTCCCTGCCACAGGATGTGGTGATGGCATCTGGCCTGGATGCCTTCAAAAGGGGATTGGACAGATTCCTAGAGGAAAAGTCCATCACAGGTTACAAACCATGAGGGAGATGTGTCATCTCTAGGTTTTAAACCAGGGTACTTCAAGGGCCAGATGCAGGGGAGTGTGTATCAGGAGACACAGATATCTAGTCTCATGCGCTCCCAAACACATCTGGTGGGGCCGCTGTGAGATACAGGAAGCTGGACTAGATGGGCCTTTGGCCTGATCCAGCAGGGCTCTTCTTATGTTCTTATGTTCTTATGTTCTTAGTCTCAGTAACTCACTCTTAGACATCGGTAGGAAACAGAAAACATAATATTTCTTTACTTACATTTCCTTGAAATTGCCCAACTTCTGCATGGTCTGTTCTTCACTGCACACATACTTAGCAGCCAACCAGACTGATCGGAGGCAAACAAAACAACAACCATCAACTGGGGAAATAGAGGGAAAGGAGTACTTGGCAGGAAGGCAGGACTCTTTTTTTTAAATCAAAGGCCGGAGGAAAGAATTGGTCAGTACTGGAGAAACAATCAAACCAGCCCCAAAATGTCCCTCCGAGTCACACAAATTACAGACAGCATGCGAGCTTGCAAATAGACCTCCATCCTTTTCAGAAGAGAGATCCAGAAACAGTGATGATGTTATGCTGCTGGAATGGCAATTGGTGTTCAGACAAACATAGTGTGTGGATAGCATAATCCTACTTCAAATATATGTCTTGTTAGGTGGGCAGAAAGTCTCTTGGGGTGACCTAATGGCAGGGGAATCTGCCAGCAGAACTGGTCTGCCAGCTAAGACCTGTCAGCAGAAGAACGAGAAGAACGAGAAGAACGAGAAGATAAGGGGTGGGGGTGGAGAAGCCGAGTCATAGCAGATAATATGATGATTAGAGATGGGCACGAATCAAAAAAATGGTGTTTCGTTTGTTGTTTGTCATTTAGGGGGTCTGTTTCGGTTCATTTCCATTTTTCGTGAATTTTTGAAAAAAAATCATTTTCGTTTTCGTTCGTTTCATTACCGTTTTGTTACCATTTATTTCAATTTTTTTAATTTTTTTAGCTTTTAAAGCAGTTCAATGTACTGCCGTAATGAAAACAAAACGGACGACAAAATTTATGGTGTTTCTGTTCGTTTCGTTTCATTTTAGAGATAAAATTCGTTTGTCGTTTCATTGCGTAACGAAACGAAAAAACAAAAATGGAAACGAAAAATTGTTCGCCCATCTCTAATTTGACTATCTCTAACTTTGCCCATCTGATGATGATGATGATGATGATAATGATGATGATGATGATGATGATGATGATTTATTGTCATTGTGTATACACAGTATACACATACGACAGACACCCAGAGACCAGATTCAACACACACACACACACACACACACAAATCCCCAAACACTCTCACACACATTAAAAACCCTTCAACACACACACATAAAAAATCCCCAAACACTCCCCCACCCACCAACCCCCCACCAACAGATGATCTAGTTCTAAGCCTTCCCCAGACTGCAAAACTCTACTGTTTTAATTTAATCTAAGTAATACAGTGCATCAGTGCATCAGTGATGGCTTAGCAGAAACAACTGATTCCTCTCCTCCTCCACAGAGGAGTAGGGGAACGGTCCAATTTCCTGGCATCCTCAAGTGACTCACTTACTAAGCCACTTCAAAAGAAAAAAACTGGTAATTGACAGCAGACGGAGTTTGGGTAGCTTTGACAACTGCAGCGCTCAACGGAGTTCTGCACGCAGCAATTGCACACAGAGGTGAAACCAGAGAGCACCTCTACCTGCCCCAAGAATTTAGAAGCCCTTTACAAGCATTCAGAAGGGTCTTTGAGGGGGAGGGGGGTCCTCGGAATGGATTGCCTTGTCCTAGCAATAACACCGTGTGATCGCTTGAAAAAAGGAGCAGACCGGCCCACCCCTGCAATGCAGCAGATAGCATGGGCACCTAATTCACCTTGTTTCTCAGTTTACTGATGGAGCTGCGTGGCTCAGATGGTCACGTTTGCACGTGGATCGCACCGTCGACTTTGATTTTCCTTCTGGCGGAGGGACAGCCTTTCCAAATTAGGATCCATGCTTCTATATTATGTTCTTATTTCCTCGCTCTTGTGGTGCCCCATAAACATGCAGAGAATGCTGTGGGACTGCACTACAATGCAGTTAGAGTCTGTGCCCCCCTCAAAAAATTCCTTTTATTTAATTATTCATCTCTTTAAAATACGGTATGTTATGCTTGTTTTTTTGAGGGGGGGAATGCTTTCAAAAAGCACCCCAGAGGATGCACATGAAAAGTAACACCCGCCCACCACCCATTAAAAATTAATGGACCTCTAAAATTACATGTGTAGCTAAACACATCTCAAACACATGCACATCTAACAATATTATACTTGTTTTTTTCCAAAACAGACAATGCCATCCATAAGATCAAGAACTCTGTGTCGGCTTTGTTTTGCCGAGAGGCAAAATTTCAAGCCATCTCCCTCTGTGTGTGTATTTTAAACTTTATTTTTCCCACGAAGATTCTGTGCTCTCCTGAATTTTAAACTCATCCCAAGAAGCTCCAATTTATCCTTAGTGTTTCTTCCTAATGAGGTGATTAATTGGCAAATTATGAATCAGAGAAAGGGGGGGGCGTCTGGTTCCTGGTAGCGTCGCAGTTCTCAGTTTCAGAATGTTCTGGGGACCGAGTTTTATCTTTTCATCTTAAAAAAGCAAACAAGGAGATGTTAAAAAAAACAAGAAGCAATTAGAGAAGCAAACACAGAAGGATCCATTCAAACTAATAATAATAATAATAATAATAATAATAATAATAATAATAATAATAATAATAATAATAATAAGAAGAAGAAGAAGAAGAAGAAGAAGAAGAAGAAGAAGAAGAAGAAGAAGAGGAGGAGGAGGAGGAGGAGGAGGAGGAGGAGGAGGAGGAGGAGGAGGAGGAGGAGGAGGAGGAGGAGGAGGCTAATTGCATCAAAACTGTTTGTGTACTTGGTAGTGTGACACAGAAAGATCGCTTGTGTGCCTCTTTGGAGCTTGTTCAGAGTGAATTCTTATTTGGTTTCAAGGCTGTTTGATGATCGCTCTAAAGGCAGAGCTTGAATACTGGTACTGTAGCAAAACATACATGTTGCTTTAGGCACATAAACAGCTCCTTCTTGAAAAGTCTGGGTTGCCCTAATACAGTATTTTGGAAGAGTTTTTCTAGAGTCTGTTCCTCCCTGTCGAGATATATGTTGCAGAGTTTTGAATGTCTAGTGACATTCCAAGAATAGCAACAAATTCCCCAGATCGCCCACCCCTTTCTCATTAACTGGCACTTAAAGTCTCAGTAACAAACCCTGAGACATTTGTAGGAGAGAGAGAAAATAAGAAACATGTCCTGAGTTACAGCCGCTTGAAATTATAGACTTGTGTACACTGCTTGGTTTACTGCACACATCCTTAGCAACCGACTGAACAGATCAACAGCAAACAATTCACACCAACCAGGGAAAGAAAGGAAAAACACACTCAGCAGAGAGCCAAGGCTAGCTTTGATGGCAGAGCCCAGAAGGAATGATTGGTTAGTGCTAGATAAATGGAACATCTCCTGAGCCTGGAAAAGTCCCTCCCAATCACTTATCAAAAATGTAATCTCACTCTTATGTCTGAGGAGTTATAAAAAGAAAAGCTCACATAAAAATCATTAAGTTGCTACCATGTTTTTGTCTTGTTAAATTATTATTATTATTATGTATTTTGGATTTGAGGAATGCTAGCACAGGCGTATATGGCTACTTCATCTAAAACATAAAAAACAACTTTCTAAGTTTTGCAAAAAAATAAAATGAAATTGAGAAGAAAACAGAGCTATCCCTCTCTGGCATCTACCTAGATGGCATCTTTGCTGCCCACGCCTGCCCCGAGGCCATGAAATCCATTTGAGGGCCGTTCTGCGCGTACTCCGATTTGTAATTTACCAATTAACCAGCTCATTAGGAAGGAAGCGCTATAATAAATTGAAGCTTCTTGTGCTGGATGAAAATTCAGCTGAATACCTTAATGGGGAAATAATATGATTTCTGGACAAGCTGGACTCAAGCAAGGCGAGAGGTCAACCAAGCGTGACCTTGAGATTGCACCAGCAAGGAAGCGTCCTCCTTCTTCATCATCATTCCACCGGCTTCCAAGAGTACAGTATCTATACAGGAGCCATCCCCTTGCTCAATGCAGCTGTAATCAGCAGGATTTACTCCCGGACGAGGTTTGGAGTGGCTCCTTATGGGCCATCCAAAAAGAAGAGGCAACGGTAGAAATTTTGCAATTTAAACAGAATTGCAGAATATCATACCTCGGAGTTGCAGAATATCGTACCTCAGAAATGCAGAATATCATACCTCGGAATTGTGGAATATCATACCTCACAACTGTAGAATATCATACCTTGGAATTGCAGAATATCATACCTTGGAATTGCAGAATATCATACTTGGAATTGCAGAATATCATACCTGAGAATTGCAGAATATCATACCTCGGAATTGCAGAATATCATACCTCAGGAGGGGGTTTATAATCATCATCTTAGAACTCTGAAGCTGGAAGTGACCTTGTGCAACATGGAGTTCAGATCCTGTCAAGGAAGTACCTGCGGGTAATTGAACACCCAACCCCTGGTTTTGTAGCCAAAGACCTCAAACACTGAGCTATCCAGCTGTGCCAGCGGGATCTCCATTCAGATGCTGCTAGAAACTGGTGGGCCATTTCCAGAACCGTCGCATGGTTCTTCATCTTTAAACCAGGTTTAGACTAGACGGATCCTTCCCATCATAGTTACTATCCTTGTCCTTGCTGTGTGCTATCAAATGATTTCTGTGACCTCCTGAGTGACCCGATATTAACAGCCCCATTCACATCTTGCAGGCTGAAGGCCGGGGATGTTAGCAATTATGCGTCCCAAGACTGAACCCAACTCTTTGGCCCCTGATCTGCAGTCTGTGTCCCTATTAAAAACAAGCTTTACCCCACTATAAAAAGTGGAGGGGTGGTTGGGCTCTGAGTTGCACGTTGAGTACACATCGAGTTAAGTCCAATTTGAGAGCAAGTTACGAAATTCAAGTCTCAATCCCTGCTCGAGGCCATGGCTTCCTTTCTGGGGTGAAGCCCCCTCACATTTGGTCTTCCTCTTCTCCTACTGCCCAAAACCTTTCCCTGCAGTATTGTCTTTTCTGATGAGTCTTGCCTTCTCATGGTGGGCCAGAGGGACAAACAGCCTTGGGTCATCAGGCCTAAGAAGAGAGGAGTGGTCCTTCCAAAGGGACATTGGGTGGCACTACAGTCTCCGTTCTCCTGGGCATTTTTGAGGTGAAAAAATGGCTCCTTGGAAGTGACCAACCACTGACACCAATGGCCAACTTGATCTTGACATGTTTTTGATGGATCAGCCTTCAACCTGCAGGATTCTTGGCCCAGTTTGGCCTTATCATTTGGATGGGTTGAGAGGTGATGATTAGCCTACGGCTATCCCAGCCTCGACGGGTCCCTCTGCTTTCCCCACCCAACCCACCCTACTTCTGCCGTTCACGTTCGCATGCTATGCTACACTGAGCATTTGGTGAGTAAACAGAACCGTGTCCTTGGAGTACCAAGCTTCCATCTCTCCTTTCAACATAATAGCTCTGCATTTCCATCGAGAGAGAAAAGGGGTCCCCTCCAGCACTTCATTGCCTTGGCAGCCAAAATACAAAAGCCACTTCAAGATCTGCTGATTTATTTAAAACAATGCAATATTTAAAGCCATTGGAAGAGACAAACACAAGGAGGGGTGTTCTACTCTACAAGGACAGGAAAAACTAAATAAATAAAACAGAGGTCATCTCCGAGCCGGACTAGAAAGGAAACCCATCAAAAGTTCTGATGGGGATCAAACTCAACTGACTTTCAGCCACAGAAACTCCCTGGCCCAGGCACCATGGCCAGGAGGTGGCCGTATGTCCTATTTTACCTCTATCAGTAAATCTCTTTAAGGAGAAAGGCAGGGTAAAAATATTTTAAATACAGTGGTACCTTGTATAAAGGATTTAATTTGTTCCAAATGAAATTGTGTTAAGCAAATTTTCCTTTAGACAAATTTCCCATAGGAATGCATTGAAAACGGAGTAATCCCATTTTTATGTTGTATGGATTCGCCCCATAGGCAATTATGTTAAGCAAATTTCCCCCATCTCCGGAATTTTTATGTTGTACAGATTTTGTGTTATACAAACTGTTTGTTATACAAGGTCCCACTGTAAATAATAAATAAATATTGCAGGAAAGGATCCTTCATTTCCAATATTTTTTCAGCCAGCATGTTGTTAGTCTGTGGAACTCCCTGCCACAGGATGTGGTGGTGGCATCTGGCCTGGATGCCTTCAAAAGGGGATTGGACAGATTCCTGGAGGAAAAGTCCATCACAGGTTACAAACCATGAGGGAGATGTATCATCTCCAGCATCCTGGATCTGGAGTCACCCTTCCTCGAATACATCTGTCACGTTCCTCTGCGGGGAGAAGCGTCTTGCATCAGGAAGGTTCACTTCCGTCACATCCTGGCCTGGACAGAATGGACAGCTGGGGTCAGCGTTCTCTGCCGATCAAAAGGTAAATATTCAAATGTTATTTTTCCAGTGGTGAAGGCTTCTGGGAGTTGCAGTCTAAAAAAACATCTCGGACCCTCAAAATGGAGAACCATTGGACAAAAAAACTCCCCCAACACATAGAAGTTTTGTTTTATCTTTTCTCTCCCCCCACCAATACTTCAAAACATTAATAAATTATTAGTACAAAGAACAGCCTATTTGCCAAGGAACCTTAAGTTCCACACACCCAGCCTTCAGAACAAATGAAGGTCTTTTCTTGAGCAAAGTTTGCCACCCAGTGGATGATTTTTGCAAGATGGAAGGATATCCAAAAAGCATCAGAAACTACTTTGGGAGGGAGAAGATTTGTATCCCTAGAGCAAAATGAAGCTACATATGGGCAGCGCCTGCATTAGGTCTTACTAATTCATAAAATTTGCAAGTTTTGGAGTTCTCCAGAATTGTTCATTAAGAAAATTCAGTAGTTGGGGGGGCAAGATGACTGTTAAAACTTGACCGGGTGATTTAAGCCACTGAGATCTGCAAAGAAATGCAGTCCCAAGAAGAATTCATACCAACTTCAAGTCACTCGATGTATGCTTTTCCAAGTGGCATGAATAAGGGTTAAATAATTTGGGGACTCAAATGGGCCAGTTTTATGCACCCTTACTCAGAAGTAACTTTCCTCACATCCTGTCAAGTAAGTGTAGCCTCAGAGGCACCATCGTGGTCCGTTGGAGAGGCCTGAATGATGTGGAAGGAGAAAGGAAAGAAGGGATGTTCAATTTAACTTATCTTTGGGAGCCATCACCCTGTTCTTTCATGCTTCCTGGTGGTCTTCTTTCCCGCTTAGGGTGTGCAGATGAGGCCAGCACATTTTAGAGATCGCTTATAAGAACATAAGAGCCCTGCTGCTGGATCAGGCCAACGGCCCATCTAGCCCAACATTCCGTCTCTCCCAGTGGCTCGGCCAGGTGCCTCTGGAAGCACCTGAGACCCATCTCCTGATCCCACTGCCCTGCATCTGGCCCTTTCAGGTACCTACCTTTTAAGCCTGGAGAGAACACGTATCGCCATCCTGGGTTGTCACCTACAGTGGACTTTTCCTCCAGAAATCTCTCAGGTCCTTTTTTCAAAGGCATTGAGGCCAGATGCCATATCCCAACATCTTGTAGCAAGGAATTCCACAGACTAACAACACGGTGGGCAAAGAGTTGTTGTCTTTTTTTCGCCTGTTCCCCCTCTCCCAGCCCTCATTTGGAGTGGAGGACTCCTGGTTCTGGCATTGCATGAGAGGGAAAAGAGCTTCCCTCTAAAGTACCCCCCATGGGGGTTAGGGACCCACCCAACCCACGATCACTGAAAATCCGTAATATGCAGATGCACGTTGGGGGCACAATTTTAAACATCGTGTGCCGCTTCCCAGCACCCTGGGAGGTGTGGGTGGGCAGTGGGCGATCTTTAAAAAGGGCTCTCGGATGTGGAGCCAAGTGCTCAGCTCCACGGCCAAAAGCCCTTTTAGCATCGTGCGCTGCTTGCCAGCACCCCGAGGAGGTGGGGAGAAGCGGTGCCCGATACCTCCGGAGGCAATCCCTGGGCTCCAGCTGATTGGTGCTGGGGTGGGGGAGAAAAACCTTTTGTTTTCCCACCCCAGTGCCAATCAGCTGGAGCCTGGGGCTTGGGGAAAGGAGGAAAGGTTTTAAAAGGCCCCAAACCTTTCCCTCTCCCTCAAGCCCTTTCTGGGTCCTGCGGTCCCGCGATATAGCGGGACTGCAGTATATGAACCGCGAAAGAGCGGGGGACACCTTTACCACTTATAGGATTCCTGCCACAAGCTGGAGGTGACTTGATGGCAGTTTCAAAAGAAGGGATGCTGGAGACCAGGGCTTCTGGAGTGAAAGCAACAGCCACCCCATGGGACAGTGGAAGCTATTTCAATGCTGAAAACTCACCTTTTTGGAGAATAGAGGAGGGAGAGCAGCCTTACCATCTTCCCTCGGGGGAAGGCGGTATAGGGGGAGAAACCCTCCACTTTACCCACACCATGCCAAGCGGGCTTGAGATGCAGCCATTTCATTTAATCAATCCGCGTCTTTAGACTGAGCACCTTGTCCTCTCCCGACAGAGCGATGCGGAGAACAGGTGTGCGCCTGTGGGCTGACAAGCAAATGAACTTCTGGAATCAGAGAGCCCTCCATTACCAAAAGAAGTTTGTGGGGGTGGGGGGGGGAGAAAGATACAGAAGTCCTTTTCAAAAGGAAAGTAATTATTCTTTCCCAGTCACGAGAGAGGACGCAGGGAGGTGACCCCCTACCTCCAGTTCCTTCCACAGCTGTGCTCGGAGAGCAATCTGCCACTGGCATCGCTGACTCTATTCAACCAGGGGAAACGAGATGGAGAAAAATTGCCTTTGGATTCCATCCCAGACACAGGAGGAGGAGGAGGAGGAGAGGGGGTGAAATTTTCCTGCAGTTTTGGAAGGCATACCGGTAGTGTTTTGATTTGGTTTCTTTTGTTTCGCCTTTCCCCCTTTTTAATTTTCCCCCTCTTCCTTCTGAAGGAGGACATCAGCATCTCGGATATCTTAATCATCTGATCAGGTCTCTCTTGCACAGCCATTCCCAGCCTCTGGCTGTCTCTTCCAGTTCCCTTACCTCCACCCCACTCTACCCTGGGTCTACTCTGCGCCCCCGCCCCCCCCGCAGCTCCCTTCTTTCCAAGCTCTGCCCTGTAACTGCAGAAGACCTGGCTCCAAACTGGCAACTCAATCCTGGTCCCATCCAGCAAGGCTTGCATGGGAAGGAAACAGGGACGGGCTTATCAGATCCTTTGCAGCACCCCCCTAACCTACCCCCCATCTCCAAATAAGAGATGCATCCCAATAGCTAGGTGAAGCCCTTGTCTCATTTTGATATGGAAAGCTGAATAGGGATGGGAACACTGGTCCCTCCCCCCCCGTCATTTGCTCTCCTCACCTACACAACAGGTAAACTGGACAGAGCGGAGGGGATACAACAAATACAGTAAGCAGCATGATGGCATGTATAATAGGACCCCCGCCTTATCTGCAAGATCTCCTGATTCACTTATCCACAGGTCTAAGCATGATTCAAAATATTAAAAGAAAATCCTTGCAATATAGATTTCTAAAGGAGAAGTTACCAGAACTGGACACTAGAAGGAGAGAAAGACCATGTTATGAATAATGTTGGACTGTTGGGTATTAAAACAGTGTTTGTTGTAATCCATGGCTTTTCAGTATCCGCAGGGAACTTGGAAGTAATTTCCTGTACATAGCAGGATCCTACAGTACCATGTCAGTTGCATAAAAGGAGTAGGTGATCCTGACTTTTTAGAGACAATCAGGGCCATGGCGTGGAGAGAAATTGTTGTCCCGTTTGTCAACCGCCCAGAGTTCCTTTGGGAAAGTCAGTGTGGTATATAAACTTAAAAATGTATTAATTAATTAATGGTTAAGCTCCCTTTTGCATCTGTGCCTCAAGTCTTCTTGGCTGCTTAGCTTTTCCAAATGGTCTTTGCATCTTGACGAACTGTGTATGCTGATTTCCAAGAGCTTTGTATGGTGGTGGAATTTGGACTTTGAAGAAGACAGATTTGGAAGAGATATGGGGCATTTGAATGGTGGGGCCAGAGAGGGCTAACATGTGTCCCATGGACAGTGAGGATGACCAGCAATGAAGTTCTAGATGGAGTGAAACCAATCATATATCTGGGGGCTGAGAGCACCAAACAAGAGTAGGCATCCCCAGGTCATGTTACACAAGCTGAGTCACTCAAAAAGACAACGCTGTCGGGTTTGCTCAACGATTCGCAAGCTTGATGCCGTCAGAAGGGACACTGGAACGACCTTGAGGGAGCTAAAAGAACAGCTAAGAGATAGAAACAGCATGGAGAACATCCATCCACAATGGGACCCAGAGTCAGAAACAACTGAACGGATAGACAAGATGAGCATTAAGACAACATTTACTGTATATACTCGGATATAAGCCTAGTTTTTCAGCCCTAATTTTGGGCTGAAAAAAGGGGCCCTCGACTTATATTTGGGTCAATACTTTTAGCCACTGAAGCCAGTGCTTGGGTCGGTGGCTAAAAGTCATTTTAAACATTGCATGCTGCTTTCATGACCCCCCCCTCTGCATCACAGGGGAGCGACGCGCAGTGTTTAAAATGACTTTTAGTCACTGACCCAAGCACTTGCATCAGTGGCAGGGGTTAAATTAGGGGCCTCGACTTATACTCGGGTCGACTTATACTCGAGTATATACGGGTAATTAAGACTACCCTTCGGCCATTGTTTGCCATTTTTTGATAAGCTTCACTCAGCAGCAGACAGACCAACCAGGGTTGCTTGTAAGGTTTAGATAAAAGCATCTGCAAGGTCGTGGACAGACCTCGATAGCAGATTCTCCCCCTTTTCACTTTAAGAACCCTTAGGACACTGCCTTCGCTCCCTTGTTTTGTCACATCAAGGATCAAGGGGTTTCCGCAGCTGAATCGTATTCCTCTGTGACTCGGAGCAGTCTTTCCACACATGAGGTGAAGATGATATTAAGCAGTAATGGGGGAAAGGGGCTCGAAATAGAGCTTTGACAGGCAAGGGGGCAGCAGTTCTCAATGGAACCCATTATCGCTCCTTCGAATAGGAAACACGGGCGCTGAGTGACAACCAGACTGTGGCTGAAAGGCAGCACTCAGAACCAGACCGAGAACACCAGCTGAATGCCTTGAGTCGGGGTGTTGTCATTCCAAAAGGATGTTTCCAGGCCGAGATGCAGGAGGCTTGCAATAGTACGAAAAGAAGGAAGAAGAAGAAGAAGAAGAAGAAGAAGAAGAAGAAGAAGAAGAAGAAGAAGAAGAAGAAGAAGAAGAAGAAGAAGAAGAAGAAGAAGAAGAAGAAGAGGAAGAAGAAGAAGAAGAAGAAGGAGGAGGAGGAGGAGGAGGAGCAGGAGCAGGAGCAGGAGCAGGAGCAGGAGCAGGAGGAGGAGGAGGAGGAGCAGGAGCAGGAGCAGGAGCAGGAGGAGCAGGAGCAGGAGCAGGAGCAGGAGCAGGAGCAGGAGCAGGAGGAGGAGGAGGAGGAGGAGGAAGAGGAAGAAGAAGAAGAAGAAGGAGGAGGAGGAGGAGGAGGAGGAGGAGGAGGAGGAGGAGGAGGGAGGAGGAGGAGGAGGAGGAGGAGGAGGAGGAGGAGGAGGAAGAAGAAGAAGAAGAAGAGGAAGGAGAAGAAGAAGAAGAAGAAGAAGAAGAAGAAGAAGAAGAAGAAGAGAAAGAAGAAGGAGGAGGAGGAGGAGGAGGAGCAGGAGCAGGAGCAGGAGCAGGAGCAGGAGCAGGAGGAGGAGGAGGAGGAGGAGGAGCAGGAGCAGGAGGAGGAGGAGGAGGAGGAGGAGGAGGAGGAGGAGGAGGAGGAGGAGGAGGAGGAGAAAGAAGAAGAAGGAGGAGGAGGAGGAGGAGGAGGAGCAGGAGGAGGAGGAGGAGGAGGAGGAGGAGGAGGAGGAGGAGGAGGAGGAGGAGGAGGAGGAGGAGGAGGAGGAGGAGGAGGAGGAGGAAGAAGAAGAAGAAGAAGAAGAAGAAGAAGAAGAAGAAGAAGAAGAAGAAGAAGAAGAAGAAGAAGAAGAAGAAGAAGAAGAAGAAGAAGAAGAAGATCTGTGCTACATGGAGTATTCGGCCCAGATTTTTTTCAGGGATGGCTGGAAATGCTCCCCCAAGGACCAATTCCACAATGGATCAATGTCCTTCAAGGAAAGCAGTTGGTGTGAACTCCTTTTTACGCTGCAGCTCACACTTTTGAAATGTTGGCTGGCTCATTCATTCATTTATTCGTTCATTCGTTCATCCGTTCATCCGTTCATCCGTTCATTCGTTAGGTGTTTTTGTTCATTCATTTGTCCAGTCCTTCATTCATTCATTCACTCACTCATAACCAATGATCACTCCAGGTGGTTTACAAACAATCCCATAGAAACAACATAATTAAAACAAAATTAATTACATTAAATAAAATAAACAAACTTTAAGCAGGTTAAAAATTGGTGGGGTGGAATAAAAAGCTGATGGGTTTTTAATTAAGGAACCATGCCCTCCCACTGCTACCTGATTAGTCCAGCTTGTACCTTCACTAGCACTCAGAGGAGTTCATTGCTGTAATTTATCATCGTGATGAGTATTATTACATGTTGGCCTTTCAGAATGTGGCCGTTTCCCTCCCACCCTCCTCCATAGATGCTGGGCAATGGCTTTGTTTCATGGGGCTTGAAATGTAGCCACTGTGTGCCAAAATGCAGCCTAGGGACTAGGAAGGGAGGTGGGTGGAATCCTTGACAAAGCTTTGAAGTCCTGCCAGCTGATACAGGCAGTAGTTGGGTCTACCTTCGTATCCTTTGTCGCTAAATGACATTCTGAATCTGCTTGGAAGTCAAAATCCATTTTTCTTGAATGTTCACTGCTCTGTAACTTCCCAGATGTTTCCCAGTGCAGTTTAGCTGCTTGGATGGGGGGTCCCTGGTACAGTTCACACTGAGATTATGCTTCCAGAGAAAGATCACCCTAGACTTGGAGAACATCTCCAGATGTATAGGGCAGACCTCCAGATTCACCTGGTTGGACCTTCTCTAACTGATCTCCCTTTGATGGTGGTTCCAAATGAGCTGCTCAACAGTCTTGAGACTGGCCTTCCTTCTCCTTCCACTGCAGAAATGGCAATCTCTACCCATTGAGCAGATTTCTCCAGTTGGTCTTTGTACAGGTAGAGGAGCCGCTGTGGGAATCCAATCTTCTCTCCTTACTGTTTGGACAGGTCCCCTCAAAACTCCCTCCTCTTGTACTCCAGAAGCACAATGAGGGCTTCACTCTCCCCACATAAAGCTTGCTTGGCCAATGTTCCATCTGCAGTTGTCTTGCGCAATTCCACTAGCAGGTTGAGGAGAACCCTGGATTTGTCATTCCCGGCCACCATCACAAGAATATGAGTTACTTAGCTTCATCTTCTCTTCTTGAAGAATGATTTAGAGTAAAGTGACAGTGAGTGTTCATGAGCCTCAGAGCTGGAGCAAGTGGGCCAGCTGAGAAGATAGGTTCCTCACTTCTTTGGTCTGCTACATTCCCCATCTGCTGTTCTTTGGATAATGTTTCTTTGTAGACCTCAGTGATACATTGCCTTGGTTGGCCACAGGCTCTGTGATTATTCAAGATGACTTTATAGCAACTGGAAGGACAGGGGAGTCTTATTTGCTCTCATCTGGTGGATCTTTACCAGAGAGGTTCACAGCCTGGGTGATGCCACTGTCATATTTTCTACAAAGGTTATACTGGCAGGGGAAAACCCTTGCTGGCTTGGTGAGTATCTCCAAACCTACAGAGCAGGTCGGCTGCTTCTCAAGATCTTCCACAGGATAACACTCCTGGTTGTTGCTTGACCAGTGGACCTGCTGATGCATTCAGTAATGCCCAATTATACCCATGTACGTGTGCTGTCAACTCGATTCTGACTTAGTGACCCTTTTGGGGGTTTTCTATAGGGAGTGCACAGAGGTGGTTCACCATTCCCTCCTCCTAAAGGTGCCATGGGATTCTACAGCTCACCCACAGCCATCCAGGCTGGCTCCTCTCCCAGTGGGGAATCACACTCCCAACCCCAGGCTCCAGAAGCAGATTAAACATAAGAACATAAGAACAGCATTGCTGGAACAGGCCACACGGCCCATCCAGTCCAGCATTCTGTCTCACACAGCGGCTCACCACTTGCTTCAGAGTATTCCCAAGCAGATGTCTTCACCTGCTTACGATTCCCTGCAAATGGCACTGAGAGTTATCCTGCCTATCTCTCCAACCCAGGGGTTGTCCTTAGGCATCCATAACGATAGCCATGGATACCCTTGTTCTCCATGAACTTGTCCGATCCTTTCTTGAAGCTGTCAAGGCTGGCAGCTGGTCACCCATTCTTTTGGCAGGGAGTTCCACAGCCCAGTGATCCTCTGGGTGAAAAAGTACCTCCTCTTATTGGTTTGAGATCTAGCACCCCAAAGTTTCATGGAGTTTCCCCTAGTTCTAGTGTTGTGCAATAGGGAAAACACTTTTTCCTTATCTACTTTGTCCATACCTTGTATGACAAACCGTGTCTTAAACCAAGGAGCGATAGAGCCAGAAACACAGTGATATCCTTAGAGGATGATGTCTCATTGGAGTAGCAGAAAAGGCTACCTGGGTTCGGGAACGGTCCTTTCTATGCCAGCCCTGAAGGAGACGCCTTCCTGATTCTACACTTTGTCTGCCTCTTGTCTGTTTGTAATTTACGTCAGCGTCATACGTGTTTCAGCTGCGAAGAGGGTCCTGTTTCTTAAAGGGTGATTCACTGTCATATCCAGGGGGAGACGTGACAAATTGCCCCTCCAGAAGAGAGAAAGGGGGTGTCTATAAACATGGTTGAAGAGCCAATCTGTTGAAAATGCTGACTAACCGGGAACTTGACTACTAAGGATGTATTTTCTTTTTCCCCTCCCTCCCTGGTGCCTTTTGGGACCACTCAGCTAAAGCCTCGGTTGTCTAAACCTGTCACAGGGAAGTTAACTAAGCAACCTAATCCTATCCGACCTGGCCCCCTGGCCTCCTTCCCATCATCCGTCCATAAAGATTCAACTTGAAGTGCTAAACAAAATATTTTGCTGCTTCAACACCAGCTGCCTTCTTTTTCCCCCAGCCAGTGCCATTCTTTTCACGAGTCGAGCTGCCTGGCCCGGCAGCCTTGAATGGAATGGTCCTTGTTTCTGGATCGGTGCCAGCCTGCAGAGCAGAACCCATGATCATGAAACATACAAAATAATGCAGGGCATGAGTAAAGTGGACAGAGGGGCGGTCTTCTCCCACTCACTGATCTATAGCAATGTTGGCAACCCTTCAGCACTCCGGATGTTTTGGACCACAACTCCCACAGTCCTTTGCCATCGGCAATTTAGGCTCGGAATTCTGGGTGTTATGGTCCAAAACATCCATAGTGCCAAAGTTCGCCACCACTGAAAAGTCCCTCCCAGCCTGGCAATTTTGAGATTATTTCAGGGTTACAGATGGATGGTCCCATAAGCATTCTTATATACACACCTGTCACCCTCCCAGCTGTATGATTGCCCTTACACGCCTGGTTTTTCCTCTAGTTGGGTTTTGCTTGGCCATTACAGAAGATCAACAAATCTGCCTCCAGCATACATGTGGTGAGTTCTAATTCTTTTCCAAAGAAGCTCTCAGAAGTAGTTAATGTTAGGGGAAAGGATTATGGCTCATTATCCCAAACTGCTCTTAGCTGGTATAGCCAAGGTGATGGGCATTGTAGTACATAGATGGACAGGGCAAAATATTTAAAAACAAACAGATCCAGGTTGGGTTGGAGTCGCCTGGCCTATGGACAACCAGGCTCTCCAGACGGAGTAGAGCCACAGCGCCAAACCCTGCCATGTGTTTTCCGAACCCAAGGAGAGGAAGTCGAAAGCAGCCCCATTTTATGCTGTCAACCGGCAACATAACTTTAATCGCTAATGATTTATGACTTGAGAGGGCTGGGACTTCCGAGCCATCAAGAGTGTTGCTTAAGGCCAAGCAAATAGCTGTTTCCTCTCTCTTATTTATCCTCCTTTAAAAATTTCCCTGCTCGGTTTCCCGCTAGGTTTCCCCCCCCCCACCGAAAAAAAGAGCACTGTCCCAAAGCCCTGATGGAGAATCGATTAAATCTCCCTCTTGCCAAAGAGCCCGGGGGCGGAGCCCACTCACGACATCCATCACCGGTTCTTCCTCTCCCAATGCTTTGGCTTCTCCCTTGAGCTAAAATTGGCTTCCCAAACGGCAGCAAACAGAAAAAGAAAGCGGGGTGTCATCATTCTTTTCTCCCTGCTGGTTTCCGGTCTCCAGACATTTCTACGGACTGCTTTTGATCTGGGGTTGGCATCCCACGAGATGGCACCCCACCAGCAGTCCACATCGGAAAGCTGCCTGGATTGGCCGTGGCGTCCAATATTGGCAACATCCTTCAACACACCAGAGGCAGCGGGTTAGTTTAGGTGTCCCTTCTTCTTGGGGGTGTCCTGCGACCGTGCCGTTTGCCCAAGATGACACAGGCTGGCTCTTCTCTCTGGAAGCGCCATGGGGGGGGATTGAACTCTTACCCTCGCGCTCTGGAGCCAGAGAAACCAAACCACAGAGCCTATCTTCCCTACATCCAGGCTCCTTTAGGCTGATTCGTCACATCTATCTCATAGCTGTTCACGGTCCCGTTTGGGATCGGTACGAAGTAATCTAACTGCACGTCCATTGCGGGACAAGGGGAGTTTGTCCCGACCACGCCCCCTGAACTGCAATTTAAGCGGGATGAGAGATTCCCCTCCCTGGCCTCGGGAATCTGCTCATCACACTTCTCCTTCCGAGATGAGTGCCCGTGAGGTCAGTCTCCTCCCGCAACATGCCATTCTCCATCTAGTGGCAGAAGTGCGAAGTGCCATTCGCCAGTACATTCCCTATGGAGTCAGCAATGCAGTGCAGAGAGATTAAAAGACAAATGCCCCAAACTCAGCTCCATAACACATTGAAGGCAAGGCTTCGGAGAATTGAAACATCAAAAAATGAAAGGTCAGGCCAGGAAAAAAAAGGAGAACAAAGGCATGGAATTTCACATCTCATCACGGAATGAGGACATGCGGTAACAGTCATGCCGGTATCATCCATCACGCCTGTGCGTACACGGGAACAGGGACAAAAAAAGAAGAACACCACGTGACCATGACTGACATCAAAACGTAACAAACTTCCTCCCGGGACGAGAATGGATGTGAAGTAACCATCTTAGTTGACTACAATGCTTAGATTCTGACCCCTTGGTCTGTAGCAGCAGACAACTCAATGCAAACCTTCAATTCTGACTCCCTATGGACAAGTCTAAGCCCTTTTTTTTGGGGGGATCGAACTCCACAGCCAGAGGTCTTAAAGCACTGATCTCTACCTGCTGCTTTCTTCCCTTGCCAGTCTCAGCTCTCTCCTTTCTCAGTCAAGAGGCATCGAGGCTCCACAAATAGTCCAGGACAGTTGTAGGGAGAAAGGGGGGTGCTGCCTAGAATTTGGGGGGACAGGCTGCTGCATGAACAAATAGATTCCTGCCCGATATCTTACATGAACAGGAATAATACAGAGACAAAGCACAGAGGCTGCCTTTCTGCACCACAATAGACAAATAAGAGGCTGGGCTATAATTACTGGCTGTGCAATCAGCAGAAAGATGTAAGGGGTCTCATATTTTATAAATATATTCTGGCTGTTTCCAAAACTAGGAGGGAAGGGGATGTTTTCAGAAGAAATACTTGAGCATAACAATTACAAAGGATTTAATGGGAGTGACAATAAATAAAGTTAATTGCCCTTTCTTGCCAGTGCTATCAGGGCACCCCAGCTAGGCATGCAGCTATTGAAGCCTGCCAACTGTGGCTCAAACTAGGCAGTGCATGTAGCATTCTTTTTTTTCCCCTTTCAGAAACAGTGCTCCCTCAAGTGGTAAAACAGGTCTGCTTATCGCAGCACACCAGTTTATGACAGGGATGGGGGCTCGAGTCATGGAATCATAGAATAACAAATTCAGAAGCGGTCTAAAAGTCCATTGAGCCCAACTCCCTGCTCAAGGCGGAAATCCAAAATCCAAGCAGATGGGACAGGTGGTTGCCCGGTTTTCTCTTCAATGCCTCCAGCATCGGAGGGTTCGCCGCCTCCGTAGGTATTTGTTTCCATTGTTGTACTTCTCTTACAGTCAGGGAGTTTTTTTTTTCTGGTGGCACAGTGGTTAAATGCCTGGACTGCAGGTAAAACTGTGCTCACGACTTGGGGTTCAATCCCAGGTAGCAGGCTCATGGTTGCCTCGGCCTTCCATCCTTCCAAGGTCAGTAAAATGAGTACCCAGCTTGCTGGGGGGGCAGGGGCAATGTGTAGCCTGCGTACTGTAATTAAAAACTGTAAACCGCCCAGAGACTACTTGAAGTGCTATGAGGTGGGATATAAGAAGAACACTTTGCTTTTTGCTTTTAGTCAATCGAAATCTGGCTTCAGCCCGTTGTTGAGTGTTCTGTGCTCGGTGATGATCGAGAACAGAATCGTGGTTCTTGCTCTCAAGTCAAACTTAAATTGCACCTGCAAGTTACTCAATATTGTCTTTTTCAGGGACCTGGAGTCAACTCAGAACCCACCCTCTCGTTTATGCAGGAGGGGAGACTTGTTTTTAATAAACAGCCTCATGGTGCAGTGGTTAAATGCCTGTCCTGCAGCTAAAACTGTGTTCACGACCTGGGGTTTAGTCCCCAAGTAGCCGGCTCATGGTTGACTCAGCCTTCCATCCTTCAGAGGTCGGTAAAATGAGTACCCAGCTTGCTGTTTGGGGGCAACGTGTAGCCTGCATAATTAAACTGTAAAAACTACGCAGAGACTATTTGAAGTGGTATGGGGTGGTATATAAGCAGAACTTTCAACAGAGACCCAGACTTGGGACTTGTCACTCGGACCTTGGTGCAAAAGACTTGTCCTCAGGATTCAAACCCGAAGACTTGTAAGCTATTGGCACCCAGATGGTTCTACCGAGAGAGGAGAAAGGCCAGGAGAAACAGCTGCCTGTGGAAAACCCTTCCAATTCACCAGCATCTGCTGCATTAGGTATATTTCTCAATCCTCCTAATAGCAGGGCTAGCTGTTCTGCTCTCCTCTTTTTACCCAGGCTGAAAAAGCTGCCAGCTTTCGAATCCTCCCAGGCTTTGGCCAGGTCTCCCTCATTAATCATCCTAACAACCTCCTGAGGACCTGAGGTGCTGAGGTGTTAGGTATTCCAAAGGTACCTCTGGTCATCCCATTTTCTGGCCGAGGGATGGAGCGTCTGGGCCCCTCCAGCTAAGCCGCCAGGGCCCTTGGGAAGACTGTGCTCTCTTTGTAATATTTGTTTTAACCTGTCAGGGATCTTTCCTCCTCCCCATACAAATGGGGTCTGGATTTAATCAACGCTGTGGTCCAAGCATATTTGGTTTCTGGAGGGTTATTTTGGCCGGGGTGCCGGGATGGAAAGAGTTCCACCAAATATATCAGCCGGACCCTTCACGAGCCATTTCCAAATAGCTTTTGTTCCATTTCAAGCTTCTTGTTAACTGGCACCTTAGTATAAATATACAGGATTTTTAAAAAGAGCTCCTACAAAGTAGCTGGTCTGTGCTCTCAGCACTTAAGAAAAATCTTTTCCCTGGCTCTCCCTCCCCCCCCCCCCCATCTGAGCTAATGAGTGATGAGTGATGAAGACTGATCACTAGCCTTAGATCTCTCAGGCTTCTGCTAAAACAAAGTTCCCACCCCGGGATGGGCCAATTTCCTTTCTGTGCAAATGGAAATTCCACACGGGAACAGGCTTTCTGGATCGCACCGACACTGATCCAGTGCTCCGATTGGAAACAAATTTACTTCCCAAGGTCAAGTTATGGCATTTTAAAGAAAAGAAGAAGGCATTTTAAAAATAGTGCTTCGGCCTTTCTTTTATCAGTCCTAAGCGGCAAGTGAAAGCTGGATGGATAGCACAGCGCGTTTGGTCTCTGGCTGCAGAGCCCGAAGGTTGGGCGGTTTGATTCCCCCGCTCCACTTATTTATTTATTTATTTATTTTGATGCTTATATACCGCCTGTCTTCCCGAAGGAACTCCAGGCGGTTTACAATATAAAAGCAGATAAAGGAGGCAATAAAGCAACAATAGCAAAAACTAAACAAAGCAGCCAAATAAAGCAACAATGTAAAAACCACAAAAGCGGAGAGAAGAGCCAGCCCGGGTGGCCTTGGGCCAGCTGCACAGTGGTCCCAGGGCAACCCCGGAGGAAGGGAATGGGAAATTCACTTCTGAGCTTTCTCTACCTGAAAACCCCTGCAAGGGGGCACCAAGTCAGAGCTGACTGGGTGGCACATGGCATGGTTATTATTGCTGTATTATATAAATATATCCAAGGTGCAATATCAGAACTGGCCACTAAGGGGAACCAGAGGATAGTTCTCTTTATTTTTCCTGGTGCCATGATAAAAGCAATACCGTTAAATGAGAATTGTAACTCACAATGCAATCACTTACTTCCAGAATGAATGCAAGAATAACAATCTGTATGCCCCGAAATATTGTATAATGCAGTGAGTTATTTTTAAAATGCTGTCTCTCAAGTTTAGGTCTCCATTCATTTGGAGGGAGGGGGTTTAATATACCCCCGGCGGATGCCGGAGGACGGTGATGGGCGTGGGGGGCGGACGGCGACAGCCACGGGGGGTGGGCGGTGATGGGCGCAGGGGGCGGTGGGTGGGCGGCGACGGGCAGTGGGGGACGGACGGCGGTGGGGTGGCGGTGGGGGGGCAGCAGGCTGGCCAGCGCCCCCTCTCCATTTTGGCGCCCTAGGCAACTGCTCATTATACCAGCTCATCGCCTTTCCCTATCAGAAGGGAAGGGCCTTCCTCTTCTCCTTTTTATGGCCATGCCAATCCTCCAGTCAGCAACCCAGGGCGCAACACCCATCAGCACGCTTGTAGGATATGAATTGGCCGTCTCCCCTCTGCAAGTCATCGCGGCTATTTGCTCTCCTCCTGGCCGCGCCTTATCTGTGCTGCTGATATGTCCGAGTTAAAGAACCTGTCAGAGTTGCGACAGAAGGCTGGCTGGCAGAAAGGAGTGTATTCTTTCATGCAAAGATCAGGAAGCCTGAGAACAAACAAAGGCGGACCTGTCTGGGTACGGACCGTCTCCCAAAAGCAAGGCCAGGGGATTAGATGAGCTGGTGCCATAATAACCGAGCCGCGTGTGGAGTTTGATAAAAGAGTGAGTGCTATTTTCAACAGAGAGTTATTGTATCTCCCTCGAGCTGTGAGGGGCGGGCAGGCAGCTCGCTCTGTGCCCAGGTTTTGCACAGCAAACACAGCCTTGAGGCCTCAGCTACCTTAAGCCTGGAAACATGGCACAAAGCAAACCTTAAACCAGTGTTCTTCAACCACTGTTCCGCAGCACACTAGTGTGCCGCGAGATGTTGCCTGGTGTGCCGTTGGAAAAGCTGAAAAATATCAGCTTTGTGTTCAGCCAAACAGGCCCAGGTTGCGCACTGAATAAAGTATTTTATAATTTTTCATATTTCTGTTTACTTACTATTTCATAATAAAGTAATTATAAAATACTTTATTTGTGTTTATTTGATTCCTATTCAAGAGAATTACTTTATATATAGTCAATATAGGCACAGAGTTAATTTTTTTAACATTTTCTAATGGTGGTGTACCTTGTGATTTTTTTCATGAAACAAGTGTGCCTTTGCCCAAAAAAGGTTGAAAAACACTGCCTTAAACCATCCCCAAGTATCTTCTGCGGGCTGCTCGATCCCATTTCTCAACGACTCTACGGAATTTGATTTCCAAGGGAGTTTTCATGTACAGGGGTACCTTGTATAAAGGAATTAATTCGTTCCAAATGAAATTCTGTTAAGTAAATTTCCCTTTATACAAATTTCCAATAGGAATGCATTCAAAACAGAGTAACTCCTTAATTGTGACCATTTTTATGTTGTACGGATTCAACCCATAGACGATTCTGTGAAGCAAATTTCCCCTATCTACGGAAAATTTTATGTTGTACAGATTTTATGTTATACAAACCATTTGTTATATGAAGATCTAGTATAAATGTAAACTTTGGAATGCCTGCCCAACAGAGATCCGCCGGGCGCTCATGCTTTCGCCTTTTCGGCGCCAGGCAAAGACCTTCCTGTTTAGCCGGCATTTTAATTAGTGAGTGTTCTTTTAGCTGGGCGCAGGAGCAGCAGGATTTTAGTATTTGTTTATTGAGTGTTATAAACAGTTTGATGCTTTTAATATGTTGTTTTATGGTTTTAAGATATTGTTGTATGCTGCCCAGAGACCGGTAGTGGTAGTGGGGCAACTAAAATAATTATGTAAATATAAATAAATAAATGTGTATTTTGAAGGTTCACACAAAACCTGGTTCATGGCAATCGATCAAAAAGCATACAGCCCCCAGAAATGCAGATGCTAAGAATAGCTTGAAGGGTCAATGGCAGTCGGCAACTCCAGCTTTGCATCCCCTCTGGGTTTTAATCCACACTTTTCATGAGCTGTCCAAGGTGCTAGATCCTGTTCTCCCAGGAGTTCAGGACCTTGGAGAACTCTTGTAAAGTGCTGACCAAAACCCGGAGTGGATTCACAGCTTCCTGACCTCCGGAGCTACCAGCAGGCCTGCTAAGGAAAACACACGCTATTGAGAATAAAGACCAAGAAACCATAAAACACAGAGGACACATAAGAAAGCTTGGAAGCTGGGGTGCTCAATGAGAAATGGAAAGTACTGATTGTTATAGCAGATCAATCCGAATAAAATGAACAGGGAAAGAACACCAGAAGGAAAAAGGCATGTTTTGGCCAAAAAAAAGTTTGCAGTCCAAATGACTGTGGTGACATCTGATATCTGGGAGAAGAAGATAGGAATGTTTTATGTATTCTAGTCCTGTCACTTTGCATCAGAATGCAGAAAGACTGGGGAAAGACACAATTAAATTATGTATGTATTTAACTATTTAATCAACCAATGAATTATTTTATTGAACCAATAAATCAACTTAACAACAAGAACAAGAACAACAAAAATAATGGCAACAACCCAATGTGCTTTATTAAATAAAAACTGCCCTGAACTCCATTATGCTAGAACTCCCTTGGCATAAATTCTGAAGGCCAAATGCCACAAAGTTAAAAAGAAGTCAGTTATGAGCACTGGATGTTGGACACCAACTTCCTGAGTCCACTGCTGGTACTTTTGCTGCTGTCATTAGACCAGCAGTTGGAACAAGGAGGAATCTTGCCAAGAAAGGTATGAAGGTCTAGCCAGTGGCGTAGCAAGGGTTTGGGGCGCCTGGGGCCAAAGTTATTTTTGTGCCCCTCCGGGCCTCCCCTGCGGGTGTGGGGCGGGCATGGGGTACACGGGCATGCAGGTGCGCACCCGCACGTTGCAACCAAGAGTTGGAGGAGGAGGAGGAGGAGGAGGAGGGCGCGGCAGCCACCATGCACGCCTGCCTGCCTACAGCCGGATTCGGAGATGGCAGGCGGGAGAGCAGGGGGCAGTAGGTGATTTGGCGCCCCCTAACTGATGTGCCCGGGTCACCCTGCCCCCTTGCCCTCCCCACGCCACGCCCCTGGGTCTAGCATCACAGCAATCTCATGGCAGTGAAATACACCCACCCAAGAGAATTTAGGATCCAGGATCAAGCAGTTATGACACCTAAAGAGAACAAGAAACGAGTGCAAAGACAGTTCCAGACAATGATGATGATACTCATCTTACTTGGTGTAAAGAGGATTTATGACTCCATTTTGAGAGGTGTTTGCTTTCCTTTCGGAGCCCATGTTGCAGAGGATATCCTACAAATGTTGAGGATGATGCCAGACGTTGGAAGCAGGCCTCTGCCCCCTGCAATGTGTTTTGGGTTAATAGGTTAAGACCAGCTTCAAGAACCAGTCCAGTGGCTATAGAGAGGAGGTGCAGAAGGCTTGAGTAAAGACAGAGTGGGTATTTCAAAACACGGAAGGCAATTAAGGAAAAACAGCTTTTCATATTCAGTCATTCAGCAAGGGACCTTTGACCCTGTAGGAGCGCCAACATTTTTAATTAAAAAGAAAAAACCTTAGAGATATTCCTCAGCCTTCTTCAGACATACGTCTGGTGATACTTTAACTGCTTACAACAACAAACATGGAGACAGTGTTCCATATGGGGAAGAGAAGAGAGGGGGAAATCAACAGAGGGATTTGACAACAGAAACGAGGAAAGCCGAGCTGTTGTAGAAAAGAAAAGAATGAAATGAAAGCACCACTGATTATTATTTTTTGTACAACAATTTAATTGTCCTCCCTTCATAAAATAAGCTCGGCTTTGAGCATCTTCGCAGTCCAGGGTCCGACTTGCAGTTTCTTCCCAAACTCCTGGCTCCCATTAAGTGGGCAAGGCGGCATACATGAAATACGATTGAATGCTTAGTTGCAAGGCAGACTTCCCCTCCGGCATGCAAGACAGAGCCTTCTTCATGGAACTAGGAAACCTGCAAGGTCCCTTCCAACCCTACAATGTTTCTATGATTCGAATGTAACCTGTTTTAATGTCATGGAGGAGGACAGCAACCAAGTGAGAGTCAACTGCCAAACCAGTGCGTTCCTCCATGTGGTCTGGGGAGCAGATATCTTCCTGCTGCTTGCCTGAAGCAACAGAACATCTGGGAACAAACCTGATCGTGCCTCCTTGGGCTTTGACACAGGGTTTTTTAATGCCTGGCTTGAGAGTAGGCCAGGCTGCTTTCCTCGCACCTTCTCCATCCAAGACATTTTCCCTGTCCTCATCCTCTTTTTCCTTGGAGGAGACCCACTCCCTGCTGCTGCCCCCTGGACCTCTTTGCCATGCACGAGGCTTCCAGCTTGGTCTACAGCAGTGGTGGCGAACCTTCAGCACTCCAGATGTTTTGGACCACAACTCCCACAGTCCTTTGTCATTGGCAATCTAGGCTCAGAATCCTGAGAGTTGTGGTCCAAAACATCTGGAGTGCCGACGGTTTGCCACCACTGGTCTACAGCCTCATGACACCCACTAAAGGCGCCCCTGGAGCCCACAGCTAAGCCAGGCATGCTCCATACACCACATAGGATTACGGTTGAAGTGGAGGACCTGCCTGCCAAGGCCTCAGCTTCCTGGTTTCGCAGCAAACTCAAGCGGCAAGACTGAGGAGACCACCCGAGAGTTGATGATGGTTTCACTCCTCTGGCTTTCCCAGCCATCCATCTCCCTTTGAAAGGGCAGCCTCATCTTCATAAATAAACGCCACTTGAGGAGCTGCGGAGTTTTCCTTATGTCAGCATAGCTTATGTTTGGCGCTCAGTCGGACTGTAAAACTTTTCCAAGACCTTCGGGCGCGTCCTCTCCTAGCTTGCACCAATGCTGCTTCTCCCTCCTCTCTCTTCTCTCTCTCTCTCTCTCTCTCTCTCTCTCTCTCTCTCCTCCACCTTTTGAAAGCCTTGTACCACATGCTGAGTGTTACTCCAAGAGGCCCTGTAACTTCAAACTGCTTAGACGGACCTTGTTCAGTGTCAAATCTTGCACCGGTCTACTCCAGAGCTTGGAAAGTTAATTTTCTATTCCATCTCCCCTGCCCTCCACAAAAAAACGAACTGTTGGTGCTGTAACTGCAATGACCAAAATCCAGTTGGAATGTCATTTTGGACTAGCTGGAATCCTATTACGTTGTGTCAGCAAATGACAGCTACTTAACAAGCAGCCAGCCTTATTTATTTATTTATTTATTTATTTATTTATTTATTTATTTATTTATATTTTTACCCTGCCTTTCTCCTTGAAAAAGGATCCAAGGCAGCTTACAGTAAGGAGGGACAATATACAGTCCAGTACAATTAAGACACATTCAGTTTGAGAAAGAGGGAATTGAGGGGCATCTCAAGTGTCTGGGGTATCACCCTAGCCCAGTGATGGTGAACCTTCGGCACTCCAGATGTTTTGGCCCGCAACTCCCAGAATTCCAAGCCTAGATTGCCAATGACAAAGGACTCTGGGAGTCGCGGTCCAAAACATCTGGAGTGCTGAAGGTTCGCCACCACTGCCCTAGTCACTTGAATGAAAGCCACAATCAGTACCTCTGGGTAGCTCAGTGGTTTGGATCTCTGGCTGGGCAGCCAGAGGCTGGGTGTTGGGTTCCCTGCTGTGTTTCCAAGGAGAAGAGCCAACGTAGGTCTCCTTGGGCAAGCTGCACAGTCCCAGGGCAACCCCAGAAGAAGGGAAGGGAAGGCCACTTCTGAGTCTTCCCTGCCTAGAAAACCCTGGGAAAGGCCACCATGAACCAGAATTGTCATCACAACACATAATTATTAATAATGAGATGCAATCTGGCACCACGATGTATGCAGTTCCACTTAACTGGGAGTGAAATCTGAATAGACTTTTGATGAATCCCCAGCAACTCTAAACGGTAGCTGTCTGTAGTATAAAGTGTCCATTAGAGGTAAAGCCACATATGCCCTGGAACTGTCACTAAAACCAGGTGCTGTTTCACTGCAAAATAATTACAGTTATAATTACAATTCTTCTTCTTCTTCTTCTTCTTCTTCTTCTTCTTCTTCTTCTTCTTCTTCTTCTTCTTCTTCTTCTTCTTCTTCTTCTTCTTCTTCTTTTCTTTGCCTCCTCCTCCTCCTCCTCCTCCTCCTCCTCCTCCTCCTCCTCCTCCTCTTCTTCTTTGCATTTGTCCCACTTGCTGGTGGGGCCCGCTATTTAATTACCATTGTAATTGCTAATATTAATTGGAGTTGGTGGCTCGTGCTGGTTTGTTTTTGAGCCAAACCAGTGTTTGGTGCTTTCCAGCTCCACCTCCGACAATAGAGAACAGATCCTGCCCCTTTCAAGTATTTGAAGAGTGCTCTCCTCTCTCTCCCCTCTGTCTTTCCTCCAGGCTAAACATGCCCAGTTGGTTTACTCTTTGGCTTCCAGACCCCACATCATCTTTATAACCCAGCCCCTAACAGTAGGCAATCAAACACCCACCTTCTGGCTTCACGGCCGGAGACCTAAACATCCCACCTGTTGGTTTCAGGAAAGGAGACCCCAGTTTGGGAGCAAGGGTGGAAGAGGAGCGAATGGAAAATGACCCCCCCCACCGCCCTCGATGTTCTGAATTAAAACACGTGTTTTCGTTTTTGCCTTTTATTGCAAGGAGCAACTTTCCAGAACGCATTCAATAGAGAACGTTTTGGAGGTTTCCACCGTCGGTGGCTGGGTGTCGCAATGGCACCATTGCCTTAGAAGGAGCCATTTGGAAGCAATTACAGCCCAGCAGTTTGTAAGTTCAGAATCTGTGCTAATGCCAAAATGGAGAAGCTGAACCAGCGACAGCCCCGACTTCCAAACAGAGATATAACGTTTCTAAATACGAAGATGGCTGCAGGTCTCCTTTCAGAGAGGAACATCCTCTGTCCGAACTGGCAGGGAAGACTAAGCTTCTTTTTGTGAAGGGGTTTCTTCAATGCAGCCAAGTTAAGTTTAAAGAGAAACGGACAAAAGGAGGCAAGCCATGGGCTTTGAACCAACAACACAACACCATGTTGCCTCATGGTCCTGTGGTGAAACTGCAGTCCTGCAGTCAAGACTCTGCTCCCAACCCAGGTTTGGTCTGGACAGGCTCAGGTAGCAAGCTGAGGGTGACTCAGCCTTCCATCCTTTTGAAATCAGTTAGTGCCCTCAGCTTACTTAAGGGGGGGGTTGCATACATATTGAACCATAGAGGTGGGAAGAATGATGGTCAGAGCTCTCTTTCTCATTAATTTAGACAGACTTGGCATGGCAACACCTCCAGCAGTAATTGTGATGAAATTTTTAACCAGCTGGGAGTTAAAAAAAAAAAAAACCTCCCCCAAAACTACAACCAGGTGTCTCTTGTAGCATCCTTTCCCTCTCACCAGCTTATGCCATTTCTTCCTGCAGAACATCATCCAAGGAAAGCAGACACAGGCAATGCATGGAAAATATTTCCACAATGGACAAACCAGGCCAGCTTTGAAAGGCTGAAAACAACCCCCAGTTATAAGGGTGTTTCTTCTAACGAAATCAAGCTTTTCCTCCTATAAATCTTTCTGTTCATTTGCATCTGTTGTTTACAGCTTCTGACTACTTTCATTAATTCGATTGTTTAAAAATAAAAAGCTCTGATTTATAAATGTGGGATAGTGTGCTTTTGTAATCATGACGCAAAACTCCCAAGAAACGGCCCACCATAGCTGCGCAATATTATCCCCGCGTTGCCAGCAGGAAAAAAGGATGCCGAGTGTTACAAATCAAAGGGCAGCCAGAAAGTTGACAACACCAATGGCAGCAGTCCAAATGGTCTACAGCAGTGGTTCTCAACATGTGGGTCCCCAGATGTTCCTGGACTGCAACTCCCAGAAGCCTCCGCCACTCGCTCTGCTGGAAGGGGTTTCTGGGAGTTGCAGTCCAGGAACATCTGGGGAGTCGGGGACCCAGAGGTGGAGAACCACTGAGTACACTCTTGTGCTCACTATTTCACAAAGTGACACCATGCAAGAGAAAATACCATAAGCTCTCCCCCTCTCAAAAAAAAAAAAACTAGTTAACCACTTCTTACCCAAACACAAGGCAACTGTCAGGACTGGTTTTCAACAGGTGTGAATGGTAGTGGTGTACGGAATGCTGAATACCGCTATCACCACAAGGAAAATAGTTAAAGTTTGGCAGGCAAAGGATTCACACACCCTCCCTCACTGTGGTTTTTCAGGCAATCTACATGGCCACAGATAGATCTTTGAAAAGTTAATGTTTTGGACGGCAATTTGCAGATATTGGTTTTGTCTGCAACACTGCATGCTACCTCTAATTGGTGAGATGTTTTCTTTTAAACAACCTACTCCAAATCTCCTTTGAAAGGCACAAATTTTTGTGTGCGTTACTGAGAGAGAGAGAGAAGAAGAAGAAGAAGAAGAAGAAGAAGAAGAAGAAGAAGAAGAAGAAGAAGAAGAAGAAGAAGAAGAAGAAGAAGAAAACAAATCCATTGAAAGAAATCTCTCGCCAAGTCTTTGAGAAAGCTCAGCGAAGGTTGGGTTATTGAGCTGACATCTTTTTAGCATTAGCTTTCTTTCCTGACACAATGCCTTGGCACCATTGACTCTCAGATGTCTATATTAGCATTGGGGTGGGGGTTAAGAAAAAACTGGAGGGAAACCTACCTCCCAATGCCTACCTCCCAATGAGCTGGGTGAGGGAGCCGCCCAGGTCCAGCACCCGGGAAGATGTTGTCGCCGTGGTGGCCTCTTGTCCTATATAACCCAGGGTTCTCGGGCCCCTCTGCCAAGGCTCTGAAAGGCCTTAGCTTTCGGTTGGGACAATGGCCCATTCAAAAGCCTTCCCGCCGGCAGGAAACGGGGAGCACATCGCGCCATTCAGAGGCAGTCACCCAGCAAAAAAGCAGGAGCAGAATCTAATGGCCTCACAGTTACCCAGGGAGATTAACCCTTCTGTGCTGTTTATTGTGACAGGAATGGGCTGTGTTAGGGACAAGCAGAATTGAACCTGTGTAAGGGCTTTGTGGGCGCCAAGGCCCCGGGCATTTTCTCTGCCACAGAAAGAGAGAGAGAGAATGGCAGAGGTTTCCCCTTTTCAGCGTGAGCCCAAGGAAAACTGAACACAGATACTGTAGTATCCTGCTCTATCTAGAAGTTGAGTCATGGCAACTGGACTTCTTTTTCTTGAGGAATCTATGTAAAGGCTGGCACACTATAGCGATGTGCCACAAAACAACAGAGCAACTAAGGGAGTCCAGGTCACAAAATACCAGAACTAGAGGACATCCACTCAAATTGAGGGTTGGTAGAGTGAGAACAGACAAAAGAAAATATTTTTTCACCCAGCGCGTTGTTAGTCTATGGAACTCCCTGCCACAGGATGTGGTGATGGCATCTGGCCTGGATGCCTTCAAAAGGGGATTGGACAGATTCCTGGAGGAAAAGTCCATCACAGGTGACAAACCATGATGGAGAGGTGTCATCTCCAGGCTTAAAACCGGGGTCCTTCAAGGGCCAGATGCAGGGGGGTGGTATCAGGAGACAGATATCTGGTCTCATGCGCTCCCAAATGCATCTGGTGGGGCCACAATGTGAGATACAAGAAGCTGGACTAGATGGGCCTTTGGCCTGATCCAGCAGGACTCTTCTTATGTTCTTATGTTCTTATGAGTGGTGAATGTCCTGAAGGGTAACAAGGACAAAGTGATAGGTACATCCCTGGTGTGATGTCCCAGTGAGGAAGAGGGTCCTTGTGAGGCCATAGAGGTGGAGCAAGCAAGAGATGGTGCAGAGTGAATTGCTTCTAGACCGCCGGTTCCCAACCTTGGGTCATCCAGGCATTCTTAGACTGCCAACCAGCTGGGCAAACAGCTGGTGGCAAAGACTTCTGGGGAAGGAAGACCAAGAAGAACTGGGTCACCCAAGGTTGAGGACCGCTGCTCTAACCGACTGCAGAGAAGCCCACGAAAGGTACTCAAATGGCCCCAAATCTGGTTAAATTTGGTGAATCCATTCATGTGGCAATTGGGAGCCAACTGCAATAGAAAACATGTTTGGTCGCTTGGCAGACTCCACCCAGCAGCTGCAGCTGTCTCCTACCACTCTGCCACTCCACGCTTTGTGTGTGTGTGTGTGTGTGTGTGTGTGTGTGTGTGTGTGTGTGTGTGTGTGTGTGTGTGTGTGTGTGTGTGTGGTGTCATTACAATCATGACCGACTCTTTGTGACTCCATGTCCATGGAGTTTTCTTGGCAGGAGTACTGGAGTGGTTTGCCAGCTCCTACTCCAGGAGCCTACAGCACCTGGTATTTCCTGGTGGTCACCCATCCAAGTACTAACCAGGGCTGACCCTGCTTAGCTTCTGAAATTTGGCAAGATTGGGTGTGCTTAGTTACTCAAGTTTTAAAGCTACTGTAGACGCAGACACCAAGCTTTATCCTGCCCCGCTGCTGTCCCTGAGAGTTGTTTCCCCATTGGAGAACCAACCCAGAGGAGCAAAACAATCCCCTTGCAACCTCAAACCAGTGCGCTGAGACCTGCTAACTAAACACATCCTGGAGTTCAAAGCCCATTTAGTCTTAGGACAGACCAGCTGATGGGGTGTGGGAAACAGAGTGCAATATGGCCGAGCTCAGAGAAAGTAAGAGTGGTGGTTTCAGGGATGTGCTGGTGTGGGTTGTGGCAATGCCGTCGGTCACGGTGTCCATCCAACGCAAACGCCAGAGGCAACCCTCGAACCAAACAAGTTGTGCAGGGATGCTAAACACAACCGTACTGGTCTTTGCAAAGGCCCCTAATCACAACCATATGGGCAGCCATCCCAAGCGCCGCTGGTGACCCTGCCTTCTTTGACAGAGGTTGATCCGAGTGTGACAGGGCTTAATCCCTTCACCGTCCATTAATTCTGTTTGAGGAGTTCTCAGGCCGACTTGTGCCGAGGGACTTGTAGGTCCGCACACGGAGATGGTTATGGGGTAAGGGTGGGTAGGTTGGGGTGGGTGGGGGTGGCTGGCTGGGTTTCACCCAACAAGTAACATATTTCTCACCCTCCCCTAAAGAGCAAAAATGTTCATCCCACCCACCCCATCCCCGGGCATTCTCAAGTGAAGTAGAACTGACAGGGTGTTTAACAAACTTTAAACCCAGGAAGCTTTAATAGCTCTCCCAGAATTATTAAATAAACAGTTGGAAGGAGTGAGAAGGCCAGCAAAGGAAATGGCAGGAGGCAGGGTGAGAAGACTAATATAAACTTTTCGAGACTTGGGGGCCAAGGTACGAAGGTTGGGGCAATGTAATTCTGCCTAGCCACAGCTGTCCTTTAAAAATTTGAATATACATATACCACAAGTCTTGGAAACCTTGCATTACCAAGGTCTGTGTTAATTTTAGAACAGAGACCAAGAAAATGTTTAGTCTGGTGTTAATGTTTGGCTAAGTGCAAGGGGTTTTGGGGGGGGGATGGCATGTGTGTTCCCCTATCCCATATTATCCGCTTGCGCTAGCAGCTCTTTCTTAAATTCAATTTGCAATTTTGCAAGAGTTAAGTGAGAACTCTGTGGATGAACTGTGATCTTCCTGGATTTTGGGACTCTATCAGACATGTTACGTCTTTGAGATGTTTTCATAATCTTTGCAAACAAAACTATCTATCGGCTTTGTTTGCTTCTCTTGATCCGGGCCACAGAAATGGGCACCCACAGGTTGTCATCTGACTGCAACCATTAGGAATGCTGGCTAAGTCTGGCAGGAGCTGGACTCCAGGGATACCTGAAGAGCTCCATTTTGTCCGTCCGTCCTTTCCCACATTCCCTCCTGCTTGAGGCAGAGGGCTGAGGCTCCCGAAGAGAGTTGTGGATTGCTAAAGAATGAGCTGAAGGATATCAACCCAGGACGTTTGCATCTGCTTTCTTAGATGGTAACTTCACGTCTCTCTCATCGCGGTTCGCTGTCCCGCTTGGGACCGGTACGAAAAAATGTTATTGCACATCCATTGCGTGATGGCAGGATTTCATCCCAACCATGCCCCCTGAACTGGGGTTTAAGCGTGATGAGCCAGATCTCTCCCTGACCTCAGGAATTATCTTGTCTCGTTTCCTGTTAAGAGACAAGTGGCCATGAAGTAAGGCTCATCACGCAACGTGTGCATTTTCCATCTAGTGGCAGGAGTGCGAAGTTGCATTCCCCAGTACGAACCCAATGGCGTAAACAATGCATCACAGAGAGGGAAGAAGGCATAAAACTTCGAACTTTGCTGCTTAACGCATGAAAGGCAAAGTTACGGAGAATCGAAATATCGAAAAATGGAAGGTAGGACCAAAAGGGGGGGGGACGAAGGCAGGGAAGTACAGATGTTGTCACGAAACAAGGACGTGAAGTAACAGTCGTCACAATAACATCAATTGTGCCCGTAGGTAAATGGAAACAGGGATAGAACCGGGACAAGACCACGTGACCGCAAACGACGTTATCATGAAACGAACATAATCTCAGAACGAGGAAGGACATGAAGTAACTGTTTTAATTGCTCTCCTGTATTAGCTTACAGATTGCAGAGGCACGGGGAAATAGAAAGGGATACTAGAGGTGGGTGTCCAGCAGTGGGGGAAAAATCTTGGTAGGAATTTATTTCGTTGTTACCTCTTGGCCTGAAGGGACTGCAGACACAGCAGATCCCCTGGATTTCAACCTGAGTGAGACTCTATCCCCCTTAGCTTAGATCAGGCATACCCAAACTTCTGCCCTGCAGATATTTTGGACCACAACTCCCAGAATTCCAAGCCTTTATTTCCAATGGCAAAGGACTGTGGGAGTTGTGGTCCAAAACATCTGCAGGGCCGAAGTTTGGGCATGCCTGGCTTAGATGCTAGGGTTCTTTATGCAGAAATGCTTGGTTGTATGAAAGACCATCCAGCGTTAGGAGGGCCCAGCTGACGTGTTGCAGTGTGCAAGATACACACTCTGCGGCCTCTTGTGGAGTGTGAGGCTTGTGACTGGTGAACTTGAGGTCTGAAGGAGAAGAAACCATTTTGAAATTTGTCCCCTTGAAGGACAAAGGGCACTCATTCAAAGATGAGGATGTACCCACATTAGAGAGAGAAGATGGGTGGTTGGAGAGAGGAGTCAGGGAAGCCATTCATGTGAGCATTGAAACCCCCTCCCTCAACAGAGGTGGCGACTTCAGGCATAGTCTGTCTGCTACTTATCAGGGTGTGCTTTCAAAAGTACCCAGACAAATCAAAAAGCCTTCACCACCAAGGCCATAGCTAACGGCCCATACTTTATAGGTTTCATCACCTTAGGCCATTGTTCACCTTAAGGTTATGGATACTATTGTCTCCCTAACAAGCCTATTCAGGCCATTGTTCATCTTCTGAGCCTATTTCAGACCAGGGGGACAAGAGGTCAAAGACTGACTATAAGATGGAGGACTCGCACTAGCTGTATTCAGACTGATGAAGCTGTTTGAATGAGCAGCGAAATGTTTCTATCCCTCAAGAAAAAGAAGTCCAGTTGTCATGACTCAACTTCCAGATAAACTCACCTGGAGGACTGAGAATCTTCACAGACATATTCTCCTTGCCACCTGTTAGGCCCACTAAGAAAACACAATGCATAGGATTGGGAAACAATGTCCAAAAGAATACACTTTTACCGGGCTGCAAAATAACAGCAGCCTACAGACTACAAGTTATCCTCTTTTTCAAACTCAGGTCAACTCTCTGAAGAGAGTTACTGGGTTTCTTGGCCATGAACTTCCTCTGTCCCAAGTGAAAAAGAGTGAATGGAATATCCAATATTCAGGATGGGTTCTGTTATGGATTTATTCCCAAACAGGGGATTAAACCCACTCTTCCAAGTGGCTTGGCAGCACATGAATCAGAACAAGCCAGAGTTAGGAAACAACATTTCTTTATTTTAAAATAAAATACACAGGCAGGGGTATTACATAGAAACCGCTTAATTCCACATGTTTAGTAAAATGCAAGTGAATACATGGTAAGGAATGTGTTTGAAAGGAAAGGCAACCGTGAGCCTTGTTGTGTATAAAGTGGTGCCGGCAGATCTACAGCGCTAACCTGATATGAAGTTGGATTTGCGTTTGGATAAGCAAAGCAAACGTTCCCCTGATCCAATGTCCAACAAAACAACCAAGCCTTCGCTGTTCCGGGAGAGGAAGTAAACAAGGCTGCACACACGGCTCTGTGTGTGTTTTTGTTCGGGGCCAGCAGACGAGAGTTTGGGCAGCCAACAGTTCTCACCAGCACCCATGGAATGTGGAAAATGTCAGTATGGGCCACAAGAGTTAATCAAATTTGCTCGTTTGCTTCCGGCCCAGCTTCTCCTCTGGAACCAAAAGCTGAAGGGAGGGGAGAGGAGGGGAGGGGAGGGGAGGGGGGAAGGCCAACAGACACCCACCACCACCACCAGAATTGGACAAAAATGGCATTTTAGGATTCCCAGTGCTATTAGTGGATGGCGTTAATCAGAAGAGGAGGAGGGTGTCACCAAGAGATACAGTGAACCCTCGTATAACAAAGGGTTCGTATAACATAACATCTGTACAACATAAAAAATTCCAGAGACAGAAGAAATTTGCTTAACATAATCGCCTATGGGGTGAATCCATACAGCGTAAAAATGGTCGTGATTAGGGATTAATCCGTTTTCCATCCATTCTTATGGAAAATTTGTATAAAGGAAAATTTGCTTAATAGAATTTCATTTGGAACAAATTAATTCCTTTATACAAGGTACCGCTGTACTTTGGAATAATGTGGCATTCTCCTACAGCTTGGAAGGTGTGAGGTGTAATTTGGAAATTCTGAGTAGTCGGATACAACTAATTATGACTGAAACATCGTTCTAAGTTTGCACTAGAGAATAACAGGAAGAAATGGAGTAGGAGAGAAGGTCTGGGCATTGTCTGGGGCAAACACATTGCTTCTTTCAAATGCTTTAAAAATAGAGATGGGAATAGAGTTGACTTGGATAAGGGGTTCTCAACAATAGTAGCTTTTTTAGGGGGTCTCAGAACTCATGATGAAACGGAAGGGATCTCACTTCAAGAATTGACCTAAGCACAACATCTATAGGGCTTTTAGGCAACATACATGATGGTCATAGAACAATGTAAGCAGCACCTTCAAAAAAGGAATATTGAAAGATGTATAGGACCATAGGACTTAAGTGTGTGTGAACACCTTGAGACAAGCTGTGCCTCTTTGAGACAGGCTGGATTCAATGATAAGCACTGCAGTTTAGAGGTCATTAAAGGTTGTAAAATGCATTATGTATGCAAGCTGGCTTTAGCATGGGAAGCAAAAAGAAGCACTTGTGGTCCAGTGTGAATCCATGAGAGAAGATGCAGGCAGGGCTCAAACGCAATGAAACTGATCCCTGAAAAATTCCCGTGTCCCTAATTAAACTCTAGAACCAGAGGGTCACCTCTGCCCTCTGCATTTCGGAGTGGGAGGGAGACCCTTTCTGTTGGATCTTGTCAACGATGGACAGAGTTTCTCAAACAGTTCAGGGGGAGCTTGAAAAAGGGGGAGGGAAGAAATTTATTAAATACATGTTGGGGGTGGGGGAATCTATAGCAGTCAAATGCATTTGGAGATTTTTAAAAAGGAGACAAAAACACTGTGGAACCTTAAAGATCAACTTCCGTATTTTAAGGTCAGCCTTTGTGGATCAACGCCACTTCCTCAGACATAAGAGTGGGACTATACTGCAATCATTTATACAGAGGCCCTTGACCCAGTTGGGATACGTAGGGCAAAGTGACAATGGTTGGTAAGTACAGCAGGCACAAGTTGCAAATTGATTGAATCAATGTGGCATTCCACAGCCATCTAGAAAGACGTCGCTTCCCGACTGTGTTCTGGGGAACCTTAGATTCCCTGGAACTTGCCGAGGGCTTCTCCCGCGGAATGATAAAATAATGGTACAACAACTCCCAGCTGCTGTGTCGGCTAGAAGATTCTGTAGCACACAAGAGGAAATATTCTGAGTTCTGGGAACGTCAAGTTGCACACCTGGCTGAACTGTGCCACTTAGCTTATGCAAAGGCAGACCGTCGGTCCAAGTACAGTAGTCTAGTAACAGCCTGTCTCTGAACGGTCTCCTCCGGCACGCTGCAACTTGAGAGCCTTTTCAGAGTTGCTCCTGGGATCTTCTGCTCACTAGAAACATGTTGTACAGTCTTTGCTGAGTTTGCAACCCATTCCTATGGATGGCAAAACTCCATGGCAATGCATTGATGCATGTTCACCTCCCCCTGCGCCCCCGTTGAGTAAGGAATCAAAACATGCTCACCTGAAACAGTGGGTGGGACCCCAGCATAGGGCAAAAAAATTTTTTCCCTCTGGATCCAAATTGGAAGCTGGCAGATTAAAGCAAACTGTTGATATTCTTCAGTGGACTTGGAAGAAGCGCCCACTTCTTAATGTGAAGGCCAGGATCAAGATAAGAGTTAGACTCAAAATGAATAGCTGACAGTGCTGATTTCTTTTTGTTTTCTTAAAAGTGCTAAAGCAGAGCGATGGCTCCGGAGAGAAACTTCCCGGACTTTTCCAGAACATTCCAGCGCATGTTCTTCATTAACCGTGCTGATCTGGTGACCCGTGCCTGCACTTTGCCAAAGACAGGCAGCCACTGCGTATCAGCAGCATGCAAGGGAGTCGGTTACAAAATCCAGATGGTTGGTTTTGTCTAATGTAACAGACACTTTCCCCTTGAGCCAAAGTAATGCATCCCCTTTGTGTGTCACTTCGTGCTTCTACCACGAACAAGGGCAAATTGTATTTTCTGTTAGTCCAGACAGGGAGGGAGTAGAAGAAAGGTTCCCAGCTTTTTTAAAAGAAATGGCTAGGGTTAAACTCTACAATATGCTTAACCTGTATTGAGACACAGTGCTCCCTTAAGTCGTGAAAGAGATCTGTTGGTCCCAAGGAGAGCTTTTCCTCACTTCTGCATCTTACATTGCTGGGTGTCTTGTGTGTTGTTTTTTGTTTGTTTGCTATCAGAAGAAGCTAAACCCGGGATTAATTTGCATGTTTGGGTGCTTAGGCATTGAGCTCCTATGCATGGCAAGAAATACACGATCCATTTTGTCAGCATGGGAAAGTGTCGTGTTTCTGAGGGCACAGGAGCCACCTTCAATGGCTTAATGGCCTTCAAGTTGGATATCGGTCATAAAACACAAATATTATAGCATGAAATTAAGACTTTCCCAAGAGCGTTGGAAGGCATGTGATTATTCAGAAGCAAATTCAATTGGATTGGGTGGGTCATTAACATTTGGTGATTTTTTAATATATAAAAAAGGTGTTCCAAAATCAAATATTAAGGATAGAAAACTCACCATTAACAATGGTCACAATTCTCTGGAAAGTTATTTTATACTAGTCATGCTGAAATAGAGCAGGACAGGCGGCACTCAGTGTCATGGCAAGAAATCGCATTTAATATGTGGGTAGACAAGATGATTGGGAGCTCGCTGGTGATTCCTGGTTCACAGGGACCCTTTAGTTCAAAGAGTACAGGGGCCATCCACTGTACTAAAACTGATCCCCCACCCACCCACCCGCAACCGAGTTGCAAGAAAAGGAAAATGCTATTTTAGGATGTATTAGCAGATGTGTGGTCTCAAAAGCCTGTGAAGTACTTTCCCTGCTCCGTTTATCACTGGTTAGGCCTTGGATCCCTGCCATGCGCAAGAGGTTGGACTCAGTGTCCTTTTAGTCTCCTCTGAACTCCGCGATTCTATGATTCTATGTCCACCTCTCTCCAGGTGAGAGAGAGCAACTCCATCCATCATCGCTCTACTGAAATCCAGCCCACGGATTCATGCTCCTTCAGAAGGAGCAAGGCATACAGCAGTGCTGCAAGGCGTGTGAGGTTCACTGCAGATTCCATGCACACCCTTTCTATGGAACAGGTCCGGCCCTATTGCCGAATATTCCTCAGATAAGGCGCTGCATATTTGCAAATACAGAAATAGATGCAGCCTAAAAACATCCAAGCTCTGAGCCTCAACTAAGAAACTGTTTGGCTTTTTTTCCATCTTGCCAAGGACTTTATATTTAAGAAATAGCTCCTGGCAAATCCACATTTTGGCATGTCATAACCTATTGGTACTGCTCTGAGGAAGAGGGTTTCGCCCTCGAAATATTAGCAATGTTTTTGTTAATTTTCTAGTCGCCTAAAGGTATCACCTGTTCCACTTTTGTATTTGGTTTTTGTGATGGATACACAGCTCTTCAACTTGTTCTAGTTTAATTGTATATTTGCAGGCACCAGCTCAGCAAATCTCCACCCGGAAAGTCTCCCTCTCAAACCTACATTTTGGCTGGGCAGTCTCTCACTTTGCCAAGGAGAAATCTGCATTGCCTCCTGTTCCTAAGGCACCATCAGAAGAAGTACATCTTCAGGGTTTCTTTCCCTCAAGAACCTGGCTTTTTCCATTTCTCCGAATTGTTGCTGGCAAAGAAAGCCAAGCAAAACAGAACAAAGCAAAACATAAGAAGACTGTGTGCTTTTGTTTTCCATTCAGGGGGACAAGGAGTCCACTGGTTTGTTCTTTTTAATCGAGAACAAAGATTATAGCATGGAGATACAGTCTCCCGGAAGGGCACATATTGTGTTCATTTAGTGAATTTGGGAATCGAGGTTGCACAGATCTGAGGGCAGGAAGGAACAGGGAAGGCACGGTAGGAGGTGCAGTCCAGCAATGAGTCCCACCATCAAAGCTGAGAAGGTGATTCTTGTTTGCTTCTTGTTGGCATCTCGGTAGGATGTTGACTTATCTCCCATCATCCCCCAACCATTGCCTCTGCCGGTTTCGTGTGATGGGAGTCTGGGCCTCCACATGCTTCCCACGACTTCATATCAGACCAGTGGTCACTCACGGGCCTTCTACAGAGAACCATGATGCCACTGTGGTCATTCAGATGTTGAGGCCACCACTCTCTCTACAGTGTGAAATAATGCGGGAAATATATATATATATACAGCCTGCCTTTTAAAAGAAAAATGCAGGAGATTAAATGTGGTTTTCTTTTCCCCTCTAAGGTGCTATTAGGAAAAACAATATGAACAGTATGGTGAGGACACAAACATGCATCGAAGGCCTCGGAGTTCATAGTCTTGCATTTACCAATAATATAAATGAATGGGGGTGGGGAGAGAAGGGAGAGATTACAAGCATCCTGGACTCCCCAAAAAAAAAAAAAAAAAAAATCCCTGTATGCTTGGAAACTGGAAAATATACCAGAGAGAGAGAGAGAGAGAGAGAGAGAGAGAGAGAGAGAGAGAGAGAGAGAGAGAGAGAGAGAGAGAGAGAGAGAGAGAGAGAAGATTCAGAGAAGTCTTCCCAAATAAAGAATAATATCATACAAAATGTATTCTACACAAATAAGGTGTTTTACCTTCTGGGAAAAGAGGAGACACAAAGGAATGAACAAGTATTAAAAATAAGTTGGCAGTGTAATAACTGATTATATAATACACTATATTACAGTTTAAAAGAAATTGGCAACAGCAGGATTGGGTGGCAAGGATCAAATCTAGCCCCAGGTCAAAATATTCTTCTAGATCCCTTACCAATATCAAACTTTCATCCAAGGTACAGTTTGGGTTTTTTTAAAAAAAAAAGCTGCATTCCCACAAAAAGAATTAGATATCCAACGGTTCAGATATATTCTGCACTTTAATGTTAGCCCTGCTGTTTCTGGATTCTGTATGCAGCTTGACAGGGTGTCAATTGGCCTGAGGGCATGATGGGCTCCGTACCTGTGAATCTCCTGGTGGGAGGTGAGCAGGAAACTGGCAAAGTAGCAGCAGATCTTCAGAAATAGCCATTTCTGCAAATCTGATACAGATTAACGGAGAGACATCCAACCCACCCAGGCGTTGGCTGAAGTGGAAGGAGGGAGGTTTTGTCCTGCCTTTAGATGAGTGATCCGTTTTTTTGTTAAAACTTCATTTTTGGTAAAGATCAGGCCATTTACCACCACCATCAGCCTTTTGGAGCAAACATTGTTATAGCCTTCGAGGATTCTGCCAAACGGCACCAGGAATCCTTTGCTACCTTTGTGGGTGAAAGGAAGAAGGCTGTACTTCTTCCTTGACCATACCCAAAGGTTGTGGCATTTGCTGCTTGTGAAAAATCAGGGATTGCGGTCCCTAAGACATTTGTCTGCACAAACCTCCTGAGGATAGGCAGGAACTTTGTACAACAAGGCTCTTAGACCCCTTCTCGGTGCCTCGAGGGTCCCAAAATGTGTGGACCGATTGTCCACAGAAAAAAAAATTAGCTAAAAAAGGTGCTACGAAAGCTCTTTTCATTTCCAATAGCAAATGCATTGGCAGCATCTTCAGAGATCCCAGGCCAGAACGGAATCAAAGCTCCACAACAGTTGGTTTAAAACATTTCCTGCGGACACCAAAATCAACAAAGCTTTCCCAATTCCAGCAGACTGGCAAACAAAGCAAAAACATGTTGGCGGATTCGTTTATGTTTTCGCCCCTAGGGACACCGTCCGCTCAGCCAAATTTGACTGCCTAGGCAGCATGGTGATGTCAGCCCATTCGGCTGCACAACCCTTCACTGACTTTGATTATCCGTGTCACCCATGAAAGAAGCAAAATAGTGCCGCCCAGGAATTGGGATATTGTCACTGAACGAGCAGCAGTCAGGAGGAACAACAGAACCAGGTGTGTGTGTTGGGGGGGGGGAGTGACTCTTAACAAAGAGGGGTCCGTTTCCAGGACAAGGCCACCTGAAACACAAGAGCCATCAACAAAGTTCTCCTGCAACTGTTTGCTTTCAACGTGGCCTCAGATACTGCAGTGCCTGTAATCCCTAAACTTACCTATGTACCTTCTGGACATTGAATAGGGAGGATATAACTGGGATAGAGGGAATTGAGAGGGAGAAGCAGCAAGAAAGAGGAAGCTCTAAAAAGAACACAGAAAAAAGAAACAACCAAGGATCAAAGGGACAGCATCCACTATGGCAGGAAGGGGCCAGAATGGACGCGAACTACAAAGTCAAATGTCTGTGCAAGTTCGGGGCCAGCCAAATGATAGGAAAATAAAAACAAAACAAAACAAAACAATAATCTCCGAAAGTCCCCATTCTGGATTATTTGAAGACCGGGTGAAATGTGGGGCACTCGGGGCTTTTCATCTTCTTCATGAACTTCTTGAACTCTTTGTTCTTCTTATCCCACTTGTGGATGGCCGTCAGGAGGTACTGGTTTTTCACCTTGCGTCCCATGATGAGAAACTGGTTGTGGAGATGGTCCAGCTGGTGGCAGGGACAGTCTGCTCCGTTCTTTAGGTAAAGCACCAGCCTCTTGAGGTCTTTCTTCTTGAGGGTCCCCAGCTTCAGTGCCTTCTTCTTCTTCGGAATGATTTTCTTATCCCCGTTGTCTTTCTTCACCTCCTTTATTTTCATCTTCAAAGCTGAAAAAACCAGCAGAAACATGAAGCATGTAGCTGTGTTAGTTTCTCTTGAGGAACAGAGTACAGTGCTCCCCCCCGCCATTTTGCGGTTCATATACTGCGGTCCCCCCCTTACCCCAAAAGGGCTTGAGGGAGGGGGGTAAGGTTTTAAAAGCCCTGGCTTTTTAAACCTCCCCCCCCTTCCTCAAGCCCCAAGCTCCAGCTGATTGGCGCTGGGGTGGGGAAACAAAAGGTTTTTCTCCCCCACCCCAGCGCCAGTCAGCTGGAGCCCGGGGCTTGCATCCATGGAAGCATTGCATGCTGCTTCCCACCCACCGTGGTGCGGGAAAGCGGCGAGCGATGTTTAAAATGTGTTTAAGCAGTGGAGCCAAGTTGGCTCCATTGCTTAAAGACATTTTAAACATCATGCCCCCCCCCAGGCCCGACACGACCTGCATCCGCATATCGCGGATTTTCAATGATCGCGGGTCGGGTCAGTCCGTAACCCCCGCGATAGACGTGGGGTTACTGTAACCTCAATAAAGAACATTTGGAGGTGGAAAGCATGTTTTTTTTTTTTTAAAAAAATGCAGTATAAATAGTCTCTTAAAATAATCTGGCCTTAAATGAAAGGGATGTTGAGGGATAGCTCAGTGGCTGGGGTCTGTAGCTACAAAGCCAGGAGTTCGCTTCCCCTACTGGGCCCTCTTGACAGGGGCTCCAGTTCTGCAGTTCTAAAATTAAGGTTCAGTCCAGGTTAGATGTAGCCATGCTCACGTATGTCTGCATTTTGTTGCTGAAAAAAAAATGGCCAGCCTAAACTAGGATAGTCATTGAATCAATGAGACTTACATTAGTATTGACTTAACATTCCAGATTGCATCCATTAATTCAATGGGCCTTACATTAGCACGGATTTAACATTCTAAAGCATGCCCCATCGGAGATTGCATTAGTGTCAACATTCAATTAATGGGTCTAGTCTACTAGGGAATAACGGCTGGATCTCCCCCCCCCCCAAATAACTCTTAAACCAAACTCGCAATCCTCTATCGAATGCCTTAAGTAATTCTAGATGATGTATTAGCTGCTCATTGTCATCAATCTGATTGCAGCCAAAAGAAAATCCTAAGCCTATATCTATCCCATAACATTTTGATTCTGTAGGATCCTGAGATTTCTACTTTGGAAGGACTCTTGGCTACTGAGGAAGTCCTACAGACCTCTGGGGAAAAGGGAACATTATTAGGATGATGGCATGGGGGCAGAGAATTGCACACTACAGCCATTTCTTTCTTGTTACAACCTTGAACATCCGCCTCTTCCTCCATACTTACAAGTAAGGCAGTTAAAAGAAACAGATGTAAAGGCAACACTATTTGTAAAGAGAAGAGCTTGAGACAGCCAATTCCAACTCTCTCTCTCTCTCTCTTTCTTTCTTATCGCTCCTACACACACACACACACACACACACACACACACACACACACACACACACACACACACCTCTTCCACAAAGTCTTTGCCTATCTCCTTCATTTATTTGTTTTTTTAATTTCCTGCTTTTTCTTCTGTGAGCCAGTGGGAGCACACATGGTTCTTTTCATCACTTTTCCCCCGCAGGACGATAGGTTTAGCTTAGCACCTTTTCTGCAGGTGTGCTCCCCCTGAAAGATACCTGCTCGATATCTATTGAGCCCGTGAATTTCCCTCACCGCGTCGCCTTTAGTGTGCTGCGTGTTATGAGCGGCCAACAGAAGAGAAGCGCAGGCATCGGCTGGAAATGACAGACAGGGTGGAACCAGTGCCGTTAACTTTGTCCTGGCTCCATGCCATCCGTTAACAGTAGCAACCTACCTGTACGCCAGGATACATCAGTGGGACAGTGACCACCTACTAATTCTTCTGAAACAAACCGTGAGAGATCAAGTAATCCGGGTTTGAAACCCTGCATGTTTTACGTCCTGGTGAAAAAAAACATTAGCTCTGGAGGGCCATGTGTGCTTGATCAACACAAGAACCTAAGCGGCAGTGAAAGGGCCTGTTTAATGCTCTACATATTGTCGTCATTTTTAGCCAATAAACCGGATTTCACCACAAGGGAACATTAACTGCAGGCTGGAGCTGCCATCAATAAAGTGGAGTCCAAGGAAAAGAATAGTTTCCTATGTAGGTCACATCCTCAGATGAGCCGTCTTGCAATCAACAAGGTGCCAACAAGGGCCAACCCCAACTCAAAGCCCCAAGCGCTATTTCGTTCAAGGGTGCCCGGGGAGAGGTGGGTGAGCATTCCTCCCCAGGAGGATCCAAGCACACCAGGCAGGGCTTCTGTTACCAAGGAGGAGGAGAGAGGGAGGGAGAAATTGATTCTGGGGATTTGGAAAAACCAAAGTGAAAAACAAATGCTTGGGACACCTTACAAACGAACACATCTATGGTTGCATAAGTGTCAACGGACCAGATCCTACGTCACTGGATGCCTGGAGAACATCATTCACAGACTGGATCCCACAGAGTTGCAAGCAATTAAAGTAACACAGAAAATTAGCACGGGAGGGCTCTGGAAGGCACGAGACTAGATCTCTGTCTCCTGATCCCACCACTCCCCTGCATCTGGTCCTTGAAGTTAACCTGGTTTTAAGCCTGGAGATGACACATCTCCATCACGGTTTGTAACCTGTGATGGACTTTTCCTCCAGGAATCTGTCCAATCCCCTTTTGAAGGCATCCAGGCCAGATGCCATCACCACCTCCTGCGGCAGGGAGTTCCACAGACTAACAACATGCTGGGTAAAAACAAAATATTCTGAGTCATGAGTCAAGTCTGAATCAATGGAGGGGAAATGAGTCAAGCTGCTGGCGGGACTTAAGTCCAACTTGACCACAACTCGAGTTCCCATTAGAGATAGGCACGCATTATTTCATCTTGCTTTGTAGTGATCCATACCTATCCAGCCAGCTTTGCCCACTCACTGCGGGGAACCTCCTTCTCCAGAAGTGCTCCAGTCCAGCTGGCAGCTCAGTCTACCCTTTCTATCCTGTAACTGACTGCTCTGATAAGAAGGGAGACAGGGAGACACCCCCCCTGCAGAGTGGTTGGGTGTTGGAGGGGGCAGGGAAGGGCAGGCCAATCTCCAAATCAGACTGGAGCACTGCCAGGAAGGAGGACCCCGGCGGCATGCAAAAAAAGTGAGTGGGCTACCCAGCCAGGGAGACAGGTCAGCATGCTTCATATGGAGCATGGTGAATTAAGTTGTGCCCATCTTTACCCATGAACTGCCTTATTCCAATCCATCCCTCATGGGTATCCATGGGGCTCCAGGTTGCAGCACCATGGAAAGCAATGTGCCCCAACCAAAGCTGGAGGTGAATCCCTGGAGCCAGACTAGCTCCAACACCACCAAGAGGTTAATTTCCGGAAATCCCGAATTCTCAAGAAGCTCTCTGGCATTCAAATGACCTTCTACCCTGAACCAGGAAAAAAAAAGGTAAGTCTTCCTAACACCACCATTTTACATACAGACGTGCACCTATACCCTTCTAGACGAGAATGCTCCCCTCCGCCCGAGTTCAACAAATGGAAAGTCATTAGCTCCTTGAAAGAACACGGTGTAATTGCTGCTCATTTTTCATGGGCTATTTTGCAGAGATCCAATCCTCAAAGCTGTCGACCCCACGGCACATGGCTCCCCTCTCCCCGTTCCTGGAACAGGTCCGGGGTTTTACGAAAGCATCACCCGTAGGCCTCCAAAGATGGAGTACCAACGCAACCCACTCTCCCCTGAACTACCGGCCATGGACTGGGCTTGCCATATCAGGAAATCTAGCCGACACAACAAGGCCAAAAAGAACGGCTGCTTTATTGGAAAAGAGGTTTCCAAAATGTCTCATTGTACACGTCTGTCCAAAGACTTTAAAACAGTGGTGTCCAAACTTCGGCCCTCCAGATGTTTTTGGACCACAACACCCACAGTCCTTTGTCAGTGACAATACAGGCTTGGAATCCTGGGAGTTGTGGCCCAAAACATCTGGAGGGCCAAATTTTGGACAGCCCTGCTTTAAAAGGTTCATTGTTGGGTTCAGCATTGATGTGAATGATTTTTAGATTTATCGACGCTCAGAAAGCTAAACTGGTACCTCTTCGCACATGCCTGATGGTTGGAAAGCAATGCACCCAGACGTCTCAGCTAGGGACAGGGGTTTTAGATTGCAAATCCCACAGTTTCACCTGATAAATGGGCATCTGACAGACCCTTTCTCCTAGTTGTCTGCAAGTTGCCTCCCAGGGAAAATGCCCGGAAAGGAGAATGATGAAATTTGTAATCCAGAAGAATCCGAGAATTCCATCCCTTAGTCATGATCCACTTACAGTACCCTAGATGGGCACAGGCTATTTCAAGGCTCCTTCGGTGCCTGCCTATGTTTCTTTGGCAAAAGTCCAGTTCAGTTCCCAGTGAAACAAAAGCTTGCTTATTGATGCAGAATCTGGCCAAGGAAAAAGAGACCTCAAGACAGCAAGGGAACCCTTCCAACTTCTAGTTCACAGGGATGTGGAGGCAGAGCTGTTCCGGGCCATCTAACTGGTACTTGTCCCTAGCATGCCCCTGGAATATTGTGCTTGTCTGATCTCTACATGCAGTGACTATGAAATAGCTCCCTCTCTTCCCAAAACAGCTTGCATAAAATGGAGTGTGAACCATCTTTGCACCTGTGTAGGAAATGTATGACCACCCTTGTGCCTTCAAATTGATATGGATTGCACCAGCACTTGACCCATCCTGGCTGGGAGCATTACTTTTTTTTTAGAAACAGCCCATAATGTTCCTCATTACTTTAGCAAAATGCACACAATCATTATCATTACCATTGCTCTGTTTCCAAAAGTAATTTATTGCACTGTGTGTTCTTTAATGCGTGTGGGGCAATGCTATCTCATTCCCCCTAGTGGCCAGTTTTCTAACATTGTGTTATGACAAGGTTTGGGAAAACAATTGTCTGTTGTAGCCCAGAACGTTTCCAAGGTCTGTTGGACAGAGGATGGGGAAATAAAGAAGTCAGCAGAAATACCAACAGGCCATGCTGGAAATGCTGATTTTATCATCTCACAGCTGAGAATTTTTTAAAATCCCGTTTTCTCTCTGGGAGAGGAAATCACCAGAGTTTTTACATAAATTTGGCATTTGAGGATATTTGTTGGAATGGAGTTTTGGAAGAGGCAGCCGAGTTATTCTGTGCAGGAATTCCAAGCAAAATTCAAAGAAACAAAACACAGAAGCACAAAAAACAGGTGGCATTTCAAAGACTGACTATTATATTTTAATGTAAGCTTTTGTGGCTCAAGTCCACTTCTTCAGACATATGGCAACAGAATGAAATGTGGCAATTAGAGATACATTGGGGGGTTGCATCAAAACCTTGCACCTTGCTTTTCTAAAAGGTTTTGCATTGACTTGCAATGAGAAAGTCAACACAGTCACTTTGCACCTAAGTGCCCACCTTCTTTTCCAAATATGCTGGAGACAACAGCAGCAGCAGCAGCAGCAGCAGCAGCAGCAGCAGCAACAACAACAACAACAACAACAACAACAACAACAACAGTTGTGGTCTTTTTGTTCTCACTCAAGAGCAAAAAGTCGACCAGCAGGGGACTACCTTTCCATTTTTCCAACAGGGAATCACAATGAGTCAAGAAGACCCACTTTTCAAGGAGGAAAAGGAAACAGGTTATGTCCCCATGACAACCTGATGCTGGAGCTTGGCCATGCTGGCAAGCTAACGCTGGGAGTTGTAGTCCAAAACGCTAAGTGTTCCCAGTTTTTACTCCGCTCCTGAGAAATGGGCTGTCCGTCTTTCCCTCGGAGACAGCTTCCTCACAAAAAAGACTGACGCTCTTTTGCCTGGCCGACATGCGACGGAGGAAGCAACGAGAGCCCCCCCCCCCCAGAAAGCATTCTTCAGGCCAAAGCTCCCTAATCTTATTTTTAAAAAAGGAAAAAAAGGGGTACGGAAAGCTGCCAGGAGACCCATTAGATCTGTAAGATAAGAAGGCTGCAGCCAACGAGCTGCCAGTCAGAGGGGAAAGAAAACAAAACAGGGTATTGATTTTATTTCCGTTTCCATTGCAGACGGAGGTGCAATCCTGCAACTGCCCGGAAGGACAGCAGAAAGAAAAGGGAGTCCATTGTCTCCCTTGGAAAGGGAAGGGTAGATGGAGTTTGTTCTGAAAAACGCAGGGAAAGGCTGAGCAAGTAACAAACTGGGGAGGAATCTTGAAACCACAAAAGGAACAGCTCCACAGCTGGCCCTACCATTAGGGGAAGGGAGGCGGCCACCTCAGGCACGGGTAGGAACCCTCTTCTTTTTGGATTTTCCCTCCGCTTCTAAACTCCCCCTCTCCTGTCAAAACAAGGACAGGATCCAGCTGCACAAATAACTTCCCCAAGGAGAAAAACACCCTCAAATGGAAGCAGATTGAAACATTTGCAAACCTAAAAGACGGGTCGGCTAAAATGTCCCACACGGCAGGGTTCACCCTCGTCTCTCCATCTATTTTCTCACACACACACCCCAAAAAAGGGGCTCCCAAGATGCAGGAGCACTTTTTTTGCATTTGGAAGGAACCCCATCCTGCCTTTTTAACAGGCCTTCTGCCCTTTGCTCTCCTGGCTTCAGTATTCTGGCCACGGTAATCAGCCACCTGCCGTTGCGTTGAAAGAACGAGCCAACAGACACACTGAGATTCTGCCAGTTCTGCTATGGGGAAAATGGAAGCCCAATAGCCAAAATTAATCCCTGCCCTGCCTCCACGCTTGAGGTTATCAGGGCCCTGCTTTGTCACAGCCACCAGGAAAAGAAGTCCCGGGAGGTGCAAGAGACAGGATGGTTTTGGTGGTGGCTCCACCTTAGCTCTGTGTGTGTCCATCCACGCACATGCACTCACTGGGGCTATAAGCAAGCCATCCCAGAAATCAAACATGGGAATGAATGGTGTATCCATCTCTCTCTCTCGGGCACCCTACAACTAACAGAACCCTCCCACTGGTACTTGCTTTCTCTCTCTTGTCCATATGCATTGCCGGCCCTATCCTTGGGTGATAGATGAGGCAGTCCCTTTGCAGTAGCAGATGTAGTAATAATGGTAGCCTCTCTGATGTTCACTCATGAGTTTAGAAGCATTAGGTTTCTGGACTACAGATCCCAGTCAGCCTGGCCACGTTCTCATGTTGGCTTGGGGATTCTGGAAGTTGTTGTCCAAATTCATGGGGATTGGCAGTGGGCTGTGTACGTGAAAAAGGCCAAACTACTCCGTAACTATCTCATGAACTTTGAAAACGCTATTGTGTGTGTGTGTGTGTGTGTGTGTGTGTGTGTGTGTGTGTGTGTGTGTGTGTGTGTGTGTGTTCTGTGTCATTACAGTCGTGACCGACTCTTCATGACCCCATGTCCATGGAGTTTCCTTGGCAGAAATACTGGAATGGATTTGCCAGTTCCTACTCCAGGCGCCTACAGCACTTGGTATTCCCTGGTGGTTTCCCATCCAAGTACTAACCAGGCCCGACCCTGCTTAGCTTCCAAAATCAGGCGATCGCTTTAAGTCAAATGCAACTTGAAAGCTCACAACACACAGTTATTCGGCTCAAGAGGTGCATGGGGATCATGCCAAATCACAGCAGTTGATGACTCCCTTCAAAAAGGCCACAATATTCACTCTTAACACATTCTAAAAGTGCCATTCTAAAAGGCACCAGAGGGAAAATGTGTTTTGAATTTTAATGAAGGAGAGCAAAAAAAAAAAAAGCAAATAAAGAAGAGTCTCTCATTCTTAGTTCAGAGAAGTTTGGGACACCCAAACAAAAGACGCCATGACCAGCAAATTAGCTGCCTTACGATCTTGGATCCGGCAACCCCATCCCAGGATTACAAGCGAGCAATCTCCAGAGACCTTAAGTTAATTAAACAAGCATTTCCGGATTTTGTAATCACACACTGGGTTCTTGGCCAACAATGCGATGCAGCTTGGGCTAGCTGAGACTCCTGGCCAAAGCCAGAGAGAGAGGAAAAATCCCCAGCACTAGGGAAGGGAACGCCGATTGTCTGATGCACAGGCGCGATGGGGGGTCTTTGGCTTCCCTCCTCCAAAAACCCACTGCAGTTATCAAAAGGAAAAACAAAGTGCAGAATTGCCAGATCGGCCCTCACAGCCCTGTCTGAAAGAGGAACCAGCCAAGGGCAATTAAGGAGGAGAAAGGCAACAGAGGGAGTGTTGCCCGGATCTGCCAACCACAATAATAACTTGGCCGCAACTCGTGAGGAAGCTGGTGCCGAGCAATGCTGCGGAGGCCGGTGTGCCAAGACACGGCGTTCAGGATGAAGGAGACAGGATGCCCAAGAGTTCCTACTTTCTATTTCCTAGCATCCAGAGCCTAAAGAAACCAGCACTGTCTGAGATTCTTACTGCTGTATCCCCCAATAATTTATTTATTTTATTTTAGAGTATTTTTACCCTGCCTTTCTCCTTGGAAAAGGGCCCTTCTTTGGATCAGAAAGACACTTCTCCATGTGTGGCCTGAAGGGCAGAAAATACACTTCTAGTTAAAGATCAATTATTATTATTTTTTTTTGGCAAAACAAGGGAAGGTTCACAGACCACCGAACACATCTCCAATCTGTGTCTGGACTGAAGATCCTACTGCGGGTGTCCTCGTTCCACCGGGAGGCCTTTTGATTCCGTCTTCCCATGTCCCGTTTCCCCTGTGTGTGTAGAGCACCACTTGGTGCACAGAACTTGGGTCCGAGAGCATTGCCCCGCCTCTGAAGTCACGGGGAAAGCCAGCCCCTGCCTATGGAATCGTGTTTAAGCTTTCTAGCTTCAGAACCCACTGTACCCAGCCTGTGCACATTTAAAGAGCTCTAAGGTGGCAGGTTCTGCATTAACGTGACTGGTATTTCCCCCCTTTTATCTCACTTCCTACAGATCCACCAGAACTAGGGGACATCCACTCAAACTGAGGGTTGGGAGAGCGATCCTGATGTTCCCGTAGAAAGCCCTTCATGGTTTGAGGCCATGTTACCTTTTGGAGCGTCTCCAATGCCATCTACCTGACCCACCAAAATTAGCAAAATATGGGCCATCTTGGAATATGTGAGTATTTGCTGGATAGCTTAGGTCAGGCATGTCCAAACTTTGGCCCTCCAGATGTTTTGGACCACAACTCCCACAGTCCTTTGTCATTGGCAATCTAAGCTTAGAATTCTGGGAGTTGTGGTCCAAAACATCAGGCGGGCCAACGTTTGGACATGCCTGGCTTAGGTCTACGGAGCCAGAAGTTGGGACTTTGATGCCCCACTGTGTTTCCTTGAGGGGGGGTGCTGGACGTGTTGATCCACAGGGTCCCTTTCAGTTTCATTCATTCGTTTGTTCATTCGTTCATTCGTTCATTCATTCATTCATTCATTCATTTACTGTTGACATGACATTTATGTACAGACATGCATTCCAAATTACCGAGGAATGGCCATATGTATTCATGTGCTCATGACTCAATGGCCTGAGGAAGAATGCTGTATCAAAGTGCAGATTTGGGGTTTGCAGAGAACGATCCCACTGCTGACATTCTACAGAGGACAATGGCCATTTTAACCATCTTGAGCGCTTCCAAATTTTGAGTGCTTCCAAATATTTCCTTCAGCTCAAGCCTCGCCCACACACGAAGTGGGCTGCCATTTTGAACACAACATTTGGCTTCTTCATCTCTTTGTCTGGCCAGACCGAACCAAGAACATTCTGGAGAAGCCATGGTTTAGGAACGGCGGTTGGTATAATATCCTTTGTACAAGAAACCAACGAACAGCTACAGTTCCAGATATCCACTTTGGTCTTGGATGCATTTGGTGGTGTGGGCGAGGTAGGAATCTGTTGAAATGAGGAAAATCCAGCTCCATGCCTCATCCAAACACGGCCCGTCCAAGTAGTAACTCCAGTGGAATGCACACCTTGCTCAACCATCTTTTAATATCCTTTCAAGGAAGCTTATATTTGCCAAAAGCGGTACTGTACAAACATCATTCATTTTGAATAAATTTGCGCTGGTGAAAGACCAGAATCAGCTGTTGCGTATTTGAGCTTCCTGGACAGGTTAACCACTGCTTATATTCCAACCGCATCAGCCATTTCTCCTTGCCACCCTCCGCAATTTTGGAACAGGAAGTCTTAGCTTTATGTTCTTCTCCAGAGACAAGAACATGGCATGGTCTCCACAACCACCACCTTCATGCATTGTCCAGTCTGAATTTTTGGGCGTCCCAGTACAGCTGAGCATTGGCTAAGTTGGCTATGGCCTTCTGGGGGCTGAAACCGAAGATTTCCTAGGGCATCCAAGATCAAAAACCACTGGTATAGGATGTTGCTTATTTGGTATAAGGGAGTGCACATCCTCCTTCAGCAAAGGAGTCTAATTTGAAATGTTTGCCCATCTAAATATAGATTTACCTTGGGACATCTCAAGGTGGTTGTGGTTTGCATTCTTGCCCACCCCTGCTATTGGGCATGAGGTCTTAGTTTTGAAGGGACATGGGAGAGGGTCTTCTCTGTCGCTGCTCCCAGACTCTGGAACTCCCTCCCACAGGAAGCTAGACTGACCTCATTTGTGCTGTCTTTCTGAACATAAGACCATAAGAAGAGCCCTGCTGGATCAGGCCAATGGCCCATCTAGTCCAGCTTCTTGTATCTCACATTGTGGCCCCACCAGATGCATCTGGGAGTGCACGAGACTAGATCTCTGTCTCCTGATAGCACTCCCCTGCATCTGGCCCTTGAAGTACCCTGGTTTTAAGCCTGGAGATGACACATCTCCATCATGGTTTGTCACCTGGGATGGACTTTTCCTCCAGGAATCTGTCCAATCCCCTTTGGAAGGCATCCAGGCCAGATGCCATCACCACATCCTGTGGCAGGGAGTTCCACAGACTAATAACGTGCTGGGTTAAAAAAAATTCTTTTGTCTGTTCTCACTCTCCCAACCCTCAATTTGAGTGGATGTCCCCTAGTTCTAATATTTTGTGAGAGGGAGAAGAGTGTCCCTCTATGCACTTTACTCATGCCCTGCATTATTTTGTACGTCTCAATCATATCCCCCCTCAGGCGCCTTTTTTCCAGACTAAAGAGCCCCAAATGTTTTAGCCTTTCCTCATAAGGGAGGTCCCCCAGCCCAGTAATCATTTTAGTCTCTCTCTTTGGCACCTATTCCAGTGCAAAAGCAGACTAAGACCTTTTCTCTTCAGAGAGGGTTTCCCTTAGTGACTGGTTGGTTGAGAGGTACTTCTAAATGGTGCCTTTTACATTGTTACTTTGAATCTGGTTTTGGATTTGGTCTTACTGTTTTCAGTGTGCTATTTGTTGGATTCTTCTTTAATGTTTGCCTACATCCCCCCTTTTTTAGCTTTTTAATGCTTATTAATTTATTTATTACATATCTCTACCACCCATCTAACTACAAGGCTACCCTGGGCAGTTTACGACAATACTTCTTAGGCAATAGGGCAATGGCCAGTAAATAACTAAAATCAAAAGACGGATGCCACATTATGTCTGAAAAGGCAGACCATAATGCATCTAAGGAGCCCCATGGTGCAGTGGTTAAATGCCTGTTTTGCAGCTAAAACTGTGCTCACAACCTGGGGTTCGATCCCAGGTAGCTGGCTCATGGTTGACTCAGCCTTCCATCCTTCTGAGGTCGGTAAAATGAGTACCCAGCTTGCTGGAGGGGGGGGCAATGTGTAGCCTGCATACTGTAATTAAACTGTAAACTGCCCAGAGACTACTTAAAATGGTATAGGGTGTAAGCAGAACACTTTACTTTAATCAGAGGAACCATCTTGGGTCTTTTCTAAGGAGAAATGCGGGAAATATTTTGAATAACATAAATAAAAAAAAAAAAATAAATAATGCTAAAGGCTTTATAGATAAATGCATGCATCAGGCAGCATCATAGAGGTGTCCTACGAGATGGTAAGCACTGAAGAAGACTCAAGGAATTCTAACTTACTCAGTGACTTTTGGCCACCCCAGCAGGCGGGCTCTGTAGTTATGAAACTCTTACATATACGCAAGGCCAACTTTATTTCACAGCTTGCGCATTCCAGAGGATGGCTTCTCCCCTCTTTAGACCAACCAGCCTTAGAGCTGCACAGCTGGAAGGGAGCCAATGGACTGTTGAGACCAACACCTGGCAAGAAGGTACCATTGAGTCCAACTGAACTCCCAACCTCTATAAACCACTGAGTTCTTTAAAGGAGAAATGGACGGTTTCCTTACCAAACTCGCTGGCACACAGGTGCTCCAGGATGGCATCTGACTTCATTTCATTGTCACATGGAGGACACACAGCCACACCTGGGGATGGGGAAAAAACAGGCTGAAGGTGACACAGGGCATTGTCATTTTTGAGGAGAGGTCGCGGGCACTGAACTAAATCCGCAGGTCTTGCTCAGGAATGTAAGAAGCTGCTCTCTACCACACTCAGAACATTTGGCTCTGATTATCTCTTCAATGTTCCAGGAGGAATGCTTAGAAATCCCAGAGATTAAAACTGGAATTTCTGCATGTAAGATGTAGGATCCATCTTGGGCGAAACCCAACCTGCGGCGGCTGTTACTCATTGAAAGAGGCAGAATCTACTCCATCTTCCGTGGCTGGCCCTCCAGGAGAAGAAGGCTAGGCCTGAGAATTCTCACACAAAATCTGATATCTTTGTCTGCCCCAAGTTCGTTCCATCTGTGCCAGCTGGCGGATTCTGGGAAGAATAACCCAAAACAGTAAGTTTGCTCGGCTCTGATCCAGCCACAGTGATTCTAACAGTTGTGGGTCCCAACCAGTCTTCTGGTCAGAGTATTTTGCAATTTGTTCCACCAGTAGAAGCAAATCCTTACTGAACAATTTCATAGACAAAAGCAGAATCAGACAAAGTCAGAATCATAGAATTGGAGGAGATCTCAAGGGCCATCCAGTCCAACCCCCTGCCATGCAGGAACCCCCATCACAATATTTCTGACAGATGGCCATCCAGCTTCTGCTTAAAAACCTGCAAAGAAGGAGACGACACCACCCTCCTTTTGGGCAGCATATTCCACTGCCAAACAGCTCTAACTGTCATGAAGTTCTTCCTAATGTTCAAATGGAATTTCTTTTCCTGTAGTTTGAAACCATTGCCCCGAGTCCTAGTCTCTGAAGCCATGGAAAACAAACCTGTTCCCTCTTCAATATGACATCCTTTCAAATATTTAAGCATAGCTAGCTATCATATCCCCCCCTCAGCCTTCTTTTAGAGAGGCTAAACATTTCCAGTTCCCTAAGCCATTCCTCATAAGACATTTCTTCGAGACCTTTAACCATCCTGGTCGCCCTCCTCTGCACCCGCTCGAGGTTGTCAACATCCTTTTTAAACTGAGGCGCACAGAAATGGACACAGAACTCCAGGCGGGGTCTGACCAGAGCAGAATAGAAGTGGTACTATGACTTCCCTTGATCTAGACACTATGGTTCTGTTGAACCATAGTGAGAGTTTACTTAAAAACAAAACAGCTATATCACATATTTACACAGATAAGTTACATGGGAAACCCACAACTGCATAACATCATTTCAGCATACATAGCATACTTAATTAGCACTTAGCCTAGAGAGACAAGAATGGGTGCCTTACTCACAAAGGCCCATTGAACACTGACTAACAGAGCACTTATATATACATTTGTCTGTCCAATCAGGTAACACAATGTATCCTGGCTATTGCAGCACCTTGCATCAGCCAAACCCATTTCAGCCCATTCTTTACACCGGCAGTCTCATAGAAAAAAACTTTTAGACTGAATCACTGTGACTTTGCACATTTGCAGACTCCATCTTAGAAATCAATTAAATACAGACAGGCCATTTATTTATACACCTGTCTAATACATAGTTTCACTAACTAATATCTGACACTCCTCTGTCAAGTAAACAGAAGGGTCACATGGACAGAGGTGGTCTTTCAAATATCTTTCACGTTGGTCGCAATGCCCAGCCGTGAGGACCTGCCATCTCCGTAACCATCCTGCTCTAAGAAATGCTACCAAAGCCGACGGCTGGTCTAAACTAAGAGTATGATGACATCAAGAAATCATGCAGGAAATGTTCTTTGTCTGGCATGTCGCAATTTTCTCCTCCGCCACTAACGACATGATGGAAAACAGTGGTTCCCAAACTGTACGTCATGGCACCAAGAATGCCACCGAACCTAGCCGGGGTGTTGTGGAATCTGCTCATTATGTCCTCCCTTGGCTGGTGGAACTGCCTGTGTCCCCACCAGAATCCTGCCCACTTTTTTAAAATGGCTGGCCAATATCAGCAACCATAGCCCCAAACGTTTGACCCTCTTTCTCAGGAGTTGTAACTTGTCTTCTGACAAAAGACCCACTTTCAAGTCCCTGTGGGTCTTTCTTTCTTTCTTTCTTTCTTTCTTTCTTTCTTTCTTTCTTTCTTTCTTTCTTTCTTTCTTTCTTTCTTTCTTTCTTTCTTCCTTCCTTCCTTCCTTCCTTCCTTCCTTCTTTCCTTCCTTCCTTTCTTTCTTTCTTTCTTTCTTTCTTCCTTCCTTCCTTCCTTCCTTCCTTCCTTTCTGTTGGACTTGCCTCTTTCCTCACCCCTTGTATGAGATTTACAGAGCCCTTGTAGTCAGCTATGGGAAATGTGGAGTAGAATAATGAGATATTGAAGGCAGGTTTCTAAAGAAAACTCCCTTCCCAACACCAAAACTAAAATCCAGCAAGAATCATGGCATCCCACCCTATACAAGCCTCCCTCTGAGTTTTCATGCCAGCTGGGAAAGGTGGATGATTAGGATACCCAGCCATCCAATTAAAGGTATTTCTGACCTACCCTCTGCTGAAAACTAGAGTTCATTGAGAACTACACAAAATTCCGAGGTGTGTAAATACTCCAAATTCTGCCCATCGATTGAGAAAATCCAAATAGATGCACACTGGGGAGGAAGAAATTTATAGCAAAAGAGGAATTTCACAGTGTTTTAGAGATGTCCATCTGGAAGCATCTGCAGATCACCAGCAAAACATTCTCTGCCTCCCCCGTCATCTCACACAAAAAAGACAAGTGTTCCAAAGCAGATTGCTTTGAGAGAGAAAGAGAGAGATTTGGAGGGGGGCTTTAAACTGGTTTCAAAGTCGTTTAGAACTTGGAATCTACACCTGTCAGGGAAGTGAGGAATAGCAACAACATTTGGGCTTTAAGGACACTTAGAGAAAGGTAGGGAAACTTTTGGCCCTCCAGATGTTTTGGCACACAGAATCCTGAGCCTACATTGCAATGGCCCAAATCGTCTTGCGTATTTACACCAGAAGAAAAGAATTTTGCACTCCTCCCAGTGGCAGAGCAATCAGTCCCTGCTCAGATCCTTTGTGGTGAACCAGGCGGCCGTCTGGCCAAAAATCAAAGCAGCAATTTGTTAATTAGTGGCAATTTGCAGCTGTGTGTTACATCACTGCCCTCTGTCGGCGTACTTACGCAAGAGGATTCGAGCTGAGAAGTGAACAAGGGAAACATGTTCTTCTTATCCCTGCCACCTACAATTAAGCTGCTGGAGGTACTGCTGCTCCTCTTTGCCCAACAGTGGGGCTGACTGTGTACAAATACAGTTTGGGATGCTTTCAAACCCATTATAACTTCTCTCTGAGCACGCTAGCTTTATTACATTTTTCTCCAGCCCGTTCCCAACATTATTGCTTCCTGACACTTTCCAAAATACACAGGTCAAAGCGGGAAGGTGGCGGGGGGGAGGACTCCAGCAGGAGAGAGTGCCTGTGTGTAATGCTCTATTAATCTCCAACTCCCCAGCTAATCCATCAGGTGCCCTGTAGGCTTTCGCATCTCATGTTTTAAGGCGAAAGGAATTTAAGGAAGTCAGCATTTCAGAGGCAAAGAGAGATCCCACTTCTCAAGCCTTAATGGGAAATAAGGGGGGGTTGGAATCTGAGAAAGATAAATTTGTTTTCCCTCGCTTGCTCTCCCCACTCAACCTCCCCAATTTTGGGGAGGACAAACCCCGGGATGGGCTTAGAATCTTGTTGACTTCAGCAAGGAGGTCACAACGGGCTGTGAGCAGAGCAGAGCAGCTTTCTCCAAAATGTTTTGTGTTTTGTTCTGGATTCGTTAAAAGGAACAGGAAGGGATAAACGATCCAGAAACCTGTTCCCCACAGGAACAGGGCAATGCTGTATTAATTGAAAGTTGGGTAGTAACCCAACTGGTGCATGGAAAGCAACAGAGAATAGCAATGGAGGAAACTGGTGCTTTGGTGGCCTCTGGAATTAAATGTTTTCAAGTGTTCAAATTCTTACTGTTCCACATTACAACAAAGTCTGTAAATATCAGAACAAAGAAGCCAGAACAAACGTTTTAACCCATCTGTAACTCCACATAACCAACAGAAGGAGCTATTCCTTACATGGAAGGGCCATGGGTGGTTTTTTTTTTCCTGACGGTGCTGATGGTGTTAAAGATAAATTTCTCAAGAAGAACTGGTAATCCTAATTCTGTCCCAACACCGTTGAATTACCCCAGGATTCGAATCTAGACTCTGAAAAAGCTAGAGACGGAAGTCTTGAGCCTGGTATGGATTGCACTCCAGTCTTAACACACCTGTGAAGGTGATGGGGACAAGACAAGGGCCTCTCCTGATGCTCTCAACAGCCAAGCAAGGTCATCAAGGGAGATGTGGTCTTTGAAATAACCTGGACCCAAGCTGTTGCACCTGGAAACGGCAAGCAGTGCAGCTGCTGTAAAAGAGGGCGGATGCAACTGCAAAACGGCTTTGAAAATGTCTATCCGTGGCTCCCTCAATTGCATCAACTTGAGACTAGTCATTTTTCACTAGTCATTGTGACTGATACCTGCTGGTTATTTGTACTAAGGTCAAGGGCCATGGCACACCTCTCTGCTACTTCACATGCAATCACATGATGGCTTCACATACCACAAGGAGAACAAGTTGCAACTCCATTAACTCATCTCAGCTTTCCACCGCACTTGTGAGGGCTTGGTGGTTTAGGTCTCTGTCTGTAGAGCCAGGGGCCAGGGGTTTGATTCCTCACAGAGGCTGCTTTTACAAAACCCCTAAAATCCGCCGGCAACTTAAATGCAGATCCCCCCTCCACATGGTTTTTGTTCTGCTTCCTCTGTTCCCACCTCCCGCACTCTGGTTCTATTGCTTCTGTCTGTGGTGAGGGGAGAGAGAGAAAAATGCAGGCTCACCTCTGCCCGCTGTTGGCAGCTCCTGTCTGTTAAAGGCGTGGGGGGGGATGGAAACCCAACAAAACAAACAAAAAGCGGAGGAGGGCCAGGCATGCAATGCTTTAAAACAGCAACAAGGAACAGCAACGAGGATTTTACCTCCTTCAGACCAGGTACTTGTAAAATGTGCTGGGGCGCTGCTGGTGGGAAAACAATTTTATGCTCCGCATCTGCAATCATTTTGCAGAGGATTTTAGGGGCCGTGTAAAAGCAGCCAGTGTCTCCTTGAGAGGAGCTGGACTTGATGATCTATAGCAGTAATGGTGAACCTTTTACAAACTGAGTGCCCAAACTCGGGCACTTCAAAACCCACTCGTTTTTTTGCAAAGTGCCCATACAGCAATTTAACCTGTGAAGAGGTGATCTCGGGTGCCTACAGAAAGGGCTCCAAGGGCCACCGTGCCATAGGATCACCAACACTGATCTATAAGATCCCTTCGAGTTCTGCAGTTCTAATTTTGTTATAAGAATTGCTGGGTAGCTCAGTGAGTCAAGTGTCTAACCTTGGAGCCAGAGGTTGTAGGTTCAATTCCCCGCCGTGCCTCTGGGGAGAACAACCAGCCTGGGTGGCCTTGGGCAAGCTGCATAGTCCCAGGGCACCCTGGAAGAAAGAAATGTTAAAGCCCTCATGAGTATTGTCTGCCTGGGCAGTCACCATAAATCTGAACTGAATTGACAGCACATCATCATCATCATCATCTGGAAGTTGAGTCATGGCTACTAGACTTCTTTTTTTCCCTTGAGAGATAGAAACGTTTCGCTGCTCATCCAGACAGCTTCATCAGTCTTTGCCTGGACGGATGAAGCTGTTTGGATGAGCAGTGAAACGTTTGTGTCTCTCAAGAAAAAAAAAGAAGTCCAGTAGCCACAACTCAACTTCCAGATAAACTCACCTGGATGACTGAGAATCTTCACAATCTTCACAATCTTCACAATCATCATCATCATCATCACCATCATCATCATCATCATCATCATCATCATCATCATCATCATCATCATCATCATCATCATCATCATCATCATCATCATCCAATTTTATATGTTTGCCTGGGCACGGGGGGGCATTTCCTCTGCTTCATCCTAAATATATGGACCAGCAGAAGATGTAACAGACTAGCTCAGTTTTGACAAACTAATCACTTTCCCTTCATCCTACTAAGACTTGTGGAATTAATTACAAGGCAAAATTAATTACAAAGCAAAATCTGATAGCAACAGCTGATCGTTTCCATCTCGCAGAGGTTTTCATCACATAAAAACACGCATTTTATTTCATGTTATGGTGCTCTGCTGCACAAATAAAATTAATCATTTCCATCTCGCAGAGGTTTTCATCACATAAAAACACGCATTTTATTTCATGTTATGGTGCTCTGCAATGGCTTCCTTTCACGTGGCACAAATATTTCTGATCAGAAAACTGACCTGCTCGCAAGGAATGGACTCCTTAAAATGCCAGACTGTACCTGAAAGAAGTCCAAGGGCTGGTCCCAAATACTGTTGACCAATGGGATCAAAGGGAACCTGGTAAGTCAGAACTTACATTTGTGCCATGGATTTAATGTATCTTCTCTACTTAACAATCAGATGTTGGTCATTATCTCAATCTCTTTTCCAATGTATTCTCAAAGGCTTTCATGGCCGGGATCTGATAGCTGTTGTGAGTTTTTTCGGGCTGTTTGCCCGTGTTCTGGAAGACGTTTCTCCAGACTCTGTGGCTGAGTCACAATTCCAGAACACAGCCAAACAGCCCAGAAAACTCACAACAGCTACCCCTTTCTAGTGTTTGTGTCCTCCTTCTGATTCTTCCCATCCTCAACATTATCTTTAAAGTTATGGAATGGAAGGGGAATGCATAAGAGAACCTCTAGGCTTAAGACCATGCACTTGAAGGAACTTTGGAAAGATACTCTATTGGCTACAACTCCCATATGCCATGCTAGCCATAACTCAGGAATATGACTGCTTTTTTCAATGACAATTCTCAGAAAACTCCAGCCTGTGTCCCCCAACCCTGTCCACAAAGGAACATTCCCAAACTCTGTGACCAGGAATGGCTCTCCAGGCATCCTTCCCTGCTCTGCCTGGAGATGCCACCATTTGAACCCAAGAATTCTGGCACGAGCTTATTACGTTCTACCTGTTGCAAGAACACCGGGATCCAGACAATCACTGAAATCCAATTCATGTTCTTAACATCCAAAGAGCTGACCATTGGAAGCTAGGTCTAGATTGCTTGCTCTACTGGCAGCAGCTGTTTCCAACAAGACTTCCTTGCCTGCAAGACCTTCTGGTCTGATTAGGATCTCCTAAAAGCAGGGGTGTCCAAACTTTGTCCCTCCAGATGTTTTGGACCACAACTCCCAGAATTCCAAGCCTAGACTTCCAATGACAAAGGGCTGTGGGAGTTGTGGTCCTAAACATCTGGAGGGCTGAAGTTTGGACACCACTGTCCTAAAAGTGAAGGGCACAAGCATCTCCTCAAATGCCATTGGACCTTATCCAGGTGGGACCTCTCTCCTTTCCTTGACTGATCTCTCCATCGCTGGGAGCGTTATTTCCAACCATTTTCTTCCAACATCTTCTTCCCTCCAATGGTAGAAGACACCTTGGAGAAGCGACCCCTGGGATCCAATCAGCACCCTTCTCAACGCCTCATCCATGCTAATCCACCATTCTAGGACCCATCCCCTCCCACCCAGGAACATCCTGGGGGGGAGGAACAGCCACCTGTGGGCAAGTGCCCCACATCTCCTTCCTTCCCCAAACTCAAGGGAGCTGATGCCATCATCCTACCATGCTTCACTGCAGGGCTACCTCTGTGTAGCTCAGCCCCTGTGCCTCAGCCAGAGGTCCATGACCATAGGAGACAGGCCACCAGCAAACACAACTGGGATCATTAGGAGAGGCCCTTCTCTCCATCCCACCCCCTCACAGGTACATCTTGTGGGAACCCATGAAAGGGCCTTCTCTGATGCTGCTTCTGGACGCTGGAACTCCCTCCCATTGGAGACCAGGACTGCCTCATCCCTCATGTCTTTCCAGAAGCAGGCAAAGACCTTTCTCGTCAGGCAAGCTGTCTCTGAATGATGGACTACCACGTATCTTTTATATGAATCTACAGGATTACACAGATTTTGTGTTTCTAACCACTTATAACCTTATGGGCTTACACTGACACTATGTTTTCAATGTTAGTTTCCATCACTCATAACTTGACATGGAATTTCACTCTCCTTTTAACTTCTCTTGGGGCTTTAATGTAATGTTGTCTATTCATGCTGTACGATGTCCCTCGATTCCTTGTTCTCAAATACTTGAACATGTCTTCTTTGGACTGGACTGTATATGATCCCTCCTGACTGTAAGCCGCCTTGGGTTCTTTTCCCAAGGAGAAAGGCGGGGTAAGAAAAAATACTCTAAAATAAAGGAATACATCTTGGAAAAGGGGTTTTGGAACTTGGCAACCAAAGGAACGTGTGGCCCGTCAAAAGTGTCTCCTCCTGGAAGATGCATTTGACGCTCGCACCCTGATGATGCGAAGAAGGTACAAGGCAGAGAGCCCCCCCCGCCTCCCCAGCCTGGCTTGCTTCCCCTGGCTTGCTTCCAACTCCGTTCTGCTCTGGTCAAACTCCACCTGGAGTCCTGTGTCCAGTTCTGTGTGCCTCAATTTAAAAAGGATGGTGACAACCTTGAGCGGGTACAGAGGAGGGTGACCAGGATGGTTGACGGTCTGGAGGAAATGTCTTATGAGGAACGGCTTAGGGAACTGGGAATGTTCAGCCTCTCTAAAAGAAGGCTGAGAAGGGATATGATAGCTATGTTTAAATATCTGAAAGGATGTCATATTGAAGAGGGAACGGGTTTGTTTTCCATGGCTTCAGAGACTAGGACTCAGGGAAATGGTTTCAAACTGCAGGAAAAGAGATTCCATTTAAACATTAGGAAGAATTTCATGACGGTTAGAGCTGTTCGACAATGGAATATGCTGCTGCGGAGGGTGGTGGAGCCTCCTTCTTTGGAGGTTTTTAAGCAGAGGCTGGAGGGGCCATCTGTCGGAAATATTGTGATGGGGTTCCTGCATGGCAGGAGGTTGGACTGGATGGCCCTTGAAGTCTCTTCCAACTCGATCACTCTAAGATGTTTAGCCTTATAAAAAGATGTCTGAAAGGGGACAACATAGCTATGTTTAAATATTTGAAAGGATGTCATATTGAAGAGGGAACAGGTTTGTTTTCCATGGCTTCAGAGACTAGGACTCGGGGCAATGGTTTCAAACTATAGGAAAAGAGATTCCATTTGAACATTAGGAAGAATTTCATGACGGTTAGAGCTGTTCGGCAGTGGAAGATGCTGCCACAAAGGAGGGTGGTGGAGTCTCCTTCTTTGGAGGTCTTTAAGCAGAGGCTGGATGGCCATCTGTTGGAAATATTGTGATGGGGGTTCCTGCATGGCAGGGGGTTGGACTAGATGGCCCTTGAGATCTCTTCCAACTCTAGGATTCTATGATTCTACACCAATCCACCACACACACACACACACACACACACACACACACACACACACACACACACACACACACACACACACACACACACACACACACACACACACACACACACACACACACACACACACCAGCCCGGGGGAGGGAGGGAGGGAGACCCACCTTGAGGCTTGGCGGCCTGGGTGGCGTTGGGGGCGCTCATGGCGATGCAAACGTCGTCTTGGGGGAACTGGTCGCACTTGAGCATCTCGGGCCAGTAGAAGCCGAAGAACTGCATGACGGGCTCGCAGGCGTCGCGCACGGCCTCGCAGAGCCACCGGCACGGGTAGACGGGCCGGTCGAGGCAGACGGGCGCGAAGAGGGAGCAGAGGAAGACCTGGGTGCCCATGTGGCAGTTCTTGTTGAGCAAAGGCACCCAGCTGCTGGCCTGCTGCTTCACCTCGGCCATCGTCTCGTGGTCCAGCAGGTTGGGCAGGACCATCTGGTCGTAGCCCACGCGGTGGCAGAGGCGCAGGTCGGCCGGGATGGCCACGCACAGCGGCGGCTTGGCGTAGAAGCGCCCGCTCGGGTACGACCCCGCCGCCGCCGCCGCCCAGGTCCGACTGGAAGCTCACGTAGTCGTACTCGCTGGACCCGGCGGCGGCGGCGGCGGCGGCCACCGGCCACAGGGACACCCCGAGGGCCACCAGCAGCAGCCACCGAGGCGCGCTCCAGGCGGCGGTGGCGCCTAGTGGGTAGAGCAGGGCGCCCTCCAAGCCGGGCAGCAGCCGGCGACGGCGGGCGACCGGGATCGGACGCGCCATCGGGGCTCCGAAAATGCCCCTGGGGCTGGAGGGGCTAAGGGGGCTTCTCCACCCACTTGCAAAAGTTTTTTTTTGGGGGGGGCAAGTGGATGGATGGAGCGGACAGGGAGGGTCTCCCCCGGGCAAGCGGCGGCGGCGGCGGCAGCGGCTCCCTCGGGTCTCCCCTCCAGCAGGTTCCCCTCCAGGAAAAAGCGCCCCCAAAAAAAGGCCGGACCCCCACCACCACCACCACCGTCGCCCGCTCCCCTTGGCAGCCCCACAAAGCAACCCCCCAGACACGGGCGGCCACCGAGGAGAACTTTCTCCCCAAAAAGTTGCCCAGCGCCCCGCCCCCTTCGGCCCGGGACGGCCAATCCGAGCCCGGCTTCTCCCCCCCCTCTTCTTCTTCTTCTCCTCCTCCTCCCCCCCCTTTCACACCTCCCTCACAGCTGTCACTCACCGGCTCGCCCTGAGCCAATCGGGGATCGGGTTTGGTGGGGTGGAGTGGGGGGTAGAGTGGGTTGCTTAGCAGCGCCTGTCCCCGCCCCTCGCCCCGACGGAGCGGCGGGGGGAGGGGGTTGTCCCTTGCAGGCTAAAAAGCTGCGCTCCTAAATCGAGGCGCTTCCTCCGGAGGAGGCAAGCAAATCCCTTTCGCTTCTTGAGAAGCCTTCCTGGGTGGGTGGGTCGGTCGGTCGGTTTGCACGACTACAACGCCCATCATTCCCCAGCTGGCATGACCACAGATCCCATCCCCGTCCAGGGATCTGGGGATCTAACAGAGGAGCCTTTCCAAAGCTCCGCTTGCCTCCCGCGAAGCCCGTCTTGGCGTTGCATCCAGACTCCAACTGGAGCCTTTTGCGTGTTGGGACTACAATGCCCATAATCCACATTTTTATTCCAAACTTCGGCCCTCCTGATGTTTTGGACCACAGCTCCCAGAATTCTAAGCTTAGATTGCCAATGCCAAAGGACTGTGAGAGTTGTGGTCCAAAACATCTGGAGGGCTGGAGTTTGAACATGCCTGGCCTAGGGTGTGTGTGATTTGCGGGGTGGGGGGTGGGGTGAGGTGGGGGTTATACTGAGAGAAGGTCCCGCAGGCTTCCTGAACCAAATCGCCATCCAGGCTGAAAAAGCAAAAATCAGCTTCCAATATTCCAGAGCTGAAGGAGGATGCTGTGAATTAATATTAAAAACAACTAATTTTCCAGTCTCTAAATCCTTCCTGGTCAGCCACTGAGACTTCATAAACAGGTGGATGTGGCAAAGAATTAAACGTCAGTCCAAAGCAAATCCTTTAAGTATCGGGTACTCTGAAAAATTACTTTTTGGGTTACCAATCTCCAAGCCACGCTGACCATCATGTCTTTCAAAAGGTAGCTATCATCAGAGGTTCTGAGTGAGTCTTGAAGTCCTCTGATGAATAAATGTATGTGCAGTCATTACTTTTTGAGCCAGGTCAGCCTAACTAGAGAGAGAAATACTGGGATATGTATGCAGTGGGAAGAAATGTGAAAATATTTAAATGAAAACAAAAAAATCAGTGGACACATTCATTTTTTGTTTATCAAATGTCTTAGTTCTTAAACCACACCAATGCTTTTGTTCTGGCTTTTGCTGAAACAGCCAGCCCAAAATACCTCCTGGAAAAATATTTACATTGTTTCCAAGTTGTCTTGCATTTTAAGAAAGGCGGGACAATGTAACCTTCTCCAGAATTGCACCCTCATTCCTTTCTTTTAATTACACAAACAAATCAGGAGAATGAGAGGACTCGGAATAAAGGAGGTTTGTGTCCCCTCCACCTTAAAAATAAATAAAGCCTTTGTTTTAATTCCCAGTATTTCAGCTTTCTCCAGGAACCCATGTTCTCGAGAGGTGACTGACGACTGCAAAGAGGAAAACTAAAGTCACAAGTAAACTTCTTAAGAATTTGGAAACATTGCTTTTGCGACTGCAAGGCCCATAATTCCCTGGTCTCGGGGGAATTCTGGGAGTTCTAGTCCAAAACAAGTAACTTTTCCAGAGCCTCTGTAAAGAATTTATGGATGTTGCCACCTGGCTCTGGGCCTGAGAAGTTGTGAACTCTCCGTCTGGTCAGAATGCATTCGAGCACAAGGGGTATCTCCGAATTTTGTTGTTCACCTGTCCACCAGGTGTGCCCCAGTGGAGTTTTTCTTTCCCCTTTTAGGGGTTCTTGGAATAATCTGCTCCAAAGATGATGGAGCTCAAAAAGAAAAAAAATAGGGAAAGGCAAATACAGTAGGACCTCCGTATCCACTGATTCATTATCCACTGATTCAGATATCCACAGTTGGCAGAGGGAAAAATAAATAAATAATTCAGCAGCCACAAAGCAACCTGTAAATCAAGCTGTTGTCACAAACAGCAGCTGTAAAGGAAGCTATTGTCACAAATAGCCTCTGTAAAGCAAGCTACTGTCACAAACAGCAGCCATAAATCAAGCTACTGTCTCAAAACAGCTGTCATAAAGCAAGCTACCTCCATACAGCAGTTTGGAGATGGGTGGGCAGGTGTTCTCTCTTATCCACAGTTTTCATTATCCACGGGAAGGCCTGGAACCAATCCCCAGCGGATACCGGGGTCCTACCGTATGTGGAGGAGATAAGAATTTGTCCTTGCTTTGAGTTCAGTTTTGAGCATCCGTCTCTCTCTCCTGCAGGGCCAGCCCTTCCGTTAGGTAAAGTGAGGAAGCTATTTTGGGGTGACAAGTGCTGGTGCGGAGAATCCTTGCCCAGTTACCAGGACATTCAAACTGAGCATAACATTCAGCTGTCTCAGCAGGAGAACAGAGCTTCCCTTGGGAGCCTATGCCGATTAAATGGTGCCCCTTCCCGCCCCACCCACCAAACCATCAGAAATACTGATGAACGGAGCCAAAAAATTAAAACTTCCTTGGGAGAGCAAAGTAGCTATTACAGCTTTTGGGAGACTGCAGGCCAGGCTCCCCAAATAAAAAGAGACTTGTCTTGACAGCACAACAGTTATTCTCTTGGGTTGTTTGTTACAAAATGAATTGGCCACCAGTCTCGGCTGGTGCCAGCCAGACCCTTTCTGCTTAGCATTTGCAAGAAATTTGCTCTTTGGTTGTTTTCTTTGCTGGCTTTGCGGGAGGAGAAGATGCACTGGAGGCGCTCCCTGTTTCTCCCGAACCCAACCTCTGTGAGGTCCTGAAACGCAGCCAGGCTATGAACTATGAGGAAGGGAGCCCTGCCTGTTTGCTGGTCCTGCTGGGAGGTCTACCTATCCTTTTCAGGCAGAACTTCCCCGGCTCTGTTCTCGCTTTGCAGCCCTGATGGAGAACACAGCTGGGAGAGTTGGCTTCTCCCAGGGCTGGCTGCGGCCGCGAGAGTGCACAGGCTGTGGCCCTTGTGTCGAAATCTGTGGCTCGTCGGAGCGAAACGCATGCCAAAGCAGGCTTCAGGAAGGCTTCGGCCACCTCGACGGCTTTGCGGCGCCCTCTGCTGCCATTTGACCCAGGTGAGGGATGGTTATCGGTCCCCATGCCAGGCAGGGCTAAATCACAAGCTCCAATGTTGGGCTTGTTTGCACAGAAGTCACCGTGTTGGTTGTTTGGTGAAAGCCTTGTTCTCGTGTATTCAGAACGAGATCAGAGGTTAGAACAGGGGTGTCCAAACTTTTTGCAAGGAGGGCCAGATTTGGTGAGGTGAAAATGTGTGGGGGCCAACCGGCTAGCCGCATTTGGCCCCCGGGCCAGACTTTGGGTAAGTCTCTAGGAGGCAGGGAAGACGCTGCAGCAATGGAGCCGGGGGCAGGTAGGCTGGGCAGGTGGCTGGGGGGGACGGACGGAGGCAGGGAGGGCAGGCAAACTGTAAATCTGCAAGCTGACGTCTCCATCCAGTATGAGGAAGGGCCAGCTGGCGGGGATGCATGACCGGCTCAGCTAGTGGGGAGAAAAGCCCGCAGGCCACTCGAAATTTGAAAATAGGCCGCATTTGGCCCCTGGGCCTGACTTTGGACATGCCTGGGTTAGAAAGTGTAAAGGCACAGAAGGGCAACTGCCTGAACACACACACACACACACACACACACACACACAGAGAGAGAGAGAGAGAGAGAGAGAGAGAGAGAGAGAGAGAGAAATCAAAGCTTGTTATTACAAAATTTATTTATTTATTATGAATATTTTTACCCCACCTTTCTCCTTGGAAAAGGACTCCAGGCGGCTTACAATAGCGAGGGGCAATATACAGCCCAGAACTGTTTCTCCAAAGTTACCCCTAAGACTAGGCTACAAGGAGTGGGCAGCCTAAGAAACAGAATCCGCTGTGCAGTTTTTTTCATGAAAACAGGGCACTCCTCCCCTAAATATTACCATTAATTTGAAACAGATGAGTCCTAGGCCTCCAACACGGTGCCGCTCGAATCCGAGACTGACCTGACCCTAGTGAACGTCCTGATGAAATTCACCAGAACACATTGTAACTTCTGTAATGGGTTATTTATTGCAAAGCCGTAAATAATATTTGTCATGGCTTTCCCCGACCAATCTAGGAAGTGAATTAGATTTGGGGTAGAAGCTGACGGGGCTGACCCAAATAATGAGCAAATGTGTGTGGAGCGAACAAAACCCATCTTGGTGATTATAAAGGTCTCTGTCCCTCTAGATATAAGTCTTGTTTGTGCAAAAGGTTTGACTCTTCACTGAGGGTGCAAAAGATTTCAAAACCACCACCCCCGTCTTTCTCCTCAGCACTCGCGTGGACTGGAAATCCCCCTCCCCCAGTCTTTACACTCTCCAGAGGTAATAGAAAGAATGGAGTGTTTGAGTTTCAGAAAAAATGTGAAAACATTTATTAAATTTTAGTTCCCTCGCCTCACTCGGTGAAGCCTTCTTGAGTGGGTTTGACTTCAGTTCATTTCTGAAAAGAATATGTGGAAGCCTGCCGTTCAAGATGGAAGTAATCCCCCAATTTGCTCTGGAAATAATCTAGAATAACCACATTAATTTCCTGGATGCCTGCCGCCTGCCTGGGACATTAAGTGGAACTTCAGCTTGAGTGGAGAGAACTTTCCAGAAGGGAGGTCTCTGTGCCACCGATTTTCCACAGGCACAAAAAGTTTTAAGAGTTCTCACGAGCAGAAAGGGGGACCATTGGCCAGAGGCCATGCCGGTTGGGGTGTTATGCCAGTTGTGAAGGATAACAAATAACTTTTCTCCTCTCCGTTCATGAAATCAACATCCGTTCAGTCCCCTCCAAGGGTTGTTGCTTCTCATGAGCCAGAAACAGACCTCCTGAAAAATGGACAGAGTGATAGAATAGAATAGAATAGAATAGAATAGAATAGAATAGAATAGAATAATGGAATGGAATAGAATAGAATAGAATAGATTAATGGAGGGAGCTGGATCAAAAGATATCTGCCAGATGGTTGTCCAATTTTCTTTCGAATGCTTTGGAAGGCTCACCACCTCTCGAGATCATTGGTTCCATTTTCGTACTACTCTAACAGCTAAGAAGTGTTTCTTGAGAACAGATCTAGCCCCTTCTCTGTGCTACTTCCCTTCAAGTATATGAAAAATGCTGCCATATCTACACTCACAGTCTTCTTTCCTCAAGTCAAAACATGGCCCATTCGTTCAGCCTTGCTTCCTAGGGCTCGTTTTCCAGCCCCCAATGATCCTTGTTGCCCTCCTTTGAACTTGCTCCAGTTTTTTGCACCCTTTTTAAAGTGATTGGATTATTCTCTCTCTTTTTTTAAAAGAACATTTTTAGGGCAGCAGGGACCTAGGAACAGGATGGCAAATGAATCCATTTGTATGATGAGATGGCATGTGCAGCCTACAGAATCAATGCATAGAGCAAGAAATCTAGTGATTGATCTGACAACCTTGTGGACAGGCCCAGTGGTGTCTGTCTGTCTGTCTGTCTGTCTGTCTGTCTATCTATCTATCTATCTATCTATCTATCTATCTATCTATCTATCTATCTATCTATCTATCTATCTATCTATCTATCTATCTATCTAATCTCTAATCCTTCCCTTCCTTCCTTCCTTCCTTCCTTCCTTCCTTCCTTCCTTCCTTCCTTCCTTCCTTCCTTCCTTCCTTCCTTCCTTCCTTCCTTCCTCCCATCCATCCATCCATCCATCCATCCATCCATCCATCCATCCATCCATCCATCCATCCCTCCATCCATCCCTCCTTCCTTCCTTCCTTCCTTCCTTCCTTCCTTGTTTCCTTGTTTCCTTCCTTCCTTGTTTCCTTCCTTCCTTCCTTCCTTCCTTGTTTCCTTGTTTCCTTCCTCCTTCCTATCTATCATGTGACTAGACGTACAAATATATATATAGAGAGAGGAAGAAATGATTCAAGTGGTTTGTGGGATTAGGCCCTAAATTATCAGATCAAGATCAGGAGGAGAATCTTGTGCGGTGAAAAACAAATATCTTCCAAGCACTTAAGGAAGTCTGTAGTTTTGACCTTCCATATGCCATCACTAGGGAAAACACTCCTCGTGAATGTAATTCTGTCTCCCTATTTCCACTGCTCATCCCAAGAGGTTCTGATTGCTTTGTATGTTTGCCACCACCCAATTTGAACACCTCTTTCAAAAGTGACCTTCTGCGCCTTGCGGTGGAGAAAGTGAACTTCCTCTTGAAAAGAGAGTCGGCAGCCTCAGTTATGGTAGTGATGTAGAGATAGATCGATAGATCTCATGGCTGTGGTTGAGGGTGGCAACTCTAATGTCAAGGGCCAGTTAACCCACTTGGCTTTTAGCCTGAACTTTAAAGGAGCCATGCTGAATCTGGTTTGGAGGATATGGTTCAGCACCTTGGACAGTACCTGTATTGGCACCTGAATTAATGGGAAGCTGTATTTAAGACATTGTTGCCAGCACCAGAGATGTGATTCAGATTTGACTCAAGACTCAGAATAACATATTTTTTTACCCAGCATGTTGTTAGTCTATGGAACTCCCTGCCACAGGATGTGGTGATGGCATCTGGCCTGGATGCCTTCAAAAGGGGATTGGACAGATTCCTGGAGGAAAAGTCCATCCCAGGTGACAAACCACGATGGAGATGTGTAATCTCCAGGCTTAAAAGTGGGGTACTTCAAGGGCCAGATGCAGGGGAGTGGTATCAGGAGGCAGAGATCTAGTCTTGTGCACTCCCAGACGCATCTGGTGGGGCCGCTGTGAGATACAGGAAGGTGGACTGGATGGGCCTTTGGCCTGATCCAGCATGGCTCTTCTGATAATCTTATGTTCTTATGGTAACATGATTGCTCCAGGAAGAAAAAGGACCAGGAAGTTTTTCCAGGTGGAAAACGTCTGCCCACCCTTCATTTTAATTAAAACAATCTTCTGCTGGAGAAGTTCCCCAATGTTGAGCCCAGGGTTCCTGGGTGGTGATGCTGGTCCCAGTCGGATGTTGCTCCCAGCGTGATGGGAATCACCCAGCCACCCCCAGAGGCGTGCATGCCCCTCTCTGCCACAGCCCCGAAGGCGTGAACAAACCCCTGCTTGTGACAGGCAGGCACCGGGTCAATGCGAACAATAACCTCTGCTCTCCTGTGTCTCCCATTTGTGGCCACCATGGGAGCCCCCACTGCCACAACTGCTTGGCGTGAATGATTTGAGGTGGCTCCGTCTTTTGTTAGCAGGCCCTCCCCTTCAGCCTTTTGGCCTTTGCTGAGCTCTGAGTGTAGCTGGCACAATGGAGCAGGCCTCTGGCCACCAAGCATCGGAAGGTGGGGGGCTCCTGTGGGAAACCAGGGCGGGGGAAGAATATCTTGCAGCCCCCTTCAGTTAGGGCTTGGGCTGAGCCACTGGACCTGTCCTAGCACTTGAGAAGTGCTAGGACAGGCACACCGTTCAGTTGCCTTTGTGTTTCTACCCTCCCTCCATTAGCGGCCATTAGAGGGAGTATTTAAAGGATTTCTCCAAGGTAAATAGGGTAATTTCATTTGTTCTGCAGAAGAAATACCAGAATGCTTCAAAGCCTTTGGTCTTCATGGATATTCCCCTCACATCCACCTCATTACCACCATGGTACTCCCAGGACAGTACATGGCACCACACCCAGACCTGGAACACGGAATATGCCCAGGACAGTATTTTCCCCCTCTATCATAAAAGTAATTAAATCATAACTCATCCAAGACAAACGATGAAGTTCCTCGTGAAGTTCCAAAAATCATTCCACCGCCAGCATTGCAAAAGAGAATTAGAACGCACGGCACCCATAACTTCTTCTCCCGCACAATAGCATTAGTGCATTGAAAAGCCCTTTTAAAAAGAACTTGGCACAGTAACTAGAAAATCTTGCATGTTACACTCAAAAGTAACTTGGCCACCACTTGCTGTTTTACTTTCAGGGCAACCTTTCAACTCCTTGTTCCATTGCTCCTTAAGCACAAGCACTAGTTACAGGTAGCTATCTTATGTCTAGCTAGTTATTTCTCAGGCAATCCTCATAAAATGTGACAACCCAAAAACATGCTGCCTATATATATCAGCCATAGCACTTAAAGCCCTCTCTGGGTGGTTTACAAGTTCATTGTAAAGCGATCCATTGCTCCCCACACCCCAGCAATCTGGGTACTCAGTTTACCAAGCTCAGGAGGATGGAAGGTTGAGTGAACCTTGGGCTGGCTACCTGGGATTGAACCCCGGGTTGAGAGCAGAGTTTTGGCTGCAGTACAGCAGTTTAATCACTGTGCCACAAGGCTCCACTGAACATTCAGTCTATATTTGTGAATGTTACCAAAAGCTTTGTAGCATTTGCAAACACTTGGGCTAGAGATGTCCCATTGACATGCCCCTGTCTTGAAGCAAATCGTATGTCAACAACAGGCTAGAAAGCTGCCCCTGGTGCTGTTGTTATCATAACAAGGGGCTGAAGATAATAGAGATGGTACCCCAGAGGCCCGGTCTATTTGTAAGTGGAGACCTAACTCCTCACTCAGCACACTGATTCTAATCAATCTGACAGAATCAAATGGCATAAGAAGCATACGGAGAATCTATTCCACAGATGGTTTACCAGATGTATACAGGGTAGAAAACATATGTAGGCGCCTTCTAATGGCCAACCATAAATCCAAGTAGCGTCAGGAGGACTCTAGCTGCAGCAGTAGCCAGAACTTCATAAAAGCTTTCTCAGTTACAATGTCATTTTCTTTTTAAAGCAGATATTTCTAAAGGTCATGCAGGACAGAGGATTCTGTATGTGGTTGTCCAAAAAGTCACTTTCCCATGGTCTGCTAGGAACAAGAAAACCAGCAAAACCTTTCTTCAAACTAGGTTCTCACCTGTGCAAATCACAGCACAAATAGGTGATCTCAGAGCACAAAATACAGTAGTTGAATACATGAAATGGATTTCAAGAGGACTGGAATAGCCTTCCTTCCTTCCTTCCTTCCTTCCTTCCTTTCATGCTTTTGTTCATTCATTCATTCATTCATTTATTCATTCATTCATTCATTCATTCATTCATTCATTCATTCATTCATTCATTCATTCTTTCTTCCTTCCTTCCTTCCTTCTTTCCTTCCTTCCTTCCTTCTATCCCCCTCTCTTTCTCTTTCTCTTTCTCTTTCTCCATCTCTTATCTCTGTTTCTGATTCTCTTTCTCTCTCTCTCTCTCTCTCTCTTATATTGCTCACCTCATTCTGCTGCTATATGTCTGAAGAAGTAACTGTGTAGTCCATGAAACATTACATTAAAATATGAAAGTTACTCTTTAAGGTGCCACATGTTTTTTGTCTTTTGTTTTGTTTTGTTTTTCTTTGATTTTTGCCTGACATTCTCTCTCTCTCTCTCTCTCTCTCTCTCTCTCTCTCTCTCTCTCTCTCTCTCTCTCTCTCTCTCTCTGTGTGTGTGTGTGTGTGTGTGTGTGTGTGTGCACCTCAACCTTCCCTCTGCAGTCTAAGTCCCTTTTCCACCCGGGCTTCTGTACTGTTTCTTATCTTTGCTAAAGCTGGTCTCCAGCGCATTGTTGGCTTTCCATCTGAGTGCCTCTGAAGTGGAGGGCTGTGTTTTCCCTGGGGGTTCCTGGGCGCCTCTTTTGGAAACCACTGGAGCACGGCATCATTAGTGAGAAGTTACCCAAAGAAGAAAACTTGGCAAATTACTCATCAGCCCCAAACCTCATCCATCTTAATGAGTCAGGGTTAAGAAAACAGCAACCTAAGCTGGGCACAAAAGAAGCCTTTTCCAAACTGCCTATGTATTGTGCTCAACTGTAGTTCAGTGTGACACTGAGGTGCCCCCAGTGCAATGGCAGCGGTTGGAGGATGGTGGCATCTGCTCAACATTTTATGCTCTTGCAAGGATCTCCAGAGACATGTTCACACCATACACAGAGATCAGAATCGGGGTCTCAGAGAGAATACAGGCTGAATGTAAAACTGGTCTAGCAAGGATGGGCCAGAGCTCTTTAATAAATCCGGCATGGACAAAGGATGGCCAGACCCAACAGCCCCTTCATCCTCAGAGGTTCAAGCGGGCCAAACCTCTCTGGATGACAACATTTTTAATGCCCACCTCTTGCCTTTTGAGGGGGGGTGAGTAGTGAAGCCCCAGGGGACGGTGGCCCTAGGGGCTGAGTCAGAGGAGGCCTTGGTGTTCAGCCCACATAAATGCTCCAGGCGGAGGTCACAAACCCAGACAGAAGCCCCTAGAACAGTGGTGAAAGGTGGCGAACCTTCACTACTCCAAATGTTTTGGGCCACATAACTCCCAGAATTCCAGGCCAGTATTGCCGGTGATAAAGGACTGTGGGAGTTGTGGCCCAAAACATCTGGAGTGCCAAATGTTTGCCACCACTGCCCTAGAAGAAGTGCTGGGCTGGGCAACTGAGGGAGTTTACATGAAAAGAGGACACCTCAGGACCAAGAGGTCATCCTTGAGGGGGATGTTCCTCCTCTCAGGAGACTCACAGGCCTAATGTCTGCAGCTGAGTACCAGATGGATTCCAACACTCCAGCTATATAAACGTCACCTTCTGACAGTGAGGTTTCATTCTGTTTTCGTTTTTTTTTCCCTTGGAGCCAGTGGTGGGTCTGGTGTTGTGTTATGACCCCTGGTTGCTGACTGTCTAGACCTATAATTACTCTTTGGACAAGGTAGATGATCCTTCAGGGACTCCTGCTTCTCAGCATGGAGTACAGTTTGACCTTTGGGCTGATCTTAGACTTTGGCTCGAAATCTTGCACACACAGCTATCTTGACACAGGTAAAGCTCCCATTTGTCAGTCCTTTGCCGAATGATATTTGTACCCCAGCCTGCTCACACTCAGCCTGCTTGGTAGCAGGACATTTCTGGTGAAATTTATTTATTTATTTATGTATTATATTTTAGAGTGTTTTTACCTTGCAATGAAGAACAAATGGCTCTTTTTATCCACACACAGTACAGTCGGGCTCTGCAACAGATTGATCAATCGGTCAGTTGGTTGACTGGTTGGTTTAAAATATTTTTACCCTGCCTCTCTCCTTAGATAAGGACCCAAGGCACCTTACAGAATTGAAATGTTATGTTCAGAACAAAGCAATCATACAAAGATGGCCCACATCATTAAAAGGCAATATTTAAAGCTAAAAACACAGAATATAGGAATTAGGGATGGGAATTTCATTTTGGAATCACGCGAGCCCAGGCAGTCCTCGGAACTGGCCGATACACGCAGATCCAATTGCTTTACCTTTCTCTGTCTCTCTGCAGGGTTAAAATCCAACGAGGAAGCATGCTGCGACGTCATCTGTGCTAGATCTGTGATGCTGGCCAATCAGGAGCTGTGCAGGGACAGGCATCATCCCGCCTCCCTCTCTGATTGGCCAGCAGCACGAAGCAGGAAAGATGACGTCGCAGCGTGCTACTGGTTCTGAAACGAAATGCCCATCCCTAATAGGAATATTTAAAAGGAACCAACCAATACCACTCTGAGAAAGGGAAGGCACAAGCAGCCCTAAAAGCTCAGTCAAAGCAATCGGTCGGCAAGGGAAAGTTTGCTCAAAATTTTGAAACTCTTGTCACAGCAACCTATATATTTCTTATATATATATTTTCTATATAAGTTCTGGAGAACAAGGCCTGGAGAGAAAATAGTTCTGTACATTTTTGCATGGTCCCATTTGAATCAAGCAAAAATTGCTATTGTCAAGTGCCTGCAATGTCACAACCATACCATACCCGATATTATTTACTTACTTACTTACTTGTATACCGCACCATCTTGCAACAAAGGCCACTCTGTTCTTGTAAAAGTCCTAGATCAAATGCTAAGTCTTCCTCTTCCTGCAATCCCTACATGGTAGATCTGTCAGTGAAGGGCCAGAATCTAATTGCAGGTATAAGTGTAAAAATCACAATGGCAAATTGCTGCTTGTATTCCTGGCGATGCAATCCTTCCAATGAATTTCACTTGGCGGGCCATGCAAGCAATGCCTCCCTCACTAAGAGCTGCTCACCCTAAGATTTATGCTATTGCACTTAACCTCAGCATATACAGTGGTACCTCGACTTACGAATTTAATCCATTCCGAAGGCATGCTCTTAAGTCGAACTATTCTTAAGTTGGGGTACCTATCTAAAAATTGAAATAATAAGTTAAAAAAAATGAAAAAAATATTTGTAAGTCGAGCAGATCATATCTAAAATTTGTCAGGCAGCAGTTAAAATGCCAACATTTTTCTACTCTTAAGTCAAATTGCTCTTAAGTCGAGCTGTTCTTAAGTTGGGGTACCACTGTCTATGTATGGGACAAGATTCTGGGCATGCAATCAATGGGGCGTGGGGAAAATCAACTTCGTTTGGGATGTGGAAAAGTTACCCACCACGAAACAGGTCTGGGGGAGCATTCCTGTGGGAGCCAAAATCCAGCGTGGGGGGTGGGGGCAGGTTGATGCAGGAGGGCTCCTTTTTAATATATATTCTTTAGCTATTAATCATTCGAACGGGAAAAATGAGGCAGGATCCCCATCCAGGCTGCAGGGCTCCAGTTCCATTCAGGCCTTTTCAGAAAACAGGGTCAGACGTGCCCTTCTGACCTCCAACCTCCGGCTTCCCTCCTCACCATAATTATCTTATACAGCAGCTCCCGGGGGCTAACGACAATGGGACAATTTGTCAGCCCCATTGTCTGTCAGTCAACAGCAAGCCCCCTTTTAACAGGGCCAACACATGTTTTTTTGAGAGCCTGTCAGCGAGGCCTGTCTCGCCAGACACCCTTGCCACGGAAAATGGGACCTTTGTTAATTTGGGTCCATAGAAAAGCAGGTCCATTCACTTCCCTCATGCACACCTCGGCATCTCTGCTCAGCCTCCATCCCTCTGCCTCTCTGTGTCTTTCCAAAGCCTTTTGCTGGGTTTCTCTCTCTCTCTCTCTCTCTCTCTCTCTCTCTCTCTCTCTCCCCTAGAAGAGGGACTGGCTCCTGATCCATAAATGATTGGTCAAAGGATTTGCATGAGGAAGCAGAAATTAATGATTCTTTTCTGTGGCTTGTATTCTTTTCTTTCCTCCGCGCACCCACCCACACGCACCCACCCCCAGCAGCCCAATTCCAACCGAAACCCACCCACTCCCAACCTGTAATTGTAGGTTTAGAAATGAGATTACATTATAGAGCCGTGGAAAGGGTCCTCGGAGGGACTGCAATGCATTCTCTCCGCTCCTGAGGCTTAAGACCTCGCTAATCGTTTAAAGCATTTCCTAAGAGTCTCTCTCTCTTTGCTTTCCACGTTAATGACTAAACAAAGATTAGGCTCCTTGCCCTGAGAGCTTTCTTGGCAGGGCGAGCGAGGAGGAGGGTGGGAGAAAGAAGCCTGACCTTATCCATCTGTGGTACCTTCTATGAAGGAATTCATTCGTTCCCAATGAAATTCTGTTAAGCACATTTTCCTTTATACACATTTCCCATAGGAATGCATTGAAAACAGAGTGATCCCATTTTTATGTTGTACGGATTCGCCCCATAGGCCATTCTGTTCAGCAAATTTCCCCTCTCTCCGGAATTTGTTGTGTTGTACAGATTTTATGTTATACAAACCATTTGTTATACAAGGGTTCCCTGTAATTCATTCCAAATGAAATTCTGTTAGGCAAATTTTTCTTTATACAAATTTCCCATAGGAATGCATTGAAAATGGAGTAATCCCCAATCGTGACCATTTTTATGTTGTACGGATTCGCCCCATAGGCGATTTTGTTAAGCAAATTTCCCCTATCTCTGGAATTTTACACACACACACACACACACACACACACACACACACACACACACACACACACACACACACACACACACACACACACACACACACAAGGTTTCAGAGAGTTCTAAAATGTCAGGGTTGATGAGGTGGATCGGGAGTTCCTTTTTAAAAAATCAGCTTGAACCTTATTTGTTTCTTCTTGCATCTGAATGTCTGCAGAGCCCAGAACCTTGTGACCGTTGTAAACCTCCTGGAGAACGGAGTTGTGCCAAAAAAAGAAAAAGAAAAAAGAAATAAAAAGGAAATGGAAAAAGAGCCATTGAAAGGACAGCATCCTATTGAGCTCGTGCACCGTGGAAAAGTCATGTCACCTGGGATCAAGAGTGTCATTGGTGCACACACAGAAGGCAAGTTTCCTTCATGGGAATCTTTTTTTTTTGTTTCTAGTTAGTTTATTGATTTCACACAGTATAAACAAACAAAACAAGCAATTACTCCAATACTGCATTCCATAAAGTAAAGAGGGAGAGGGAAAACCAATTTACAATATTAACACAAACAAAATCTGTGGTGGACACTACCTGTCCACTTATCTATTACTAATAGATCACCCGGAATCCACAGAAAAGAGATTACACTTTCTACTGCTGCAGACACAAGTCCTGGCCGAGGATTGACAATTGCTGGATCTCAGCAGAATTAACACACCAAGTGGAAGAAATTGAAATATTACCAAATGCATATGCAGACCACAACCCAATAACAATGACATTGGGACAATCAAGAAGAAAAGGAGGATGGAGATTAAATACTCATCTGATGAGAGAGGAAACTTTTATAACCAAAATGAAAAATGAATTAGATCTCTTCTTCCAAATGAACAAACCCCAAGATACAGAAATGATAACCATTTGGGACGCAGGGAAGTCCTATTCCAGAGGGTTAGCAATACAATACAATGCACAAAAGAGGAAAGAAAGGAAGAAGCAATATCAAGATCTCCTAGCATCCTTAAAGGAGGATGAACAGGAGCTTCATGGGAATCATCACCTCTGCCATAGCATCATCTGATGCAATTACGGTGGTGGTGGGGGGGGGGTTCTGCTCAGCAGAAGGTCCACCGGCCAGTGGTAATTAACTCAGGGAATAGCAATCGTGCTGATGAAAAGGACTAGTCACTAAACACTTTGGGAGAAGCCGCTGCGGCTTCTATAGAATGGCTTCCAAGTGGGTGCATAATATCAGGAAGCCGTTATGCAGAGGAAAAGGATGAATGGAGATCTGGCAGTAACAATCTACAAGGTTAGAAAGGCAACATCCAGATAAGGCATCTGCCGGTAGCCCAGTGTGTCTTCATTTGTGTAGATCCCTTATCATATCCCAGGTCACTCCGTTGCAAACAACATTTCTATCTCTGGGACAGAAGCAGACATCTACTCACTGCCAAGAATGCCTGTGCAATAAATATTATATCAAGCCATAGCATTTTCCCCATGCATGCACACACACACACACACACACACAGACACACACACACACACACACACAGACACACACACACACACACACACACACACACACACACACACACACACACACACACACACACACACACACACTTCAGGGCACAGGCAGTCTTGTAGAAGAATTGGTGAGGATATTCTCAGCACACCTTGAATGTAATTCTCAATCTCCATGGTGTCTGCAATTGGAAGGGGTGTTTCTTTGCGACATAAAGAAGATCTCTATATCTCCTCACTGGCTTTCCTCCACCTGCTGACGTACAAATGTAGCACCTCTTTGTTTGGGCGTTGGTTGGTAGAAGGTAAACACGGGCTTCATTTGCATAGGCAGAACAGCTCTGCCAGGAGTGATATCCTGGTTTGTGATCTGTATCATACCATTGATCCCAAACCAGCACCTAACGTCAGTGTGGGTGAAAATGAGCAGGCACTGAATCCAGACCAAGGAAAAAGTCATGGATTGATAGAGTCAGACAAGCCCTCAGAGGTTTCCTCATTCAGCCTTTTGCTTGTATGCCAAATGTAGGTTCTAGCTCTTTGGGAGACGAGACAGCTGACGAAACTGTTCCAGGGGCTACCATGACAGATGTAACTTTCTTAAGCAATCCGATCCACCGAGAAAGGGCTGTCTGGGAAGCAGAACTGAAGTTATCATGATCAGGTCCCGGGACGAGATGCCCAGGATTAGATCCTGGGCAGTTTAAAAGCATCCAAGGATTGGACTAGCAAGAAATGAAGAATACTCTGGGACAAGCACATCTGGAAGCTACTGGGGTTTTAAGGGAAGTCCATCTTCTCAGGTTGACATGGAGAGGATCATTCATGGCTAAGGCACCCTTTCCTGTTTTCAGCATCCAAAGCATCAGCTTGTCATCCTAAGGTCACTTCTTTGGCAACCTTTTTACAGCCCATGTTTCCTCCAAGCAGACATTCAGACTCCAGCCGATGAAACTCCAGGGAATAAACGGTACTGCTAGGGAAGAAGGTGTGTCTCGTGTTACATACGACCAACTGTGTTTCTTCCATCTATCTTCTTCTCATCTATGATGAGATGAAGATGCAACATTCGCCTTAACAGGGTTAAAAATCACAAAAACTCATGTATTGTATGAGAGAAAGAGAGATATTTAGAGATCTGTAAAGGCATTCCCTATTCTTGCATTTTATTTTATTTTTGTATTCCATTTTGTTTGGACCACACAGCTGTGCCTCTCGACTTTCTGTGTTTAAGAAAGCCGGTGCTCATGTAGATGCACTCTGAAACCTGTTTGCCCAGCCTAATACATTGGCTATTGTCCCGTTTTGTAAAAACCCTGGAAAATATGTATTTTCTCTGCCAAACCTGAAGACTAATGGGTGTGTGTGTGCCACAATATCCTTCCTTTTCTTCTGCAACCTCAAGACAATGTGTGCAGTAACCTCATGTCTATCATGAGGGTTAGGGACTGACCCGACCTGCGATCGTTGAAAATCTGCGATATGTAGATGCAGGTCATGTTGGGCTGGGGAGGGGCGTGGGCGATGATTAAAATGTCTTTAAGCAATAGAGCCAGCTTGTTGCCCTCTCTGAGCCTCACACCACTGATGGACAAAACACATGGGCGACTAATCGATCCATGATAACCCGACAGGTCACAACTTCGAGTTTGTCCTGGGTGCCTGCAAACGCAGCCTGTTTAAAACATTATTCACAGCCAGGGAGGTGATAACAGCCGATTAAGTGAACGATGGAAATGGGGTGGCTGGACAGTGGCAAATCAGAATGGGCTGAGTTTCTGGAAGTCATAGCAAAACAACGTCAGGCATCCAATAATTGGGGAAAGGAATTGGTTGCTGCAATATGTGTGGCCTGCAGGAGAGTCAGGCTGACAAGAAAGGAGCTTCTGTTGTGTTTTGTGAAGCAAGCCCAGTTGAAAGGGCCCCCAGAAAAGATGGGCCCTGTGGGTATCGCATTTTTCTCTGGCTAAAGAGATAAGATGCTGTGTTACCTACTTCACCATCCGGCATCCTGAGCAAAACAATTGTATAAAATAATGGGATTTGTACCAAGACTTGATAAAAAAAAAGATAAAGGTTCCCCCCGCATATGCATGCTAGTCATGTCCGACTCTAGGGGCGGTGCTTGTCTCCGTTTTCAAGCCAAAGAGCCAGTGTTGTGCAAGTCCGCGGCCATGTGGCCGGCGTGGCTGAACGCATTTCTGTGCACGGAACACTGTTTACCTTCCTGCTTTTTATGGCGATACCTATTTATCTACTTGCCTTTACATGCTTTCGAACATTTACATGCTTTCGAACTGGTACCTATTTTGTCTATTTGTGGTACCTATTTATCTACTTGCCTTTACATGCTTTCGAACATATACATGCTTTCGAACTGCTCGGTGTGCTCTGCTTTTAGTGCAGTGAATACGCTTTTCCCCGTAAACAGAACAGGCTGGGGAGGGTTCCTCTTCAGTCGAAAGCCCTGAGTGGGAGGTGAGCAAGTGGATTTGAAAGGACTGTTCTCGCTTTCTCTGTTCCCTTGCCCTGCACCCTTCTTCTGGCTTAATTAAACAAAGCAAGGCCAGAAAAAGAGAAAACAAGGAAAGCAATAAACCCTTCTCTTTCTGGGAATCTTCCCACATTGCCTCATCTCTGAAATATTCAAGGGTTTTGTTTTTGCAGTGAAAAAAAAAGAAGGAAGAAAGAAAGAAAATCACAGGATGGGAGCATTTCAAACTCAGCTTATTTATTGCAATGCACCAGATTTGTTTTGTTTTAAATTTTATTTTCTGCTCCTGTTTGCCAAACAGAGGGACATTTCTGCTCACTTACGGCTTGGGTGGGGTGGGGTGGGGTGGGGGAGTGGGCAGGGCAGGGCAGGCATTAAGCCTGTTAAAATGATAAAGTGTGGAACTCCATGAGACAGGCAGTCATTTAACTCCAGGAAAGACAGATCGTTCTGTACATCACGCAGGCAGACACGCAGCTGCTACAACCTGCATTGCACCAAAAACCGCTTGCCTTAATGCCCCCACTGGAATATTCAAGGTTAAGACAAGGCATTACCCTTCCCTCCAGGTGGAACAATCAAAGCTGAAATCAAGGATTATTTTAAAACAAACTGTTCTAGGGGCTGGAGGGTTGGGGGAGGGGGATTCTCTTTTTGGAATCATTAAAGGTGTCCAAGATCTCTGAGCCATTGGCCACTGAAAGGGTTGGGTGGGTATTCTGGGACAATTAGTCTCCAAAGCAGGAGCTGAAATAAAATAGCTCGGCTGTTTAGGTAAGATTGGGAGTTCAATTCCTCTCTGTGCCTCCTGGATAGGATCTGGTCTGGAAGACCTCCTATACCAATGACGGTGAACTTTTTAGAGACTGAGTGCCCAAACTGTGATTCAAAACCCACTAATTTTGCGCAAAGTTCCAATACAGTGATTTAACTTGAATACAGGTGGCAGTAAAGGGACAGTGTTGGGTGCCCACAGGAAGAGCTCTGGGTGCCACCTTTGGCACCCGTGCCATAGGTTCGCCAACACTGTCCTATATGGTCCCTGCCAGCTCTGTAGTTCTAACAGTTGAAAACAACTGTTTTCCAAGTGCTGTCTGGAAAAAGTAACTTGAAAGTAAGTGAGAAGTAATTAGTTTGCATCTCAACATAGCCATAGGGGAAGATTTCTATGACATGCCAGTTTTTTTTTCTGCAGCCTGTTTGAATTCATGCATCCATCCATCCATCCATCCATCCATCCATCCATCCATCCATCCATCCATCCATCCATCCATCCATCCATCCCCTTTATGTTCTGCCCATTTAGTGCATGACTCTGGGCAGCCGACTATAATTAAAATACCATGACCCCATGCTACTCATAAAACATAAACAGAGAACTAAGAACCATTAAAACCAGGGATACCCCTAAAATGAAGGAAACCTGGATGGCGAATTGAAATCAATTCCAACTCGATAAATGGACCCAGGAAGATGTTACAGGTGTAAGATGTTTCAAAAGGCTTCTTTGAGCAGGGAGGGAGTGGGCCTGGCATATATCTACAGGTAACACATTCCTTAGTGTTGTGGCCACCACCGAGAAGGCCCAGTTGATGGTAGGAATCTTCTGAGCATCTCTAGTGATAGCCATTCACAAATGCAACATCTAGCTGTTCTGGGTTGACAATCTTTGGGAGAGACCCTCCAGCAGGTAACAAGGTCCCAAATGGTCAAGGGCTTTATCAGTGGGTTTGGACATGTTTATGAGTAATCTGGGGAAAGAGTCTGGATTATTCATAAATATGCTTAAACCTGCTTGTGGGTTGCAGAGAAAATGTGAAATGTCAGAGAAGACTGATGAAGCTGTGTGGATGAGCAGCGAAATGTTTCTATCTCTCAAGAAAAAGAAGTCCAGTAGCCATGACTCAACTTCCAGATAAACACAACTGGATGACTGAGAAATATCAGGCATGTCCATACTTCAGCCCTCCAGATGTTTTGGACCACCACTCCCACAGTCCTTTGACACGGGCAACTTAAACTTAGAATTCTGGGAGTTCAGGTCCAAAACATCAAGGGCTGAAGTTTGGACATGCCTATGCTAGACCATAAATATGTGACTGCCAAGGTGTACAAAATCTAACAATTTCAGTTTCTTCAGTGTTGACATTAATGTTATGTGGTTCTAGGCATGAGTATTGTCTTAATGTTCAACTGTAGTCCTGCGTTGGCACTTTCTATTTTCATAATGGTTCTACAGTGCTCCTGCTCCCCATCTCTGGGACATCATGATGTCTTTGCTTCAGCAGGCTTCGCTTATAGCCTTAAAGCATGCAAAATGAGGCTACAAGCTTGTGCCTTGAAAAACAACCACAGAAAGTGACAATTCTTGGACTGTCCAGTGTAAATGCTACATTCCCTCCTACCTTGGCCACAAAGGACTGAAAGCTGTTCGAGTGAAAGGGAGGCCAAGATCAAAGCATTCTCGTCCCGGGAGGAAGTTTGTTGTGTGTTGATGTTGGTCGCAGTCACGTGGTCTTCTTGCGGTTCTGTGCCTGTTCCTGTGTACTCACGGGCATGGATTATACCGGCATGACTGTTACCGCACGTCCTCGTTCTCTGATAAAATGTGAAATTCCATGCCTTTGTTCTCCATTTTGTTTTCGGCCTGACCTTCCTTTTTTCAATGTTTCGATTCTCCACAGTCTTGCCTTCAATGCATTATGGAGCTAAGTTTGAGGCATTTGTCTTTTAATCTCTCTGCACTGTGTTGCTGACTCCATAGGGAATGTACTGGCACATGGCACTTCGCACTCCGGCCACTAAATGGAGAATGGCACATTGCATGAAGAGCCTTGCCTCATGGCCACTCATCTCGGAACGAGAAGCGTGACGAGCAGATTCGTGAGGCCAGGGAGGGGAATCTCTCATTCTGCTTAATTCACAGTTCAGGGGGCGTGGTCAGGACGAAGTCCCCTCATCCCACAATGGATGTGCGGTTAGATTACTTCATACCGGTCCCAAGCAGGACCGCAAACAGCGATGAGATGGACGTGAAGTATCAGCCATAATGGCTCTACCCCTTAAACAAAACCTTTCACTTCTACTTTTGCTAGAAACGGTTCTCCTTGTGAGATGACCCCATAAGAAATCACTTAACAGCTGAATAAATGGTTGCAGTCCATGTGTTCTGCTGGAATTCTTTATCATGTTCTGGGATCTAACTGTATCAGACTGAGATAGGGGAACATTTGCAAAAAAAAAAAAAAGGTGGGGATGGTGGTGTGTGGTGGTGGTGGTCAACAAATTTGTCTTGGTTGTTAAGAGGCAAGGCTATCCCCCACCCCCCACGAATATTCCTGAAGTCACAGCAATGGCCCACAGGATTCGAAACGCTCCAGAAACAGGCTCCTAGCTGTTGTTGGTTTATGTTGTTTTTTTAAATGCTAATAAAATCCTAACTGGATCAAATTCAGTATTCAAAAGCACATTCTTCCCAAATGTTTTATATGCACGTAAAACTTCACAGAGACAATGCTTAACATTACGATCTTAACTGTTTGCACTTTGGAAGCAGCGCAAGGTTGGGGAAATGCAGCCCATCTGGTCCTAGGCAATAAAAAATTGATTATTGTGTGTGCGCGTGCGCGTGTGTTTATGCACAAAAAATGCACGTGCTCATCTCCTTAGGGTTTGCATGACTCGGCTATGCATGTTTCTCATTGTGGAATCACAAAGCAGGGGCTGGCCAGTTCTAATATAATTGGTATTGCTATCTGAAATTAATGTTTTCATTGGATTCTTGTCCACACACTGCACGTTCCTGCAGAGCTTAGAGGAGCTCTTTTTTTGGACAACAACCCCCAGAATCCTCCAGACACTTACTCAACTGCCCCCAAGTGATCGCCTGCCTGAGGTAAATGCTTCTCTCCTATTAATTACTAGGTTAGCTCAGCTCAAAATCAACCAGGAGAAGAGGTGGTGGAACATTTTTCTCTTCCTGAAAGAACCCTAATTCTTAAAACGGTCCAAAATCCACCATGAAGCGAGAAAGGCCCAAAGTCTTCTGCTTTTAGCATTGCTTATAGGATGCAAGGGAGGCGCGTGGTGGCTCAGCAGACTAAGGCTCTGCAAACTGTCGGCTGCAAAGTGGGCAGCTCAGCGGTTCGAATCCCGGGTGGCATGCAGTGGAGCAAGTACCCACTGATAACCCCAGCTTCTGCCAATCTAGCAGTTCGAAAGCATGCAAATTCAAGTAGATAAATAGGTACCGCTATAAAAAGTGGGAGGGTAAAGCAGCGTTTCCTTGCAGCCATGCCAGCCACATGGCCATGGACTTGTACCACACTGGCTCTTTGGTTTGAATACGGAGATGAGCACGGCCCCTAGAGTCAGACACGACTCACACGCATGTGCGGGGGGAACCTTTACCTTTATATAGGATGCAATAGGCCCTTATAGGACGTGGTTGTGTTTAGGGTCCATCAGAAATGATTGGTAGCCAAACGGGCCTGGGAGCAGGAGTATTGGCTTCAGCTAACATGGCTTTTTCTCTTGCCACCCACACCCACCCTGCAGTTGCTACAGAAACATCCTGAACTAATTAGCCCTCTGGCATTTCTTAATGAATGCTAATAAACACCTCATGGGCGTCATGAGCAAACAGGCCCCAGACACTCAGTAGGAAGGCCAGAGGAAGGCAAGAGCAGCTGAAGAGCTGGACTCAGTGGTCTTTTCGTCCCCTTCCAACTCTTGGCTTTTTGTGGCCAAAAATAAATAAATCCTGAAACAGAACCAGGACAACACAAATCTTTACTTTGCCTTCTTTATCCCGTTGAAAATGGGCTGCTGATGAAGCCTTCACGGTGAATTCAACCCCGGGCAGTTTCTCGACTGGCTGTTTAAGAGGAAGCCAAGAAAAGTGTTTTTATATAACTGACATAGCGCATCAGCGATAATCTACTGATGACAATTTTTTTTAAAAAAAAAAAACCACTTCCCCTGCCCTCTGCTGACCAGGGGAAGTGATTAAACTTGCCAATATCCTGAAATGGCTTGCTTATTAAGACGGGAAAATTGAAAGAGGAAGACTTATTTTGTAAAAAGGTTCCAGTGACCCCGCCTGTAACAGAAAAACAGAAGATTCTTGACAGGGGCAGACAAGTATAGGTCAGAGTGCTCTGGGAGCAGGCTGGTGCATGCTAGCAAGATATTGTCTGATCCCTTTCTTTAAGACTGAGCCAGCTGGTGCTGTGCTGGCCAGGGTTTCTGGGAGTTGCAGTCCAAGAACTGGGTGACCCAAGATTGGGAACCATTTCACTGGAGAATTCCAGATTATCCTACCCATTTGTGTTTGTTTTCCATGGCTTCAGAGACTAGGACTCGGGGCAATGGTTTCAAACTACAGGAAAAGAGATTCAATTTAAACATTAGGAATAACTTCCTAATGGTTAGAGCTGTTCGGCAGTGGAATGTGCTGCCACAAAGGAGGGTGGTGGAGTCTCCTTCCTTGGAGGTTTTTAAGCAGAGGCTGGATGGCCATCTGTTGAGAGTCCTGTGATGGGGGTTCCTGCATGGCAGGGAGTTGGACTAGATGGCCCTTGAGGTCTCTTCCAACTCTATGATTCTATGATTCTATGATTCTATGATTCTGTGAATTAGGTACAGCAGCAAGCCTCCCAGTTCACAAAGAATAAATCTTGCAAGGAATATAAACTGTGAGTCACAACATTTAAAAAAAAATACCAAACAGTTTCTGTGGCTTCTGGCTCTTGTTAATAATCTGTAGGCAAATGTCCAGCTTGCGCCCATCATCATGCTTCGTTGGTTGTGTGATCATCCTCCAGTAACAGAAATGCCCCGGTTGCTGTAAGAATACTTGATCACTTCCATAATGTGAAGAACACTCTGGTTCTCATGTATAGTACTTATAACTCTGCCCTGAGCAATTAAAAAAAACGCAGAAGTGATGCACAGGAAAAGAAGAAAATTAAATCTTGCAGCGATATATACTTGGGTAGCTTTTTTGGCAGGCCTGGGATGGACGAACCGTGAAACGAGACGTAGGTTCTCTTAAAACGACTCCAGGTGAATTTTCATCCCACATCCTTTGTCATCTTCAACAGGAGGAGTTAGCGATTATTTTTTCACTTCCCTCTCCCGCGTTGGGGATTTCAAAGGGCCTTGAGACAGAGAACATCTGGATCCAGTTCTCTGGGATTTGCTAATGTAACCACCCCTTGAGAGTGACACCCACTTACTTTCAAAAGTTACTTTTAAAGGGCATTTTGAGGGAAGGCCACCGAATTCCTCAATTCTCCGTTTCCACCTTCATCTTGGGTTTCGAACCATAAAGAGACGTACCACCTGCCTGCTGTTCCCCTCCCTCCGATGCCGTCACTCCTGGAGTCTGAAGCAAAAGGAATTTAATCTCACCACAAGCCTGCTGCTCCAGCCCTGCTGGATCTGAATGCCTAGACAGCTTTTGGATAACGGCTGTCAGAAGGCGCAGATGGGCTGTTCCATCAAAGAGATAAAGGCTGTGATCGAAACAAGGGAGCCTGCACAACCATCACCTTCAGCTTGATGGACTTGGAAGAGTGGCTCTGCTCAATGTCCAACACAAGTAGGAGAAACCATCCTGCATGAAATGTTTGCATTCTTGGAGGGGCTGACCTGGCCACCGAACCCAAGGAAGCAAGCGGTAGGGATGTCAAAATTCCAAAGAGAGCAGCCGTCCCAGCTGTGTAATCTCTTGAAGAGACAGATCTTCTGCTTGGTCCAGTTTGGAGAAAAGCCCACAGCAGATCCAATCACACATTGAGGGAAAATGGTTCTTTCATCCTTAAGGGTATTTTCTTTCTAAACACCCAGTTTCTTCAAAGCTCCATTCCTGGGAAACTGGGTTTATAAATTAAGCCTGTCCTTCCCTCCTGGTGATCCATCGCATAACGAAAGACTGCTAGTGGACAAAACCTCCCTCGTTGCCCCTGTTCCAAGAAAAAGGTAAACTAAATTAATGGGATAAAAGGGGGGGGAATGGAACCATGTGCATAAAATAAACAAGCCCAAACAAAACAGCCCGCCAGTTCAAGATACTTGAAATAAGCTCAAATTTAAATCTCCTTTAATGGGTTTATTCAGGACCAATTGCGAATTCAACCCAATTCAATCTCTTGGTCGAGGAATACGGTAACCCATGTGCCACCACAGAGAAGGCCCTTCATTCCTGCCAACCCCAACAGAGCCGTGACACACATAGAACAAACTCTTCAGCAAACGACTACAGTAAAAGCAAGGTAATCTTCAGTGTATCCTCCTGATGCGTCAAAGCGTTAAAGGGGTTGATGATCATGACACCCTGCATTGTGCTGAGACACAAAAAAAGCCATGCATACTTCAGAATTTTCTCCTTCCTTGACAAAATGAGCACATTCTTATCAATAGTTTGTTGCTCCTGTTCATTCCTGCCCAAGAGAGGAGCGGTGATTCCCCTCAGCAACAGCAGAAGAAGAAAGGTATGTTACTGGAGATGAAGGGGAGGTTGTATTTTGCATGATAGAAAAAAAACATGTATTTTTGAGCAAACTGCAAGAGATTTTAGACCTTAAAAAACCTCAGGTTCTTCTTGTTGTTGTTGCTGCTGTTTAAGGACCAAAATCTTGCAATTTTGTCCAGCAGGACAAACACTTTTTGTTGTCTCTGGCATGAATAAAGTACAGTAGGACCCCAGTATCTGCTGGGGATTGGTTCCAAGCCTTCCTGTGGATAATGAAACCCGTGGATAAGAAAGAATACAAAATGTCCCTAAAACTGCTGTTTTGTGATAGTGACTTGCTCCGCAGATGCTGTTTTATGACAGTAGCTTGCTTTACAGCTGCTCTTTGTGACAGTAGCATGCTTTCAGCTGCTGAATTATTCATTTATTTATTTATTTTCCTCTGCCAACCGTGGATAAATGAATCAGTGGAAATGGGGGTCCTCCTGCATCTGAGGCTACACATTTTCAGAAACAAGCCAGCACCTGGTAAGGCTGAGGCCACAACAGCGGCTGCCAACCAACGGCCCAGGGAAGTATCTATCCTGCATTACCTGTGCTGTCCTATTGCGTACACCTAGTCTGTGTGGGGTGCCAGTGGGGGCTCCAAATGGGTCAGACGTGTGTCCCTCACATCCTTGGCAGCGCTCGGGATTCCCACACAGCGATGCTCCCGCCCTCCCCGAGACCACGGGGCTTTGCTGGCAGGTGAAGCGCTTGCCGGGGGAGCAAACCATTTGGAAACAGCCGTCGTCAAGTGGTGGCCGATGAATCAGCTGACTACGCCAGTTCAAAACTTGCCCGCTTACATGGACAGATGGGCCGCCTATGAAGTCGGTCGGGAGCTTCGGAATCAGTAGCCAGGCGGCCTCCTCGCTCTGAGTGAAAAACCCCCTGGAACACAAATCAGAAAGGAATGTGGTTCGTTCCCAAGGCGCTGCTTAAAAGAGCCTGCAATAAACTGCGCTTTTCTTAAGGACCCCGAGTGGCGATGCTAGGGTTTATTAACACCATGTTAGAAGGGAAAACCACATGACAGAGGCATGTTCTTTGGGTTCTCTATAAGGATTCGTCTTTGGGAACACAGCCATATCTCCCCGTAGACAAGGAGATTCAGATGATGCAATGGCAGGAGTTGTTTTGTTTTCCTCGGGGACAGCAGCGGGATTTTGCATGGCTTCATTTTGCAAAGCTGCTGAGTAGAGATGGGCACGAAACGAACAATTTTTCGTTTCCATTTTCGTTTTTTCGTTTCGTTACATAACGAAACGACAAACAAATTTTGTCTCTAAAATGAAACGAAACAAACAGAAAACGCCGGAAATTTTGCCGTGCGTTTCGTTTTCATTACTGCAATATGAGTGAATTGCTTAAAATCCTAAAAAAATCACAAAAAAATGAAATAAATGGTAACGAAATGGTAACAAAACGAACGAAAACAAAAATGAATTTTTTTCAAAAATTCACAAAAAACGGAAACGAACTGAAACGGACCCTCCAAACGACAAACGACAAATGAAATGCCATTTTTTTTTAATTCGTGCCCATCTCTACTGATCTGTGCGTTGCCACGAGGGTCCTGTGATGCAGCCGGTGCTGAACAGAAGCCCCGTTTATCGGCCTGTCTCCGTCTCCCTTGGCTTTCTCTTTCCCCCCATGCCCCCGTTCTTTTGTTTAATTAAAAAGGTTTCCAAATAAATGCCATTAACCCCAGATCCGGCTTCGATGAGGCCATGTGTGTTTTCTTCCGTTGATAAACACCCTTCAGACTGAAATTCCTTCTGGAACAGACGCCCTGCTTCCTGTTGGCCCACAGGACGGGGTCGCGGGTTTGCCATCTCTGCCCAGAAACCACGTCATCCAGCACCGTTCGCTCTGGGTTCGCTCACTTGATATCAGCCAGATAAGGGGGCTTTTGCCCAGAGGGGGCTCACCACCGTCGGGCGGTGTCCAGTCCGTCAGGCAACCAGCCATGTGTCTTATCCTGCTAAGTGGGGAGAAGAAATGAAATAAGAGGTATGATTGTCCATTCCGTTTGCCAACACAATGCCGGGGGTACACACAGATGGTCCTTTATCTTAGCACACAGTGTGCCTGAGTTTATTTGAAGCACGTAGAAACCCTTCAGTCCTTTCCTTGGTGATTTCCACTACCAACACCCCTTTCTTCTCTTCCTTCTGCCCCTCACCAGTTCACTTCCTCTGGCTGATCTCCTGTATGCTCTATTCTGGTGCTTATTCTGCCTCTTTCTTGACTTAGGGTCTGCCCCCCCCCCTTTACATTCCAGATGACAGGACCTCTTTCTGTCTGTTTGAAGAACTGAAGGCCTGCAGAGAGAAGTAGCACATGAAAATGCCTAGGGGCCCTCTAGAGAAATGTGCGTGGTCAAGACGACTGCAGCTTCCCCATTGCTGGTTAGGAAAAGGTAGACACCTAGTGGCTGGTGATGGCACTGCAGGTTTAGATTTCAACTGTCTAAAATTAATTAACCAATTTAAACAATAAACAAGGGGACATGTAGACTCCAGTAGTGATGTATGGAAGTGAGAGCTGGACTATAAAGAAGGCTGATCACCGCAGAATTGATGCTTTTGAGCTGTGGTGCTGGAGGAGAGTCTTGAGAGTCCCCTGGACTGCAAGGAGATCAAACCTATCCATCCTGAAAGAAATCAACCCCGAATGTTGACTGGAAGGACAGATTTTGAAGCTGAGGCTCCAGGACTTTGGCCACCTCATGAGGAGAGAGGACTCCTTGGAAAAGTCCCTGATGCTGGGAAAGATTGAAGGCAAAAGGAAAAGAGGAAAGCAGAGAATGAGATGGTTGGACAGTATCATCGATGCAACCAATATGGATTTAACCAAACTCCGGGAGGCAGTGGAAGATAGGAAGGCCTGGTGAGCTCTGGTCCATGGGGTCATGAAGAGTCGGACACGACTGAACGACTGAACAACAACATGTAGACTCCTAGAAGTCCCTTAGTATGCATGTTGGAAGTGTTCATGTTTTTATAGATCATACAAGCCAGATAATAATCTTTAGAGAACAACCACTGGATCTAGAAAAAAAGATAGTGGTAGCTGTGCTGGAGTTCTAGAGTGATCGTATGCCCTGTTTTAGGTGGCACAATCCTCCTTTAGGAGATTAGCCAGAGGGGGAGTCCTCAGTTTGAATGTGCCCCCTTTGACGGTTACTTCACATCCTTTCTTGTTCCAAGATTACATTCGTTTCGTGATAACGTCGTTCGCGGTCACATGGTCTTGTCCCGGTTCTGTCCCTGTTTCCGTTTACCCACGGGTGTGATTGATGGTATCGTGATGACTATTACATCACGTCCATGTTTCGTGACAACATCTGTACTTCCCTGCCTTCGTTTCCCCCTCTCTATTTTTGGTCCGACCTTTCGTTTTTCAATATTTCGATTCTCCGTAACTTTGCCTTTCATGCATTAAGCAGCAAGGTTTGAGGTTTTAAGCCTTCTTCCATCTCTGCGATGCATTGTTTACGCCATTGGGATCGTACTGGGGAATGCAACTTCGCACTGCTGCCACTAGATGGAAAATGTGCATGTTGTGTGACGAGCCTTACTTCACAGCCACTTGTCTCTTAACAGGAACCGAGACAAGAGAATTCCCGAGGTCAGGGAGAGGTATGGCTCATCACGCTTAAATCCCAGTTCAGGGGGCGTGTTTGGGACGAACTCCCGCCATCACGCAACAGACGTGCAGTAACATTTTTTCACACCGGTGCCAAGCGGGATGGCAAACCGTGATTAGAGGGATGTGAAGTAGCCATCTTTCTGAAGCCCCTCCTCAGTGACTACCTGGACAGCAGATTCAGTGGTCATAGCCTTTTCACTGCGATGATTACCCTGGGTCCCCGTATGTTCTTGGACTAAAAGTCCCAGAAGCCTTCTTTACTAGCTGGGCTGGCCAGGATATTTGGGAGTTGTAGTCCAAGAACACTTGGTGACCCAACATTGAGAGCCACTGGGCTACAGTAAAATGCTTTTAAATTTTTGTTAGTTATAAAGAAATCATATAAATGGGCATAAGCAGTTTTATGCAGAATGCTGCTCACTGGTTTTTTTCCTTTTGGGGCACTGCTTTAAGTGTTTATCCTATGCTGGACCACAAAGACCTGGATTCAAAGGCACAGTTTGCCATGGAGTTTACTGGTCATTTTATTTATAGCCTGACCTACTTCATGGGGTTCTGATGAGGTTGAAAGGACCCATTCTATTAATACTCCTTTGACCTCCTAAGAAGATGGATAGGGTAGAACTGCGATCCATAAAAGTCACCGGAAAACCTACATGCTTATATTTCATTTCTCTTGGGACAACACGTTTATTTAGAGTCTGTAAAAGCCAGAGAGATAAGCCAGCAGCAAAACGTAATTGCATTCAGCAAAATAGATGGGGGGGGACAGGGGGGCGGTGGCAAGAAGTTACCTAAATAACCTGAAATTTTTCAGGTGACTTGGGCAGCACTTTGGAAGGGGTTGCAGACTAGATTGTAAAGGATAGGATACATTGGTCAACAGCTTCAATTTGTCTCAGAGGGAAAGAGCACCACCCAGAGACCATTTAGGGGAAAACACTTTTTTTTCCCTAAAGAGAGCACCACAGTCTGTAAATGCAGCAAAAAAGAAGCAAATTATAAAATAAAAACTAAAGCTCTTTTGACATCTTAAGGACAACCCGGTTTATTTCATTGCGAAGTTTTGCAGATTACAATCCACTACCTCAGGCACAGGATCCCAAAAGATCACATTGAAATATATTAGCAAATATTCTCCCAGCGTGCTTAAAGGAAAATAAGGAATTGTTGTTTGTTTGACTGGGAGATATTTTTTCTTTGTTGTTTGTTCAACTGGGAGAGATTTTTTTTATCAGACTTGGAATTCAAAGAGTGGCCTGCCTCTCTGCTTAGGGGTTTCTTTCCCTCTCTTTCCCCTACTGGTGGTGGTTGTTTGCTGTTGATCAATTCAGTTGGCTGGTAAATATGAGTGCAGTAAAGAAAGCAGCATGCACAAGTCTTTCATTTCAAGCCACTGTTAAGCAAAGTAACTTGTTTTATTCTATCTCCTACAAACGTCTCAGAGTGAGGACGTTTGGGCCAGTTAGTGAGAAAGGGGTGGACTCAGGGGGGAACTTGTTGACTATTCCCTTCTGTTCTCCTCCATACTTCTACTGTGTTGGAAAAGAAGAAAATTTTTACTAGAAATTTCAAACTCGGCAACAGTGACTCCACCATTTTTTATGACAAGCCTGAAGTGGCTGCATCCAAAGAGGAACAGGTACTCATTCCTTGAATAGTTCTACAGAAAAAGAGGTGAAAAAAGTGGTCCTTTGGATGCACACCCCAGAATCTCTAAACTGACTGGAAATTGTGGGGCTTGTATTCGAAAGAGGAATTATTTCCAGAGCTGACAAAAGTGTCAGTGGCCCCAATATATCCAGTAAGGCTAGGGCTCAAGTGTGTGCCTGCCGTTGTTATGGCTCTCCGAAGTCCAGTGGGGAGGATCTTATGCAGGCAGACAGATTCCCCTGATCTGACAATCCCATTCATTCATTCATTCATTCATTCATTCATTCATTCAATTTATGTATGACCTATTCATTTAAGAAAGAAAGAAAGAAAGAAAGAAAGAAAGAAAGAAAGAAAGAAAGAAAGAAAGAAAGAAAGAAAGAAAGAAAGAAAGAAAGAAAGAAAGAAAGAAAGAAAGAAAGAAATGTCCAGAATTCTGCATTGCTATAGCGCAACAACGCTGTAGCGCTGCACCACCAGCTTTTATCATGGCCTGGGAAAGAACCCTCTCCAGTCACTGGCATTTTAGCTAGGTGGTTATTGAGAATGCCAAGGCAGAATCCATGGAAGGAGAGAGCGTGACAAAACAAAAAATAAGGAAAACAGCATCTTGGGATTCTAGCGCTGCCGCCTGGTAACACATTTTTATTGGAGTTGTATGTCATTGTTATTTGCATTAAAAAAGAAATTATAGCCGCAGAATCATTCAGTGATAGTTAAAAGACTGATTAAAAGAAATTGGAAAAATTCCTGCAAGAAATAAATGGGGCGATAAAAGGGCCGTGTAGGAGAATAAAATGTTCACCTTCTCTGAAGGCAGGGGAATAAACGTGGAGAATGCACAGCAGCACAGAACATCACAGAAGGAAGATCAAGCACCTGAAGAGAGAGGCCAAAAGAAGCAAGACTACAGCATGTCTCAAGGACAAAGTCAAGAGATGGAGGGATCAAGGGCAGCCTAGGTGCTAACGTCATGCCTGGAGGTGCTTTCTTCCAAAAAAGAGAAGAAGAGCAGAAATTGCATATTGAAATGTTAATGTAGTTTTAATATTCAAATGATGTGAATTTTAAGAGCTCACACAGAAGAAGAACAAGATGGTCTGAATGTTATCTCGTTGATCTTGGGGGCTATTCACCTGCAAATACAGCAAGAATATCTGTTCAGACCAGCCATGTGCCAAGGGTGATAAGCAACCCCTGAGATCTGGGGTGCCAAACTTGGGGTGCCAGGCTCTAGGGGTTCAAGGAGCAGAAGCCCTCTGAACCCACCAGGAATTGTTCCTGCTGCCAGAGCTGAATCTTCAGCAAAGAAGCGGCATGTTCCTTGCTTGAAGCCAGTGGTTCTCAACCTGTAGGTCCCCACATGTTCTGGACTACAACTCCCAGAAGCCTCCACCACCTGCTGTGCTGGAAGGGGTTTCTGGGAGTTGCAGTCCAGGAACATTTGGGGAGCCCACCAGTTGAGAACCACTGCAAATTTAAGCCCTCTTGTGCTTGGCTCACATTTCCAGGAGGTATCTGCCTGTAAACAAGGTGCAAGAAAATGCCAGTCTTAAAGATAAATGTGTAGGGTTTTTTTTTTCACTGTTTGTACAGGCGCAGAAGCAAAAGCAAAAAGCAAAGTGTTCTGCATAAGCATAAAGTCTCTGGGTGGTTTACAAAACAGTAAAGGCTACACATTGCCCCCCCCCCCCAGCAAGCTGGGTACTCATTTTACCGACCTCGGAAGGATGGAAGGCTGAGTGAACCTTGAGCCTGCTACCTGGGATTGACGTGAGCACAGTTTTACCTGCAGTACAGGCGTTTAACCACTGCACCACGAGGCTCATGTAAGCAAAAGGAAAGTTTCCTAGTCAATTCTTCAGCAAGGGGTATGCTCTATTCATCCCCCCCCCACACACAAAGACATTGCCGGCGGCGTGTGTGTCTCCATTGTGTCTGACCCTTGGCCACTGAGCCACCGAGAGTTGTAGTCCTAGAAAATAATTTCTCCAAGCTCTGAAAGTGTGGGCTTTGGAGTCAAGCAGCGTCATAAAACATTATAGCAGGCATGTCCAAACTTTGGCTCTCCAGATGTTTTGGACCACAACTCCCAGAATCCTTTGCTTAGATTGCCAATGGCAAAGAATTCTGGGAGTTGTGGTCCAAAACATCAGGAGAGCCAAAGTTTGGACATGCCTGAATTCCAGGATCTCCACCCCTTTGAAAAACAAGAAGGCATTGGTTGTGAAAGTTCCATTGTTGTCATGTGCTGTCAATTTGCCTTCAGCCTATAGCAGCAGTGGCAAACTGTGGGTACTCCAGACATTTTGGACTACAGCTCCCAGAATTCCAAGCCTGTATTGTCAACGACAAAGGGCTGTGGGAACTGTGGTCCAAAATATCTGGCGTGCCGAAGGTTCGCCATCACTGACCTATATAGCGACCCTATGACCGAGCGATCTCCAAAATGTCTTGTCTTCAACAGCCCCGATTATTTAGCCCACGCCCAGTACCATTTGTAGATTCGAATGTGTATGTCGGCCAGGTGGAGGGAAACATTTCCTGCTGCTTCAGGCGGCAAAAAGTCTCAGGTCAGCTGTGATCCCAAGGCAACTGGCAAAGAAGGTTGAATGTTCCTACCAGTGTGAGATCCTGCCACTGAAAAGGGTCTCTGGTTTATAAAGGAAACACATTATTATAAGAATTCATGGATGCAATACAATAACATCGGCTAAAGCTATCATAATACGGATCATCCAATTGTAAACTAATAAACGTTTCAAAGAATCATAGAATCATAGAGTTGGAAGAGACCTCAAGGGCCATCTAGGGCCAACCCCCTGCCATGTTTTCATGTTTTGTTTTCTTGTTTTCATGTTTTCATGTTTTGTTTTAAAACTATGTAACCTGGTGTGACTCTCTCGCAAATACATACAAGTGTCCAGTTAATCTGGTGGTGGCAGTGAGTGGAAACCTGGTGTGTGTAAGCCGCCTCCGTGCAACCCTTTCCCCCTTGGCTGTTAGGTGGAAGCTGCACGGGCTTCCCATCAGCTCAACGCTCCCTGGTCCAGCAACATCCCGGAACGTCCAGACTAGTTAAGCCACCCTGGTCTTGCATGCTGTCAGACTTGAACTGCTGGATTCCCCCTTCCCAACCTCCCTGTCTGGGAAAAATGTAAGAACGGAGCCCCCCCACCACCCCATTCCTCTTAATCAGTACCCTACACAATGTATAGGAGCCATCACCCACCACATTGCAAACTGTCAGCGGGATCACTGCCACCCGGACCCGACTGTTTCCAATTAAAGGTGGCCTTTCTATTCATGCTTTCGGTGGGATTATCTCTGCAGCTGCTCGGACGAAGGCCTTGGGTGTTGTTGTTCTAGAGATCAGGAATTCTGTATCAGTGGGCTTTGACAGCCGTGTTTCTGGAAGTTGTAAGTCTGGCTGAAAGAGCACGGTATCTATTGAGGTCAGGAAGTGTGCATTGGGGCTCCGGCAGTGTCCCACCACACAACCAGGTAGATTCATTTTTTTCCCATCGACAACTCTTGCAATCATGGTCACAACATCTGGACACCATTGCGGTCTTTTGGATGGCCAAGCCCAATGAAGCGTTCCAGTGAACGCAGAAGCTTGCGTACTTTTGCACCATGTTCGATGGCACAGTTTTGAATTTCTGTTAAAATCCCCTTTCGTTATGCGATAGAAATGCAGAGATCTCAAGAGAAAAATAGCTTCTTATTCCCCGGATAGTTTCACTTCTTTCTCGTTAATTTTTCCCCTCCCCCTCAGAGCTGCCGTCTTGCTGATATTTTTTTCGACTATTTGGTGTGTGTGTGTGTGTGTGTGTGTGTGTGTGTGTGTGTGTGTGTGTGTGTGTGGTTGTATTGATTTTATATTGTTTGTCTCATTCTTCTTTGTAAACTGCCCGGAGTTCCCCTGGGAAGATGGGCAGTAAATAAATAAATAAATAAATAAATAAATTGGCATTTCAAGTCTCTATGACTCATGTTAAGACATTTCTCAGAGAAAGACTAAAAATGTTTGATTACTAACAGTTGTGAACAGATCCAAAGTAAACTAAAAAAACATTGTTTTCAACAGATTAAAGAGAGGGGGAAAGAGCACTCAGCAGAGAGGTGGGGTTCTCCTGGAATTCAGAGGCAAAAAGGAATGGTTGGGTAGTGCTGGATAGATTGACAACCACCCCAGCCTAGAAAAGTCCCTCCCAGTCACTCAAACCACAAGCAGCATGCGGGGTTGTAAAAACTCCATCAAAATCAATTCACAGGATTAATACCATTGGCCTTGCTTTCTCTACCCACTTGACTTTCTGTCAGCCCAAACTGCTCTCCGTTCACAAGCCTGGACGTGGTTTTTGGACAGCAGCCAGCTTTTGCCACATACCTGCAATTACAAGATTTGCTCTCTCCAATTAAATGCGTCCGTGGAGAGCGATATATGTTTCCATTTCTCAGCAGCCATGGAGCAGATGTTTGGGTATGACTCAGTTTGACTCTGGCAATCATTTCCTGCCTCATGGGTATTTTAGATTTAATGACATGTGCACGTGCGTGCGCGTGGGTGAATGAATCTGTGAGCAGGGGAAGAACATGGGTTGACCATAGCAAACCAAAATGTTGCAGCCCAGAAACAACTTCATCCTTGCAAGGAGGAAATTCCAAATTGTGGAAAAGGGCCTTTTGCACAAAAGATGGAAATGTTACCTTGGGAAAATATAACTCTCTGCTCAGACAGCTGACGGGGAAAACTAATTCATTTGAAATGTTTTTTTACACACCAGTTACTTTTGCTTTCAAAGCAGCTTTAGCAGCCATTAGCTACTAGAAAGTGCAGGGAGTGTTATGTGTAATTACTTTTAAAAGTACTGTAGCATTTTGAGGTCTCCTTAGTGCAGGGGTTCTCAGCTTCTTTTAACTCATGATTTATAATAGCCAAGTAAACTGAGACCTGCCCACCATAATTGCACAAAAAAGGATTCTTAATAGGGTAAAGTCAACTCATCTCAAAAAAGCCTGTTTCTCATACATACATCTACATGTGCAAAATGCAAACAAAACAAGACAAAACCACATGCCTCCTTGAAGACTTTTATATTTGAATGTGAGTTAGCCATTAAGATGGCACATGGTGTTTGTCTTGTTTTGTACCTTTGGATTTTGCCTGATATGCTTCAACAGACTAACAAAACTACCTCTTCTAAAATGATGTATATACTGAAAGTTCCAGGTCTCTTCATCACCAAAGAAGTAGTTACTGCATGTGATTTTGGATTGATTGATTGATTGATTGATTGATTGATTGATTGATTGACTGACTGACTGACTGACTGACTGACTGACTGACTGATTGACTGGATGTGCACTACTGCTTTGACTGCATTTTGAGCACTACTTGTGTTTTCTGTTTTTGTACAGTATTTTCAGTTTCTCAAGAGTGGTGTTAGGCTATATATATTATGGGGCGAATCCGTACAACATAAACATGGTCGTGATTGGGGATTACTCCATTTTCAATGCGTTCCTATGGGAAATTTGTATAAAGGAAAATTTGCTTAACATAATTACATTTAATTTCATATAAATTCCTTTATACAAGGTACCCATTTGTCTGTGTGTGTGTGTGTGTGTGTGTGTGTGTGTGTGTGTGTGTGTGTGTGTACACTCACACTTCTAACTTTAATACTGTCTTTTCATGATGAAAGATGCCTATTGATTTTAGCTTCAAATATTGTCTTTTAATGGTGTTAACCATTGTTTTCATCTTTAAATGGTGTCCTCCAGTACTGTAAGCCACCTTGAGCCCTTTCCAAGGAGAAAAGCTGGATGGAAAAAAATGTATTTGTAATAAATATTACAAATATTTTAATGAATCCATTCGCTCTTCCATTGTTTTTGTTCGCTGCTTTTTTCAGATACTGTACAACAGACCAAAAGGCGTGCAGGCATTCAGAGAAAGGGCTGGTAATGGGGTCCGCTTCCGCTAAAGGAAGGCAGAAGGGGAGAGCCAGCCAGGCCTAAGAGCACAAAGGAGTCTCCACTTGCTCGCAAGCCTCTAAAAAAACCAGCCGTGCACGTTCGTGTGAATGCCACGGCGTCGCCTTGACCCGGGTCAGGCTTCCTCCCAAGGGCGGGGCGTCGCTCCCCTTCCCCCAACAACTTCGGGGCATCAACCCCGGAAGCGACCCGCCCACACACCACTCTAACCCTTGCATAGCTCTACGTCGCGCCGCCCAGCCAATCACCGCCTGCAGCGCCGCCCCGGGACCAGGAAGACGGCGCTCGCTTTACGGCCGCCGTAAAGTGGTGGTGGGGAGGAGGCGCCGTAAAGCGAGCGCTGGGAGTGGAGGAGGGAAGGAGGTGCCGCCGCCGCAGCAGCAGCAGCAGCAGGAGGAGGAGCCGTCGTAGCGGAGGGGGGCTCCGGCTCGGCCCGTAAGTTATGGTTGGGGGGGGGGAGAGAGGGAGGGAGCGAAGAGGAGCGTTGCTTAGGAACGGAAGGCCCCGGGGGGGGGTGGGGGAGGGGAAGTGGGGGGCCGGGAGGGGCGACAGCGTGGCTAGTAGGGCGGAAAATGGGGTGCGGGGAGGAGGAGGGGGGGGCTAGAAAGAAAGGCGGCAGTCTGGGTGGGGGGTGGGGGGGCAAGTGTGGTTTGTGGGGGTTTCAAAATGGGGGATGGGGGGCGGGGTGACTAAGGGGGGGAGGGGGGTCGAGGAGGGTGCCTTAAATTATTGTCTTGTTTGGTTTAATGTCATTTTAATTTTATTGGTTTTTTATTTATGTACAAGTGGCACCTTGTATAAAGGAATTGAGATAAGATAAGATCAATCTTTATTGATCCCACATCTGGAGAAATTGACTTGTTAATTAATTCGTTCCAAATGAAATTATGACAAGCAAATTTTCCTTTCTACAAATGTCCCATAGGAATGCATTGAAAATGGAGTAATCCTATTTTTATTTTATTTATTTATTTATTTATTTATTATTGGACTTATATACCTCCCGTCTTCCTGGAAGAACTCCGGGCGGTTTACAACATAAGAAATACTAATAACAGCTATTAAATAAGCAGTTAAACAGTTTAAAAACAGTTGTTTTGATTTGCCCCATAGGTGATTCTGGGAAGCCAATTTCCCCCTCTCTCCAGAATTTTTTATGTTGTACAGATTTTGTGTTATACAAACTGTTTGTTATACGAGGGTCCACTATATTTACTTACTTATTTGACCGTTATTTACTTATTTACTTATTGACCGTTGGCCGCACCATCTGGCCAACAGTCACTCTGGGTGGTTAAACCTGGAGGGAGGGGGTGAGTTGATTTGGGGGAGGAGACCTGACCTGGGGGGGGGTGTCCCTGAAAGCCCCTTGAGCAGATATCCAGAAGGAGAGGAGACTGTGGATCCTTCTCCTCCCACTCTCACTCAGAGCCTACCTCGCAGGGCTGTCAGAAAGATCGAAGGGGAACTGAGTGGCAGTCAGCGGCTTTGGACCCTCTGGGACTGTGTTGGCAAACCTATGGCGTGCGTGCCAAAGGTGGCCCTCGGAGCCTTTTCTGTGGGCACCCGACCTCGCCCCTTCGCAGCCACCTATATACAGGTTAAATCGCTGTACAGTATTGGCACTTTGTGAAAAAATGAGTGGGTTTTGAATCGCAGTTTGGGCACCCGGTCTCTAAAAGGTTCGCCATCACTGCTCTGGGAGAAGTGAGGGATGGGCACAGTTTGAGACCCAAGTGACCTAAAAGGCACAATTAACTACAAGGTTTTATATATATTTGTGACGCTTTTGTGCCGGTGAGCTAGCCTTCACAGCAGTCCTGTAAGGCTGGAATAGAGAAGTCTGTTCAACGCTGAATATGTATATGTAAGAGCCACTGGGGTGAAGAGCCGTGGTTCCCAATCCAGATGTCTGAGGGCAGTGGTGGCAAACCTTTGGCACTCCAGATGTTTTGGACCACAACTCCCAGAATTCCGGGCCTAGATTGCCAATGACAAAGGACTGTGGGAGTTGTGGTCCAAAATATCTGGAGTGTCAAAGGTTCGCCACCACTGTCGTAGGGTTAAATATGATAGAAATCCTGGCCAATGCAGCTGATGATGAGTTCTCTTGGGAGTTTTAGCCCAAGCACAGCCAGGGACCCACGTTTGGGCACCACTGATATTTATTTATTTGTTTTTAGTTTTATATACCACACTGATTTTCCCAAGGAACTCTGGGTGGTGTACAAGCAAAGTGAACAACAATTAAAAACACCCCAATACAAATCAAAAAGAAACATGCCAAAAGAAAAAAAAAGAATCCAGCAAGAGGCACAAACAAAAACTGATGTAGTGTTGGGGTGTTGAGACCTGGGAACATTCAGCCACAGAAATTTACCAGGGGGAGGGTATTGGTAAAAACCACTTCCTAAATGTCTCCCATAACCTCATGAACCCTGCTAAGTTTGCCATAACTTGGAAATGACTTGACAGGCACGTGACAGCAATTACATGACACCTTATAGAGTTCACTGCCCTTGGCACATGTTGTCTTTTGAACTAAATTGCCTGGCCAGAATCAATACAAGGTCCTTTGTAATCTAGATTGGTAGTTTTATCTCGAATTGTGCAGATGGTGCTGAGATTAGAGGTAGGAATGGCTTGCCCAAGTTCCAATCCTTGGGTTGAGGAAAGCTTGACCACGTCCCTGTTGGGTTCGAAGTTGCTTTTCTGACAGCTTGGCATGATTGTGCTCTCTTTAGTATTTCTGTTGTGAGAAGAGACAGGTTGACTTGAAGACGGTGTCTTGCTGTTACACAAGAATGTTACGCGTTGAATCATTTTCATTAGCCTTTTTTTTTCCTGTAGGAATTTTCAGAGATGTTCCCTGTTAGGAGCAAATTATGATTGTGAAATACTGTACTGAGAAGAGCAAACTTGCATCAGCGTCTTTAAAAGATCCAAAGCAGCACAAACCACATGCTAGGGATGTTGTTAGAAACTGGTTCCTAATGGATAGCCTTCCTGCTTATTTTGAAATAAGATTATGGAGCATTACTTGTTGCAGAGAGGGACTGCGGCATAGATAACATTTGTGGTTTTGAAGCAGAAGGATCTCGGAATGGAGGGTGTGGCCTCTAGAAAACCTTAAGACCTATCCCAGAGTGCATTCAAGATGAGACTGCAAAAACCAGTGTGTCTGAAGACCATATTCTGTTCATATTTGTATATCATGTTTATGTCCATATTGATTGCACAGATCATGTTGCTGTCCTTTTTTAAAGGAACATGACTGGAACCTTTGGTATGTCTGCAGCTACATAAAGCTATTTAATTGTTTCTAAAGATAATCTCACATCTGTACAAGGAAGGAGTTGGTCAAAAATACACCTGCCCCAGGGGAGCAAGCACGTGTGATGTAAAACACAGGATCAGCAAGGTTCACTGCCACCGAATGGCATTCTGTGTGGCACCTCGAAACGAGAGGCCCAAACAAAAGTAACTGAAGGAAAATAATGTTCGAGTAAAGAGGAATGTAGTGGAGACACAAGGTGGTGGAAAAGATTGGGAGGGCCGTGGGGAGGTGGGGGGGAATGGCTTTGTAAAAATCAAAAGCATTGGATAGAAAAGGGAGAGCTTGCCTGCGCAAGCCCCACCCCGTACTTAAATCTCTTCCTCCCTCTTTCCAGACTGGCCCAGTCAAGCTACGAGATGAGGCCACAGCAGCCGCCAGTTGCTAGCAAGGTTTTTATCCAGCGAGACTACAGCAGTGGAACCAAGTGTCAGTTCCAGACCAAGTTCCCCCCGGAGCTGGAGAATCGGGTGAGCTCACACGGGTTTTGCCAGCCTGCCTTCTCCGTTTAGAAACAAGGAAGGGAGAACTAAGTCGCACAAGTGTGATAGACCGGCGTGATGTCAAACGTTGCTTCCTAATGCTTAGATCATTGTGTGTTGGTAGAAGTGGTTGTGTTCTGCATAGGAGTGTGCAGGTTTGTATTCTGTCAGTTCGGGCCCAAAACCACACACTTGCACATCTTTTGTTCTGTTTTTTTTTTTAAACTAATTTGTCCCTAGAAGGAGGTCCATGGAGAAAGTGGAGGGCACGCTCTTCTAAACACAAGGCATCAAGCACTCTTCTCGCAGCTGATGAGAGTTCCAGTAGGGAATGTAGAGCCATGTTGTTGATGTTACCGCTTCTCACTGTTGATGATGTCAAATGTTTAATTCCTGCTCCCAGACTTTGGAACTCCCTCCCACAAGAGGCCAGGCTGCCCCCATCTTTGCTGTCCTTTTGGCAAGGCTTTCCCTGAGTGACTGACTGACTGAGTTTTGTTTTTTAAATGAATGATTGTATCTTACAGTACTCCCCCGTTTATTGCAGTTTGGTGCCCGATAAAGGAAAATCCGATGCAGACGCCTGAGTAAACTGACCTCAGGCTGCTCCTGCTGGATGTGTTTCCAAAGAGGTTTTTAAGCCCCTACTGACACCTCAGCAGACCTTGCTGCCAGGAGCTCAAGGTATGTCTGCTGAGGTGTCAGGAGGGGGTTAAAAACCTTTCTGTACAAGCGCAGCTGGCAGGAGCAGCCCCAGGTCTGTTTGTTTATGCATGCCTAAAATTATAGATGCAAGTCACAGAGGCGCAGGAAACAAAAGAAGCAGTGGTGGTGTTGACACTGAGACAGAGGGACATTAAGGAAGTTCTTGATAGTGGATTGATTTAGGAGAAATTATTTGGAGAACATGTGAAAGGGAAGGATCCTCTAACTGTGGGCCCTTTTTCAGCTTGACAGGCAGCAGTTCGAAGAAACGGTACGGACCCTGAACAACCTGTATGCCGAAGCAGAAAAGCTTGGCAGCCAGTCTTACCTCGAGGGGTGCTTAGCCTGTCTGACTGCCTACACTATCTTTCTATGCATGGAGACACACTACGAGAAAGTAAGTTGAGTTCTGCTGGCCTTTGGGGAAGGCACACGAGCCACTGCATAGAAAAATCAGAGCTGTCAGTAGTGGGAAGAAACTGCCCAAGAAAGAATCCCCCAGTTGTGGCAGGAAGAGGAGGCATTATGTTGACAGCTTGCTTTAGTGACAAATACGGCTTTGGGGTGCCCTCTGCTCTCACCTATTCAAACACAACTTTCATTTTCCATTTTAGCTCCTTATAGAAAAGGTGTTTCCCTGCCTCTCACATTGAGCCAAATTAAAATCTAGGTTCCCTAGATCAGTGGTTTTCCATCTGTGGTTCCCCAGATGTTCCTAGACTGCAACTCCCACTAGCTGAGTTGACCAGGATTTCTGGGAGTTGCAGTCCAGGAACATCTGGAGACCCACAGGTTGAGAACCACTGCCCTAGATCTTATGAGTGGTAATTATTTGGGATGGCAATTCCAAGATCCCCCTTGCCTGCATGAACAGTGGTGGTTCTGGGAAGTTTTCTCCAATAAATCATTTTCCCCAGGCTCTGGGACATCATATTGCACGGAAGTGCAGTGATGTTAAGTCACCCTGCACCTTCGCGGTATCCGGTGCACACTGGAGGTGTCTGAGCAAGGGGGACATGCAAAGATCATCTTACACAGTGAATGGCTTGCTCTGAACGTGCATGTTGAAAAAGGTACATACCAGGAAGAAGTCTGGGCTGTACAGTTTCTTCCTGGTAATCACTTAACAGATAGGTTTGTTTAGATGGGGAGAATATTCCATGATGTGAGTTCCTCTGTACAGCAATACTAGAGAACTGAACTGTCTTTTTTTTCTCCCTCTCCAGGTTCTGAAGAAAATAGCCAAGTACATCCAGGAGCAGAATGAGAAGATCTATGCCCCCCAGGGTCTCCTCCTCACTGATCCCATTGAGAGGGGACTAAGAGTTGTATCTTTTTCAGTGGCTTCCCAGTCTTCTGTGTTCCATTTTCATGAGATGTGACATATGACATGTGCATACCTCTATGGAAAGAATGGTTTTTCACTAAAGCAACAGATACAAGGCTGGGGAAATTTATCTTTATTCCAGGGTTTTTGCATGAAGATGTTTTAAGCTTCTGTGGTGCACCGTGATCTCTAGAATGCCTCCATGATGAAGGGGAAGTCATCCTGGCCATTGAGACAAGTTTCCAAATTGCTGTCGTGGTGATCCTATTACTTGGTCAATTTAAAAGATGCAAAATTCTCTTTGCAAGCTTTCAAGTAAAAAAAAAACCCTCTGTCATGTAACAAGCCTGGTGGATCCATTTGAATTTGGGGGGCTGTAAATTCTTTGCACTAGCAATAAAACACCACCTCATGCCAGGAAAAGAGGGGCATTGATCCACAAAAGGTAGCACATTGTACGATTTTTTAAAAAAGTGGTCTATAAATCACCTACTCTTGCATCCCAAGCATGATGTTGTTACAGGAAGCCGGGGGGTGGGGGGGGGCCTTATTGCTAAAGCAGCTTCTAACATGCTGTCCAGTTGCTTTTATCTTAAGGTGATCCTATGAATTCATGACCTTCAAAAAGTTGTGACAGGACTTACAAACTGAAGCCTGGAGATGGGCACGGGCTTCCGAACCGGCAGTTCATGCCAGTTTGTATTTCAGCCAGACATGTGTTTTGGCACTTCCCACCCCAAATGCTCTGGCGAGCACCCACTCAATGGCAGCACCCCAGGTTCTCCGCCCCACCTCCTCCAGGTGCTGCCTTTGTGAGTGGGCCCTTCTAGAGGAGGTGAGGCTGTTCAGCCAAAGCATTGAACCACAGGTTCGGCACTTCGTGCCCATCTCTGCTAAAGATTGTGGTTTCTTTTAACTGAATTGATAGCCGTGAGGCTGGCCTTAAAATGGACTCTGGCCACCTAATGAATACACTGCTCCCTGACACAATCAGACCCTTTTACCACATTAAGATACGCGCTGTAACTGCTTAGCTGACTGTGACAAAGTAAGAGTTGTCACTTTAAAGTTAGCGTGTGGGATGTATGGTCGATTGCTGTGCTTCGTTGCTTATTTTACTCATACCTTGTATATTCTTAACAATCTTGCCGTGCAGATTGAAATAACCATTTATGAAGACAGAAATGTCAGTAGTGGAAGATAAAAGTCCAGATCTTCAAGGTAAATCTTAACAGCGGTGTCAGAAGTTGCATTAAGATCAACTAGAGCAGGCATGTCCAAACTCCGGCCCTCCTGATGTTTTGGACCACAACTCCCAGAATTCTAAACTTAGATGGCCAGTGACAAAGGACTGTGGGAGTTGCGGTCCAAAACATCTGGAGGGGCGAAGTTTGGACATGCCTGAACTAGAGCAAGGTCACAAACCCCATTCCTATTTCAGTCACCTGAAATTTGCTTCATAAGAACATAAGAGCAGCCTTGCCGGAACAGCCCATCCAGTCCAGCATTCTGTCTCACACAGCAGCTCCCCATTTGCTTCAGGGCATTCCCAAGCAGATGTCTTCACCTGCTTAAGATTCCCTGCAAATGGCATTGAGAGATATCCTGCCCCGGAGATTGGGCTTAGGCATCCTGCTTATCATGAGTGAAGCACCAATGGTGAACAATGTTTCTGGACCCAAGAGACACTCCCCCACCAAAAAAAAAAGGAGTTGACTGGGGCTGTTAACTCCAATTTGGCATAAGTTGGGGGTGTGGTGGTTTTGAGCACTGTGTTTCTGGGGTCTTTCAGTCGCTTGCCAAATAAATTCCCGGAGACGAGGTTGCCAATAACTTTGAACAATGAACGCCACCTTCCCCTTCCTTCCATTCTGAGGTTCCCAGCTTGGAAGAGTAAGATCCATTTGTTCTAAAAGGATGTTTACCAGAGATGGGCACGAACCAGTTCGTCTCTGTAAAGGCAGCAACGCATGTCAGTGTAGCCACTAAACCTGACCCAGTTTGCTTGTTTGTAGGAGCATCTCAACTGATTACTCTACCCCTCCCCCAGCTGTAGCTCAAGCTTCTGTGCCCCTGCCCTTTTATCGGAGTGGGCAATCAGCCAGGAGGGAGAAGCAGAGAATCCTGCGCTGTAGCCAGGAGTGGAACACCAGTTCGGAAACTAGGAAAAACGGGGTAGACGGGTGGCTGTCTGAGGCAGGGGGTGCCAGGAAGGGGAACAACAGCATCTTTACAAAATTACATTAGTACAGCAATGCACGCAATGACTTCAGGAGGGGGTGAACCCTCCAGCGCTGGAGGCATTCAAAGGAAAATGGGACAACCATCCGTTAGATCTGCTTTCAGCGGGGCAGGATCTGTTCTCAATCGCCCCCCAAGTACAAGATATGCTACAATGGACTCAAGTTACAGGAAGCCAGATTTCGGTTGAATATGAGGGGGGGGAATGTCCCAACAGTTAGAGCAATACAAATGTGGAAACAATGCCCTCAAGAGGCATTCAAATGTGCTTAATTCTTAGAATTAGTTCTTATTTCCTATTTTAAGTTGTTTAATCTGTTTTTGTATTTTGCCTAGGTATGTAAAACACCCAGAGTAGCTTTTTTGCTAGATGGTTGCGGTATATAAATTGAATTGAGTTGAATTGAATTGAATTGAATTGAAAATGACACGAACCGGCTTGTGCCCATCTCTGATGTCTATTTCTACATAACTTAAATGTGTTCTTAAATTGCGTCAGTCAGCCTGTCTCTCTTTTCTTCCTAGGGTCCAGCTTGTTGTTGTTTTTCCGTTCCAAACCGTTCCCCTACCTCCTCCACCGTTACATCATTCCTTTCCATGGCCACGAACTCCACAGTGCCATCTGCCACGAGGACAAACTTGTCAAAACCCAGTTCCTTCCTGGGAGCAAAGAACCCCCTATGACCTGGCCAGCATCCATTTTTGCCTCATCATGGTAAGCCTTAAAGCAGCAATGTTGTTCAGTTAGCTAGCTTCTGAAAGACGTCAAAGGAGACCTGGACCGTGGGCACAAGACCGGGTCGGGAGTTACTCCGGTGCAATGCGGCTCCCTCTGTGAGCTCGGGGTGTTGCCGTTTGAGGATAAGAAAGCAGCAGTGGGACTTGGACCGCAGGATTTCTGAACCTGAAGCCAGAACGCATGGCACAGGACGTGGACGTTTCTCTGTCTTGACGAGAAGGAACTCGAAGCCGATAGCGTCTTGGATCGGAAGACTTCCTGCCAACATCATCAGCAGGCTCAAAGGTCTTCTGCTTGTTTAGCCAACGGTCAAGAGAATGGTTGACAAACAGAGACCGCTGCTTTTGCTGCTGCTTTCACAGGACGGTCTGATGGACTGCTTGTTGAGCTGAGAAAAGCAGCCGCTCAAATGAATGCTGTACCAGTCAACACTAGCCCGCTCTGTTCCCCACCCCTCTTACGTGTTAAATAGGTGACTTAGGTAATAAACAGCTCTCTCCAAATTGTTAGACGTTTTCAGCTTTAGGCAAGCAAGGTAATTTGACTAGAAATGGTGTTTTGATGGTGCTTCATTTCTGTCCTCTTTCTCCAAGTGCATCTCTGCCGTCCGTAGTCGTTCTACTTGTATCCAACATTCCTCTAGCAGAGCTTTCAGAAATACAGTATAGGGAGCGTCCCATCCTTCGAGCCAATAACTTCTAATGAATCCAATGTTTCCTGTTCAGTTTCTTCTCCTTCATCCAGTGGACTGTGTGTGTGTGTGTGTGTGTGTGTGTGTGCGTGTGCAAGCATGGATGGAAGTGTGAGAATTGTCCTCTGTTCCTCGTGCCCAGGAATTAAGGAATCTGCCAAACAGGACCACTTACAAAATGGATTGAATTAGTGACTTTTTTTTAAAAGAGCAATACAAGAAACGTCAATAGCGGATCAAGGTCCCAAGTGGATTATTCTTCGAATCCTGCACTTCGCCGATTTCTTTAAACCCCACCCCCGAATCTGTTTAATATTTTAAGTGTATAAAAAACCTTTTTTCTAATCTGTACCCGTGTTTTGCCTCTTGTACCCTTTACAATCGGTTTTCAGAAATATTGATGGGTTAGTAACTTTTTCTTAAAATAAATGGTTCGTCATTTGCTAGCACCGACCTGAAACAGGGTGTTTTTGTGTGTATGTGTGTTTTTTTTTTTATCTTTTGTTCCATACAAATGAAACTGATGGCATTTTATGAGAATTGGGGCTGTCATGGCCTTGAAGCCAGGATGAATTCTATGTTTGTATGTAATAATAATCATTGTTCGCTGTCTGTGGGGTCCTAACTGACCCTTTCTAGGGAAAGAATACACAGAAGGGGTTTTCCATTGCCTTCTTCTGGAGTTTAAGGCAAAAATAAAAGAAAAACAAAAGACACAAACATGTGGCATCTTAAAGACTTAACTTTCATATTTTAATGTAACGTTTCGTGGACACGTCCACTTCTTCAGACATACAGCAACAGAATGAGGTGTGAAATATAATATGAGATGGGATATACATTTCATACCAGATATTCATTGGCTATAGTATATAGAGTTGGGGGTGGATAGGGAAGGGGAGGGAGGAGGAGGGGTAGGAAGAGGAGGGAGAGTTAATTAGTACAAATGGTGAGATTAAATGATGAGAAGATGGGGCCAGAGCTGTATAGTTTTATGGCTCAGCCAGGCTCTCTTTATATGTTTAAGGCTGTGAAATAAATTCCTCAAGAGACAGAAACAGATGAAATCAGAGAGGAAGGGGGGGAATGGGAGTTTTTACCTTAGAGTCCATGAAAAAGTGGCAATATGGTAATATTACATTTGATAATGACTCAAGAACCCCCAACATGTTCAACCCTTTCTTGTGTGTGTGTCCATCATGGATATAAATCTTATTTCAGCTTGTTTCCCTTCTGGAGGCATCCTAGGACTGTACAGTTTGCCCAAGGCCACACACGTTGGCTCTTCTCCCAGGAGGCAAAATAGAGAATCAAACTTCTTATGCCACAGTGACCCCTTCATCTTGTGTAAACACACCCTGATTCTGTGAGGCCCCTCTAATCAGAAAATTGGCCCCACAATGGAAAGTGACCTGTGCAAATCCATTTGTGTGTGCTTGATGATGTCGAATTCTTATAGTGTGTATTTCCCTCCTTGTCTATTATATCCCTGCTTGATTCCAGTGAGATCTATGTTTAAAAATAGCCCCAGGACTGCAACAGGCACATCACCATTACCCTTGTTCTATTGTTTTTCATTTATCGATTCCAGCTACATAGTCTCTGTTCTCCCTGGTTGGTTCCAATCCTTTATGAGTGTGTGTGGGGGGGGGGAGCTTACAGTGGCTGTTGCAAGAGTGGAAAGGGAGGTAAGGGCAGAAGTAATACCCGTCTCCATGCTGCAGTAAGCAAGAGCACTGTTGCAGGATAAGACCAAAGGTTCATTTAGTTGAGCATCTGGTTTCCAATTCAAGGCATCCGGGAAGCCCACAGACGGAACAACTGTCGGTCCCCAGGTGTCTTCGAACTAAAAGTCCCAGAAGCCTTCATCACTAGGTGTGCTGGCCTAGAATTCTGCGGGGTTGCGGTCCAAGAACATCTGGGGTCCGCAAGATTGGGAACCACTGGTCTAAAGCCAGAGGTGGCATATAATATCAAGACTAGCCGTTTGACTTGCCATTAATTTATGAAATTCCACCTACAAGCTGTTTAAGTGGATGCTCGGTATTCCCAGACGATCCACAAACAGGACCAGAGAGCGTCTTTAAGCAACCCTGAAACTACAGTAGGACCCCAATATCCGCTGGGGATTGGTTCCAGGCCTTCCCGTGGATAAGAGAGAACACCAAAATCCCCAAAACACTGCTGTTTGGTGACAGTAGCTTGCTTTACGGCTTCTGTTTGTGGCAGTAGCTTGCTTTATGGTTTCTGTTCTACGACAGTATCTTGCTTTTACAGCTGCTTTTTGTGACAGTAGCTTGCTTTGCAGTTGCTGAATTGTTTATTTTTTTCCCTCTGCCAACCGTGGATAACTGAATCAGTGGATGAGGGGGTCCTACTATACTACTTCTCTCCTGAAAGCAGCAGATGTAAGGACTGTCCTTCCTCATCTCGACCACAACTCTTGATCAGGTTGAAAGGGACTACCCCCTGCGCCCAGTGGGAACATGAATTGAGATGTAGATTCCCCAGCGTTCAGGCCCACAGTTGACCCAGATCTTGGGGGACGAGGAGCAGAAAGTTCCTTTAAAAAAAAAAAAGAAAGAAAGAAGTGTAATTACAGTTACCTACATTCCCAAGCCGGTCTTTTCCCGAGCTCTGCTTTCAAGCTAGCAAAAACGTCCTCCACGCGGGGTGCGTTCCGAGATGCTTCCTTGCACACGTGTCTTCTCTCTCCATCAGCTTAAAATGCAGACGCGGGCCCTTTAACATCTCAGCCGGGTCGAGAGGAGCCGCGGGAGCCCCTCGTTTTGCATATTCATGAAGGGGGCGGGGCCGGGCGTTCGGATTTCGCGCGCTCTTCCACTCGCGCGGCTCCTGACGTCACTGCCCGGGTTGGAAGCGGTGGCGGGAAATCCTGGCTTCCTTGGGCGGCTATGGCGGAGTTGGCGGCGGCGGCGGCGGCCCGGGAATCGGAGGCGAGCAGCGGGGAAGACGAGGAAGGCGGCGGGGAGGAGGAGGAGGAGGAGGAGGAGGAGGTGGTGCTGACCCCGGCGCAGCTGATCCGCAGCCTGGAGCAGGTGAGGTCGGGGGGGGGGCTCGAACCCCCTACCCCCCCGGGGTCCTTCCCGACAGACTTGCAATGCAAATGTCCCTTTTCCAGAGCACAACTCCCCCAAAAAACTTCCATCCCGTGATGCCGTTGGGGGCCAACAAAAAAAGTTGCTATTGAATAAAATAATGGAATGTGCATAGATGGATAGGTTAATGTACAGATTGAAGGACAAAGAAGAAGGTGAATTTTTCCAACCCTGGAATATGTTTTATAATTGGCTAAACACAAAAAGGATGTAGTGGAATAATAAGAATCGGGTGTAGGTTGAACTTAGCTATTAATTCTATCGGATGAAATACAGTCGACCCTTGTATAACAAACGGTTTGTATAACATAAAATTTGTACAACATAAAATATTCCGGAGATAGGGGAAATTTGCTGAACATAATCGCCTATGGGGCGAATCCGTACAACATAAAAATGGTCACGATTAGGGATCGCTCTCTTTTCAATACATTCCTATGGGAAATTTGTATAAAGGAAATTTTGCTTAACATAATTTCATTTGGAACAAATTAATTCCTTTATACAAGGTACAGTACGATGAAAAAATGTAGTTTTTGATGTACAGCAGTACTTCCACTTAGGAATTTAATCCGTTTTGAATGCATGCTCTTAAGTCAAACTACTCTTAAGTCGGGGTACCTATCTAAAAATTGAAAAAATAAATTAAAAAAATGAAAAAAATGTAAGTTGAGCAGACCATATCTAAAATGTGTAAGGCAGTTAAAATGCCAACAGTTTTCCGCTCTTAAGTCGAATTGCTCTTAAGTCTAGCTGCTCTTAAGTTGGGGTACCACTGTATATGTACATATGTGGGTTTGTTAGAGAGAGAGGGAGTGTATTTCCCTCTCTCTCTTTCTTTTTCCCCTCCTTTTTCATAAAATAATAAAAATATATTTAAAAAAATAATTAACAAAAGTAACATTTCCAAGCTCTGATCCTTCCTGGAATGGACAGGGAGCGCCGCTGGAGGGAAAGTGCCTGTGGTGCATCCAGCGACCCCCATGATCTCTTTTCCTCCTCCAGGCGTGGATGAATGAGAAGTTTTCCCCTGAGCTGCTGGAGAGCAAATCGGAAGTCACCGAGTGCGTCATAGAGCAGCTGGAACACATGGTAACAATGCGGGGGATTGGTCCCTGCGTGGGGCAAGATGGAAGGTGCCATAAGTCAAATTAAGCTGGATCTGGCCAGTGGATCTGGCTGTGGCTGCAGACCCAAAGGTTGAGAGTTCATTTCTCCACTGGACCTCCTAGGGAGAAGTGCCAGCCCTGGGTATCCTTGGGCCAGCTGCAGAGACCCAGGGCAACCCTGGAAGAAGGGAAATGGAAAAAGCCACTTCTATTTTGTACCAGGAAATTCCTGTAGGCATATCCAAACTTTGGCCCTCCAAATGTTTTGGACAGCAACTCCCACGGTCCTTTGCCATTGGCAATCTAAGCTGAGAATTCTGGGAGTTGTGGTCCAAAACATCTGATTTGACTTTACAGCATATGATATGAGCTAGCTTGAGAGCCCCGTGGTTGAGCATTTGATTCCTCCTGGGAGAAGAACCAGCCTGGGTGGCCTTGGGCAAGCTGCAGGGCACCCCTCGTAAGAAGGGCATGAGAAACCGCTTGTGAGTATTCTGTACCTGGAAAGGCTTTCCATAAGTCAGAATTGACTTGACAGATAGCTAGCTCTGTGGTTTCAGTAGAGCTAGAGTTTGTGAGTTCGATTCCCCACTGGGGAATTGCTTATTGTGAGAAGAGCCAGCCTGGGTAGCCTTGGGCAAACTGCACATCCCAAGGACCATCCCAAAAGAAGGGAATGAGAAATCACTCCCGAATACACTCTACCTAGAAAACCTTGGAAAAACTGTGTCAAGAGTCAGAACCGACTTGACAAAGCATGACAATATTTCTACCTTGAGAAGGAGGCACTGGGCCTTTTAGCTACAACTCCCGCAAAGATTGGGTCCTGTTTTGGAGGGTCGGAGGATCAAGAATCAGAGCTTTAAGGGGGAAGGAGGGGGATCATACCCATGAAGCAGCCTGAGGCTGCTTTTACACGACCCCTAAAATCCAATGCAAAGGGCTCCCAGATGCAGAGCTTAAAATTGTTTTCCCACCAGCTGCGGACTTTTAAAAAAATTAAGTATGACCACGCCCACCTAAGCGCGCCCCAGCACATTTTACAAGTACCTGGTCTCGGGAGGTAAAAATTTTCCAATGCGGATTGTAAAGCTGTGGATGCTTTCCTCGCCTTCTGTTTGTTTTTGTTGTCCCCGCCGCTCCTTTAATAGTCAGGAATCCCTAGTGGGCTGCTCCAAGGGCAGACGGAGGTGAGCCTCCATTCTTTTCTCCCTTTTTTTCTCCCTCCCCTCACTCAGACAGGAGCAATGGAGTGCGGAGGGGTGGGAACACAAGAAGCGGAACAAAACCCCACGACCTCTGGTCCGAATTTAAGTTGCCAGTGGATTTTAGAGGTTGTGTAAAAGCGATCTTAGTTTTAAATGAGTGGCGCCCATAGCTGGGAAGAGATTGAGCCGGTCCTCTATGGAGGTCTCGAGGTACTGGTTTCCAAAATCCCCCGCTACACGGAAGGCTCGCCGCTCGTGACGTACAGAAAGACGGTCCGAGGGGGCTTTCCCAACTGGCTGTGGCTTTTGTCTTTCCAGGAGGAGAATCTGAAACGGGCCAAGAAAGGGGACCTCAAGATCGCCATCCACCGCATGGAGGTGGAGAGGATCCGTTACGTCCTCAGCAGCTACCTGCGCTGCCGGATCCGGAAGGTGACAGCTTGGGGTGGGGTGGGGGTGGGGATTCTGTTTCAAAGAACTGGGTGATGCCCAGCTACACATGTGTGGCATTTTGCTTGATTTTTTAAAAAAATATATTTGTATACCTTTTTAAGGTTTTACATATTGCCTCTGCATGATGAGAGCAGCCATGGGTCCTTTTAAAGGAGAAAGGCAGGGTGAAAATATTTGAACTACATCACTAAATGGATGTCTAAAAATCTGTTTTTAATTTCATTCTGTTTTGGGTGTTGATGCCAATCTCAGTTCAGCAATCAGGTCTTGTTATGATTCAATATTTCCAGTTTCTTCTTCTTCTTCTCCTCCTCCTCCTCCTCCTCCTCCTCCTCCTGTTCTTCTTCTTCTGGGTAAGAACAAAGACTGTGAAGAGGCACCCTACATCGTGAAGAAGCAATATTAAAGCTAACAATAATAAGTAAACAGTGGCCTTTATTATCTTTTGAAGATTGAGAAGTATTTCCCCCACATCCTGGAGAAAGAGAAAACTCGTGCCGAAGGGGAACCATCCGTCCTGTCGGCGGAAGAGTTCGCTTTTGCAAAAGAGTGAGTAGAAAGGGAGCCGGCGGTTCTTGTCCTCTCTTAAACCAAACAAATATATAAATACATAAATAAACATCCAGGCTAAGGATTGGGAGCCCAGGGCCTTCTTCTTGGAATACACCTCCCATGATCTCTCACCTTTGGCTCTGCAAGAACAGTAACAAGAACAGTAATAGTTGTATCAACAGGATGTTATTTTTCTGCATACCTTGTGCGGAAGAGTTTTTGTCCACAAAGTGTGACCACTCATCCATCCATCCATTATGCCAAGCAGTTCCCTTAGAGATGGTGTCTCCTTGCCTTCCAGGTACATGGCCAACACGGAGGCCCACCTCAGAAACATGGCGCTGAAGCACATGCCTCCCAACTTGCAGAAGGTGGAACTCCTGAAGGCTGGTGAGCAAAGGCAGTTCTGGGTTCTGGACTTGATGCAGTGGTGGTCAAACTTTGGCCCTCCAGATGTTCTGGACCACAACTCCCAGAATTCCAACCCTGTATTGCCAATGACAAAGGACTGTGGGAGTTGTGGTCCAAAACATCTGGAGGGCCAAAGTTTGGCCACCACTGACTTAATGCTTTGAAGGCCCCAAGGTGCTTGCCGTCTCAAAGGGGTTGGATCTTCATTTTCCTTCCATGAGGAAGAACGGGATTTATGTGGACAGGATGAGACGCAGCATGGCTGTTGGGGATAACATGAGTTGCATTTAGAGATGGGCATTTCATTTTGGAAGGGGACTGGTTCCAAAACGAAACATGCCAGCACAGCTGGTGCTCAGAACCCAGTCCCACCCTCCGGAACAAAATCAACCTGCTGTAGTTTGCACTGGGCGAAATTCCAACTGGGAAGCAGCCTCCAGTGCGTCATCTTTCTGGCCTATCAGAGAGGGAGGCGGGATGGTGCATGTCCTTGCACAGCTCCTGATTGGCCAGCATCAGGGAGATGGAAAGATGACGCATCAGAGGCTGCTTCCTGGTTGGAATTTCGCCCAGCGTGAGCTACAGCAAGGTAAAAGACAGTGGTTGGTTTTGTTCCGGAGAGTGGGGCTGGATTCTGAGCACCGGCTGTGGTGGCATGTTTCGTTTCGGTACCAGTCCCCTTTCGAAATGAAACACCCATCTCTAGTTGCACTCATAAATTCTTGTGGGGAGGCCAGCTTTAATAGAATTAAATCTTTTTGAAATCTCTCTAGTTTCACTGGGGATGTTAAGCATGCGCTCACCTCAGAAAAGGGTGGGCCTGCTCTGAGACTCATAATTAGACAACATCTTTCCAAAACACAGATTTTTTTTTTCACCCAGCACGTTGTTAGTCTGTGGAACTCCCTGCCACAGGAGGTGGTGATGGCCTCTGGCCTGGAGGCCTCCAAAAGGGGATTGGACAGATTCCTGGAGGAAAAGTCCATCCCAGGTTACAAGCCATGATGGAGATGTGTCATCTGCCGTAGTGGTTAATGGGTTTTTCTGACTCAGGGCTCTGTTGCTTTCACAAGCCTTAAGAGGGCCATATGAACAAGAAAACGTGCTTGCACGCCATTTTAAATTTCTGGCAAGCCCTCTGCTTCGTACCTGCCATAGCTTCATGCAAGGCTCTCTCTCAATCTCACAGTAAAACCTAACCGGGGGGGGGGGACTACCGAGGTTTTGGGAATGATCCAGAATGTTTCTGGTAGTATCTTCCCCATATGCTGTGGCTTGTTTCTCAGTGCCTTGAGAACAGCTCGGGTGGCTTTTACAATCAAGAGTTGTTAGTCTGTGGAACTCCCTGCCACAGGAGGTGGTGATGGACTCTGGCCTGGAGGCCTTCAAAAGGGGATTGGACAGATTCCTGGGGGAAAAGTCCATCCCAGGTTACAAACCATGAGGGAGATGTATCATCTCCAAGCTTAAAATCAGGGTACCTCAAGGGCCAGATGCAGGGGAGGGGTATCAAGGAGACAGAGATCTAGTCTTGTGCGCTCCCAGAGGCATTTGGTGGGGCCACTGAGAGATACAGGAAGTTGGACTAGATGGGCCTTTGGCCTGATCCAGCAGGGCTCTTCTTAGGTTCTTATAAGGGCTGCAGTATTGTCATTTGCATCACATGCAAGAAGCCTGGGGCCAGCCCCAGCTGGAGCACAGATGACAAATTGATTCCCCCAAACTAAGAAGCTTGTTGCTCCATCTTTCCTTTCAGTTCCTAAACCGAACCTGGACTCCTTTGTGTTCCTGTGTGTGAAGGAGAAACAAGAGAATATCCTAGTGGAGCCCGAAACAGATGAGCAGAGGTAAGAAAGGATGCACAGCTGTTCTGCTGTTCCTGAGGGTAATTAAACTGTTGGAATGGTACCCCCAAAGGAAGTCTTTTTCTGGCCCTTTTCATCAGGCTGCAAGTACTGTGGGATGGAGACAGGAAATGGACTTGGCCAGAATTCAGTGCTCCCTCTTGGTGAGCAATCCACCTCACAGAAAGTGTTGGGTGGGGTGGGGTGGGGTGGGGTCATCATTCACGAGCAATTAAGAGCCATTAGCTTTACCAAACAGAGCTAGAGAATGTGCTATTCGTTGGTTTCTTGGCATGTCTGAATGCCCTTGGGGCAAGATTAACCAGGGTGTGCACCTGTGCATGAAAGTTTAAATATGATTATCTTTTTATTGTCTTATCCCTTTCAGCGAATACGTAATTGACCTGGACGAAGGCTCCCAGCATCTCATCCGCTACAAAACCGTGGCTCCTTTGGTGGCTTCCGGGGCAGTGCAGCTCATCTGAAACCCATGGAGCAGCTTGGGGGCATTTTTTTGAGGAGAGAGACTTCCACAGCATCCACTGAGTTCAGTTTATCCCTTGGGGATTCATCCCCGATTGTTTGCTTGGCCATCAGGGGACTAGATGACTCCCCATGCAGCTGGAATGGCAACCTAAAGTCATGAATGTGTTCAGCTTAAAAAAAAAATACATAGTTTTCTTACCAGGAAAAGGATTACACATGCGCACTCTGGTGCATCTGCTGATCTTCTGTGTCTCCGGCAGGTGTTGCTGGACCAATTCTCAACCTAGCTTCAAAACTGAGAACAGAAGTGAAACGTATACCCGAAGCTACAAGACTGCTTTCCTTCCACCTGCTGTACTCTTGAGATGGTGACGGACAACTGCCATCATCCCCAGCCAGAACAGTTATTGGCCAGGCTGGGGGGTGAGTGGGGGGAAGGGTGGAGGCAGCAATAAGAGATGCACTACAGAATGACCATACCCCATCAAGAAAGAACCTGGTTCCCCCGGGGGTTTTGCCTGTAAACTCCAGCTATGGATCTTTGTAACATCTGGACCCAAGACTGGCATGGCCCCTTGACTTGCAGAAGACACCGGCCGCCTTGTATGCAGCAAGAAACGGTAGCGAGAATTTGGGTGCGGGTTAAAAGAGGCTCCGAGATGCCTTCTGCCCAGCTGTTCTTTGTATATCAAAACCAGATGTTTTTTTTCTCTGTAAGATTGCCAGATGTTAGTGTTAATCCCTGCAGCACCCTGGCACTGTGTTGTTGGTTTTTTTTTTTAAAAAGAAACAAACTTATTTCCTATTGTACGCCCTGTCTTCGTATTTATAGTCATTCCACTGATCTTTATCCATGAGGTCTCCTTCTCTGATGCCACTGGACCAGCTATGTAGCTGTATGGGACCTTTTCTTTGCAGAATCGGGGTGTGGGTGTCTGGAGAAGTGGGGGAATAAGCCGAAGTCCGAAGTCATGACTGGTGGCCATGAGCCAAGAAAGGGATTTGGGATTACTCTACAGTGGGCTGCTCCTTGAAAACGGATCTGGCATACGGCAGCTGTGGTCAAGGCAACATCTACACTTGGGGGCCTGGGAGGGTTGTAAGTTGTAAGGATCAGAATGCTGCTCAAATTTACAATACAACCACATTTTAGAATGCTGGGATTCTTTGGTGTATTTGTGTTCTGGTTTCCTCCAATGAGTGCCTTGGCTAGGAGGGAGGGGTTTAAACCCTTTATTTTGGCAATCTTTCATGTTACGAACATTGTAATCTTACACACACACACACACAAAAGTAGGTTAGGGGCAGTTCTGGTTGATTGACTCCAGCCTAGATGTTGGAAGGAAAGACTGAGCAACGGAGAGGTTATGACAGAGGTCTGTTAGAAAATGTGTCTCCTGGTGAACTTCAGCTTGTCTCTTGCAACGCTGCATTCATTTGGGGAAGCTGAACAGTGGAAGATTTCATGGCAGGCAAATAGAAGGATTTCCTCATGGCGCAGTGGTTAAATGCCTATCTGTGTGTGTGTTGTGTTGTTACAGTCATCATGACCAACTCTTCATAGACTCCATGTCCATGGAGTTTTCTGGACAGGAATACTGGAGTGGTGGTCTCCCATCCAAGTACTAACCAGGGCTGACCCTGCTTAGCTTCCGAGATCAGATGTGCTCAAGGCATCTCTGTGTGTGTGTGTCTGTTGTGTCATATTTATTTATTTATTTATTTATTTATTTATTTATTTATTTATTTCATTTATACCCCACCCATCTTCCCGTAGGAACTCTGGGCGGCTTACAATGATAAGCAATAACAACACAATGAAATAAGACAACAAAAGAAAATAAACAACTATTCTAACCGGCTTAGAATAGTCATAGTCATGACCGACTCTCCCTGACCCCATGTCCATGGAGTTTTCTTGGCAGGAATACTGGAGTGGTTTGTCAGGTCCTACTCCAGGCGCCTACAGCAACCTGGTATTCCCTGGTGGTCTCCCATCCAAGTACTAACCGGGGCCGACCCTGCTTAGCTTCCGAAATCAGGCGAGATCGGATGTGCTTAGGGCATCAAGGCAGCAACCCTGCCTAGTAGCTGAAATCAAAGGAATTGGCAAAGTCAAATGCATCTAAAACTGTGCTCACAACCTGGGGTTCAATCCCAGGTAGCCGGTCCACCCCATAACTCCCATCAGGTGACAGGCACTTTGGGTGATCTCAGCTGGGTCTACTCTTGAGAGGCCTACGTGGGATTTGAACTGGCAGGCGCTGGCTCCAGGACAAGGTGTTCCCAACTCACTGTACCAACTCCCTCAAGAGATATCCCAGGCCATTTCTGTTGACTGAAAATGTCCTAAGCATGATCAGCCTTTAAGAAAAAATACACCAAGGCTTTATGCCTCTGTATGTATTCCACCCAAACAGGCAATGCATGAATTGTGGAGTAGGACGTTGTGCTACTTCACCGGGGCAGCTTGGGAGCCATGTGCAGCAGGTGTCTGGCCCAGGGCTCGGAGGAGCGTAGGTCACTGGCCGGCCACAGTATTAATGAACGCAAGTGGGTGTGTGGCTGGGCTCTTATTTTTAGCAACCGTATGCCTCTTGCGTGGAGATCAGAGTGGCTTCCATGGAAGATTAGCAGACAAGAGGCTCATGTTTAATCGGCCAGGGGCATTGTCTTTGGCTGCCCAAGGTCTGCTGGAGGCCACCAGTTGGCTCTTTTGCTTTCTTAAACAGCACCTTCGGCTGTTCCCTTTCTGAAGAAGCAAGGCTGCCATCTGTTCAGACACTGAAATAAATGTTTCAGGCAAAAATCAAAGAAAAGCAAAAGACACAAAACATGTGGCACCTTAAAGACTAACATTCATATTTTAATGTAACGTTTCATGGACTACACATCCACTTCTTCAGACATATAGTTTGGTTTTTCTTTGATTTTTGCCTGAAATTCTTGAAAAGACTAACACGGCTAACCTCTCTCTGAAAAAAAAAGTTAGCTCTTAAGATGCCACAATATTTATTTACTTTTGTGTTGGCTTCTGTTACACGTTTGACCCACGTTACACCTTGCATGTATGTGTTGTGTCGTTACAGTCGTGGCTGACTCTTTGTGACCCCATGTCCATGGAGTTTCTTGGCAGGAAGACTGGAGTGGTTTGTCAGTTCCTACTCCAGACGCCTACAGCACCTGGTCTTCCCTGGTGGTCTCCCATCCCTGCCGACCCTGCTTAATGAAATCAGGCCGGATGGTGGTCTCCTCTCCAAGTACTACAGTCATAGCTGCAGAACCATGTCCATGGAGTTTTCTTGGCAGGAATCTGAAATTTCAGTCACCCCAGGTGCCGGATGTGGTCTCCCATCCAAGTACTAACCAGGGGCATCTCTCTCTCTCTCTCTCTCTCTCTCTGTGTGTGTGTGTGTGTGTTGTGTCGTTACAGTCTAGCTGACTCTTCGTGACCCCATGTCCATGGAGTTTTCTTTGAATACTGAGTGGATTTGTGTGTGTGTGTCAGGCGAGATCAGATGTGTGTGTGTGTGTGTGTGTGTTGTGTCGTTACAGTCATAGCTGACTCTTCGTGACCCCATGTCCATGGAGTTTTCTTGGCAGGAATATTGAGTGGTTTGCCAGTTCCTACTCCAGGCGCCTACAGCACCTGGTATTCCCTGGTGGTCTCCCATCCAAGTACTAGCCAGGGCCGACCCTGCTTAGCTTCCGAAATCAGGTGAGATCAGATGTACTTAGGGCATCTAGCAGCTCACGTTACACCTTACCATGCCCTACAACCACTTCCTATTAAGATTGCCCACCTCCACCGGCTGCTCCTGGCTACATCCCAACTTTTCCTGTCAGGAGAGATGTGATATTGGTGGCCCGGCCCTGCCATTGAGTATAGAGATGCAGCTGCCTTAGGGAACACTTTCTTGATTTCAAAGCAGGGTGACAGGCGGGTTTTTTTAAATGCCATTTGGTCTTGCAAGTCATAGAAGTAGAAATGCTTGAGAGCCTCCGTCCCCCCAAAAAAAAAAAACACATTGCAAAATACCTCGGCTAGCTTTGGGCCCTCTAAATATTAATATGGGAACAGCAACATTTCTTCCACCAGATGTGCATTTTGAATTGATCCATCTGCACATTAGGAAGGAGGGAGCCTTAGCACCCGGGCCACATCTGGAGTTAACAATGCCACCCTTAGGAAAACTGCCTTCCCCCAAGCTGATTGGTTCCCATCTTCATAACCTCTTAGCCTGCTGAACCAAAAAGGGTCTTAAACAGGATTCCCACACACACACACACACACACACACACCTCTGTTCCTGCCACAGTGTTGTAGGGAAAGCCATTCTGATACCCCTTTTATAACTGGTGGGATCCAAGGGTGCAATCAAGCTCTGGGCCAAAAACCACAGCAGAAAAATAATCTTGATTTCTGAGGATCAAGACCTAACAACCCTTGAACATTTTTATCATGAAACCATGCGTCTTCAGAATGTCACCAGATTCTTCTGAAAAAGACACTCAACTCTGCCTCTGCAAGATGTTCATGGGGGGGGGGTTAGTAGTGGTGGAAGAGTTTTCTTTTAAAAAGCTGGACTCTCCTTCCCTCCCCATGATTTCAGTGGCCCTTCCAGAAGGCGCCCTTGGCATTTTTTTTTTTTTTTTGCCTGAAATGAGCACCTTCTGCACATAGTCAGAGGCAAGACCTTGCCCTTCCAAGAGCGTGTCCAGCACGGAAACCAAATCTCAAACCTCACCAGGAACTGCTAGAACAGAGGTTGTGGGGGGGGGGTGTTCGAATCCCCCCACTGTCCCTCCTTGAGAGGGGCTGGAAGGGATGGTCCCAAGCCTCCCCATGCAAACTTTGCAGTTGAAATAGTATTATACAATGGACCCTTGTATAACAAACGGTTTGTATAACATAAAATCTGTACAACATAAATAATTCCGGAGATAGGGGAAATTTGCTTAACAGAATCCCCTATGGGGCGAATGCGTAGAACATAAAAAGGGTCGTGATTAGGGATTAATCCGTTTTCAATGCATTCCTATGGGACAATTTGTACAAAGGAAAATTTGCTTATCATAATTTCATTTGGAACGAATGAATTCCTTTATACAAGGGTACCACTGTAATAGCAATGTTATCAGCTTCCTAACTCCCTCCCCAGGACTGACTCTCCCTGCTTTTGGGGGACAGGAGGGACTTTTTTGTCCGGCTACTAGCACTTGTGGAGGGGGAGCGGGGCGGGGAGAGGCTGGTGGGGGCGTGTCCCGGGCGGGGAAGGGGGCGTGGCCGTGCCTTTGTATCCTCCCTTTCTCTCTCTCTCTCCGTTCATTCATTCATTCATTCATCCGGAGCGCGGCGAGTGGAGCCTCTAGTCCCGAGAAGAGTCGCTCCGGCCAGCGCCATGAGCTGCGGAGAGTGAGTGCATTGGGTTGCACGTGAGAATGGGGCACTCGTGTAGAAAGAGGGTGGGGGGGAGAAAGAGAATGGAAAGGGAGGGATGACCATGGCACCTGGGCTTTCTACGCCCCAGTTCAATCCTGGGCATCGCCAGCTCAGTGGCTGGCACCATTGGCCACCCTGATGGGGTGTTCCAAGCATGGGAGATGTCCACGTAGAGTGTCTGTGAAGATTCTCAGTCATCCAGGTGAGTTTATCCCTAATAAAAGATTTAAGAGGCCTCCGAAGTGTGACCTAACGCCCAGATAAGTAAATTAAGAAAGGATTCAAGGTGCAGGGAATATGTCTGTGAAGATTCTCAGTCATCCAGGTGGGTTTATCTGAAAGTTGAGTCAGGGCAACTGGACTTCTTTTTTCTTCTTGAGAGAAAGGTTTCGCTGCTCATCCAAACAGCTTCATCAGTCTGAATGAGCAGCAAAACGTTTCTGTCTCTCAAGAAGAAGAAAAAGAAGTCCAGTAGCCTTGACTCAACTTCCAGATCCATATAGAGTAGTTCTCCATTCAGCAAAACGGTGCCATAAAGCACTGGTTTTGCCTGCATGAACCTCACTGAAATGTGCTGTTTATTTATTTATTTATTTATTTATTGGATTTATATCCCGCTTATCTACCCTCCTTGGAAGCCAGACAAAGTTCAAAAAAAAATACTAAAAATAAGACAGGACAAGACAGATAAATCACGCTGTACAGAATTAAAACCTAAGCAGCACTTCTCTAATGAGGGAAACTGATTACGATGGCGGGCCAAAGGGGGGGGGGAATTAAGTAAATTAAACATCGCCAAAGGCCTCCCGAAAAAGATAGGTTTTCAAAGCCTTTCGGAAGGCCAGCAGGGACTCTGCAGAGCACACTTCACTGGGGATGGAATTCCAGTGCCCCCCGCCTCCTTGGAAGGAGTTCATTGGTGGATAAACTTCCCTGCACCTTATCTGGATGTTGAGTCATGGCAACTGGACTTCTTTTTCTTGTGAGATAGAAAAATTCCCCTGCTCATCCAAACACCTTCCTCAGACCAGGGTGACAAGAGGTCAAAGCGGTCTATAAGATGGAGGACTTGCACAAGCTGTATTCAGACTGATGAAGCTGTCTGCATAAGCAGCAAAATGTTTCTATCTCTCAAGAAAAAATGTCCAGTTGCCCTGACTCATCTTCCAGATAAACCCACCTGGATGACTGAGAATCTTCACAGACATATTACCTGCACCTTGAATCCTTTCTTAATTTACTTATCTGGGCGTTAGGTCACCTTCAGAGGCCTCTTAAATCTTTTATTAGGGAATGGTAAGCCACCTCGTCTTGAGTGTTCTCTACCTGTGTAAAACCTGGAAAATAACTGCCATGAGTCAGAATTAAATAGACAGCAGAGGCTTTTGTATTCCTATCAGCCCTGGTTGTAAGTGACTTCTATTATGTGAGCTGCTCTGAGGTCCTCTGCTTTAAATAAATAAATGTAGCCAAAGAGAACACAGTTTTTGGGCTACTTGTCCTGAGCTTCAGACATGAAAATATTTTGGAAGGGCCCGGTGTCGTTCCCCCTCCGTCACTGAAACGCACAGGAGATTTTGTGGCGATGGTATAATAAGTGCTCCTAAAATAACTGAGAGATCTTGAAAGGGGGAAACCCAGCTAGGGCGGCCTTATGACTTAAAAGCACATAGCATATTATTCAAGGACAGCCCGAGGCATTGTCGTTCTATGTAAACCGCCCAGAATTCCCACTGGGAAAACCGGGCGGTATAGAAATATAAAAATAAATAAAGTATGCTGCCCAGGCCAAGTAGCAAATAGTATTTCCCCAAGATGATATAGAGCAGTAATGGCGAACCTTTTAGAGACTGAGTGCCCAAATTGTGATTCAAAACCTAGTAATTTTTCACAAAGTGCCAATACAGCAGGGATGTCCTCCTCATATTTTGGACCACAACTCCCAGAATTCCAAGCCTAGATTGCCAATGACAAAGGACTGTGGGAGTTGTGGTCCAAAACATCTGGAGGCCTGAAGTTTGGACACCCCTGCAATACAGCAATTTAACCTGAATACAGGTGGCTGTGAAGGGGCAATATCAGGTGCCCACAGAAAGGGCCCCGAGTGCCGCCTTTGGCACCCGTGCCATAGGTTCACCATCATTGCCCTATGGGAAACACCATGCAGGGCAAATGTTTATTAAAGAAAGTACTGAAAATCCTGTAGCATTGACGTGTAAATCCTGAAGACGAGTAAATTGAAATATCGAAAAAGTTTTATTTACGATATTAAAAAAAAAAGGGTGAAGAAAGCAAGACAAATTCAGAATTCGTCATGGAACAAGACCGTGAAGTAACAGTTGTCACGAGACAAGTAATCACGCCCTGAGTAAACGGAAACAGGCACTGAACAGGGACAAAACCACATGACCGTGAACAACGCTGTCACGGTGCAAATGTAATCGCGGAACAAGGTAGGACGTGAAGTAACCGCCAAAGTCTTCTGAGGCTCCATGCCTCATCCCTTATGGAAGGAGCATTTAAGCAGTTTTAATTAGGGAACAGGGCCATTTTCTGTGCTTCTCGGGAGGTGCTTCCAGTCCTGCCACTGATTCCCATCTTCTGCTTCCAGCCTTTTCCAGGTGTTCGGCCCCCGGGCCACGGCCCCCCAAGCCATGCGGCTTTGTCTCAGCCACCCTCCCCCCATTCGCAAGCTGCTGGATTCCTACGAGGAGCTTCGCGAGGGCCTGGGCCGGCAGCCTTTGCACCCGTGCCTGAACAACAGATGCGCCGCGGTGGAATCCGAGCGGCCACTGGACACCGCCGGCAAGGGTTGCCGCAGCAGAAAGAAGAAGAGAGTGGTTTTTGCCGACATGAAGGGCTTCTCGCTGACGGCCGTCCGGATCTTCTCCAAGATCGAGGAGGACCTGTGCGACCTGCACCAGGCTCTCAGCCACCTCACCAGCTTCCGGAGGAAGCTGAGGAGCTACTGGCCGGAGACGAGGAAATACCTGCTGGATTTCCCCCAGCCTTCGGCCGACTACCGGGCGTTTCGCCACCGCCTGCAGAGCGTCTCCGTCTGCTTAGAGAACTGTCTGGTCCAGGAAGGCTCCCTGACAGGGACCGTCAAGGTCAAAAACATCAGTTATGAGAAGGAAGTCTACGTCCGGGTTTCCTTCGATGCCTGGAAGACCTTCTGTGACGTCCGCTGCCATTACATGCCCAGCACGTACGGATGCTCCGACGTTGACGTCTTCTCCTTCCAGGTGGCCCTGCCCAAGGTGTCCCCTCCTTGCAGGACTATTGAGTTCTGCGTTTCTTTTCACTGTGGCCAGAAGGTCTTTGGGACAATAACGACGGGAAGAATTACAAAATACAGCTGGCGTTGGGGCCTCCTCCTCCTCCTCTTCCTCCTCCTCCCAGCGCGCTTTCCCGCCTGGCGAACAGCACCATCAAGGCTGCCGAGCCGCTGGGCACCTCCCGCGCTGCTGCACTGGTCCTCTCTCGGCTGCAAACCTGGAGGCGTTCAGAGAACCAGACCTACTGGTAGGAGAGCTCCAGGACGAGCAATCTTCCGACAAGTTTTCTCTCAACGTCTCTCTCTTCGGAGGGCTCTGGAGATGACACCGTTTTGTGGCTGGTGCCACACTTGCCAGCTATAAGCCCTCGTCTTACACCCTGCACTGTCTAGAAAGGGGATCACAATGCTTGACAGCTAGGAGGATGAGGTCAGATCTCATTGTCTTCCTGTTATTCTGCTGCAGCTGGAAAGTTACCTGGGAGGATACTTTCTAAACGTTTGGCTTTCTTTGCACAAGGTAGCAAAGCAGCAACGTGCTAGCGTAGTGCAGTAGCTAAAAAGCTTGAGCTCTGGTCCAGGACGTTCCGGGTTCAATTTTGGTCTCTACGGAGAATGCTCCAGAGGCTACACTCGGACAGAAATAAACCTGGCAGTAGAATGGAAATCGTTGAGTGAGTTTCTCTACCTAGAAACCCCAGAAAAGTGCTCCATAAGTTGAAAACACCTTCAAGGCATCTCCAGTTCTGGTTGTCCAAAGTACCCATCCGGTCACTCAGCCTTTGGAGCAAACCTTACTTCTCTGCTTGGAGTCGGCCTGAGGGGTGGGGTGGGGAGGATGCAGCAAGGGGACATTGCAAAGCTGTTATCTCTGCTCTCTCTACAAGTGTTTTAATGTATTTTTCACATTTCTGAACTCCCCCCCCCCCATTACTGTAGATGTGTTTTTTGTGCAATAACGGATGGGGAGGGATTGATGTAAAACACAGGTGGACCCATTGTAACCCCCCCCAATAGAAGACAACAACAACACTGCTCTGACTGCTGTCATGGTGTGTGTGTGTGCACGCGCAAAATCTCACAGCAGTTGATATTTTTTTCGACAGGTTGCTTCCTGTGATGGGTCCTTTCAGAGAGAGAGGTGGGATAAAAATATTTTAAATAAATAAATGCAATCAAGATTGAACAGTCTGTAACTTTTCTTTCCATCCTTACTCTGAATTCGGCATAGCCTGTCAAGGTAGATTTTGTCTTGTGGGTTCTGGCCGAAGCCCGTCAAAGCTTTGCATGTATGAATCCTTATTACTGGACAAACAGCAAGTCGAAATAACGGCTTGCAGAACATTTCGTGTGGTGAGCATGATTCATAAATGCTATTTTTCAACTCGTAATGGTTGTTATCGCCTCTCCTCAACGTGGTTGGTGTGCCCTGGGGCGGAAGAATCTTGATTCCCTGTGCCCTTTTTAGCTATTCATCTTTAGCCAGCCATTAATCTGGTCCAAGAAACCTGGATTTCCTGTGCTTACGTAATGGAATTCAAATCCTGTTAGTTCTTGTGCCCTCTACTGCCATAATCAGCAGATGGCACAATGGCAAAGGCAGCAAACTAGAATTGACACCTGCATTTCTTAAGGTGAGAGTGTTCAGAAGGAAAGCCAGGTCACTAAGCAGCATCTATGATACTCTGCAATTTGCTGATGCTTCAGAGGTTGGAAGCAGTCTCTGCCCTCTATATTTACAAAAAACATCCAAATCTACCCGTTTAACAGAATTAGGCAGTAAACTGAGGCACCATGTGCCAGTTGGCTCCATTTAGGGCCTTTTTACACGACCCCTAAGATCCGCTGGCCACTTAAGCTCGGACCAGAGATCTTAGGGGTTCGTCGCTCTTCCTCTGTCCCCCCCCCCCTCCGCACTTCCTGGTTGCTGGCTGCGTGAGAGAGGGAGAAAAAGAGAAAGAAAAGCATGCCGCTCACCCCGTTCTGTCTCTCGTCTCTGTAAAAGTAGCTCTTAAAGGGGCGGGAGCCAAAAAGCAGCAAACAGAAGCGAGGAGAGCCCCGCACTCACTATCGTTGCACCGCATCAAAGATTTTTCACCTCCAAAGAGAAGGTACAAGAAAAGTGCGCTGGGTCGCGCTAAAGTGGGCGGGGTCGCACTTAATTGTCTGAACTCCGGAGCTGGTGGGGAAACATTTTTAAGCTCCGGAGCTTGCAGCCATTTGCAGCGGAGCTTAGGGGTTGTGTATAAACGCCCTAAGCATGAAAGGCTTTGGGCTTCAATCTGTTTCTTCTCCAATAATCTTGGATTTTTGGTTATAGCTGCTGCAACCAACATTTTGACAGGGAAAACTCCCAAGACATTTTGCTGTCAACAGTGTAAGGAGGTCAACATTTAAATTGCATTCTGTCAGTAAATTTTTAAACATGTACAGTTCTGTATATGAAACCCTTTTCTCTGCATTTATTTGGAAGCAACATGTGCAAGGAAAGAATTTGTCCACCCTTAGAGTCATAACTAGTCTCCAACAATCTGCTTTCCTTAAACAAAAAATGGCCCAAATCCTGTTGTTTAACAGAGTAGAGATCACACTACAGTAGGGACATTGAATCAATTGGAATTTGGTGAGTCGGATCCATTACTTCAGTGGGTTCAAATAGGCTTACTTTAATGGTTACCTACCATGTTACTTGCCAACTAGAGTATACCTATTTGCATCAACGTAACTTAAAAAGTTGCCCTGATTCACCAAAGCTCCATTGATTCAACGGGCTTACTGTGTAGATGTAGACTAATATACTAAACTAAGCCGCAGGATTCTGGCCACTCCCTTGTATGCATCTTTGCATTTAAAGGCACAGATTAAAATCAGGAAATAATTATACTGCGGCATCAAGTTGTACCCTGTGTGTTCTGTCTTAGAATTGGATGGGGGGGGGAGCCACTCCCCAGATGGAATTTCAGGCAAAAATCAGAGAAAAACAAAACAAAACAAAAAAGACACAAACATGTGGCACCTTAACGACTAACTTTCATATTTTAATGTAACGTTTGGTGCACATGTGCACTTCTTCAGACATATAGCAGCAGAATGAGGTGTGAAATAAAATATGAGATGGGATATACATTTCATACCAGATATTCATTGGCTACAGTCCAGATATTTATTGGCTGTAGTCTATAGAGTTGGGTGTGTGTGTGAAAGTTAGTCTTTAAGGTGCCACATGTTTGTGTCTTTTGTTTTGTTTTTCTCTGATTTTTTTGCCTGAAATTCTTGAAAAGTCTAACACGGCTACCCTCTGTGAAACTTGCCCATATGGAGAAACAGTTTATTATTTATTTATTCATTTATTTGAGTTTTCTACCGCCCATCCGACTGCAAGGCCGCTCTGAGCGGCTCACAACACCGTAAAACCACAAACACGTTAAATAAATTCACAAACAACAAAAGAACAAAATCAAATTAAACGTCTCGATCAACTGAAACAAAAGAATAAAACAGCATAAAACAGTTGATCAGACAAAATCCGCGCAGAAACCCATCAGCGACCGGGGTTCGGAATGCGCCAACCATCTGCATTGTCCCAAGAGGTCAAAAAACAACCGTGCCTCTGACCATACACAGAGCGCCTCCGCCCAGCTCTCGAAGGCGCATTCCGAAGCCCCCTCTGCACTGCCTGGCGCATGCGCCAACTTCGGCCCGCCCACTGCCCTCCTATGGGAGGGAGGAGAACTCCCCCTGGGTCGGGTGGAAAAGGAGGGGGCGGGTTTGCGCACGCCCAGAAGCTGCCTCCGCGCCGCGCCTCTCTGAATGGCTAGCGGCCTCCAGTGCTGGGGTAAACCGCCTTCCATTGGCTGAGGCGGGGGAGGCGCGAGGAGTAGGCGGAGCCGGAAAAAAGAAACGTCTGATGGGCGGGGCTACGTGGCTGCGGCTGGTATTGTGAGAAAGGGGGGGGGGAGAAACGGGAGGCCTGCGCGCATGCGCTTCCTCCCAGCGCTCCCGGGCCCGGTGTGGTGTACGCATGCGCGCAGAGCGCCCGGTTCCTCCAGCGCGGCGTTGACGGCCCGGGAGACGGCTGGGAAGAAGCGGCGGCGGCGGCGGCGGCAGGTGAGAGCCCCGCCCCCAACCGTGGCCCCGCCCCCTCGCTCCTGAGGGAGGGGCGTCGCCTCGGGAGACCCTCCGGCCTCTTCCCCTCTCCCCCCCCGCCTGCTGGGCCTCCTCGAAAGGGCCGGTGGTGGGCGTCGTAGAGGGGGAGGAGGGCGTCTGGCTCCTCCTCTACATCATCATCATCATCATCATCATCATCATCATCATCATCATCATCATCATCATCCCCCTGCGACCCCCTCAGAAGCCCCCCCCCCCCCCACCCCGCGGTTCGAGGGCGGCAGAAGCCTGTCCAAGCGGGCAAGCTTTCGGGTCCTGCAGAGCTCCTCGTCAGGTTTGGTCCAGGCTCAGATCGGGGGGGGGGAGGAGGAGGGGGGAGAGGTGCAAGTGCAGGTGGGGGGAGGGGAGGGGAGGGGAGGGAGAGAGAGAGAAAGGGGTACTGGAGATCTGGGCAACGGAGCCCTCCTTTTGCCCCCCACCCCCACCCCACCCGCCCCTTTTCGCCCCCCCCCACCCCCACCCCGGCCTGGTTCCTGTCACTATGTAGATCCCAGAGTTATGATTGCACTTATAATAATGAGCTTAAGGACCACCAGCAGTGAGCACTTGGACAGTATTACCTAGCCTGTTGTGTCAATGCTTGTTTTTTTCGGGGGGTGGGAATGGGGGTTGGTGGGGGGGGAGTCTTAGGGGATTTTTCAATGTGTGGGACAGTGTTCAGGGATTTGTGTGTGTGCGTTGAATCTGGTCTCTGGGTGTCTGAAATTCCATTGTATGTGTATGCTGTGTGCATACACAATGACAATAAATTATTATTATTATTATTATTATTATTATTATTATTATTATTATTATTATTATTATTATTATTAAATTACTAAGTGCCTGTGAGGGGCAATAGGGCCATACCCGTACCCAGTTTGTAACAAATGTTAATAAGAATTTGAAGGCAAATATGACTGTTAAGGAGTGGCTTTTTCAGAACCACACCCCCCGTGAGCTTCCATGACAGAGCAGAGATTCAAATCACCCCTTCTGATTTCTAGTTCATTACTCAACCCATGACACCTCCCTGGGTATCCTAATGTTATCTGATCTGTTCGTCATTCGATAAAATTGCCTGATGGTAATTGCCAGTGGTACCTCTTAAGACAAAGGCCTCGTGAGACAAAAAAACTCGTAGGAAGAAAACAATTTCCGGGAACAGGCATGCATTACAGGACAAAAAAATTCCCTATGGGATGTTTTGCAAGATGAGAAACTGTTCCACATGTGGTACCCGGTTTGGTAGTGGGATACCCATTATTTTTGTCTTTATTCCAGCCCCCAGAATGGATTAATCCATTCCCAATGCATTCCTATGGGAAACCGCATTTCGTAAGGCAAAATTTTCGTAAAACGTAGCCTCTGGAACGGATTGATCCATTTTCAGTGCATTCCTATGGGAAATTGCATTTCATAAGATAAAATTTTCATAAAACAAATTGTCAAACACTTGCCTTAAAATGCCCTATTAGGGTCAATAAAGAAAGGCCTATTGTCCCTGTTCTGAATAAATGATACATTTTACTTTTATTCTAGTCATGGTGCTTAGAGTAGGGTATTTTTTGATGCAGCGTTATTCGTGCTTACCTAGATTGTGACCCTAGGGCATTGGTGGCGAACCTTTGGCACTCCAGATGTTTTGGACCACAACTCCCAGAATGCCAAGCCTGTATTGCCAATGAAAAAGGACTGTGGGAGTTGTGGTCCAAAATATCTGGAGTGCTGAAGGTTTGCCACCACTGCCCTAGGTTCTGCTTTTCTCATCTGGAAACCATTGGGAATGTAAAAAGGTTAAACTTCAGTTTGATTATGTGAGACTGTGTATCCATCTTCAGATGGTTAGGTGTAACTAGGGTTTTGTCAGAACCACAAGGTTCCGTTAATGTTAACATCTTTTGGTCTGTGAAAAAGATACATACATTTCCAGATCAGATACGTCAGGAATTTAAGCAGTTTTTAATCCAAGCACTTGTAAAAAATGCAGGTGACTCATGCCATCCGAAAAAGGTGTTCCCCCTACCTTCTTATGCAAGAAATGTGTCTTGTGAAGTAGCGTCTGCTGTGATAAATGTTTACATGATTTAAATACAGGAAAAGTATGAGTAGTTTCTTTGAAACTGCTGTTTAAATAGGGGACAGCCTTAATTTTTATGTGCACGGTATAGGTCGGAACGATCAACCGAATGACAATAAACCCTGAGATTTTTTATGAGATTCCCTAAAGGCTTTACATTTAAATATTGCCATACCTCCTCTGCTGCATTGTAGTGCATTGTTGTTGTTCAGTCATTCAATCGTGTCCGACTCTTCATGACCCCATGGACCAGAGCTCGCCAGGCCTTCCTATCTTCCACTGCCTCCCGGAGTTTTGTCAAATTCATATTGGTTGCATCGATGACACCGTCCAACCATCTCATTCTCTGCCGTCACCTTTTCCTTTTGCCTTCAATCTTTCCCAACATCAGGGTCTTTTTCGTTGACTCCTCTCTCCTCATGAGGTGGCCAAAGTACTGGAGCCTCAGCTTCAAAATCTGTCCTTCCAGGGAACATTCGGGGTTGATTTCTTCCAGGATGGATAGGTTTGATCTCCTTGCAGTCCAGGGGGCTCTCGAGACTCTCCTCCAGCACCACTGAGTGCATTGAGGTGCTACCAAACAAGGCCTATATATAGCATGTTCTAAACTATGTAGCGCGATAACTTTCAAATTCAGGAAGGTGCCGTGTCCTGTCTGTTATTTAGGAGAGATGTTATTTCAGTTTTTGAGGGGAGGAATGTCAACAGTGGAGAGAACCCAGGAGACTCATCAACATTCCAAAACAGCAAGCTCCAACTATTAATTAACATATGGGGTCACTTTTAGACCGTGCTAGAGAAGCCCTTGGTGACATTTGAAGAACCGTTGCTGAGCTGGAGTCAGATTTATCAGCCAGAACAAGGCACCATCTTGTTTCTTGAATACGAAGCAAACCCAGTACATACCTGATTGTTTCTGTCCAATTTTTTGCGGACAGTGTTCGAAGGCAGCCCCAGCTTCTCCTGTTTTCAGTCATTTGGGATAGTCTGGCTTCCTTAGAAGATGGCTCGTCAATTTCCGTTGTTTTTTGGTGCTGTGCAGCTTCAGTGTAGGGTCAAGCATATTGATGGTTTACTAGCCTAACTCTGAAAACAGCCTCTTCCTTGAACATCCCTCAGAATGATGTACCTGGGAAGATCCCTGGGCAGACACGTTGAGCTGGCATGGAGTCCTCCTTCCGCTTAAAGAGTATCTGGAAATCAGCCCCTTAAATGTATAGTTGGAGTAAAATCAGAATCAACCGAAAAGGTAGAAGAGCCATGCTGGATCAAAGCTGACATTGTTTTCTATGCAGTGACCAACCTTTGGCCAGCGGTCTTTCTGGGTTGTGTGACAGCAACATTGTGCGCTCCATGTTTGTCTTTGGGGGATGTCCCTGCCATTTCTGAAGTCACGTAAACAAGGACTTCATGTGCTTTTTTAAAACTAGAATATCGTGGCCTTCCTAGAACTGATAGTCTCGCAAACATGGACTTCCATAGGCCAAAATTTGAGTGTTGGTAGCAGTGGGGGAATCAAAACAAAAAAATGGCCAATGAAGGCTCCTCGAGTTGACTGTATGGAATTCTAGAGGCTGGGAAGATTTAAGGTTTGCAATCATTCTTCACACACTAGAAAGCAAACTTTGCTGAATGTACTGGGACCTCGTCCTGGATAACAGGGATAGGATTGAACTCATGACGAGTTATCTGCTTTTGTGATTGCTAATGAACTTCAGACCGTCTCAGAGGACTCTCCTGGAGCAAAGATATGCCAAAGTTCACCGGTGTCCCATCGTTAAGGGGACTCGAGGTCCCTGGGTTACATGATTACTCATCATTCAGCTGTAGAATCCTAACAGTGTGTGAGAGACAAACTCGATTTTTTAATTGGTTCAACATACTCATGAGAATGTTGATGAAGGCTTTGGTGAAGTTTAAGAGGTTAACCTCAGATTGCTAATTTTGGAAGCCATTGCAGGCAAGTACTGGTTTTGAAGGAAGGGAAGAGAATGCTTTCCATAGTGAGTGTTCTCAATTCTTAGAGTGATGTTTTAATTTCTTCTTGGTTTAAAAAAGAGACCAGGGGTAGTTAGGAAGAGAAGTAGAAAGGAAGTACTGATAAATGCAGAAGAATATTGACCATGTTCTGAGCATATATCATTTACAGACCTGCACAGTTTGCTTCGGCTGATCTAGGGGTGGGAGTGGATCATATTCTTAAATTTGCTGGAACTCATCCTATCTAGACCTGGCACAGTATTTTTATTTTATTCATTTATATTCCATATTTCTCCCTTGGGAGGCCTGAGACAACTTATTTTATGCATTTTAAAAAACAGGTTCAGTTGTTGTTGTTGTTGTTGTTGTTGTTGATGTTGTTGTTGTTGTTCGGTCGTTAAGTCGTGTCCGACTCTTCGTGACCCCATGGACCAGAGCTCACCAGGCCTTCCTATCTTCCACTGCCTCCCGGAGCTTGGTTAAATCCATGTTGGTTGCATCGATGACACCATCCAACCATCTCATTCTCTGCCGTCCTCTTTTCCTTTTGCCTTCCGTCTTTCCCAACATCAGGGACTTTTCCAAGGACTCCTCTCTCCTCGTGAGGTGGCCAAAATACTGGAGTCTCAGCCTCAAAATCTGTCCTTCCAGTGAACATTTGGGGTTGGTTTCTTTCAGGATGGAGAGGTTTGATCTCCAGGGGACTCTCAAGACTCTCCTCCAGCACCACAGCTCAAAAGCATTGATTCTGCGGCGATCAGCCTTCTTTATAGTCCAGCTCTCACTTCCATACATCACTACTGTTGGGGGGGGGGCTACAATAAATTGCAATGTTAAAACGATGTTTAATAAGTTAAAATATCAGTATAATCATATTAAGTAGCTTATCCGAATGAAGCAAATGCAGAACCAATAAGGCTTGCAACCAGTTTAAACAATTTAAAATTAATAAGAATACCTGACAGAAAGAAATGGACAAGGTCCGGTTTAAAGAAAAGTGTCTTCCCCTGCTGGTGAAAGAATGGGGCAGCCTGACATTTTTCAGAAGGACGTTCCCTATGTAGGCTACTAAGAAAACCCTCTTGCCATTAAAAAAATCACTTTTCTGAGTCTCTAGTCTACTTGGGAGTTCATCTTTGCTTCCCGGGCCAACAGCTATTGCTAGGCCTGGCCGCCTCCAGTAACTTGACTAGGCTTCTTGTAATGTTTAATCCCATATGTTAATTAGCATCCACATGACACAATGCTTCCTGTTGTAAATGAGCCTATTGATCTCGCTGGATATCTTCTGCCACTCATATCGAGGCCAGGATTCTTGACAAGCCGATGTCTCTTTTGTCAGATGATAAACCTTATCAGTTCAGAAGCATGCCTCACTTAATGGATAGGCTGAGAAAAATTCAGCAAGTCACATCCTACCAGGAGCAGTTCAATAATGATAATTGCAGGGATCGCATTATAGAGGGCCTTCATTTAATGAGCCTTGAGCAATAAATACATCCTGAAAGGAAAATACTGTATATCACAGAGGAACCTATCAAGGTGCCATTGGTTCCCCAGATTACATGCTCGGTGTTGAAATTAAAATTATTACGAAATGCTCCAAGTTGTGCAAAAAAAGAGGAGGCTCCAATCAGTTTCATATTCTGTGGCCACTCGAGAAATGGCTTTGTAACACACATATACACCACCTTGGTATTTTGAATTCCTGTTTATTTGACAGGCCTTTGAATTCTACAGAAATCTGTTAGACTCAACTCCCTGAAGGGTTGTGTGTTGCAGTCATGGCACAGCAGGAGAATTGACTATTCTCCACACTTCCCCATCCTGCTCTAAATCCAGTTACCTGCTTAAAACTGAGCAGCCCCATTCAGCCAATGTAATGTGTATAATGGTCCATTTACCGCAGTGGTTTCCAAACTTCAACCCTCCAGATGTTTTGGACCACAACTCCCACAGTCCTTTATCGTTGGCAATAGAGGCTTGGAATTCTGGGAGTTGCAGTCCAAAACATCTGTAGAACTGAAGTTTGGACACCCCTGATTTACCGCATTCTGATTAATTCAGTTTGTGCACTCGGAGATTGAGTCGCTTTGTGATTTGTGCATTTCAGTCACCGGGGGGGGGGGCGCTGCCTTCTTCTTTTGCAAAAGTGCTGGGCGGCGCTGCGTAGCTACATCAGAGGCACGTTTCCGAGCCCTCGGCCACTTTGGGGAAACGGGCAACTCTCTTGCCACATTGCCAGTTAGACTAGGACCTGGAGGCTGTGCCTGCTCCTGACCCTGATCCGTCGCTTCCCACGTGGAGAAATCTGATTTGTCCTTCCTGAACTCTGGAATCTCCTCGGGACATTTTGCAGCCTTTACACATCCTGGCCGGGTGACGTACAACTAGACCGCCTCTCGCCTCCAGCCGTGATGCAAGACCAAGCGTTTCTCTGCTGGAGATCTCCCAAAAGGGGATGAGTTTCTTTCTGGAGGCTCTTGTTACCGCTGTCTCCTTTCCCTGGGCTAGTCCTTCACCAGAAACAGAAAACATCTCTTGGGGGGTTATAGCTCCGGCTTTCCACCCCATTCTCATGGGGCTCCTCTTCCTCTTCAGTTTGTCGTTGTGAGTAACACGCGGAGCGAGCAACAGAATGTCTTTGGAGACAGGTCAAAATGCTGTGGCCAAGAGTTTTTGCTTTGACGGAGGGCTCGATTGGGCCGGTAGATATTTCGTCAGGAATAGACGTTCCCTTCAAGGATAGGGTTCTACTCTTGCAACCTTGAACTCTTGCCAGGACAGAATCCTTGACGGTCCAGAGAGCTGCTGTACATTTGAATCAGGGGGATCTCGGGTTTGTTTAGCTCTGTATCCTTAGAGGCCAGGGTGCAGTAGCATGTTTTCAGGATATGGGGAAGCACAGCCTTGGCCTTCTGGGAGTATATTTCAACATTAGCCTTTTGTACTTGAAGTGGCTGGCCTGGGTCACCCATCCAGGTGGGTCCCTTCCCTTTTCCACTTCCGCGCCGTTTCCTGTCAATTTGCTGGGCTCCGTCGTACATTTTGTTCTGTTCTGTAGACTTCGGACGCCTCGGAATGTTGTTCCTTTTGTGTTTTGGTTAGCGCTACGGGACTTATCAAACAAACTGACTTGGCTTTTACTCACGCTCTAATTCAGTGGCAATCCGGTTTAGCCCGTTTATTTTTTTAATGTGCTCTGTGCTTTTAACTTACTTCCCCTGTTTAAATTTCTCCACCACTTTTTACAACGAGAAAGAGACCATGGGAATATATTGTGTTTGTCTGGCTGCTCAGCCACCTGCTGCTCACTTGTCCAGGATCACACTGCTGCTGCCTTTTTATTTTGTTTTTATTTTATTTATTTTTTTGTTGCAGTTCATTACAAATTTTGCATTCTAGTAACAGAGCATTTGATTTGTCGATGGTGCTGGCAGCAACTTCTGAGGCTCCTTAGTTTCCAAGCACAAATATAATTTCTTCTTGTTGTTTAATAAAGGGAGTGGGTGAATTAAATCAGACTGCTGGGGCAATTCCTGCTTGTAGGCTTCCTAAGGACAGCAAACAGCAACCTGGGGGAAAGCTCATTACTGTTTTGGAAAAGTCCAGTTCAGAAGGGTGGCAACTCTGTTCAAGACACAGGCCTTCGCCTTTGCGCCTCAAAAGAAGGCTTTCTATCTAGCCTCTTCCCTGAACAAAGGTCTCTCGCAGGTCTCCTTGCTGATGGAGAGGTAGCAGGTGAATATGAGAAGCAGGGCCTTTTCAGTGGTGGCCCTGAAATGCACCCTCAAAGGAGTCCCTTTGTGGCCTTCATTGGGGCCAGCGTGTTCAACTTTGGCTCTTGCATAGGGTGGAGGGAGGGGACAGTTGGTGGCGGTTGAGATTTGTGTGCTGTTGTGATAAGAACATGTTGCGATCCCTTCTTCTGATGGATGGTCCACTTGGTTTTGTAGCCCTGACTCTCTCTCTCTCTCTCTTTTTCCTCCACTAGTGCTTGAAACCTGTGAGCCCTGGACCTTCAGAGAAGAGAAGGATCGCCTTGGTATCTTCCCGCAGGGGTGTGAAGCTGGAGTCCCTCGGAATGACACTTGCGACAAGCTACATGAGAGAGGTGGAGCCTGCCCTTGCGCCTCGGAGAGAAGGGCCCTAGTTCTGCCGGCCACTGTGTCCCCTCCAATGCAGGGCAGGAGAAGGCGCTGCCTTCGCCCTCCCGAAGAGACGTTTCCTGCTGCCGGCGGCGGCGGCTCCGAGGGGCTTTGCCGGCCAGCCTTCCCGGGAGTTGATCCTGAGCGCATCTCCCCTTCCTTCCCACACTGCTCGCTCTCCTGCCGGGTTCCTCGGTTTCCTCTTCCGCAGCGGCCGCTTCCAAGGCTGCACCATGGCGCTTCTTTGCCAACCCCAGTCCCTTGGAAGAAGGGTGTGAACATGGCAACCGTGACAGGCCACGGACCGGGCACACGCGCAGGGCTGCCACTGGGTGACGGAAGAACTGGCTGATTGCCCTAGGAGAAGGACAGTTCCTCCCTTTATCGGGACCTTGCCAGGCATTGGTCCCGCCTGTCCTCTCCTCCCCTCTCATCATGTTCCTGTTGCTGCCCTTTGACAGCCTGGTGGTGAACCTGCTGGGCATTTCCCTGACCGTCCTTTTCACCCTGCTGTTGGTTTTCATCATCGTGCCAGCCATCTTTGGGGTTTCCTTTGGCATCCGCCGGCTTTACATGAAAACCCTCCTGCAGATCTTCCAGGTGAGTCAAGCGGCTTGAGGTTCCTTCGGGGGCGTCATGAACATCGGGGTGTGGAATGTGTTGGCAGCCCAGCTCAGGGCAAACGCATCAGGTGCTCGGAGGGCCGCTGTACTGGATGAGTAAGCTGGGTGTTTCAGCTCTTAGCATTTATGGTTGGTGGTAGAGATGGGCACGAATCAGAAAAATGGCATTTTGTTTGTCGTTTGGAGGGTCCGTTTCGATTTGTTTCCATTTTTAGCAAATTTTTGAAAAAAAGTTTTCATTTTCGTTCGTTTCGTTACCATTTCGTTACCATTTATTTCAATTTTTTGTGTTTTTTTTTTTAGGATTTTAAGCGATTCACTCATATTGCAGTAACAGAAATGAAACGCACGACAAAAATTCCGGTGTTTCTGTTCGTTTCGTTTCATTTTAGAGACAAAATTCATTTGTCGTTTCGTTACGTAACGAAACGAAAAAAACAAAACGGAAATGAAAAATTGTTCATTTCGTGCCCATCTCTAGTTGGTGGCACAGCTTAACCCGGGAACATTTGAAGGTGGGTGCTGACTGAGGCATCTCTGAGCAGGTGCAGGCACAAAGTGCCCATGAATTGGGAGCTACAGAGTTTCGCCACACATCTGAGATTGGGCCGGGGATGGGTTTTTGGACAAACGGTAACACAGACAACTCTTCTCGGGATCCAGAGCTGGTGGTTTTGCAGGCCTCCCTCATTAAAAGGAAGGGGCATAGCTCTCTTGTTGCTTCGTGGCACAGTGGTTAAAGTGCTGTATCATCATTGGCATCCTTCAGTCTCGAAAGACTATGGTATCATGCCTGGAGTAGAGATCCTAAAAACAATTCAGCTATGGCAGTCTCTACCGCACTGGGGGCAGTTATATTCTGTTTCTTGCCCAGTCCTTGAGTTTCGTTGTTTCCGTGCCTGCCTCTTTTCCTCTGCCTGTTGGACAAATGCCTCTTCGAATTTATGTAGACTATGCTATATCGTTTGCCTCCAGACAGTGCGATCGGAGGTCAGGGTTTCCCTTCTGTTGAGGTCCATTCCCAAGGCCTTCAGGTCCCTCTTACAGATATCCTTATACCGCAGCTGTGGTCTCCCTCTGGGGCGCTTTCCCTGCACTAGTTCTCCATACAGAAGATCTTCTGGGATCCAGCCATTGTCCATTCTCACAACGTGTCCAAGCCAGCGTAGGCGTTGCTGTTTCAATAAAGTTATACATGCTAGAGATTCCAGCTCGTTTCAGGACTATGCTATTTGGAAATGCTGTACTGCAGGTAAAACTGTGCTCGCGACCTGGGGTTCAGTCCCAGGTAGCCGTCTCGAGGTTCACTCAGCCTTCCATCCTTCTGAGGTTGGTAAAAGGAATACCTAGCTTGTGGGGCACGGGCAACTCGTGTGTTGTAGCCTGCGTATTTATAAACTGCCCAGAGGGTGCTTTAAGTGCTTTGGGCTGGTATATAAGCATCATCCTTTTTTTGTTTCCATATGGAGGAGGAGTGAGTGCAGGGTTTTTCTTGATGTCCTTACCTTGCCTAGGCTAAAGGACAGAAATGATAACAGGTGGTACAAGTGTGGTTATGCTCCCCATCGAAAGTGTGTATCTTAGCGGTGTTGATATTTTTGGGTGACAGCTCTGGGGTATTCTGGGAACAGTATTCCAAAAACATAAATAAGCACACTTCTCATTGATTATTTCGTGGGGGAGGGTGCGTGTGAACTGAAATGTTCTTCCACCCTAATTCATGGTTGTGTTTTTATGAGGCCCATGGAGCCTGGAACACACACCCTGAGTCTGTTCAAGCCAGCTGTGCCTTTCTTCGTTAAATCTGCTCTCGACTGCAGGCTGGCACACACCCTGCAATTAACTGCTTTCAGGGAATCCGCCATGGAAACGGACACACCTCCCTCCCCCATTCCCTTCTGACTCCTCCCCAGTTTCAGCCAGTTTCAGCCTTGCCCGAGAAAGCGAAACGTCCAGAACACGGCCAAACAGCCCGAAAAACTCTCAACAACACTGTTCTTTTTCTTGTCTCCGTTGTTGCAATTATGTTATATTCATTAGTTAGTAGCTATTTTCAGATCCAAGTGATGTTGAATGAATAATGTCGAAAGCAGGTCCCATCACCGAGCTGACATAATGAGATAGGATGGACAAACAAAAGTGGCAGAAGAGAAATGAAGAAGGTGGAAGCTGCCAACATTGGCATCATGGTCTCCATATGAGTGCAGGGAGACCTTGGGTTTCTCTTAACACAGGCCTGCCCAAACTTCGGCCCTCCCGATGTTTTGGACCACAGCTCCCAGAATTCTAAGCTTAGATTGCCAATGGCAAAGGATTGTGGGAGTTGTAGTCCAAAACATCTGGAGGGCCAAAGTTTGGGCAGGCCTGTCTTAACAGGAGGTGGTGCTAGAAGTGTATAGTAGGGCATGAAACGGAAAAATAATGTTTCATCTTGTTTCGTTTCGTGCACACCCCTGTTTTGTTTCATTTTGTTTCTTGCAAAAAAATTGCATTTATTTATTTATTTATTTATTTATTTATTTATTTATTTATTTATTTATTTATTTATTTATTTATATACCGCCCGTCTTCCAAGGGAACTCCGGACGGTTAACAATCAAGAACAATATAAAGAAAAAATGTATATAAAATGAGTTCATACGAAACAAAATGAAATGAAACAAAATGGCTCCCCTTGGTTCTAGAGGGACCAGATTTGGTGCCCGGGACTCCGGGAGCCCCTTTTAAAGGGCTCCTGCTGGGCTGTTATCGGCTGGACCCCTTTCAACCTGGCCCAGTCGGCACCAGGGGGATCCCTTGGTGCTGACTGGGCCAGGTTGAAAGGGGTCCGTCCAGCCATTGACAGCTCAGCAGGAGCCCGAAAACAATAGAACGAAACGGTTCGCTTCAATGGAAAAATGATTGTTTTGTTTTGTCTATAAATGCTGCTTCCTCGTTTTGTTTTGTTTGTTTTGTTTCATTACATAACGACACAACGAAACAGCATTTCGTTTTTTTTTGTTTCCTGCCCATCCCAAATACAGTGGTACCTTGTATAAAGGAATTAATTCGTTCCAAATGAAATTATGTTAAGCAAATTTTCCTTTATACAAATTCCCATAGGAATGCATTGAAAACGGAGTGATCCCATTTTTATGTTGTACGAATTCTCCCCATAAGTGATTGTGTGAAGCAAATTTCCCCTATCTCCAGAATTTTTTATGTTGTACAAATTTTATGTTATACAAGATGTTTGTTATACAAGGGTCCACTGTATGTAGGTTTTCTAACAATAAGGAAAGGCGGTTGGAGGGGAGGCAGAGCTCGGTTAGTTGTGTGTTCAAGTTGTTTTAAGTCCTTGATTCAGAAATGGCTGCCATGATAGAGAACTGTGTTTTGGAATGCTTGTTTTCGAACAGTGTTCGAAACGTCTCATTCCTCTTTGAGTATGCTTCAGAAGGCCTGTATGCCAAGAAAGGAATTAGGCCTGCTGGGAGAACGTTCCCTTCTTAAGAGGGCACACAAGATCAGGCCAAGACCCGCCTGTTCTGGCTTCCTGCATCCCCCAAGCATGGCTTGTGCTCTTTTGAGGTGTCACAGCAACCGTCTTAGTTGTTTTGATGCCGATGTTGAGCGCACCAGGAAGCTGAGCTCAGCGTTGAGCCGCCGAGTGTGCCAGCACGGAGACGGCCTGTTTTATGAGGTTGTTGTTTAAGCGCGTGTTAAATCGAGACGGTCAAATGGAGGGCAGCCAAGCGAACAGAACGTTGGTGTGCCAGCGTGCCCTTGGAAGGAGAGGCCACTATCTTAGGGTAAAGCAGAGACGTGTTGTTGGCTCCTGGCCGTCTATACCCGGGGGCTGCCTGCCCAGGCATGGAGTCTTGTTCCGGTGCTGGTTGGAGCAACCGGGACACTAAAAGGACAGAGAGCCCCATGGGGTGGTAGGCAGAGGCGAAGGCAGCACGGAGATGCCCGCGGATCCAGTAGCCAACCACGGGGCCTCCTGCTCTGTCACTCCCCCCTGCACTCTCAGAGCGGGCTGGCACGCCGGGCACCAGAGACAAAGGTTATGCAGGCAGAAGCCAGCAGCAGCTTCAGACCGAACTCGGGCCTCAGGCCGGGTTGAAGAGATGCCCTTCTGGCTGTTGAGCAGCTCACGGGTCAGCTTGCAACTGGAGTGGCACCAGAGACCTCAGAAAGCCTCCTCCCTGATTGCAAGCCAATCGTTTTCTGGTTCTCAGGCGAGGGCAGATAAAAAAAAATATCAATGATTAAAACAAATAACAAACTTAAACGTCGGTTTTGTTTTGTTTTTAATTGTGATTTAAATCAAATCCAGCTTCTTTCTGCCTGGTAGACTGAGCTGCCTCAAAGGGGTGCTCCTAAAATCCAGAACTCGGATTTCATGCCCTTTTCACAGTTTGATTGGGAATGCCTCTCTTACATATTGCAAGCATTTTACAGACCATTTCCCCCCCGGCCAGGAGCCCAGTATTTAAAGCAGGGTGCCATAATTATCTTAAAACTTCAAATGGCTTTTAATTTGACCTACATTTCATGCTCGTCCATAATTGTGTAATGCTCAGAAAGAAAGAAATGGTTGATTGATTGATCGATCAGTAGAGTTGTTCCGGATACAGCCAAAGGCACGCTTAGTCTAGCTTTCGTATGAGTTCCTCAGCACCATCTCCCTTTCATGATGCAGAGACAAACTAGAGTCATCCCCTCCTTGTAGCCACTGATAGCTGTATCTTTCACAAGTTTCTGTCATTCTGATTTAAAGCGACTCAGTTTTACAGCCACCACAGGGAAATCTGTAATTTAATGGCACACAGTAGGAAGAAGTTCTTCAGGTTTGGGGGTATGGAATCTTTCCCATCTTTCACTCAATGGATGACCACTGAAGTTGAAGTTCTGGTTTGTTCAGAGGTAGAAAATATCGGCTTTCTTGCCATCATGGATAATTTTGGAGGCTTCTGTCATATTTGTTTGTTTGTTTGTTTGTTTGTTTGTTTGTTTGTTTGTTTTTTAATCAATATACCGCTCCATCTAGCTCAGTGGTTCTCAACCTGTGGGTCTCCAGATGTTTCTGGACTGCAACTCCCAGAAGCCTCCACCACTTGATGTGGTGGAAGGGATTTCTGGGAGTTGCAGTCCAGGAACATCTGGGGACCCACAGGTTGAGAAGCACTAATCTAGCTGCACAGCTACTCTGGATGGTTTAGAAGGTTGAACAAATATCAAGCTAGATACACAATAAATAAACCATCCAATAATAAAAACATAATAAGCAATAAAACAGTATATATCAGAGCATCAAACAGGAGCAAGATGGCTTAAAAACAATTTAAAAAATAAAAAATTAAAAAAAAAAATAAAAAAATCCTCTTTACTCATCTTTTTTCCTAAGCCAGACAGACTCGGAAAACATTTCTGTTGTCGTCACTAAAACAGCCCATAAAAATCTTTACTGTGCAGCTAGACTTAAAAAAAAAAAAATAACACATAATCTGGTTTAAAAACCACCAGCTGAAAGCCTCCCATCAGCCCCTGGGGGAAGTGTTTTGAAACAGCCAGGTTACCCCTCATCAGTAGGAATCCACTCATCTTGACCTGGCAGATTCTGCATGACTTCCATGTAGGACTCACAGTTCAGTTCCCTTCTCTGTTTTGTTTTGTTTTGACAGTGGGCCACCCTGAGGATCGAGCGCGGTGCCAAAGAGAAGAAACATCCTCTTTATCGGCCCTACGTCAATGGTAAGGGGGTCGTGCCCCTTTTCCTTGGAGGAGAGAGATGGGGACGGGGCTGAGCTTCTTGGTTTTCCCTTTGACCGGACGGTTGTGTCTCTGCTCCAGGCATCATCGCGAAGGAGCCCACCTCGCTGGAAGAGGAGATCAAGGAGATCCGGAGAAGCGGCAGCAGCAAGGCCCTGGACGCCCCGGAATTCGAGCTCTCCGATGTCTTCTACTTCTGCCGCAAAGGCATCGAGACCATCATGGACGACGAGGTGACGAAACGTTTCTCAGCCGAAGAGCTGGAATCCTGGAACTTGCTGAGCCGGACCAACTACAACTTCCACTACATCAGCCTCCGGCTCACTGTTCTCTGGGGGCTGGGTGTCCTGATGCGCTACTGCTTCTTACTGCCGCTCAGGTAGGGCCAGCGCTGATCCACCCGGCCCCATCGGGAAGTCGGAGCAGGCCACGGGAAGACCCGAGTCTGATCATTCCTCTTTCCTGAAGTTTGTTCCCTAGAGAACAAAACCCTCGTTAACAGAGTGTTGAGGATATGATTTTGAGACGTACAGAATAATGCAGGGCATGAGTCAAGTGGATAGAGGGATGCTCTTCTCCATCTCACAGAATACCAGAACGAGGGGACAGCCACTCAAATTGGGGGCTGGGAGAGTGAGAACAGACCAAAGAAAATATTTTTCAGCCAGCGCATTGTTAGTCTGTGGAACTCCCTGCCACAGGAAGTGGTGATGGCATCTGGCCTGGAGGCCTTCAAAAGGGGATTGGACAGATTTCTGGAGGAAAAGTCCATCCCAGGTGACAAACCATGATGGAGATGTGTAATCTCCAGGGTTAAAACCAGGGTACTTCAAGGGCTAGAGGCAGGGGAGTGGTAGCAGGAGACAGAGATCTAGTCTTGTGCGCTCCAGGACACATTTGTTGGGGCCACTGTGAGATACAGGAAGCTGGACTAGATGGGCCTTTGGCCTGATCCAGCAGGGCTCTTCTTATGTTCTTATGTTCCTCTCTGGATTGAATTGTTCTCTGAGCTGTCACCCTTGGGAAGAAGAGCTCCTTCTTCAGACTTGGAGACCGGTGACGTTGGCAGCCTGGGCTGTTTGAAGTCCTCTTCAAATTGAATCTCACGTCTACCTGCTTCTCTCTCTCTCTCTCTCTCTCTCTCTCTCTCTCTCTCTCTCTCCTCCCCACTGGCTTCCCTTTTCTCTTTCCCCCTCCCCCTCTTGCACACTCCCTCCCATGTACAGGGTCGCCCTGGCGTTCACAGGCATCGGCCTCTTGGTGACGGGCACGACGGTGGTGGGCTATCTGCCCAATGGAAGGTGAGTTCTCAGCAGCGGATGGCAAAGGCACACCTCCAGGGAAACGGGCTCCTGGGCAACCGGCGTGGCCCCTGAGCCGTCGGAGAGGAAACGCTGGCTCTCTGTTGGTGCGCTCAGCTTCTCTTGACCCAGCCGTCGTCTCCACCCTCAGGGCCTTCAGGCTGAACTAAGGAACTAAAAGGGGTCGGGGTGGTACGAAGGGCTGCCTCATCCGTTCCGTCCGTGGGCTCCACAAACTCTGAGAGCTCCCAGCCTGGCTTTTTCGGGGGCAGGGAGGTGGGGGGTCTATTCCCAGGCCGCACATCTGTGTCCGCTCGTGATTGTGTGGCTGTTTTCAGAAGACGGTCACCTGTCAGAGAGTTCGAAGGCCCATCTGTTGGTCAGTTTGTCTTATTTGTGGGTGGATCGAGAGCGCGAAGATTTGGCTTCTTTTTTTATTTTATTATTTCTTTATTTTTTTTTCACACTTATATACCGCTCCTACTTCCCAAGCGGGAACTCAGGGCGGTACACATAAAAATCAAAAGGAGACGGTGGCAATGACAGGGAAAAACTTTCAGCATATGGGCCAATAATAAAACTAAGTCAGGGGGAAAAAAAACTCTAGTCATTTTTAGGCATCCCTAAAGAGGAGGGTCTTCAGGCCTTTCCTAAAGGACACCAACGACGGAGCCTGCCTCAGCTCGCTAGGTAGGTTGTTCCAGATGGACGGCACCACCACCGAGAAGGCCCGCCCATGAGCTTCCTCCTCTCTCCAAAGCTTTCCAATCTGGCCTGGCTGTCAGGTATGTTTTCACGAGATGCTCGCTCTAACTTTTCAGGTGCAAAGAGTTCCTGAGCAAACACGTTCACCTGATGTGCTATCGGATCTGCGTGCGAGCTCTGACGGCCATCATCACCTACCATCACCGGTATGGAGGAGAAAGGGTCCGGGTGGCAGCCCGTGGCATATTCATGGCCCGCAGAAGGGGTGGTGGTGATGATGGGATTGTGGGTACACAGAGGAATGAGCGGAATGTGTCACCGGGCCACCTGCTTTGGTTTCTGGAGGATTTGGCCGGCCCAATGACTTGCGTAAGAGTATGTTTCTAGATCTTGTCGCTGTGGAAACATACGTGATCACATATGGGAAAAGCCCAATGAGATCTCAAGAGACCTGGGAGGTGAATGAATGAAATTCCCAAAGGCTGGGGATTTGAACAGGGTGGATTGTTACACACACACACACCCAAAAAAAAGATTTTTAAACTCACATTTGTTTTAAATCACAATTTAAATTTTTGAAAAACTCAGATTTTTTTTTACAATTTAAAAGTGTTTTTATTTAAATAGTGATTTAATTCAATTTGGGTTGTATTAAAAAGAATGATTGTTTTTTTTTTTTTTTTTACTCTGATGTCAAATTCTTTGTGTTAGCATCATGCTCTAAAACTCCGGGGAAATGCAAAATGATTTCATCTCGTAATTTAAATGGGCGTGCATTGGTCTTTCTTTGGCACAGAATCACGGGGCGGTGACTACATGAGCGGATCCTACAGAGGCTCTCTGTTATCAACTGTAGCACATTGAGTTTGGCGCCCTGGAGTGGCGCCAGTAAGTCGACGCGCTTGCTGAGTCAGATGCTGTTTGTGGGCCCGTTAGCGCTTCCGGGTTCTCTGCTGAACTCTCTCGCTCTCCCGATTTCAGGGAAAACAGACCCCGCAATGGAGGCATCTGCGTGGCGAACCACACGTCCCCAATCGATGTCATCATTCTGGCCAGCGACGGCTACTATGCTATGGTAAGAATGGCGGACCCCAGTGGCCAGTTGCCTGGGCGTACTTTGGTCGACGACCCCTGGATGTCAAGGGGACGTTTCTGCACCACTTCGTTTGCCTAAAATCCTTAATGAACTAATAATACAAAAACCACCCAAACAAATGTCGTTGTCCAGTCCTGCCAGATGGCATTAGTTGGTCTTGAAGGCTGCCTAAATGTGCTCCCTGGAGAAGAAGCAGATGTGTTTCATGCTTGTGTTGTCTCGCCTCTTCCTTTGGGTGGAGGGGTCGTAAAGTTGGATCAGGGACACCCTGGCTGCCGCATCCCTTCCTCAGAAGCTGGTGATCCTCGGGCTGCAGTTTATAAGCCAGGAGTGAGAAGCCTCTTGTCCCTGTTTTAGCATGCCCCCCCCCCAAGAATGGCAGGCCCCATTTCTTTAGATGGGCCAAGCGGAGCTGCTGCCCAGGAGCCCTGCACAGGACAGGGCAAGCTCCTCCTGCATCCACACGCACATAAGCGAGATACGGGCAATTCAGCATTTCTTCGAGGTGCCCAATGCTAGGAGGGGTTGCAGGCTGGAAAGTCGGGATGCTGCGGAACAGATTCTTCTGGGAGCTGAGTGATGTTTGGGCATCACCCTTGCCTTTGGGCCTTGCTCTGACCCCCTTCTTATTTTCCCTCTGTCCTTCAGGTGGGCCAAGTCCACGGAGGACTCATGGGGGTCATCCAGAGGGCCATGGTGAAGGCTTGCCCCCACGTTTGGTTTGAACGCTCCGAGGTTAAGGACCGCCATCTGGTGGCTAGAAGGCACGTAAGCCATTTCTGCTGTTGTGTGTGTTGTGTCGTTACACTTGTGACCAACTCTTCGTGACCCCATGTCCATGGAGGTTTCTTGGCAGGAATACTAGAGTGGTTTTGCCAGTTCCTACTCCAGGCGCCTACAGTACCTGGTATTCCCTGATGGTCTCCCATCCAAGTACCAACCAGGGCCGACCCTGCTTAGCTTCTGAAATCAGGCGAGGTCAGATGTGCTGCTACATTCTGTAAATCGGAAGGTTTACAAGGTGGCTGTTGCAGGGAGCAGGTGGGGGGGATGGGGGGGTTGCAGTCGTGCTCAGTGGCAGGTTCCTCCGGCCAACTGGGAGTTTGAGATCAAGTTGCAAACCCTGACGTTTCTTTGATGTTTGGGACCCTGTGGACCACAGGGGGTGGGGGTGGGGGGATCGCTGGAATCTCAAGAGCCGCAGCCTAGCGTGGCTGCTGGTTTATCTGCCTGTCGGTGTGCTGTGACACTGTCTCCTTCTCTGTTTCCATGTCCTCTTGCAGGCTGTCGGAGCACGCGAACGATAAAAATAAGTTGCCCATTCTGATTTTTCCCGAAGGTAAGCCAGAACTTCGGGAGGTGAGCAAGCCTTCTGGTCCCGTGTGATCCCTGTGCTTTCTGAATAGAGGAAAGATGGGGCATTTGAACTGTAAACCTAACCAAACAGAGAGGGACCGGCAGGCTTGAGTTTTCGGTCGAGGATTGAAATCTGGAGCTCAGTTTGGGAAGGTGGCGATGCAGATGGGAAGGTCGCTCAGCCTCCGTTGCACCAGGCTGTCTTGAAATGGCTGCAGTCAGTTTGGAAAAACAAACAAACCTCAGCCTGTTCGACCCCCTTGGTGGGATCTTCTCGCCCTCCCTCTGACACAAGTCCCCTTCCTACTGTGAGGAACATCAGCCCATTTTGCACAGCTTCTCATTGGTGCAGAGAACTGCCCCTACAGAAGCTCCCCCCCTCCTTTTTTCCTTCCTGCAGGCACTTGCATCAACAATACCTCAGTGATGATGTTCAAGAAAGGGAGCTTTGAGATCGGAGCCACCGTTTATCCTGTTGCCATCAAGGTGGGAACGGTTTCTCTTTCACTCAGTCTCGGTGGGGTGGATTGCAGGTGCTGGAGGTCTGCCATGCTCAGCCTGGGAACAGGGTCACTGCATTTTCGATGGGTCCTAGTGCAGTAGGATCTGATAATTCGTTTATCTGTTGTCCCAAAATACCACATAACCCCCATGTGCATTTTTATTTCCAAGTTGTATTTACTGGAACTGGCCACTAGATGGAACTAGAAACATAATGGTACAGTGGTACCCCAACTTAAGAGCAGCTCAACTTAAGAGCAATTCGACTTAAGAATGGAAAAATGTTGGCATTTTAACTGCTGCCTTACAAATTTTAGATATGGTCTGCTCGACTTACAAATAGTTTTTTTTTCTTTCTTTTTTTTTTTTTTTTTCATTGTTGCAATGAGAACATGGATAATGCCATTTTAAGTTGCTCTGTGCTTGATGAAGGAAGCATGAGATCAAACGTCATCAATATAATGGATTTGACAATTACCTCTTCATGTGGTTATTTAAAGGGGCTTTTTCGTTTTGCCCATGGATTGAATCTGGCATCCTGAGTACGCCACAGAGAACAGGGGGTGTAGAAAATCTCCCTTGCCTGCTGTTCTCGCTTGCACTACAGCTGGTGTGTTCTCACTGCCTTAGCCCTTTTCATGCAAAATAATGCAGGGCATGAGTAAAGTGGATAGAGGGATGCTCTTCTCCCTCTCACAAAATACCAGAACTAGGGGACATACACTCAAATTGAGGGCTGGGAGAGTGAGAACAGACCAAAGAAAATATTTTTTCACCCAGCGCGTTGTTAGTCTGTGGAACTCCCTGCCAGAGGATGGGGTGATGGCATCTGGCCTGGATGCCTTCAAAAGGGGATTGGACAGATTCCTGGAGGAAAAGTCCATCACAGGTTACGAACCATGATGGAGATGTGTAATCGCCAGGCTTAAAACCGGGGTACTTCAAGGGCCAGATGCAGGGGAGTGGTATCAGGAGACAGATAGTCTTGTGTGCTCCCAGACGCATCTGGTGGGGCCACTGTGAGATCCAGGAAGCTGGACTAGATGGGCCTTTGGCCTGATCCAGCAGGACTCTTCTTATGTTCTTATCCTGCAGTACGACCCTCAGTTTGGAGATGCCTTTTTCAACAGCAGCAAACACGGCATGGTGACATACCTGCTCCGGATGATGACCAGCTGGGCCATTGTCTGTAGTGTGTGGTACCTGCCGCCCATGACCAGGAAGGTAAGTTGCTTCTCTGGGGCATAATCTGGATTCGGGGCGGGGGGGGCTGGCAATCGTCTGGCCCCCTCCACGCAAACCCTGACGGTCTTCATTTCCTACTTTCAGGCCGACGAAGATGCCGTGCAGTTTGCCAACCGGGTGAAATCTGCCATCGCTCGGCAGGGTGGTCTCGTGGATCTCTTGTGGTGAGTCCTGGAAGCCTGGCCCTTGTGCTGCTCTTAGCTGAGGGACTCCAGATCCCATCATCCTTGATCTTCAACCATGTGGCCAGGAAATTATGCGAGGTCCAGTGATGTTGGGCATACTGTAGCTTTCCCATCTCTGGTCTAGAAAGTAATGCCAAGCTGGGTAGTTGATCTAACGCCATTGAAACCACACCCTATATTCCAAAACTCTTTGCAGGATCTACAGTTGAACATGAATGCGACAGATTGTGCTTGAAATGTGCTGTTTCTATACTGCAAGCATGTCCAAACTTTGGCCCTCCTGATGTTTTGGACCACAACTCCCAGAATTCTAAGCTTAGATTGCCAATGACAAAGGACACTCGGGATTGTGGTCCAAAAACATCTGGACGCTGAAGTTTGGACATGCCTGCTATACTGCCTCTAGTGCTTAAAGCACTTTCTGGGCGGTTTACAGTTTAATTATGCCAGCTGCTCACTGATTTCACCCGTGAGCTGGGTACTCAGTTTACCCACCTCAAAAGGATGGAAGGCTGATTTCGCCATGAGCTGGCTACCTGAGCCTGTCGGGAGCAAACTCAGATCCTGAGCAGTGTCATGGCTGCAGCCCTTCCGCTTGACCTCTGCACCATGCCGCTCCTCCTTTGGAACAAAGGTTGCGGTAGACATAAGGCTTGACCATGTTGCCCAGAATCGTCAGCCTAAGTTTGTGTGATCAGCCTGTTTGTGCTCTGCAGACGACGAGACTCCCTGCCACAGGAGGTGGTGATGGCATCTGGCCTGGATGCCTTCAAAAGGGGATTGGACAGATTCCTGGAGGAAAAGTCCATCCCAGGTGACAAACCGTGATGGAGATGTATCATCTCCAGGCTTAAAACCGGGGTACTTCAAGGGCCAGATGCAGGGAAGTGGTGGGATCAGGAGACAGAGATCTAGTCTCATGCGCTCCCAGAGACATCTGGTGGGGCCACAATGTAAAATACAGGAAGGTGGACTAGATGGGCCTTTGGCCTGATCCAGCATGATGGCTCTTCTTCGGTTCTTATGAGAGCCTATTTGTGAGGCCTCACCCAGTGGACTTAAAAGCTCTGCAGGGCCACGGCTTCCTTCTGGGTTGTGGCCCCCGAAGGGTGCCTGTGCTGGGACCCCTGTAAATAGACTAGACACCCATCCAGGCATTCTTTCTCCATTTCGGGTCACCCTGGGTAGAGGGGAGCATTCCCTCCATGCTCCGTTTGCTGCCTCCAAAGGCTCCCTTCCTTGCCGGGGCTGGGCTGGGCCCCTGCAGGTGCCTCGAGTCAGGCCAGGTTCAGAGTTGCTATCGCCTTCCCCTCTTTTTTTTTTGTTTCTTAGGGACGGAGGCCTGAAGAGGGAAAAAGTGAAGGACACGTTCAAGGAAGAGCAGCAGAAGCTCTACAGCAAGATGGTGGTGGGCAACCACAAAGACCGGAGCCGGTCCTGAATTTCCCTGAGCCGGGGAGAGGGCGGCTTCAGGACTGACGACCCCAGGACTCCTCCTGGCCCCAGGGCCCCTGGGAGCCCCCTTTTCCTCTTTGAGCTTGGGGTGATCGCCCTTGGGCAGCTCCTTTGAAGATGTTGACCGGGGTCCGTCGAGAAAAAAAAGGCCTTGTCTTAAAAGCGACGTGGCTCAGCCGGTGGCCTGAACAGCCACCGCGTTTGGCTGAGGACTTGTACAGCGGCCGAGGCCGCAGCCTCTCTGCATCCGTGTGTGAGTGTGTCGGAGGCTTCTGTATGTGTCTGTCTGTAGGCGTGCATGTGTGCCTGCGTAGGATGATTCCAGGGTGGCTCTGAGCCCGCCTGGGCATGTCGGGCCCCTCCACCCATGACTGAGGCCTCCTGCAGCGGGGGAAAGAGACGGCCCTTCTTTGCATCCTTGGTCCTTTCTTGCCTTCCGTCCCCCCACCCAAAAAAGAACTGACTGCAGCTGTGCATGGGTTCACTTTGCATTTTATAATTAAATGATGCAGACAGAGACCCTGCCTTGGATGTGGTCCTGGAATAGAACTCCGCTGCTCAGAGATGGGGCAGAACTTTGGCTCTGAACAATAGGGGAAGGCTCGTCTGAAGAAAAGGGGTCAGGATGAGGAAGCCCAGGTGGGCACACGTGTGGCTGGAATACATACATCGGTGGCCTGGCAGTGGGGTGGAGTGCCAGGGTGGTAGATTTGGGATGCAGGCTGGACCCACACAGTAGGAACCCTGTATCCACTGATTCATTATCCACTGATTCAGTTATCCACAGTTGGCAGAGGAAAAAAATAATTCAGCAGCCACAAAGCCAGCTGTAACACAAGCTGTTGTCACAAACAGCAGCTGTAAAGCAAGCCACTGTCACAAACAGCGGCCATAAAGCAAGCTACTGTCTCAGATCAGCAGTCGTAAAGCAAGCTACGGTCAGGAAGCAGCAGTTTGGGAGGGAGGGGGGGCAGGTGTTCTCTCTTATCCACGTTTTTCATTATCCAAGGGGAAGGCCTGGAACCAATCCCCAGCGGATACTGGGGTCTACTGGATAAGAAATATTTGACTCATCTAGACCTCCCCACCACCACTGCATTTGGGGAGCATGCCTGCTTGTTCTGGAAGGAGCCATAAATAACCACCGCCTAAATTACCAGCCCTGCCAGTCTCAGCTCTCAGACGGGAAACTGTCCCCCTTCTAATTCAGGCTCCGAAGAGGTTTTTAGCATTTGCTGATACAGGCAGAACCCTGACGTACTGGAGCCGGAGCCCCTGAAGGGCATCGAGGAAGACGACCGAGACGCACTTTTAAAAAAATCAACAGCAACCCATCCTGTTTTAACCCTGTTTTAATTCTGAGAGCTCAAGCAAAGTTAAAGACCCCACTCTTTTCCTTTCCAAACAGATGCTCTTGCTTTATCTCACTGGGCTGAGGATGTGGGGTACTTTGAAAGCGTGGCTTGCAGTGGGAAGCAGAGGGGTCCCCTGCAGCCTCCCTTTCACATTGCCCTATTGAGGTTCAAACGCACAGGGAAATGGCACACTCAAAAGAGAGAAAAGGTGATTTGGTTTAACAACATCAGTCCGCTTCAGCCTTTTCTCTAAAATCCTCCACCACCTCTCACTGATTTGCTTAACCATTTCCAGTCCATCGACTTGGGGATACGCAGAAGGGATTTTTAAAAAACAACAACACTTGTCTTAAAGTTAAGAAAATTAAACATTAGCCAAGCTGCTCTTCCTGATCAGGTTTAATCCTGAGCTTTTCTGGTTGTCATGATCTTGTTCAATCGTTCGGAGCCCAAGATGTTGCCCTACTCGCCAGTCCTTCTGGCTTGGTACTGTTTAGACCAGATCCAGGTAAACGGTCTGGATCTGCTGGTCGATCACTGGGTGGTTTGTAGAAGATGGGCAGGGCTTTCTGATTCTCTGTCGTCTTCATGTTGACAAAATAAAGCCATGCACAAAGCATAAATTTCCATCGCGGAAACAAAGCAAGCAACGGATAACTAGAAGTGAATTTTTCATATGGGAAGACTGGCCTTTAGTTAATACTCAAGACAAGTTTCTGGGCAAACAAGTTTTTCATTCGAAGTATGTCATAAAGTCAGTACACGGGTATCAGAGTTCAAGGAAAAATAAAGTAGGTCCTGTGAGTCACCCGGCTCCAACTGCAACTTTCCGAGAATTCAGACAAGAGTCTTTTATAGCTGTGTCTGCAGATGCTAGAAATTGGACAAATAGAGTCTTGAGTTACACACTTCCTCACTACTTCCTTATCGCCCTGTATAGGTTTGAAAGCTAGAAAGCTAAGAAGGCTGATTTGGGGGGAGGGGAAAAATTGATTTGCTTGAAATATGCTGCTGAAGAAGAGCCTTGCATATGCCCAGGACTGCCAAAAGCAAACGAGTCCAAGGTCAAATTAAGGCTGAACTATCTCTGGAAGTAAAAAGGGTGGAACTGGCTCTCCTCCTTTGGTCCCTTCATGAAAAAGCAAGAATGTTGCAAAAGAGGAAAGGGTAGCAGGAGAAGAGGAAAACCAAATAACAGATGGACTTCCTCCCTAAAGGAAGCCACAATCTCTCATTTGCAAATGTTGAGCAGGGCTATTTAGCATAGGATGCTTGGGAGATTGTGCCTTTATACGGTCTCCAGAAGTGATTTGCTAGCACGTAACAAAAAGTGTTGACTCAGCGTAGTGCTGCATCAAAAGTGGTGGCTCAGCGGGCTAGAGTACTGAAAACTGTTGGCTACAAAGCTGCCAGTTTCGCGGTTCGAATCCCGGGTGCCACGCAGCGGAGCGAGCTCCCGCTGATAACCCCAGCTCCTGACAACCTAGCACTTTGAAAGTATGTAAATGCAAGATAAATAGGTCCTGTCATTAAAAGTGGGAAGGTAAAAAAACAGTGTTTCCTTGCAGCCATGCCGGCCACGGACTTGCACAACACTGGCTCTTTCGGCTTGAATATGGAGATGAGCACTGCCCCTAGAGTCAGATACAACTAGCACACATGTCCAGGAGGAACCTTTACCTTTACCTTTTAACAAAAAGTGACGCACCTGTTTGTGGTTGCCTATATACATATGAATGCACACTTACCCTGCTGTTCTGTAGGAACAATCATGGGGGAGGTGGGGCCTCCACCAGAGGGTTTTACAGCCTTCCGTGGGCTCAGATGCAAAACGCCAATTCTGCTTTAACAGGTGCCCAAGTTGTGTGTGCAACACAAAAGACGCCAAAGTGACTGAGGTGTGCATAGTAAGAATCTAGAATAGTTAAAAGGGCCTGAGTTTTCATAGAGAGATAGGCGTATTAAGGAGATTGTGAGGCCAGGAACAGAAGTGCTCCACACAGGACTAGATGCAAGGAGGGTTATATTGTCCGTCCCAACCCCCCAACCCCCAACCCAAAAATGCAAGCCAAAGACTGGTGCATAAGAACAGAACACCCCCTGTTGCAATGGCCCTCTCTCTGTTTAATTCCCTTCTCTATCCTTATGTACGTTGCAGCCAGAGGCAAGCAGGAAGCATGATGGGTGCAGCAAGGCTGAGCTGAGACCTCATGCTGGGTCTTTGTGTCAGCCCAGCCAGTGGCCTCGTGTGCACAGGCCGCGCTGGAACGGAAGACCAGCAGCCGAACTCTTTCAGGTGCCAGGCTGTTCCATAGGGTGCTGAGGTTGACAAAAAGAGTGATTCCACCTTACCTCCTTCCAGGGCTCCTTGGTCTGCTCTTCCCGGCTTTTCACACGATCCCAGCAGTAGATACCTCTTGGTCCCTCCAGTGCACTGATCCAGTGCAGCCTAAGGCTTCAGCCCACTGCACTGGTGGTCAGGTTGGGCTGATACGGAGTTAGCGCCGTGGGGTCACTGGTTAGGCAGAAAGCCTCCCGGGCCACTAGATGGGTAAAGCTCAGGGTACTTCCCTTCACAACGAGCGTAGTTGATGGAACGCCAAAGACTGGAGATATGTCTGTGAAGATTCTCAGTCATCCAGGTGAGTTTAGGGTTAGACCGATGAAGCTGTTTGGGTGAACAGCGAAAGGTTTCTATCTCTCAAAAAAGAAGTCCTGTAGCCATGACTCAACTTCCAGAAAGACTGGGGAGCCTTAGGAGGTCGGAGAGAATGCATCCATTTCTACCTCCGGGATTTATGCTCCTGGTAAGTCCGCTTTCTAAGGCTCACCCAGCTGTCCCCGACCCTAAGCGTGATGCTGTAATAACCACACCTGGTCTTGCCCAAATAGTCCTTTGGTGCTTTCTTGAAAACACAAGCCAGCTGCTCTAGGCCAAAGTTTTTGCTCTCCCCTGGGTTTCCATATCAGGGCCTTGGGGAAATAATCCGTGCTGAAGAAATGATTTAAAGGGGTGCCCTGTGCCTCGACCTGTGCTTGGAACCCCAAATACTTGCTTGCCGTTTTTCTGGACAGGAAGCAACTGCGTTCTGCAAGAACCCTCCCAGGGAATGGCCCGTTCAGTGTTGCTCTCAGTCCAGCCCTGGACTTTGCCTGGATGCGATAAGGAGGTTCTCACTTCTGCAGGGAAGAATTTAGGAGGGGATCTCTCTGCTTTGGCACCTCCCGATAGTCCACAGATAACATCCTGCTTGGGGGTTGGGAACATGCTTTTGGATCAGGAGGCCAAAATGAGAGGATTAGGTGATGCTGTGACAGGGCGCGCGCGCACACACACACACACACACACACACACACACACACACACACACACACACACACACACACACACACACACACACACACACACACACACACACACACCACTGCTCTCTGGACCCTGGGAGAGAGGGGACCCCCTTCACAGCAGTGTTGGCATGAGCAAAGACCAGCGGTGGTGGCAGGAGATTTAAAATCGTAACTGCTTCCGAGCAAACGTTGGTTGGCACCTCCTTTTTTACAAAATTCCTGTGGCTGGACAACAGCTCAATGCAGCATAGGAGCTTTTGGGCTGCTGTCCTTCTTACTAACTGGCACTTACAGTCTCAATAACTCACTCTGAGATGGTAACAGCAGAAAGAAAGGAAAAAGGTTTTCATTCACTTACAGTTTAACAGGTCTACCACAAACTGAACAAACGTGGCTGACGGATGGACTTCCAGCAACAAGAACTCAATAGGGCAGGGTTGGGGGTGGGGGGAGAGCAGGCAGCCAGGGCTCCCTTTGAATCAGAGACATGAGTGGTTTGTGCTGGATAGAGTGACAGTCACCCCAGGCCAGAAAAGGGCCCGCTCAGCCATGCCTACTAAAGGTACCATGCAAGGTTGCTTCATTGTGTGTGTGTGTGTGTGTGTGTGTGTGTGTGTGTGTGTGTGTGTGTGTGTGTGTGTGTGTGTGTGTTTCTAACATCCAATGTGTGCTGCCTAGATGCTAAAAGCAGTCTCTGGGCGGTTTACCATTTAATTATGCAGTCTACACATTCCCCCCTCCCCTGCGCAAGTTGGGCATTCAGTTTACCAACCTTGGAAGGATGGGAGGCTGAGCGAACCTCGAATCAGTTACCTGGGATTGAGCCCAGGTTGCGAGCAGAGTTTCCCCTGCAGCACTGCAGTTCTACAGCTGCACCAGGAGGCTCCTCAGGTTTTTTAAAACATCTGTTGGATGTGAATTCAGGTACAGATTGCATTCCTCTTCTCTGAACCAAAAGCGGGCCAATCCTCAAGAACACTAGGTAACTCACCTGGGAGATCTGGAAGTTGAGTCATGGCTACTGGACTTCTTTTTGAGAGATAGAAACGTTTCGCTGCTCATCCAAACAGCTTCATCCATCGGGAGTTCTTGTTCTCCCTACCCACCCAACCTGCGCTGGGCATCCTGAAGGGCACTCAGTTGGATGATCAAAGAGAAAAACAGCTGGTTTGGGGGTTGCAGCAGGTGGGGGGGGATGCATCCAGCTTGGCAAGGCCACACAGGTGACTGCAGAAGCATCCATCTCTTCATGGGTGCCCTCCTCCTCTCTGGCTCACCCTCGCCCACCCTCTCCCCTGTAGTCAATACATCTTTCTCTCCGATGGGAAAGTTAATAAATTTAGCTCTAGATTAAAAGTATCGATCATTTCATTTGTAAATGATATATAAATAGGTGACTCCTTGGGCGGCCAGCGAGCCAGGAGCCGACTGGAGCTGCCACTGGGTGCTGGGGGGGGCAGGTTACCCCCTTATCTGCATTCTGTCCTGCTGCGAGCATTGATTTCCTATTAGTCTCCCTGCACCACCCAATAGCACATCATTCCAGAATCTGCTATTAATGGCCTTTTGATAAATAATCACTTGTAATTCAATAAATTTTTATTAAAGAGTGAGGTGCTGTGATTTATGAAAATCCGACGGGGTTTGTCTGGAAGAAAAGGGATGTGGAATTGAAGCCCAGGCACCATCCATCCGGCTGCCACCTTCCCCCCCCCCCCCCCCCGCCGCCCCACAAGCCCCCGAAGTCCTTCCACCGCCTATTCAGTTCTTGCCCTTTGCAATGCCACCCAAAAGCTTCTCTTCCAAGCAGAAACCACGGCAGGGCTCTCAACTTTCCCCCAAAACTTATAACGACAACGTAGGAGGTGAGATGGAGGGGAAGCAAGTGCTAGTGTCTCAAGAGTTCTGCACCGTTCAACTGCTTCCATGCAGAATGTCAAGAGCAAATAAGAGGATGTAACAGTTTAAGAGATATATTTTCCCCAGCAGGCTGTAATAGTGGCAATAAGAAATTTATAATTCATTATATCTCATCTTATTAAGGCTTTTTAAGACAATGTGTATCTGTGCTGGGGAGATGTGTGTCAAGAGAGAGCCTTTCTCGGAAATTACAAAGACATCTTGAATTACAAAGATCTCTTGGAGTAACTTCCCTATCTGACCACAAACAGACTCAGTTGTTAGGTAATCTGTGTTCCCACAGACTCACTATATTGGAAACTCACTTTTTCTCTGCTGTTCTTTCTTAAAACTTAGACAAGAATGAGAAAACATCTGAATTTCACATGGACAGTCTCTTACAAATGAAGTAACTGTTGTTTCTTAAGGAAACCTTATGCATCTTTACGTGTCTGACAAAGTATAAAGGTGTTCTGTTTTACCTTAGAAACTGTCCCTCTCTCCTCGAAGAAGCACCTCAATGCATTGATTAAATTATTGCAATAAAAGAGCCTATATTCTTGAAAGAACCCGGTGTCAGCCTATCTGTCAATCTGTCTTTGAAGCCTGCAAAGGCTTTACCCATTGCTAGAATTGTTTGTGGGTAACAAGGCAGATGAAACAGATTGTCATCCTCTACCTAGCAAGCAGTAAAAATGCTGCATGCAGAAATGCCTGGGTGTTAAGATCATCGGGGGCTTTCTCTTGATCCCACTGCCTTCACAGGTGTGCTTGGTGTGCTCTCTGTCGCTGCTCCCAGACTTTGGAACTCCCTCCCACTGGAGACCAGGCTGGTCCCCATCTTTGCTGTCCTTCTCCAAGCAGGCAAAGAAAAAAAGCTTCCTTTTCAAACAGTTTCTCCTAAGTGACTGACTGGCCAAGCTTTTTTGTTGTTGTTGTTGGTTTTAACAAATTGTCTGTGAAGACTCTCAGTCACCCAGGTGAGTTTTATCTGGAAGCTGAGTCATGGCAACCGAACCGGTCTTTTCTTAAGAGACTGAAACATTTTGCCGCTCATCCAAACAGCTTTGTCAGCAGGTTTTTAATGAATTGTTCTGCCTTGCGGCTTTGAAACTGTTTCTGGTGTTGCCATTTGTTTACTGTCTTTCCGGGAGGCATTTGTTTGAGCCTTTTAAAGTGTTGGTATAGTCCAGCAGTGGTAAACCTTTGGCACTCCAGACGTTTTGGACCATAACTTCCCCAAGTCCTTTGTCATTGGCAATACAGGCTCGGAATGCTGGGAGTGGTGCCTCTGATAACAAATTTAATTCATTCTCAGAGGCAATTTGATATCCGAAAATTTTGTTATCCATAACGTGGTTCCTCATGGAAATGAATGGGAAACCAATTAATCCGTTCCAGAGGTTTCGAGAAAAGGCAAAAAAGCTGGGTGGGTTTGTTCCAGACCTCTTTATAAAGTGCACTTTAAAGGCCTGCAGTGCCCCGAGAACACCTCCCTTGCAGTGCAATGCAAACATGGACAAGAGAAAGTAGCAAGACTACCCCAGCCTATTTCTACCCAAGGTGCAATGGGGAAAATGCAAAATCTCAATCTTGGTTTGTCACCTGGGATGGACTTTTCCTCCAGGAATCTGTCCCATCCCCTTTTGAAGGCATCCAGGCCAGATGCCATCACCACATCCTGTGGCAGGGAGTTCCATAGACTAACAACGCGTTGGGTGAAAAAAAATGCAAACAGACAAACATAAGCAGCAAGAGAAATCCAGCCTGTCATTGCCTGCAGAGCAATGGAAAAGACTGCAAACATGGACAGAAGAAGGATGTCATAGTAAAGAGGGAACAGGTTTGTTTTCCATGGCTTCAGAGACTAGGACTTGGGGCAATGGTTTCAAACTACAGGAAAAGAGATTCCATTTGAACATTAGGAGGTACTTCATGACAGTTATTGATGTTCAACAGTGGAATATGCTGCCACAAGGAGGGTGGTGAAGTCTCCTTCTGTGGAGGTTTTTAAGCAGAGGCTGGATGGCAACCTGTCAGAAATATCATGATGGGGGTTCCTGCATGGCAGGGGGTTGGACTGGATGGCCCTTGAGGTCTCTTCCAACTCTGTGATTCTATGATTCTATGAGCGGGGACCACTGCTTCAGATCAGAGCCCCTGTGTTTATAAATTCAAATTACTGGGGATGGGGGGAGCGAGAGATAGAGTCCGTCTTAGGCAGATTGTTCTGACAGTAGGACATGGGACAGGCTGTCTCAGCACATGGAGGTCCTCTCTCTCAATCTCTCTCTCTCTTTTTTTTGGGAGGTTTCAACAATGCAGCTGGGGTGGAATGGCCATCTGTCCGAAATGCCTTGACTATGGATCCATGCATGGCAGGGGACTGGACTAGATGACTTTCGGGATCCCTTCCATCTCTACGATTCTGTGACTTGCGATTTGAGCTGTGTCCCATCGGTGACACACAAATGATTTTGTCTCCTACCCGTTTTTTCCCCCTGCCATGAAGAGCTCAAAAATGCATCCCCAATGAGCATGTCCTTTAAAAAGGCCTTATATAATGAAATTGGGCTGGGACCCCACCCTTCCAGGGGTGGGTTGTTTACTCAGTGAGTAAGGAAAGGCAATGGGAATGAAAACTGATTCTCCCCCGGCACAAGAACCCTGGTTCTAACTGGTCCAGCTAGCCTCCCCCGGAGATGCCATTTGTCATTCTCTCTAGCTCTGTGAGGCCCTTTGGTCACCGGCTGTATTTTTCTTCCTCTGCTGACGGTGTGGCAGACAGGTGTTAAACTACTTAATCACTTTAAAATTGTTTTAATTTTCTGTTTTGTATTGATCTCCCCAGCACCAATTAATCAGCTCACTGGACCAGGCAGTTAGTACATTAAAAATTGTCAGCCACGCCAAACAGCTTAGAAAATGCCAAAAACATATTCGAGCGGCAGGAGGAGCCTGGGCCCAGCCGACGACGACGGAGGGAGGCCCACCTGAGGACAGAAGCCAGAGGGAACCAGCAGTTTCTGGAGAGCACAGCTTCCGAGCCAGGTGTGTGCGTATCTTGTACGTCCCTTCGGCAGACCGCCTTGGCACTCAGATGCCCCACAAACAGGGCTCAGACTTGTTCAATAGAGCTGATAATGCTTTTAGCTAAGTCAGTGGCCCCACTAGTCAAGGAAGTCCAGAAAAGTCACTCTGGACTTTTCTGGAAGTCCAGAAAAGTCACTCGGTGGCCATGCTGACTGAGGTTACAGCTGGCTGGATAGTTCAGTGGTTTAGAGCTTGGGAGTCATAAGAACATCAGAAGAGCCCTGCTGGATCAGGCCAAAGGCCCCTTCTAGTCCAGCTTCCTGTATCTCACAATGGCCCCACCAAATGCATCTGGGAGCGCACGAGACTAGCTATCTGTCTCCTGATACCACTCCCCTGCATCTGGCCCTTGAAGTACCCTAGTTTTTTAAAGCCTGGAGATGACACATCTCCATCATGGTTTGTAACCTGTGATGGACTTTTCCTCCAGGAATCTGTCCAGTCCCCTTTTGAAGGCATCCAGGCCAGATGCCATCACCACATTGTGTTGCAGGGAGTTCCACAAACAACACGCTGGGTGAAAAAAAAATATTTTCTTTTGTCTGTTCTTACTCCTGCCAGCCCTCAATTTGAATGTATGTCCCCTAGTTCTGGTATTTTGTGAGAGGGAGAAGACCGTCCCTCTATCCACTATTTATTATTTTTATTTTAAAATTTATTTATTTTCATTTTCAGAGACAGCTGCTGTACTTACGAGTTGTTCAACTTAAGAGCATGCATTCGGAACGGATTAAACTCATAAGTAGAGGCACCATTGTAAGGTGGAGAAGGATAATTTTTCGAAGGTTTTTCTAAGCACACTGAGAAAATATCATTTCTGTGAAAAGCGGGAGTAGATGCATGCAGCAAGGGTGCTTTCTCACTGCAGGCTCCACCACAGCCCACCTTGGGTGAAAGCACAGCTTCCTAAATGAGTTTGCAGACACAGTTTCAGGCTTTATGCATGGAAATGGGAGACTGAATTTTAGTTGCTTGAATATATTTTAAAAAGCCACAACTCTCTATGTATCAGAATCCCTACCTTTTGCCACAGAGGCATGGCCCTGGGTAAGGTGGGGATCACAGTGCAGCTTACAAGGAAGGGAGGGAGAGGGGTCACTACGTCCCAGCTAGGCTTGGCGTGGGCAATTAACCTTACACTAGCATCCCACTCTCCTTCGCTCACGCCCTTTGCTAATTGTTCTATGATGCCCGTTATCTGCCATTGATTTTCCCAGTTCATGGCTTTGCGGTTGTATTTGCTTCCGGACGGCTGCCATGGAGTCATTTCTTGATTTGAGCTGCTTTTTTTCTGCCACGGGACAGCTCTAAAACTTGCATAAGGTTTCAGAATTCTGTTCGGAAGTGGCTCTTTTAAATCGAGGTTCCAGACCAGACTGATAAAAGCATTTTGAGGAAGCCTTAAATATGACATCCTAGTCATCTACAATCTGGTGCCATTTAGACACGCTGGACAACACTACATAAAATCCCCCAAACACTGCACAAAAATCCCCCAAAGTGTAAGCCAGTATATCTAGAGGACATGAAATTAGAAATACAGGGTTAAGATAATAAGATATTTAAATGTTAGAGAGAGAGTTCACGAAATAGATAAGATCTTTATATTGCAGAGGGACAATTCAATATACAGTGCTACTACAGGACTGGCATTAATTAGTCAGGCTTACCTGCAGGATTTCTGTTTTCCATGGCTCCATTAAAGCATCTGGAAGTCTTTTGCAGGAGGTCTATTTGTACAGAGCAAGTCTGTGCTTTAGAGGTTGTCTGAAGACGGTCTCCTGAATTATACGCGTTTGTTGTGATTTGTTTATGGTTTAATGGTACTTTGAGGTGAGTTTAACTGCCATGGATCTACCGGGGGTGGGGGTGGGGGGGGATGGAATGTGTAATTTGGTGATGTACCAAGAATTTTCTGCTGTAGTTCAGAAAAGTTCAGCAGTGGGATTTCTAGCGGGGGAATCAAATGTATTTCGATAAACCATACACCACAGGACTGCATAGGCTGGAACTGTGGCAGAAATAGTATACTGAGAAAGCATCAAGAGCAATCAAATTGGGCCTTTTCACACGACCCTTCAGATCTGCTGGCCACTTAAATTCGGACCAGAGATCTTAGGGGTTTGTCGCTGTTCCTGCATTCTTCCCACCCCCTCTGCACTCCTGGTTGCTGGCTGCGTGAGGGGAGGGAGAAAAAAAGGAAGAAAAGAACGCCGCTCACCTCCGTTCTGCCATCCCGGCACTGCATTCAGATCTCTTAAAGGGGCAGGGGGCAAAAAAAGAACAAACAGAAGCAAGGAGAGCCAGGCAGTCACTATGTTATATCCGCATCAGGAATTTTCACCTCCAGAGAGCAGGTACCTGAAAAGTGCGCTGGGGTGCGCTTAGGTGGGCGTAGTCGCACTTAATTATCTATAAACTCCAGAGCTGGTGGGGAAACAATTTTAAGCTCTGGAGCTTAGGGAGCCATTTGTGGAGGAGTTTAGGGGTCGTGTACAAAGGGCCACAGATCTACATGATTAAGAGACCAAGACAGCAATATTTACCTTTGGATGCAATTTTAATTCAAATTATTTAAAAGGCTGGGGGAAACCACATTGCTTTCCCAGTCATTCTGGTCTGCATCACTGTTTTAGCTTTCCTTCTCTTTAATATTTGGTCTTTTATCTTTATATCAATGACGTTCTTAGGCTGCCATGGTAAAACAAGCAATTCCGGGCATTTTAAAACAAAAATCAAGGTGAAGGTGGGAGATTTTTTATTTTTTTGCGAAATAAAAATAAAAATCCCACAATTAATTTTTTTTTTTAAAAAAATCCCCTAAAGTAAATCCAGCTTTCCCTGGCCATAACACATTACACATGAGTTGGAGAAAGCATACTGAATTGTTCACACCAGAGTTTGGAAACGCAAGCATTCAAATTGAGGGATTTCAAAAACTGTCACACCGAGCCAATGGATGAATGCAGGAGCCATAACTGTAGTAGTAGTATTCTGCCTGGTACGCTGCCCTCACCGAGCCTCTTAGGAAATGGATGTGAAATGGTTGAACGCTACGTTGGCCCAGGTCAAAGGATGGTGTGATCCTAGACATCTTGGTTGAGCCGAGGGCAGATGCCTGCAATCGCCCCACTCTCGTTACAAGAACGTAACTGGAGTTGCTCCAGCGCTGGCTGGCTGGCTGGCTGCCCGGCCGGCGACATCCACCCACACGGGTGCACACGCCCTTCTCCAGGCAGGACAGAAGTGTGTGCAAATACTCCACCACTATTGACACAGCATCAATCCTGCAGCCCTGGCAGCTCAATGGGCTTTTCCTAGTCAGGCCAAAGATAAATTGAGATTGATGGTGTGTGCTCATATGTTCCAGCAAGAGGCCTAATGAGTGACTTTTGAACTCACACCTTGTGCGTCTCAGGCAAGAGCCAAGGAGAAAGCACGGAGGTCTAGCAACAAGAGCGAGTGAGGAAAGAAATAGAGTACCACCCGTCTGCCTCCTGGGACAGATTTGGCTGCATTAAATTCTGGAAGGATCCAGAAAGTTGAACAAGGCATTATTATTATTATTATTATTATTATTATTATTATTATTATTATTATTATTATTATTATTATTATTATTATTATTATTATTATTATTATTATTATCAGACACTAGACAAGATAACCACACTGGATTTTGTATCACAAAACACTAGTCGAATGCTTCTCAAACGTTTAGGACTACGTGATGTATCAGTGAATTATGCAAGCAGATCCCAGCAAGGTGGCTTTCTGCAGCTGACTGATGGTGACTTTGTCAACTCCAATCTCTTCTAAATACTTGCTTAGCTCTTTAGGCACCACACAATTACCACTGGGACCACCTGTGCCGGTTTATGCCAGAGTCTCTGATTTTCAGATCCTGATATCGGGTAATTTTTTCAAGTTGTTTCTCGGTGACTCTACTATCACCTGGTATAGTAGGATCAATGATCCACACTTTTTTCTTCTCCACAATCACAATATCTGGGGTATTATGCTTCCAAAACCCTGTCTGTCTGTATTCGGAAATCCCAAACTAATTTTGCATGCTCATTTTCAATCACTTTTTTCAGGCTTATGATCCCACCAGTTCTTTGCTATTTTGTTATTATTGTTGTTGTTATTAAATTATCACACAGCAGACTACGCTGGATTTTGTATTACCAATCACTAGTCGAACACTTCCCAAGCGTTTAGGACTATGTGATATAACAGCGAATTATGCAAGCAGATCCCAGTAAGGCAGCTTTCTGCAGCTGACTGATGGTGACTTTGTCAACTCCAATTTCTTCTAAATACTTGTTTAGTTCCTTAGGCATTATTATTATTATTATTATTATTATTATTATTATTATTATTAGTAGTAGTAGTAGTAGTAGTAGTAGTAGTAGTAGTAGTAGTAGTAGTAGTAGTAGTAGTAGTAGTAGTAGTAACCACACAGCTAACTACGCTGGATTTTGTAATACAAATCACTAGTCGAACGCTTCCCAAGCGTTTAGGACTATGTGATGTATCAGCGAATTATGCAAGCAGATCCCAGTAAGGTAACCTACTACTACTACTACTACTACTACTACTACTACTACTACTACTACCTAAAACTCCTCTCCCCCCCCACCCTTTTAGTGCAAAAAGGAAGCTATATCAAGCTCTGAGTTGTATATTGAATTATTTCCCTGGGGATACTTCTGATCTACATGTGGCCTCAAATTCACAGGACACACAAAAATCTGCAGACCAGACCATGCCTGTGGGTTGAAACAAATAAGGGAAGGCTCTTACACATGTTTGTTTTCATCTGCTAATTAACAGGCCACCTAATGAACAAGAAATCCCGACAGGCGCTGAGGAGTTGCCTGAGGTTGACAGGAAAATGACGCCACGGTAAAAGCAAGCTGGTCAAGCTGGCAAATGCTCAGCCACCCAGGTGGTGCAACTTTGGGATACTTTAATTCCATTGTTTCTTTTTTCAGTCCACTGAGGAAAAGAGGGCTAAAGATCTTAGAGCAAAGGTTGATAAACTGTATAACATTGTACTCTCCCGGATACTTTGCATAAAAACACAGAGACATATAATAAGAATTGCTACAAAGTTCAATATTTAGAAGGCCCTCATTTCTGCAAGGTTGACAAACCCATTTCGCATCTTTCTTGCCACATATATTATCTCCTCACAGACTAGTAATCGTGTAGCAATTGTTGCAATCCTGTCAAATGTGCCTCACAGTATTAAAAAGAACTGAATGAAAAACCTTAAGAAGTTAAACATTACAAAATATAAACTATACGCGATTTAAAGTATAATGGAATAATTAAAAGCTGCCGTCCCCACTTTAAAGGGGGAAAGACGTTTGCGAGGGGTAGGGGATAAAGAGAAAAAAAGTCTCTCCTCCCCACCTCAAATCCAAATCCCCCCTGTCTCTCTGGTGTGGATGAAGGAGAGAATTGGCAGTTTTTAAAACACTGCTTCCGTTTGGCATAGCACTGAGTGGGCTTGTGATCGAGGAGTTCAGCAGCACTTGTCACAAAATACTTCTTTTTTTAAAAAAAGAAAAACACCTTTGCAATGAATCCTCTTTTATCTCCCCTTGAACGAGGGGAAGCTTTGGATTTCCTAATCACTAGCTAGATTATCAAACGGCTTATGCAACGAGACGACAAAGTGACGTCTCCTTTGGTTCAGTCTGGACAGTCATATCTTCTGGAGCCAAACTAGAGCAGAGCAATCCTTTAAAAAAAAAAACCCAATAGCTCCTGGGAAGGACCCCCCAAAAGGCATGTAGAAGGGTTTATGGCCACAGCCAGAGAAAAGAGCAAACCAAGCTGTCCCTAAAGTGGGCTAACTCATGAAAGAAAGCCCTGTCTGTCTCTCACCTGACACTTAATAGTGCTTGGAAAGAGCAAAATCCGTGTGGTGAGAATCCTGTTGAAATGCCCGTGTCAAGCCACGTCGCTTGCTCCAGTGCCTCGCACAATTTGGCTGTATGTTACACAGACACTTGCGCACTGGTTGCATAGTCAGTCATGCCATGGGAACCACACTAATTAATATTATTCTTTCACAGGATCTGGCCTTGCTTTCTGCTTTTCTAGCTACTGATTTGAAGCTACGCTTCCTGCCCTCCCTGAAATGAATAGAGATCCCCCCCCTCCCCAATGGCTTTATTGATTAAAAATGCATTAATACATTGCCTTCCCACCCAAAGGGTGTTTTTCAGTCCAAATCCAGACCCAGCCACCAAGCTCTGACTTTGGTGATACCCAACTCGGAAGTCTCGCCTCAGTGGAAAAAAAGAGAAAGAACTGGACCTGAAGCTCCACAAGGTTGCAACTTTTATTGAGGACAATCTCCGTGACTTGTATTTACAGCGGAGCCCACAAAAGATATCCACCATCCCACATGCATTACCCATGCCCCCCTCCTCCATCTAGGATTTCCAGTGCTTAGTACTGAAAGATGCCCCTGGGCATTAAAAAAAGAAAGAAAGTGAGAGTTAAGTCTGACAGGCAGAGAGTGAGAGACAGGCTTTTCTGATAACAGAAAGTGAGACACAAAGAGGGCCAGGAACCCACAACAGCAAGGTGGCACATAACACACCAAGGGTATTAGGCAGCCTTCCAGCCTGCTGCTCTCAGGCTCAACAGCTTTGAGCCATTGTGTTGAGGATGCTAAAGCAAGCTTCTAGCAGAAATATCCATGAGCATCTGAGAGCTGTCTTATATACGGCTCACTAACTGGGTTTGTCGGGGTTTTGTTTACAACAAACCCAGATCTAAGCCTCTATCCCACGACCACGAAAATCCGCTTCTTAGGATGTGGGCACACTCAGCACATGTCCGCTGGTTCACTCCAACAGGTTTATTATGTATGAGGAATAACAGCAACAGCAGGTGTGATGGAAAAGCAACAGAGGCCGGTTTCATTTCAACATGCAATCTAACTCCACATTAATTTGGTGATGTGAGTTATAGAAAATGTGCCACTGCTTATTATTAAGCAGAGACACAAAAGCCTTCCAAGAAACTAGTGTTATGCCTGCTCTTTGTTCCCCGGTTTCACCTTCCTGTCTTTTCTGCTCGGAGTTCTGCTCTAACGCCCTCCCGTCCACACACTGTGCCTTCCGCCTGTGCCTTTTTTCGTTACTGGAAGCAACTACCACTCTCTGCCAACTCTCTGATTCAATCCTTGAAACCATTGGCAACATGCAGCATGAGTGGAGAATGCTAAACTCAATGGCTAGAGAATCGACAAAGGTTCCCCAAGCAAAGCATCTATTAAACCAGCCGAATGGATCGACTCAGCATCTTCTCCTGAAAATATCCCTCTATATATCTTTAAGCTAAGTGCTCCTTTCTGTTTCATGCCTCCTGCTTCCCCTTTCCCCCTGCGTCTCTAACTTGCTAAGGCATAAATCAAGATTTCCATTTATGGCTTAATAATAATAAGAATTATCTTAGAATTACAGAAATGGGAGTTACCAAATCCAGCCTCTGTTCAGAAGGCCCAGTGGGGAATTTTGGCTACGGGGCTTGCACTGAGTGTGGAGGCCGGATTGCCACCTGGTAAACAAAAGGTCCCTTTGGCAAATGAAATTACAAACCCTCAGGAGTAATATCTCATCTTGAGCCTCAATTTTGGGTGGTTTCTAAGCCCTCTATTTCCCCTTCAGCAGCAAATCCTTTTCATTGGCATGGAATTCACTCAAAAAAAGTCCAAAGTTTCTGCAAGGCGATTTAAACTCCTATTTTCAACAGGTATTTCTACAGCCTGCTTGGACATTAGTATGACACACAAACACACTCAAAAGTAAATAAATTACCTTCCCGGGTTCAGGAAAAAAAAACCAAAACCCAATTCTCCCTACAAGGATATAAGCCAGAATAACTTAAACCATTTTTCATGTGCAAACAAGCTCAAAACACTCCATAAGAATCCCTGTTTTACATTACCCATTTGGTCCAGGTTTATCTATTTTTAATGTACACTGTATACAGGGAGTACTTTTTATTTTTAAGGGCTGTGTGTTACTGAAGTTTTCAGTTTGTGAGTCTGGGTTCTGCTTATTTCCACATCTGCAGTCTTCAGTGCGACACACAGTCCGGTAGAAAAATGCTGCTGACTGCAGCCTTAAATGTTACATTTCTCATTGCAAGGAAGAAAAGGAAATTTAAAAATTTAAAAAACTCTGTTTTTTTTCCTACCACTATATTTAACCTGTTCGTTCATTGTTGTTTGTCCAGGCAGGAAAACCAGCAGTGCTGAATTTGGACAAGCGTGTAGCATCACACGGAAAGCCTCATGAAATTCAAGAATTTCATGAATTTACTTCCTTCTGCTTGCACTAGGTTGAGACGTGGTGTTTAAAGCAAACAACGGGGTGTGTTTTTGTTGTTAGCAGTGTCTGAATTACAGCTTCTCCCACTGCACCAGACCTTATATAGGAGACACTGCAATTTCTCAGGCTTCTCCGCACTTAGCAGACACTTGCTAAATTCCAGGAATATCTGCATTAGAAGCAAATGCAACTTGGTATCTGTTCAGGGATCAAGGCTCCCTCCAAGCAATAATGACCATGCTAGTTGGATGACTTGGTTGAAAATGGAACTGCTTCTTCCTAGTGAAAACCAAACAATCATTGCACCAAGGCTTGGTGGTCAATAAACCCAAAGTGTTACCTGAATCTGGACCAGGTCTCCACAACCTGATGCCCTCCAGGTGTGCTGGATTACAACACCCATAATCCACTAGTCAGTGGACAGGGAATTATGAAGATGGAATCTGGAACATCTGGAGGACTTGGGTATAGACCAGAACTTGGAAAAGTTGCTTTTCTGTAAGATACCTTCCTAAATTCCCCAGGCAGACCAACTGCTAGACCTATTTACAGCAGCTGCTCTGAACCCGGGGCTCTGGCCCCTCATTAATTACTATGTGTACTCTGCATATGTTCAGAGGCATTCTTTATTATGATTGTATTGTGGCTTTCCACGTTGGTCCCTAGCACTGACGTCATTTTGAGACCCAGCTCAGGTAAGGGCAAAGCTGGAAGCAATATTTCAAGAGTAATGCTGAGATTAAGTGCCTTCAAAAATGCCTTTTCTCTCTCTTGGGGCAAGCCCTGAAGGAAAGTGGGAAACAGATCTGCAGTCTGATCCAGGGAAAAGTAAATGGTCAAGGTGTCTATTGGCCAGCAGTCGTGCCACCACCCACGTCCCCCTATGGAAGCCGGTTTGTGGGCGCTTTTAAAAGATGTGCTAATTGCTTTGGATTAAAACACTGAAAGGGGAAAGCGTACAGGTTCAAACTTTGAAAATAAGGCTGCCAACTGGATTAAAGCTCAAAGGGCAGGCCGGGAAAATGGACAGTCGGAAAGCTAGTTAAAAACATTTGGGTCTGTCTCCCTAGTGCAAGAGGTTTCTGATGCAGATTGGATGGCTGTCAATCTGTTTTGATTCTGGATTAGACCATGCTAATCCCTATTCTTTAAGGGGACACCCCTTTTAGGAGGGGGCTTCTAGGCAGGGCAAGACTGCCCGGTCCCCTTTCCCTCCCACCCTCATCACAAAACCCTCAAGTCCAATGTGGTGGTGGTGGCGGTGGCGGTGGTGGACGCAGCCTCCGAGGCGTCTGCTTTCGCCATGAGGAGCGGAGGGACCCCTTAGCCACTGTGGGAGCCCAGGCCTAGAACGGAAAAGGCCGCCCGGTGTTTGCGCAACAGGAGACGGATCTTCTCATCATCCGAATCGGGGTCGAGGGGTTTGTTGTATTCGTCGTCCTCATCGGAGACGGAGCGCTCGCCTGATCCGCCCCCTGCTCGGGCCGAGGAGGTGGAAGAGGGCTCCAGGACGCTCTTCTTTCTCCATTTGGTGCGTCGGTTCTGGAACCACACCTGGGGAGGACAGGTGGGACGCAGGAGGTCAGGGCTGCCTAGGGCAAAACGGCATGCTGGGTAAAGTTGCCAACTATTTCCCCAGCAGGGCTTCTGTGCAAAAAAGAAGGGATTTGGTTGGTGAGCCTTTCCTCCCCCCTCCACGTCATCATTACGAATGTTCACCATGAGGGTGCCGGGGGAGAGAACCCACTGAATTTATGTTTGACATCAAATTGTTGAGCTTGGAGAAAAGTTGGCAACCTTACATCGACTTATCGGTTGTCCCTTCACCCTAGAGGAGAAGGTGTGGGGGAGGTTTTGATGGCATGGTGTTGATTTTAAGGCTAAAACATCTTCTAGATGACTTTATCAATTAGGGACCAATCAATTCTGACAATTAAGATGATCCTTCCCTCAATTAACTGGGTAGCAGACTTTTATTTACAAACAAGTAGTAGTTATTCTTCTCACATGTCAGCAGCTGTATTCGTAAATTTAGACTAGCTGTACTACCTTTCTGTTTTCTGAAAACAAAGGGTGAATCCCCCCCTTCGTAATCTTTGAATATTCGCATAAGGAATGTACAAGAGGCATGTGTAACTAATGAATTGTTTAGATTTCATGTGATTAATTGAGTTGGGTTGTTTTAATTGGGTGGCAGTGTAACTTCATTGGTTTACTCCTGTCTTCATTTTGAACTAAACAAAACTTAACCCTAGCTCTAATCTGTAATCATATATATATTTGCAAAACAGCAGTGTCCAAACAGTAATAACCTTTTGACAAAGTATTCCTAATTGGCAAACCTCTAAATGGTTCAATATTACTGTAATTCAAGCCAGAAATAAAACCGCCGCTCCATATTAATGTGCGAATAATTCTGAAACAGCTGGTGCTTTTGATAAGTCAGTGAGGCATCTTTAAACAGCAGGCTGTCATCAAACCTGGCCGTTTAAAATCTCACAGGGTTGGGCAACATATTTTGTAAGGGGTTGGGGGTTTACAAAGACAGATCCAAAGTAAATGAGTGGCTGGGCTTTTCTCTTTGCTTTTTCAGTACCGGGCCTGCATCAAGTGGTGTTAATGCTTGCACGAAAGATGCGTAGACGTTTAAAAAGGGGATGTTTTCTCTGGCTGGTTTTTACTGCTCATTTTTGACCCGTCTCCTTTTTTGTTAAAGCTGACGGGGATATATTTTTGAAAGCTTTCTTTCCCTTTTTAAATGGATTTTCCTTAGCTTGCTGGCCAGCTCCGAGGGACAAGCCTGCACCATGAACCTGGTGCCTGCAGAAGCACCTCCCCTCACCAACCCCTGCTTTGGTGTTTCAGGTGTTTCTCTCCCACCGTTCCTCCAGTGAGCTCAAAAGCTGGGGGACAAATTTCCCTGGTTCTTCCACTTTCTTTTCTCAACAGCCCTGTGCGGGAGGCTGAGAAAGAGAGGTTTGGTGGCTCGCTGAGGGCTGCCGCCTGCGTTTCTGAAGGAGATTCTCCAGTGCTTTGTCCTCCAGTCCTCCGCTCCACCCCCGCCGCTGCTGCCTCTGGCCTGTGTGACCCAGAAGCAAGCCCTCTCCCAGCTGTGCTCACCTCTGCCTCTTTCCCCGATGGTTCCTGAAGCTCCCAAGGCCTCAGGTGGTGTGCCATCACCTGGGCCCCGGTTTATTCACCCTCGTGAAATATTCTTCCAACTACTCTGTGGCTGCACCTCTAACAACCCCGTGTTAGCAAAGAAAAGGTCGATGATGACAACAACCGTCTTGATCCTAAATCAGTGATGGCGAACCTTTTACAGACCGAGTGCCCAAACTGCGATTTAAAACCCACTCATTTGTTTGCAAAGTGACGATACAGCCATTTAACCTGAATACAGGTGGCTGTGAAGAGGCGATGTTGGGTGCCCACAGAAAGGGCTCCGAGTGCCACCTTTGGCACCCGTGCCATAGGTTCGCCAACACTGTCCTAAATCAACAACTAGACTTTGGGGGGGGGACTGGATGAGTGGTAGCAGGTGAGAGGAAGTAGGCTGGTGTCTCACCCCCCCCCCAAAGGGAGTTACAGTGGTACCTTTTATAAAGGAATTGATGCGTTCCCAATGAAATTATGTTAAGCAAATTTTCCTTTACACAAATTTCCCATAGGAATGAATTGAAAACAGAGTCATCCCTAATCGCGACCATTTTTATGTGGTATGGATTTGCCCCAATAGACAATTTTGTTAAGCAAATCTCCCCCTGTCTCCGGAATTTTTTATGTGGTACAGATTTTATGTTATACCAGCCGTTTGTTATACGAGGGTCCACTTTACTTGGCACTCACTCCTGTTGTCACAACTTTTTTAAATGTCTTTTTTTCCACCTCTGATTTGGGAAACTGGAGGCCAGGTTTGCCCCAAAGGCTGGCGGTTGCTGCCCTTAGCTGTAGACCACGTCTAAAAACACCGTCGCCGATTCCCTCTCTTGTCCCTACTCAGGTCTCGGGGGTTGGGTGAGCAGGCATGTCGGTGCAGCAAGTAAGGGGAGACTCACCTTCACCTGGGATTCGCTCATGCCCAGGGAATATGCCAACCGTGCCCGCTCCGGCCCAGCCAGGTATTTGGTCTGCTCAAAGGTTTTTTCCAGTGCAAAGATCTGGTGGCCCGTGAAGGTTGGCCGTGTGTGTTTCTTCTTGTGAAGGCCGTCCACTCCGTGGCCCGTGGCTGGATGGGGAGGAGACGGGGAGCCAGGTCACCCAGCAGTGTACAACACGTTCAGTCGCAGAGTAACATTATTTGCATGACAACCCCTCCAGAAAAAAACAACGACAACCCTAACTACTGTTTCAAGCATTTCGACAGAATGGCCTCTTGGCTAATGATTTCCTCTGAATTACCGCTCTCCAAAATGACCTGTCTTCAACAACTTAACTCCACATTTGCAAACTCAGCCCCATGGCTTCCTTAGGGAATCAATCCATCTAATGCTTGTTATTCCTCTGTCCTTCCTTCCTTCCTTCCTTTATTTGTTTGTTTGGTTGATTGTTTTAAGATGTAGATACCGCCTGCTTCCCAAAGGGGACTCAAGGTGGTGTACCTAATAAATACAGTAGGACCCCCATATCCACTGATTCAGTTATCCACGGTTGGCAGAGGAAAAAAATAATAATTCAGCAGCCACAAAGCAAGCTGTAAAGCAAGCTACTGTCACAAACAGTGGCAATAAAGCAAGTTACTGTCTCAAAACATCAGTCATAAAGCAAGCTACTGTCAGGAAACAGCAGTTGGGGGTGGGGGGCAGGAGTTCTCTCTTATCCATGGGGTGGCCAATTTCCAAATAGCTGGGGTCACATCTGCTCACCCTGAGATGGCATGCAGCAACCTCTAATATCTTTCAAATCCCAAAATATTTTCATTATATATATTTTCACTGCACCCCCTAGTGGCAACTTTTGACCATGGATAAATTGCAGAAATGCCCCCTAGAGGGCATATCCTGAACATACAGCTCATTCTTTGCCCACCCAAGCCTAAGAGTACCTGGTGGATATATGGCAAATGTGAAGTTCCAGACCACAAATTCCAGTTTCACTTGTTGATTCTGCAAATCCTAAACTACATCATGCATAGGGTGTTTTTTCGGGGGGGGGGGGATGGAATCTGTTCTCTGGCCTTCCCTTGTGCCATAAGCCTTGAAACTTAAGCATGAGAAAACTGAGTAATTTTACCAAGTACAGCCTTTCATAACGATGGGGTGGAAGACTTTCACCAGCAGCATTTCTGTCTGTTCGCCGGTGGTTAAAAGCACAAGAACCTGCTTTCAGTGGGAATATCTAGCCGTCCTGGTAGTCAGAAGGGGAATTTCTGCACCCCATGTTAAATTCCCTGGCTGAATATGTTTGCCGCTGCGATTATCTCCCTTGTCCTCCTCTCAGCAAACACCCCATAGGTGAGATTCATTCATTCATTCATTCATTCATTCATTCATTCATTCATTCATTCATTCATTCATTCATTTGATTTTGGCATATCTTTAGTAGTGGTGGTGATTGTGGTAGATACTACTAGTCCAGTGTTGGCGAACCTATGGCACGGATGCCAAAGGTGGCACTCAGAGCCCTTTCTGTGGGCACCCGACATTGCCCCTTCACAGCCACCTGAATTCAGGTTAAATTGATGTATTGACACTTTTCAAAAAAATTAGTGAGTTTTGAATCGCAGTTTGGGCACTCGGTCTTTAAAAGGTTCGCCATCACTGTACTAGTCCATGCAAAAATGCCTTGGAGCTCTAGGGTGCTCCCTAGAGGACAGGCTGGGGCACAGCTCCTCTTCCCCATTCACAGGGCTGGGAAATGGCATCAACCCGTCACTCCTTGTTCCCGGGCCGTCTCCTTGGAGTCTCTGCCCGCCCCACGCTGGATGCCCCTTGCCCCATTCTTTATGGTGACCCATATCAGCGGAAGCCGCCAACTTGGCGCCGTCTGCCACTCCAAAGGACACTTTTCCTGGCAGCCGGGATGGAGTCGGGTGTGTTTGAGTAGGGCACAGTTGGGCCAGGACATGAGGGCACAGAGGAAGGTGGAGGGGGCTAAGGGAACACTGGCTGTCCAAACACCTTGATGGAGGGCAAGGTTAGTTGCCCGCCTCCTCTCTCTTTCTCCCTCTCTTTACAGGGGTTATTTTTGAAAGAAAGGGGCAGAGCAGAGGGTGGAGATGGCATGGGGTGCTGGAGGGGGCGTCCCTCTCTAAAGTCATACCCCAGTTCCCCAAAACACCCACCTGGTGTTTGTTTATTTTTGAGCCGAGCTGATCTTGTAGTAGCTTGTGTTTGATTTGTTGGTTTGTTGAATGAAACCCAGTGGAACTCTGCCCATGCTCAGGGGATATCTGGCTGGGCTCTTGTAATGTTCCCCCTGCCCTGACCTCTGCTGTCTTCTGCCCTGTTGAAACTTAACACTGTCAAGTCCTCATGGTAGGATAGTTGCTGTTGCAGCTACCTGGAGGGGAAACGCCGTCCATATCTGGGCTCTGGGGAACAGATTCCCCGCCAACCCCGTCCTTTTCTCTGTGCATTTAGACTGTACCTTCCACCACCCCCAGGTAGTATCGGTGGCAAAGATTGTAGCCCGACACACCTGGGGGGCTCCAGGTGGGGGAAGGCTACCATATAACAACCACAACAATAGTGTGCCGCGACTTCTCCCAGGGCAGAGAGGCGGCGTATTCCAGCTGGGAGCCCCACCTTGGTTCTTGCACCTTTTATCTGAGACAGATCTACCATTTAGGCAAAGCTTAATACATCAAAGAACATTAGCAGACGTCCTCGTTTAACCCTCCTGTCTCCCTTTCCTGGTTGCTTTGGCCCCCTCCCTCTTGCAATTCTGACTGTAGGCACCTAGGGGCAGAGGGCTGCCCAAGGACCCATTTAAGACACTGTGCGCCGAAATGGTAAGCGCAATCACTGGGTTGTCGGGTTTTCCTTGTACCCCTCCCAGATTAAAAAGTTGGCCCCTCAAGATCCTTTCTCCTCATGGTCAGCAGCTATATATGTGATACTAATATCTTCCCTTACGTACACGACTCAACCCCTCCCAAGTGCCTACGATGGCTACTTACGGTTGCTACACGGCCGGCCTCCGTGCCACTCCTGCCCTGCGTCGGCCCAGCAGTTCCTTCCCCTGGCTGCGTATTCGCCACCCGCCTTGGAAAAGTTGCCCCCTTGGGACCCGTAGTAAATGCTCTGGGCGCCCAGGCCGTTGAATCCGCCGACGGGGGAGTAGCCCGAGAAGAGGCTGCCGTTTGGTGGAAGAGCCGCCGGCCGGTTGAGGATGTCGCTGATGCCATGTGGCGTGCCAGCCGCCAGCTGGGCACCGAGTCCCGTTGAGCCGAGCTTGTAGAAGGAGCTTTGCATGGCATACTGGCACATGGGGGCTTTCATCTCAGGGAACGCCGGCAGAGGAGGGTTGTTGAGCAGAAATGTCCCTTGCAGGTTGGAGTCCATGGCTCAGGCGCGTGCGAGGGAGGATGCCTCCTTAGGACAGGTGGATGCCAGCTTGGCCACTTCTAGGCATCCAGGGGCGTGCCACGCTGGCACAGTGCCATTCTACCAAGACCCCGGGATTCTGCTGGATGCCTTCGATAGGCAGCTCCACAGATGGTGCCAAAGCAGCCGGTTTGCCCGAGCAGCGCCGCTGGCCAAGGCAACGGTGGCTCAAGTCCATCAGACACCTGGCTAGCAGACCCCCACCTGACCCCAGGACTCAGCCAGGTTCCGAAGCCCAGACTGACCAGCCACCAAGTTCAACTTTCAGAGAAGCTCCCTGAGCTGGGATAAAAGATGGGTCTTATTAGAATATCAGGCCTCGGATAGGCTGACGGTTCATGTCCCCCGGCTCTCATTGGACCGGCCCAGGGCAGGACTGGGATTGGCTGCTCCTAGACAAATGAACCTTTAAGAGATTGACAGTCAACTCGAAAACTTTTTAACGCTTGGGTAATGCTGGAGTCGAGGGGGCGGGAGACCAAGAGACAGGTCCTGCCTTTGCCTTGGGTGTGTGATGGATTGTGGAGGAGCAGGGGTGTGCATATATGTACAGTATTTATGTGTGTGGGAGACACAGAGAGAGAGAGAGGGAGAGGGAGAGAGAGAGAACATTGACTCTGCAGCTTCATAATAGACCAGCTGTGAATAACAAAGTGAGCAGAGGTGCCCAGTTTGATCTGGAGGCTCATTCAGGGTGCTGGAAGGTGTCTTAATTTTGTCCGGAGCGATTTTGTTCCATCAGTGCCAAGTTTAAGCACCGGAAAACCCTGATGGCTATAGCTTTCTGTTTGTTTGTTTGTTTGTTTGTTTGTGCATGGATATACAGTGGACCCACATATAACAAACAGTTTGTATAACATAACATCTGCACAACATAAAAAATTCCAGAGATAGGGGAAATTTGCTTAACAGAATCGCCTATGGGGCGAATCCATACAACATAAAAATGGTCACAATTAGGGATTACTCTGTTTTCAATGCATTCCTATGGGAAATTTATATAAAGGAAAATTTGCGTAACAGAATTTCATTTGGAACAAATTAATTCCTTTATACAAGGTACTACTGTATAGGGATTTTAGGGCTATGATACATGGTGATGTAAACCTACCAATTTTTATTCCACAAAGGCTCATTTGTTCTATGGTCATTGTTCAGTGGCCCGTTTTTTCACTTTTATCTTATTTTGGCCATACAGCTACCCTTTGTTTCAGCGAGGTTTTGCACAGTTATCTGTGCACCAGGCATCTTTAAAGTGTGCTTTCAAAAAAAAAAACAAAAAAAAACAACCCTGGATTTGTGCCACATGCAATTTTGACACTTTTGTCCTGGATTTGATTTGTACATCTGCTTTCCGTTGACAAGGCACGAACTATGACTGTGATATTTTAATGCAGAGCTCGTAATAAACAAACCCGATTTGATCTGGAATCTGGCCATATTTGATGTGCGGGCCCTCCTGAACATGGATGAGAGTGACAGAAAGACCTCTGGTAGGAAAACCAAAAGATAGCACTTAGGCGGTTACTTCACATCCATTTTGTCTCTGTCAGTGTCGCACTTAGGAGTGGTACAAAAAAATGTTACTTCACATCCGTCACGCAACTACTGAAATGTGTCTCAACCACGCCCCCGGAACAGGTGCTAAGCACGACAATCCTGTACCTGGTGCTGCGGTCAGGTTTTCCCTTGTCATTCTTTGTTCCTGCTTTCTGTTCCGAGACAAGACACCGTGTAGTAACGATTGTCACGCAACAAAACATTTGTTTCTCTCAGAAAACTGTCCGTTTTTAAAAAATATTTTGACTTTTCAGAAGGGAAATATCAAAAAAGAATTTTTAAGCCCCAAAAAAGGAAAAAGGAAGTAGACAAATTCAGTGTTTGTCACGGTACAAGATCGTGAGGTAACACTTGTCACGAGACAAGTTATCATGACCATGGGAACACTGAGACAGGGACAAAACCACGTGATCATGACCAACGCTGTCACTGTACAAAACTAGTTGCAGAACAAAGAAGGACGTGAAGTTACTGCCTTATAAATGCCTAGGGAGAGCCTCCGCCCAAAGGGTATCCCTAATGAGGGTGGGTCAATTTAACCCATTTGGTTCCCAGTAGTTTTAGGAAAATATTATACACAAGGCTTTGGCAATGGATTGAAGAAACCCATGGACTTGAAGCTGCAGGTCCTCAGAGATCGATTTGGTTCTGATAGGTGCTAAGAAGTTTTTTTATTGATAAAAACACATCACTACTGTACAGTGTGTGGCATACCTTCAGTCTTGGCTATATGGTGGGAATACTTTTATCCCTCTTTGTGTGTCTGTGTGGAACCAAGCTTCTAATCAGCATCAAAATGCTTTTCAGGAAATATTTTACAAAATTCGGTATTATTATTATTATAGAGGATTAATGGGGATGGATGATATGGCCCTGGTATCTTCACACACATGTATATATGGCTGATTCCTCCAAACATACATGCCTCAAACCATAGAAATGTCAGTCTCAGTGGCCCTTCTAGGAGATGGCTGTCCATGTCTGTTCTGTTCTTGATGGGGTTATTCTTTTGCACGCACATGTCCCCTAAAATATGGATTTTCTCTACATTTTTGCCTAAATGACTCCTACCGTGTTCACAAGTAGTTTTCCTTTAGATACTGCTTTTTGCATGTATATTTCTCCACTAACATATGGAAGATTACTATGCATTTTTCCCTTTAGAGAACTACACAAAATTCCAAGGTGTGCGAATACTCAAAATTCTGCCCATCGATTGACAAAATCCAAATTGGTGCACACTGGGGAGGAGGAAATTTATAGCAAAAGAGGAATGACTTCACAGTGTTTTGGAGATGTGCACCTGGAAGCATCTACAGATCTAGTGTGTATAACTATAATGGTGAGTTGGGGTGTTTTTGGAAGGTGAGAAGGAGAAATTTAGAATGGATAGGATTTGACAATGACTCATAAGGAATGTTTTTGAAAATAACTAGGACATACTGGGCTGGTTCAGGGCAAAACTAGATGGAATTCTATATCCATTAATCCATGCAGTTTTGGAAGCCATGAGTGAGTGAGGGGCAGAGGAATGGAAGGGGCTGTTTTAACCCTTCACCTTCAATAAAACCTCATTCAATGCATGCAGATCCCAGGATCCCACCCAATGGCATAGTGGACTTCCTTGTACAGTGGTACCTCGGATAACGAATGCCCCTGATAATGAATTTTTTGGATAACGAATCACAATTTCCGGGTATAGGTCTACCTCAGATAATGAATTTTCCCTATGGGCTGCCTCGGATAACGAATTGCAATTTCTAGGTATAGGTCTGCCTTGGATAATGAATTTTTTTCTATGGGCTGCCTCGAATAACAAATTTTCCTATGGGCTGCCTCAGATAACGAATCTTCCCTATTGGTTGCCTCGGATAACGAATTTCCAGCATGCATAGCTAAAAAAGAGTTATCCCAAGCTGTATCACATATGTACCTTTAAAGTGCACTTTATAGAGTTTTGAGCGAAAAACCAGGGGTCTGTGTCATTTTCCTAGTCTCTGGGATGGATTAATTGGTTTCCCATTCATTCCTATGGGAAACCGTGTTTCGGATAGCGAATTTTTTCAGAAAACAAATTGCCTTGGAGAACGAATTAAATTCATTATCCGAGGTACCACTGTAATCCTGTTTTACCCGATCCGGCTTTCGCCTCCTAAGCAAGCCCTTTGTGAGCTACCGGCGGGGGGTGGGGGTGTTTGGAAAAGTAGGAGGCAAAAAAGGCAGCAGAGGCAGGAGAGTTGAGTGTTGGTTTATTTATTAAGTTGGATTCCGGTAGCTGGTGGAGAAGGGAGAATGGTCTATACACTGGATGAGGGACGGAGAGGGTAGGGATCGGAGGTGGGGGGGTGGGGTGGGGCTTCTGGGGATGGAGAATGGAGCCCAAAGGCTCAAGTTTCCATTAACAATATAAAAGGAACTAAAAGTAATTTCAAAACTTCTAAAAAGCATCTAGAGTGCAGACGGCAGCATTCTCTAGGCGTCACTCTCCCCCTGAACAGCTCCTACTAGCAATCAGCGGGCAAAGCGGTGCCCTGCAGGCAGGCGTGGGTTTGGGGGATTTTTTTGGAGGATGGGGAGGGCGCAGTTCACAGCTTAAATTCCTAAGCACTACGGGAGGCCAAAGCATGGGGGGAGGATCCCACGCTAGGTTCTATGGCAATGCTGGATCAGCCATCTGGTAGGGCGGGGGGTGGCCGTACAGGGCATTCAACTAAATGTCTTGGGGGAGTGTATGGCGGGGTGCGGCTGAGGGTTGTGTGTAGGTTGGATGCCCTGTGCCCCCACTACCACCACCCAGGTCTATCCTGGCCTGGGACAACTCTTCTGTCTATCCCGGGAGGCGCTCAGCTCATCCACCCTCTTAAGAACATGGACAGCTCCCCCTTGCCTGCCTTCCAAAGGGCAGGAGCCTGTCAGGCTTGGGCGACTTTTGGCAAGCTTTGGGTCGGTGCGCCAGCCCTGCGCGGTGGCTTCGCAACTGTGCCAGGCGAGGGAGCCCTTGGCTGAGCTGCCAGCAGGAAGGGCCGGAGACGTTGCACGTGGGTTCCTTGCATCGCCTCCGAGTCCACCGAGCTCCAGCAGGAAAGAGGGTTGGTTGTGGGTCTATTGGCGCAATGAGCCTAGTGACCTCCACCCACAACCCTTCCTTCCGCTGGGCAAGTGCTGTGCTTCTTTGGAAGCTTAGAACCCCCCCAGCCCTCAAGTAGCTAAAGACTCGTGATCGTGGGGGGGCGGGGGGTGGGCTTGTGTAGGAAAGACTGGATTGGTGGGCTGGGGTGGGGCAGAGCTAAGGGTCCCTAAGCACCAAGAAGCAGGAATGGGTCAGCCAGCCCTGGCACCCTCGTTGGGAGTAGGGGGAGCAACCCTCAAAGGGCCACCCTCCCTGCCCCAGTGTCGCTACAGGGGTGCCACGGAGGATGCCTGGCCAAGGGGACACCCTCGCCCTTCCTCAGCTGGGAGGGGTCAGGAAAAAATAATAATAATATTGGCAGGTGCCATGTCTGTGCTGAGTGGAGGGACCCTCCCCGGGTTTTCCGTCATGCAGGAGCGCCTGCTAAGGTTGCCCTAGAACGGGGTACCTCTCCTGGGTGAGAGTTTGTGCTGAGCACAGCCGGACCTGGGAGATGCAGACCAGCGCCTGCCTCCTGGTCAGCCCGGGGCCAAATGCCGGGAAAGGACCCGAGGGTGAGATTTGAGTGTGTACTGGGCACAACCACGAGTGTCTGTCTTGGCTCATGCACTAGTTCTTCTCCCCTGATGCAAAGCCCACCCCACCACCCTGTACACATGCATGTGTCTCTTGTGTTTTTATGTGTGTTAAGAGAAAGAGGTGTCCGGGCGGGACACTTGCTCTGCCTGGAATCGATTTGGGACCCTAAACAGTTCCCATTCCGGCCGCCCACGGAGCTCCTTTCAGGGAGCTGTGCCCGTCCGATTCTGCCGGATCCTGTCCTTCTTTTGAGTTTGCATAGTAGGTTATCTGTTTGCATCTTATACACAAAAGTCCGAGAAACCACTGTCCAGGCCGCACTTTTCATTCAAACTGGGCGACAGCAACTGGAAGGACAGAGACCCGGGCAAGGCCTCCTAGTTTCCAGGCTTAGAAGATGCACACTGGAAGCCCATGCTGAAAAACACTGCGCCCCCACCACCTCTGCGAGAGATGGATGTATCCTGGCCAGGCACGCGGCCAGCAGGAGGGCCGAGTCGGGGGTGGGTGGGTGGAATGGCCGAGGAGCTCTGTCCGACGGATGCCTTGCCCCCCCACCCCGGTTGGCCGAGGCGCTGCATCAGGAAGGCGGCTTCGGAAACGGCCACCCGCCGCCGTTGTGTATGGTTGCGTTGTTCTCCCTTCTCCCGGGCTTTCCGGGGCCCAGGGTTCGAGAGGTGGAAGAACGGTAGCTCATGCGTCGGCGAGTCGGTCAGTCATGCGAATGAAGACGGTCAAGTTAGGCCCTTTACGGAAATCATGCCAAGAGCCTAAACAATGGGCGGCAGCCGTCCCGGCTCCTCGGGTGAGCGCGCAGCTCCTCTTGCCTGGCCGTGTCGTCGTGGGCGGGGGCCACAAGGGGGTTGGGGTGGAGGTCAGTGGGTTGGTGTCGAGGTGAGGCCCTGGGCGAGAGAAGAAGAAGAAGAAGGAGGAGAGAATGAAAGCAGGGTCGAGAAGCTTCAGCAGTGGTGCCTTCAAACTGCAAAGCTGGGAGGGATCCTATAGATCAGGGCTGTCCAACTTTGAACAGGCCGAGGTCTACTTTTTCTGGCCCAAAGTGCCTGAGGGCTACTACGCTAATACCACTACTTATGAAATTTATCCATTCCAAGCACATGTTCATAAGTAAAAAAATTGTAAGTGGAGCAGCGGCTTCCCATGGGAATGCATTGAAATCTGTTCCCTCTGGAATGGATTAATTGATTTTCAATGCATTCCTATGGGAAGGCTGACCTTGCAAACGCTTCCCTTGCACCTGCTCGATCATCTGGCCAGTGCGGGGGAACAGGGGACCACACCATGGCCCTTGAACTGCCCCGCTCGGCTGAGACAATGGGCTGGCAGATCCAGAACTTTGCTGGGGCAGTGGTGGTCTTTGGGGTGGGGGAGGATGGGGTGGAGAACTTATCCCCTCACTTTTTTTATTGGTGGTCGGTGGGCTACTTTTGAACCCTTTGTGGACTACCGGTAGCCCGCGGTCTACCTGTTGGGCAGGCCCTGCTATAGATCAGTGACGGCAAACCTTTCAGAGACCGAGTGCCCAAACTGCAATTCAAGACCCACTAATTTTTTGCCAAGTGCCCATACAGCCATTTAACCTGAATACAGGTGGCTGTGGGTGCCCAGAGAAAGGGCTCCTTTGAGGGCCACCTTTGGTGCCCATGCCGTAGGTTCGCCAACACTGCTATCAATCATCCAGTCCAGCTAGTGTAAAGGGAGGCACCCAATCGGGAATTGAACTCCCAAAATCTGGCTCCACAGCCAGAGGCCTTAAAACAGTGGTTCCTCAACCGTTGGGTCCCCAGATGTTCCCGGACTGCAACTCCCAAAAGCCTCCACCATTCGCTGTGCTGGAAGGGGTTTCTGGGAGTTGCAGTCCAGGAACATCTGGGGACCCAACGGTGGAGAACCACTGCCTTAAACCAACAAGTATCCAGCAGTTCATGTGCTAATCCATCCATCTGTTTCTCTTATCCCAGGGAAGGATTGGCTTGGGGGTGGGGAGAGAGAGGGCAGAGTTTTCTTACCCTCTTTCAGTCCCCATGATGTGGGAAGGGAAAGAGGGATAAAATAGATACTTTTTATCTTAGATATATTTTATCACAATACATATTACTAAAGTTAACTCACATTAGGGTTTATTTATCTATCTATCTATTAGAGATGGGCACGAAACGAACAATTTTTCGTTTCCGTTTTCGTTTTTTTGTTTCGTTACATAACAAAACGACAAACAAATTTTGTCTCTAAAATGAAACAAAACGAACAGAAACACCGGAAATTTTGTCGTGCGTTTCGTTTCTGTTACTGCAATATGAGTGAATTGCTTAAAATCCTAAAAAAAAAAAATCACAAAAAATTGAAATAAATGGTAATGAAATGGTAACGAAACGAACAAAAACGAAAATGAATTTTTTGCAAAAAATTCACGAAAAAGGAAACAAACCAAAATGGACCCTACAAACGACAAACGACAAACGAAATGCCATTTTTTATTCGTGCCCATCTCTACTATCTATCTATCTATCTATCTATCTATCTATCTATCTATCTATCTATCTATCTATCTATCTATTTATTGCAAAGAGAGTTCCCCTAGGCAAGTCAAGGACAGCCCCCTACGCGGAGTGCACAGATGTCCAGCTCTTTAGGAGGAGAGCCTCAGAGCCGGAAGAGGCAGCTGTGAAAGCAACACAGACCTGGCAGGGACACAAGAAGGGAGAGACAGACCCACAAAGCCATGCAGGGAAGCTGCTCTGAACTTATGGGAGGGTTGCTTGGGAGCAAACCTGTGCAAGCGATGGGGGCACCCAGCCACACCTCTGTTCTGGCAAGGAGCACACAGAAATCTTGGTGCCACCCCACCCGTTGACTTCCAGCTCTCTACAATGGGCGGAAGTACAACATGCTCCGTCTGGTTTGTATCAAAGGGCAAAAGAGGCCACAGCACCGAACCTCAGCACTGCCATGAAGTTGTCCACCAGATGGAGAGCTTTGGAGGTATTTCTGGGGAAAGCAAGGTCCTCATAAAAAGAGAAGAACATAAGAGCCCTGCTGGATCAGGCCAAAGGCCCATCTAGTCCAGCTTCCTGTATCTCACAGTGGCCCCACCAGATGCCTCTGGGAGCACATGAGATTAGCTATCTCTCTCCTGATACCACTCCCCTGCATCTGGCCCTTGAAGTACCCTGGTTTTAAGCCTGGAGATGACACATCTCCATCATGGTTTGTCACCTGTGATTGACTTTTCCTCCAGGAATCTGTCCAATCCCCTTTTGAAGGCATCCAGGCCAGATGCCATCACCACCTCCTGTGGCAGGGAGTTCTTCTCCTCTTCTTCCTGCCCTCCTCCTCCTGCCCTATCCCTGGAGGACTGCCCTCAGCCAGGGTCCCGTCCTTGCCCCAGGCTCTGTGGAGGACATCCAGAAGAGGTAACAAAATGTAGAGAACTCCATTTCTGGGCACCTGGTCCTCATGGGAGCCCTTTGGTCCACTTAAAGCAATGGTTCTCAACCTACGGGTTGGGACCCCTTTGGGGGTCGAACGACCATTTCATAGGGGTCGCCATGAGTCAGTGAAGAAAAAGGCTCAAACGGTTTGGGTCTGGAGGGGGGGAGGAAGGGGGGAAGTGTGAGTTACAGCTTGATAGGTTGGAGGGGATGTTAGTCAATGGCACCAGAGGCTGCGATTGGCTGAGGGTGTCTGTAGAGGGAAGTTCTCTATGGCCCCTGCGGCAGTGGCCTGCCAAAGGGGGCTGGTGGCCTCTTCCAAGCAGGGCAAGGGGGCCACCACAACACGAGGAACTGGATTAAAGGGTCAGGGCCTCAACCTTAGGTGCAGTCCAGTCCCTTCTGACTCATGGTGGCCCTCGTTGGGTTTTTGAGGCATGGGTGATGTTCCAAGACCCATAAGCCTTTGCTACCTCATCCCATGAGTTTCCGTGGCACCGCTGGGGTTTGAACCCAGGTCTCCGGGGTTCCAGCCTGACACACTGTCCATTACACCACACTGGATTGGGTGCAACAAGGATCACCCTATCGATACCTACCAGTTTGTGCCCTGCCTGACCACCCCGAAATGCATTAGGACGTTGTGTTGCTTCTCTTCTCATGCTCTCCTCTTAATTGCCCAACAGTCCCTTCCAGAAAGAAGGGTGGAAGGAGGCAGCGACTGGTCCAAGGCAATGAGCCATGGCACTCAGGGCAGGTGGCGAGGGCAAGAGAGATGGCCCCCAAAGCCTTCAGCAAGTGCCGAGTGTTCTGTTGCTTTCTCCCCAACAAAGATATTGGACAAAAATGGACTCTTGGTTTTGGACGCTACTTCCCTGCAAATGCAAAATGCTTTTCCGGTAGAAAAAGGCATCTCCTTTTGCAAAGAGGTAGGAGAGGAGCGTTTGGGCTTTTAAAGGGAATTAAATCCCAGGGGAATTTTCAAAAATCCTTTCTTGCTTGAATCAAGAAAGCAGAAAGCTTCGCAAAATTATGTAATGAATTTAGCAAAATCACACAATAAACTTAGCAAAAGTCTACAATAAATTTAGCAAAATGGTATAATACATTTATGTGACAGTAACATAAGAACCTAAGAAGAGCCCTGCTGGATCAGGCCAAAGGCCCCATCTAGTCCAGCTTCCTGTATTTCAGTGGCCCCACCAAATGCATCTGGAAGCACACGGGACTAGATCTCTGCCTCCTGATACCACTCCCCTGCATCTGGTCCTCGAAGTACCCTGGTTTTAAGCCTGGAGTTGACACATCTTTATCATGGTTTGTAACCTGTGATGGATTTTCCTCCAGGAATCTGTCCATTCCCTTTTTGAAGGCGTCCAGGCCAGATGCTATCACCACCTCCTGTGGCAGGGAGTTCCACAGACTAACAACACACTGGGTAAAAAAAAAAATATTTTCTTTTGTCTGTTCTCCCTCTCCCAACCCTCAATCTGAGTGGATGTCCTCTTGTTCTGGTATTTTGGCATCCACAGACAACATCTTTCTTCACCAGTTCATGAGAGACCCATCCCTAAAATGGACTTCTCACTGGTTTCTCACCTGAGCAGTTGGTGATTTACAATACTTATGCCTTTTTTTTTGTTTATAACGTTCTTGGCCACCTAAATTTCTCTTGAATGCCTCCAGGGTTGGGGCACTCACCAGCTTTTGAGGCCATGGGTTCCACCAGCATCAGTTGCCCCCAACGTTCCCATTTCCCAGCAACACATAAGAACAAAGGGGTGTTTACCTCCAAAGAGGCCACTCGAGTGGGGGAGGGCTGGGTGTGTCACTGCTTCCCCCTTTTCAGGCTGGCTCGTTTCACTATCTGTGCCCCCATCCTGCCCCCAAGCAGCTCCGAGCGCAGGACACTCGCTTGGTCCTCCTCCTGGGTACCAGCCGCAAGAGGCAACAAAGCAGGACACGGTCACGGACAAACCCACGGGGCGGGCGGGCGGGCAGGCAGGCGGACAGACAGACAGACAGACAGACAGAGAGACAAAGAGACACAAGGAGAAGGACGTCAGATGGCAGAATCCAACCCGGCAGCAGGTCAGTCAAAGGTCTGAGGTGGGTAGAGGGAGAGCGAAAAAGGGGAGGGGAGCAAGAAATACACAACACAGGGTGGATGCACCCCGAGCTCCACGGCTGGACTACCAACGAGCCTCTGGTACTTTTGTACTCCTACTCTTCTGCTCCCCAAACGGGCTATTTCAGGAAGCCTCGACTCCCATCCCCGCGATAATCACCTCTTCCTGTGGCCGCCCGTCGCCTGTGCCGTCCGTATCCAGCCGCCGTACCACCTTCCGGATAATCTGCATGGGGTGAAGGAGAAAAGGAAGAGGAGTTGATTTGGAGTCGGTCCAAATCCATGGTTCCTGATCGCGCGTGTCCCCCCCCCCCCGAAGATGTTCTTGGACTACAACTCCCAGAAATCCGTGGCCAGCATAGCTCATGGTGAAGGTTTCTTTCTGGGCACCGACAAAGTCGGCAGCTCGGCAGTTCGAATCCCGGGTGCCACGCAGCGGAGGGAGCTCCCGCTGATAAACCCAGTTCCTGCCAACCTAGCAGTTCGAAAGCATGTAAATGCAAGGAGATTAATAGGTACCGCTGTAAAAAGCGGGAAGGTAAAAGCAGTGTTTCCTTGCAGCCATGCCGGCCACATGGCCATGGACTTGCACAACACTGGCTCTTTGGCTTGAATACGGAGATGAGCACTGCCCCTAGAGTTGGACACTGTTCCCGCTTTTTACAGCACTACCTATTTATCTACATGCATTTACATGCTTTTGAACTGCTAGGTTGGCAGGAGCTGGGTTTAACAGCGGGAGCTCGCTCCGCTGCGTGGCACCTGGGATTCGAACCACCAAGCTGCCTACTTTGCAGCCAACAGTTTTTGGAGCCTTAGTCTGCACCGCCACCATGCCCCATAGCTGGTAGATTGAGCCCCCCTTAAAATCCAGTATCTACACAGTGCTTGCTGGGGTCTTAATGCTGGGCGTCTCCAGCTATTGATCAACCTTTCCTCCCTGCCTCCTTTTGTCCGTTCCTTCCTTCCTTCATCAATCAGCCACACACCAAAAACATGCCATAAGCTTCCAGCTTATTCCTAGCCAACAAAACACTGGGTCAAAAGTCCCTGGAGTTGTCATTCGTGAGAAAACAAGAGTAAAAACAAGGGAAGGCTAGATAAGCAATCGATGGAAGGAGCAAACATTCAGGTGTGCATGCCTAAAGAAGTGCAGGGGTGCAATGGGATCAACCCGTCTTCCATGGGGTCAAGGCAGGGGAGCAGTCCCTCTGGTTCCAGCGGGGTGGGGTGGGGGTGGGGAGCAGTCTGCAAGATGGCTTTTCCTGGGAATCCGGTGTTGGTGCCATCCGCTCTCCTTCTGTCTCCATCCCCACCCCCCAACCCTTTCCTGCTGGCCACCACCTTTGCAATGGCTCACCTTCTTGGTGATGATATTGCCTTGTTCGTCCGTGAACTGTTCCTCGGTCACTTGTTCTCCAGGGATATCTAGCGCTTCATTGCCCTGGAAGAAGAAGAAGAAGAAGAAGAAGAAGAAGAAGAAGAAGAAGAAGAAGAAGAAGAAGAAGAAGAAGAAGAAGAAGAAGAAGAAGAAGAAGAAGAAGAAGAAGAAGAAGAAGAAGAAGAAGAAGAAGAAGAAGAAGAAGAAGAAGAAGAAAGGCGTGCAGTCAGCAAGCCTGGTTGCATTCCTGGCAGAAGTACGGCCTGTCCTTTAAGCCTGAGGTCAAAGCCGTGTGACTCCAAGCTCAGTGTCCTTGGTGTCCTTTTGCCATTCTGCCTTCCTTCTTCTTCTTGGTGGTGGTGGTGGTGGGGTCTGCTGTTCTTGATTTGGACTTCCATTCTGCCTCGCCCAAGCTAAACAGATTTGGGGGGGCAAACAGCCCCCCCAAGGCACAACAAAGCCTTGGAAATGCTCCTCTGGTGACAGGAACAACCCCCCCCCATTAAAAAACACACACACACACACCCTCAATTCCAGAATTCAAAGACATTCCCTTGTTTTGCACTACGACCCCTAGACTCTATTTATGGGACCCTCTCTAAGGAAGCCCAGGGGGGAATCGAACTCCAAACATCTGAGCATTCTAACCATCCTTCTCCTCAGTTGTGTCGGCTTGGTGGGGTTTAAGAGGGGAGGCGCTGCCGTCCCCCTTGATCAAGCTCTGCCCCATAACTATTCCTCCTTCTCTTCCTCCTCCCCCTCCACCACCACCGCTGCAGCCTGGGGGTGGGTGGGGGTGGGGGGCAGGCGCCCCAACTCTACCTGGACGATGAGGCGCCTGCGCACCACGTGGGTGGAGACAGCCTCCTCCTCGTCGCTGAGCCCCTCGCTCTCGCCCAGCTCCTTGTCCAGCTCCTGGTGGATGTGCTTGAGCACAAAGCGGAAGGAGCCCTGGGCGACGTGGAGCAGGTTCTGGCAGCTGACCAGGAAGAAGCCCAGCAGCACCAGGCTGATGAACAGCTGGGTCAGGAAGCCCCACATGATGCCGGCTGGCCAGACCGGCCGCCCTCCTGCCTCGGCCGGCCCAGCAAGCCTAAGGCTCGGCTTCCCTCATGGCCAACGCGTTCTGCCTAGGCTCGCCTCTGGCCCCCAGCCTTTGGTTCGCAGGGAGAGGCCGGGCTTGGAAAAGCTGGATAATTTTAGCCTGCCCTGGGGGACCAGCTGCCGAGGGGCTGTTTGGCCAACCGGCGTCCACGTCTCCTCCTCCTCCTCCTCCTCCTCCTCCTCCTCCTCCTCCTCCTCCTCCTCCTCCTCCTCCTCCTCCTCCTCCTCCAGTTGCAAGAGAAAGGCGGTGTGGTGGGTGGAGAGCAAGAGACCCGACCACCTCATCTTGGCAAGGCTCCCGAGAAAGAAAGAGGCAGTGGCGGTGGCCCTGTGGTGGGATGGGATGGAGGCCGGCCGAGACGGGACACCCCCTGGATGTCTCCAGCTCGAGGTTGTTCACAAGGGGCCATGCCCAGCCGCTCTGACATTAGGCACCAGGGGGGCTGCTGAAGTCCCCAGGCTGGGCACAAATGCCCAGCCCCCTTTTGGCATGCCAGGCGCTTTTCTATTTCAGGTCACTCCGTGCCTCCTCATGGTGGGTGAAAACTAAGCACTACCCAATTAGGAAACAGGTGGAGAAGCCGGGCAGACGGGATATAAATAGAGCTGAGAGAGAGAGAGAGAGAGAAAGACTCAGCATCTCCCAGGCTGGTTCCCCTCCTGTCAGCCCAAGGCAGGTGGGCATCTCTCTCTCTCTCTCTCTCTCTCTCTCTCTCTCTCTCTCTCTCTCTCTCTCTGAAGCAGCAGGCAGAGGATTTCAGAGACTGGCTTCTCCCCCTTTCCAAGCAGCTGCCCCGCCCCAAAAAAAGACAAATGCCACACAAACACAACTGTACGAAACAAAAAGCAAAGCAATCAGGAAACCCACAAAGGCCGGCTGAAAGAGAATTATCTGGAACTCTCCCGTCTGCATTCTTATCTCCCCTCCTCTCTAAAACCAGCTACACAGGAATGCTGGCCTGCTTCACCAGGCCCCTTGCAAGGAATATGCAGAGGAAGCTCAGCAAAATCCATTCTGGACTTGAACTAAGGTGCATCGTTCAAGCGCAGAGGAGGCCAGTGCAGGGGATGATCTACCAGGAAAGACATGGTGTTGAAGCCTCAGAGGTCCTAACCCTTGACTGTGGAGATCTGTGGTGGAACAAGCCCCCTTGAAGGAGATAAACTGGGGGTTACCCAGACATAGGTGCTGATTGCTGTGGGCTCCCCATAAGAGTTCAAGACTCAGGTTCCCAAAAAATGTAAGTCTGCCACTGCACCAGTATAAACATGCCTGTACTTCAAATGGAGCCAGGGGTTAGCGAGAGAGATGCAAGGACTAAGGATGGGCACAAAATGAAAAAATTATGTTTCGTTTCATTTCATTTCATATGAATTTTTTCCAAAAAAATTATACAACACGAGCCACTAATGAAATGGTTTTTTTGGGGGAGGGGGCGCTGGAAAGTGGTGGGGGGAAAGTTTTTAAAAAAAAAACCCTCCAGGCTATTTTAAAAAAACTTTTTCTCTTCCCCTCAAGCCCCACCTGCCAGCTGATGGGTGCTGGGGTAGGGGGAAGGTTCTCCCCCCCCATCCTAGCATCAATCAGCTGGCAGGCGTCACTTCGCGGGGAGGGAAAAAGGTTTGTTTTAAAAGCCCGGATCTTTTTTAAAAAACCTTTTCTCTCCCCCCAAGCAGCTTACAGACAGAACGAAATGGTTCATTTCAACAAAACAAACAAAAAACCAAAAAAAGCCACAATTTCATTTTATCTGTAACGAAATGCTGCTTCCTCGTGTCGCGTCGTTTCATTTCGTTTCGTTACGTAACGACACGACAAAACAGCATTTTGTTTTTCGTTTTGTGCCCATCCCTAGTGAAGACTCAGATGAGGGGATAGGCAGCTTGCCAGACTATTGGAGTCTACCTTTGCTCTCTCGCTCTCGGAGGCTTGCTACCTGGCTAGGTGTGAAGAAAAAGGTGACCCCAGGAGAAATCCCAGATCAATGGAAGGCGAGGGGTAACATGCTTCGACTAAAACCAGGGCTCATGCAAGTCAGTTGTGTTAGGGGTTGAGATTCAGTTTGACTGAGCTGAGCTTCTCGAATGCTTCCAGTTCATTCCTAATCTCTTAGACCATTTTGCAATTTTTAAGCGGTGCCCTGAGACCAGTCACTGGCATGTATCTCTCTAGGGGATCACCTTGTGGACTATGTTACACTCCTTTTTATTTTCCTTTCTGTTGACATCATAACACTCTGTCCTTCTTAGGCTGCTTTTACACGACCCCTAAAATCCGAGGCAAAGGGCTCCCAGATGCGGAGCTTAAAATGGTTTTCCCACCAGCTGTGGACTTTTAAAAAAATTAAGTACGACCACGCCCACCTAAGTGCGCCCCAGTGCACTTTAGAAGTACCTGGTCTCTGGAGGTAAAAAATCTTCCGATGCGGATTGTAAAGCTGTGGATGCCGGGCTCCCCTTGCCTTCTGTTTGATTTTTTTGTCCCCGGCACCCCTTTAACAGCCTGGAATCCCTACAGGGCTACTCTGACAGCAGCCAGCTTCCTGATACCATCATGTGGTGTTTTTCATCTTACCAAAATATTCTCAATACCTGACACCTACTATCAAGAAGACTGCATTTCTGGCACAATGCTTTGATAAAGAGAGCGAGTTGCTATCGAAAGCGTAGCACCTATTTTTTGTTTTAGCAGTGACCAAGAAAAGTATCACCTAACTTCTTTTTGAATTTGTTTCTCTGGTTGCACGGCTCAACTTTTTAACTTCTATAGATCTGTAAGGAGATTGAAGACGGTGGCAGCCAACGTCTGTCCAGGATGTGAGTTTTTTCTTAAATACAAAGTAAGCTCAGCTTTTCTGTTATGCCGTCCTGTGTGCCAGAGGGTGGACTGTCTGTTGGTCTGTCTTTCAATCTGTCCTATCTCCTCCGAGACCGCCCCCCACCCCAATGTGTGACCTCTCTGGAGGCGCTCCTCCTCAGCTGTCCCTATGGGGCTGTGAGTCTGCGTGAGAAAGCAGGCAGGGTGATGCCGCTCAAGGCGCCTCCTACCGGAGTTTGTCCGAAGAAGCCACTGTCGGTCTCCTCTAGCCACTGGGCCAGACCTTGCCGCCTGCCTGCCTGGAGGCCCCAATCCTTGTGCGGCGGCAGCAGCGGCCTCTCCCTCTCCTCCGACGTGTCGATCCGCAGGTGCTCTGGTCTCTCTCGTTCCCGGCCCCGGACATGCCGTAGCGCTGGAGGGCTTTGGGATGCCCCCCGGGGCAGGTCGGAGAGGGTGGAGATGAAGGAGCTTTCCACAGCCCACTCGCCCAACCTGGTGGCCAAAGACAAAGACAAACATCCTACCTTGTCCCGCAATTACGTTTGTACTGTGACAGCGTTGTTCGCAGTCACGTGGTTTTGTCCCTGTTCAGTCCCTGTTTACGTTTACCCATGGGCGTGATTACTTGTCTCGTGACAACTGTTAATTCACGGTCTTGTTCCGTGACAAAGTCTGGATTTGTCTTCCTTTCTTAACGCTTTTTTAAAAATATTGTAAATAAAACTTTTTCGATATTTCGATTTACTGGTCTTCCAGGATTTACACGTCAATGCTACAGAATTTTCAGTACTTTCTTTAATAAACATTTGCACTGCATGATGTTTCCTGTAGGGAAACTAATGTTGAATGCTGCTTCAGCCGCTTACCACTAGGTGGACACTGGTTGTTGCGTAACAGTTGTTACCACACGGTCCCTTGTCTCAGAATAGGAACCAGAAACAAACCGTAACAAGAGAATTCCCCAGCCCTGGGACAGGTACGGCTTGTCACGCTCTGTTCCCAGTTCTGGTGGAGTGGTTGAGACAACTTTTTGCTGTCATGCTATGGACGTGAGGTAAGGTTTTTTTGTACCGGTCCCAAGCCGAACAGCAAGGAGGGACTAACGGTATGTGAAGTAACTGCCAAAGTGCATGGAAGGGAGAGAAGTGGTGGGGGTTGACAGTCTGTGCCCCTTTTCCTGCCCCATCTCTCTCCCTCCACCCCTGGCATATCCCTCATCATGCACCCCTTTTGCACACAGATTGCCAGGTTGGTCACTCAAGTGGTCACATGACAGAAAGCCTGCCAAGGATGCTTAAGGAATTTCTTTTCCTCCAGGTGACAGGAAAATAGAATTATTTGATTCACTATATATTATACAGTGGACCCTCGTATAACAAACGATTTGTATAACATGTAATCTGTACAACATAAAAAATTCCGGAGATAGGGGAAATTTGCTTAACAGAATCGCCTATGGGGAGAAACCGTACAACATAAAAATAGTCGCAATTAGGGATTACTCTGTTTTCAATGCATTCCTATGGGAAATTTGTATAAAGGAAAATTTGCTTAACAGAATTTCATTTGGAACGAATTAATTCCTTTATACAAGGTACCACTATATTTGAATTGCTGTTGTTATAATTATATTATTAATTTTTAAATAGGCGACTTATTGCATTTTTAATTTTACTTGCCTGAACATCGTGAGGCATTTGGAGTCCTCCTCCCGGTGGGAGAAAAGCGGCTTATAAATGAGAATGAACGAATGAACGAACACATGAATTTAAAAGCTTAGTACAGTGGCACCTTGTATAAAGGAATTAATTCGTTCCAAATGAAATTCTGTTAAGCAAATTTCCCCTATCTCTGGAATTTTTTTATGTGGTACAGATTTTATGTTATACAAAGCGTTTGTTATACAAGGGCCCGCTGTATATCGAAGGACTACAAATCTTTCAAACTTTAGGGGGGGAAATTTACTTAGGGACTCAGCTATGGTTATGAAAAGCTTGCCTGGAAAGATGGTTTTTCAACCAAAGATAATGCTAATGCGTATTTTTATGGGATGGGTACAATTCGCTCTTGGGCTTCATCCATCCATCCATGCTTCTTCTACCCCAGACTAGATTGCAAGCCCCCAGCAAATGGCCTTGCTGCGAATTTGTGCAGCCCAGACTAGACTTGCTCTGTTTAACCAGCAATAGCTCTTTAGGGGGTTGTGGGGCGGAGAACAAAGCTACGGGGAATGGAACTGAACCCATAGCTTTTTCTATTAGTTATTTTTCCCATTTGTTCTTATTTTGAATTGTCAAACCATTCTGATTTATTGTATTTGTGCTTATTTGTTTATTTGTTCCTTTTATTGTTATGATTTGATTACTTGGTTTGATTGATTAGTTTTTATTTTCTATTTTAAGTTGTTTAATCTGTTTTTGTATTTTGTATATGTTTGTAAACTGCCCAGAGTAGCTTTTTTGCTAGATGGTTGCAGTATATAAATCAAACCAACCAACCAAACAAACAAACAAGCAAACCCATGTTTCGTCGTTGCCCCCCAGTTTGGCTCTTGACGCCAGTCCCTCCTTACCTGTCTCTGCCTTTGTTTATGACCCGACTGACCACGGGAGACTCTGTGATGCGCGCTTGCACCCTCTGCTGGCCTGAAACAAGAGGAAGGTTACTGTGGGAACCTCTGCCCCCCCTCCCCGTGTCGCGCCCGATGCCCCACACGCACACACCTGGCGCCTGCCCTCTGGCCTCCTCCCCTCTGACCTCTGACCTTCCTCCTCTAGCATGTCCATCAGGCCGTTCATGGCATCCGAGTCCACGGTGTCGTCCTCGACCAGATCCATGGACCCCAGCGGATCGGGGCCATGGGAGTCCTCCGGCAGCTGCCCCAGGAGCCGGCCTTCGCTCGTGGCGTCCGAGTCCTCGGCCTTGCTGCACTCCAGGGAGGAGTCTTCGGCAGTCACCAGCGAGGGCGTCAGCCCCGAGGACCACACCTGCATGTCCGACATCTCCATGAGGGCGTCCTGCTCGGTGGCGGCCATGGGGATGGCATCCATGATGGCCACCTCGCTCCAGTACTGCTCGGCCCGTAGCGGGGAAGGCAGCGCATAATGCAAAGAGGCGGGGGAGAGCAGCTCATCCTGTAGCGAAGCATAACCTGCATGGGCAGACAGAGGAGGGGGGGACAGACTGACACGCCGGTGTGGAATTGAGCCTGGTCTCTCAGTGGCACGTGGGCGGCCACTTCCTGCCCACAAGAACACACTCTTGTTTGGGAGCTCAGCAAACCCAAGCAAGGAACTCGTGCTGGCAGGAAGGGGGCCGGGACACCTCCCCCCATCTGTGGGTCAGACCCTACAGAGCAGTTGCCACCTTGTCAAAAGCAGGGGTCCCGAAAAGGATATAAGTGTCTGTGTATCAAATCGTGAGCTTTCCTCATCTCCCTCGTGTTGCAAATCGGCTTGCTTTTGTTTTGCGATTGGTTATTGGGAGGGAAACAAGAGCTTCAATTTGTAAATCCAGGCACTCGGGCATGGAGATTTGAAGGGACTGCATCTCTGGAGGGGAAACATGCAACCTGCTTTTAATGTCAAAACAACTGCATTGTACGGCTTGATCCTTAAGTCCTCAGCTTTTCAGACAATCACCCAAAGGTGTGTGGGGTGTGTGTGTGTGTGTGATTGCACGGAAACCAAACTGTAGTGCTTCTAGACTTCCCAGATTTATGCCCCCGCCCTTCCCGATGTTGTAGGTCTTCAATTCCCATCAACCCCGGCCAGCAAGCCAAATCAAGTCAGGAATCCTGGGAGTTGTAGGACTAGACGGCGCCAAGCGGAGAAAGCCTGCCTACATGCCCTGAATCTGCTAAGCAGGCTAGAGTGTTTGCTGATTGGTTAGAGTCTGCTAGCCCCCAGTGGCTTTCCAGGGAATCCCCTAAGGCTAGCTTTCCGGAGATCAACCCAGGAGCCCTTGTCTGGGGGCCAAAGGGAGAGAGATTAAATATTGTATGAAATTTCTTGACATTGTTCCCAAATCCCCAATGACTACAGGGACCCCTGAAGTTTATTTCATCCACAAGCGAAATGATAACGATTGAACTCCTAATAGAAAACCCACGTGACTTGAGTGGAAGCAGAGGGAACTTCTCCCAATCTGGATCATTTAGCCTCGTGCACTTAGGCCATAAGCTATCTGTGTTCCACCCACGATCGAAACGTTCAGTGCGAGATTTCCCCTTTCCGAAACTGCTGCCTGCAACGCCCAACTGCGATCAGGCTCAAACGGCGGCATTTGTGGAAAATCCACTCTTCCTCCATGGGTTGCCGCCTTCCTGTTTCTCATCTGCCTTCCCCACCCCATCAACATTAGGCTGCAATCTAATTACAGAGAATCATAGAATGATAGAATCATAGAGTTGGAAGAGACCTCAAGGGTCATCTAGTCCAACCCCCTGCCATGCAGGAACCCCCATCACAGGACTCCCGACAGATGCCCATCCAGCCTATGCTTAAAAACCTCCAAAGAAGGAGGCTCAACCACCCTCTGTGGCAGCATATTCCACTGCCAAACAGCTCTAACTGTCATGAAGTTCTTCCTAATGTTTAAATTGAATCTCTTTTCCTGCAGTTTGAAACCATTTCCCCGTGTCCTAGTCTCTGAAGCCATGGAAAACAAACCAGTCCCTTCTTCAATGTAACATCCTTTCAAATATTTAAACATAGCTATCATATCCCCTCTCAATCTTCTTTTTGAAAGGCTAAACATTTCCAGTTCCCTAAGCCGTTCCTCATAAGATATTTCCTCCAGACCCTCAACCAATCCTGGTCGCCCTCCTCTGCACCCGCTCGAGGTTGTCAACATCCTTTTTAAACTGAGGCGCACAGAACTGGACACAGGACTCCAGGTGGGGTCTAACCAGAGCAGAATAGAGTGGTACTATCACTTCCCTTGATCTAGACATGATGCTTGGCTCTTGGTCAGACAAACACCCTTCTCCTCCATGGCACCTTGCAGAATATGGCAAACGGCAAGCCATGGCGTTTCACTCCCAGGGTGAAGGAGGTCTCGTACAGGGACAAGGGCGAGCCTGCCTCATCTCACTCCATGCATCCTCCCGGGAGGACTGCTTGGCTGAAGGGGAGGCCCCACTCTGTTGCGTCATGACTGGAGATGGGCAGGTCCGGCACAGCTGCTCTTCCTGTCCCATCCGAGCTTTGTGAGCTGTTGCGGGGCAAAGGGAGAAGCCAAGAGGAGGAGGAGGAGCAGCAGAGAGCCCCATGCTGGTGCCACAGCCATAAGGAGAAGCCGGCCAGGTCAAGGGTGGTTTTGCCCATGCATCTGCCAGCAAACATAAGCGCCAGGAGGACCCAGGCCAAACGACAGCCAGGGGAGACAGGCAGCGGGCAGGAAAGGAGGGGGAGAGGAAAGAGGTCAGGGTGAGGCCCACCGAGTGGTGACGATCTCCTGGTCAGCCATCTGGGGGGAGGGAGATGACTGAGGAACTCCCTCCTGTTGTACAGTAGGAAGAAAAGTGTAGATCATACTGGGAGTAGAAGGGAAGGGGGAAGCGAATAAGTCTCCTGGGCACCCCTCTCCCAGTTGCATCTTCACCTCCTGCAACCTGTCTCCATGCTCACTTCAATGCGTACATGTGCTCCTGGTTGAAATGGACAGCCGGGTCTCATAAGAACCTAAGAAGAGCCCTGCTGGATCAGGCCAACGGCCCATCTAGTCCAGCTTCCTGGATCTCACAGTGGCCCCACCAGATGCATCTGGGAGCACACGAGACTAGATATCTGTCTCCTGATTACCCCCCCCGCATCTGGCCCTTGAAGGACCCCGGTTTTAAGCCTGGAGATTACACCTCTCCATCATGGTTTGTCACCTGGGATGGACTTTTCCTCCAGGAATCTGTCCAACCCCCTTTTGAAGGCATCCAAGCCAGAGGCCATCACCACCTCCTGTGGCTGGGAGTTCCACAGACTAACAACATGCTGGGTGAAAAAAATATTTTCCTATGGATCGGTGAGTCCAGCTCCTCTTAAGAAGCAGCAGCAGTGAAACGGACTCCCAGCCTCGGGCTCCTCCAGACCCAGAAATCTCAACCTCTGGGCAGTGTAGCAGTTCTTAATCTCTCAAGAGGCTTGCAATGGTATGTTTAAGTCATATCCTTGCAGTTCATCTTCTCCTCTCTGTATCTCCCTTGCTTATTTGGTCCTAGCTCCCCTACACTGGGGCTCTCTCTGCACCTCCTGTGCTGTCTCTTTCCTCCTCCTCCTCCTCCTCCTCCTCCTCCTCCTCAGGACTCCCTGCATGCCCTAAGCCTCTATTCTTTAACGCCTCTCGATTGCTCCTCTCTTCCCCGCAAGGCAGCTGAGCATATCCCAGGACCTAGTCATAGTTCCTGGGGGAAACCTGTGACTTTGCCAATTTCTTTGATTTCAGCTACTAGGCAGGGTTGCTGCCTAGATGCCCTAAGCACATATGATGTTGCCTGATTTCGGAAGCTAAGCAGGGTCGCCCCTGGTTAGTACTTGGATGGGAGACCACCAGGGAATACCCGGTGCTGTAGGCACCTGGAGTAGGAACTGGCAAGCCACTCCAGTATTCCTGCCAAGGAAACTCCATGGACATGGGGTCACGAAGGGTCGGTCACGACTGTAACAACAACACAACACACACACACTAGGCAGGGTTGGGGATGGTGGAGGAGGCCGGGAGGAGGGGGCAGAGCAGCTGCCAGGAGGGAAGGGAGCCAGATGCCCAGTCGATCTTAGGAACCACGAAGCAAGCCAAAGGGGTAGCCAAGATCCGGAGGAAGGAGAGGAAAGATCATCAGACATAAAGGTCTCTATGCAACCCTCGCCTATCCACACACAACTTCTGGACCACAGAGACACCTGGCACAGAGCCGGCCCAATCGCACCAGTGGATACAGCAGGAAGACTTACCATTCATCTGCGAAGGGGAGAGGGAATAGTCCCTATGTGGATGGTGCTTGTCGCCCTTCAGGCTCCGGCTGTGCCGGACGGACCCTTCCAGCATGTTGAGGATCTCGCTCCGGTCAATGTTGCGGAGAGCTGTGTAGAGGTTTTCCACTGCCAAAGAAAGAGAGGGTGGAGAAACCCATTGGCAATGTTGAGCAGGGCTCCATGTTGAAAGCATGGAAAGTGGGAGACCACTTAGCCAACCAATGGAAGGAAGGAAGGAAGGAAGGAAAGAAGGAAATTGATAAGATAGAGGAAGGAAGGAAGGAAGGAAGGAAGGAAGGAAGGAAGGAAGGAAGGAAGGAAGGAAGGAAGGAAGGAAGGAAGGAAGGAAATTGATTAGATAGATAGAGGAAGGAAGGAAGGAAGGAAGGAAGGAAGGAAGGAAGGAAGGAAGGAAGGAAGGAAGGAAGGAAGGAAATTGATTAGATAGATAGAGGGGGAAGGATGGAAGGAAGGAAGGAAGGAAGGAAGGAAGGAAATTGATAAGATAGAGGAAGGAAGGAAGGAAGGAAAGATTAGAAGGAAGGAAGGAAGGAAGGAAGGAAGGAAGGAAGGAAGGAAGGAAGGAAGGAAGGAAGGAAGGAAATTGATTAGATAGATAGAGGAGGGAAGGAAGGAAGGAAGGAAGGAAGGAAGGAAGGAAGGAAGGAAGGAAGGAAATTGATTAGATAGATAGAGGGGGGAAGGAAGGAAGGAAGGAAGGAAGGAAGGAAGGAAGGAAATTGATAAGATAGAGGGAGGAAGGAAGGAAGGAAGGAAGGAAGGAAGGAAGGAAGGAAGGAAGGAAGGAAGGAAGGAAGGAAGGAAGGAAGGAAGGAAGGAAGGAAGGAAGGAAGGAAGGAAGGAAATTGATTAGATAGATAGAGGGGAAGGAAGGAAGGAAGGAAGGAAGGATGGGCCATTGCTTGTAAATATGCCTTTAGTGATAGTGATGGGGACTATTTATTTAACGCAAGCTTATAAAGAGTAAGAACTAATTGGCCTCATTGTGCAATATGACTATTTCTGATAAAAATAGTCCCAAAACTGACTTTTTTAAGTCTTGAGGATAGGTGTAATGGAAATATTAATGCAGTAAGTATGTTGCCAAGTTACTCTTTTTTTTTTAATGCAGCCTCTTGTAAAACCTAGACTGCCATTTTGTTACAGAAATAGTGTAATAATGAGTTGGTTTACAGGTTGGTTTACTAACAGATTTCACCAAAGTGATTGGTGAATTAGGTTGAATAACTGAATAAAGGTTGGAAACGGGGTTATTCAGATGGGCTTTCAGTGTTCTTGTGTCAACGTGAGCCACACGCCCCAAGTACAAGGGTTTGCTACGCACTGTTCGCACTCTGGCCACTCCGGCTGGTCCACAGGTTCAGCAGCGCCATGCTCTGCTCCAGCAGGGAGTTGGGGTTCTCCACGCGAATCCGGTTAATGTCGTCCACTCCAAACTGAAGTTCTCGCGCGAGCTCTGTGGCCATTGAATTGGGGAGAAGGCAGACACGACATGGAAGCAAGGTCAGGGTTGGGTGGGGATCAGGTAGACACACACATGGCTTTTCCTATAGGGTACAGCTGACTTGGGCTCTTAACTCCCAACCCTCAAGTAGCCCAAAACCGAAACTGGAGTGACCCTAGGACAGTGATGGTGAACCTTCGGCACTGCAGATGTTTTGGACCACAGCGCCCACAGTCCTTTGTCATTGGCAGCACAGGCCTGGAATTCTGGGAGTTGTGGTCCAAAACATCTGGAGTTCTGAAGGTTCGCCACCACTGCCCTAGGAACTGGAAGATGAGTGAACCTTGGGTGGAAGTTTCAACTGGATATCATCGCAGCACAACTGCAGAGTGAGATTTCCCTGTTCCACAGAATCTCGGCATTTATGACACCTCTGATTAGTAGGGAGGCTTCAAACTGTGCATGAATTGCAAAGCTCATGCAGTACATCCCAAAAGCTGGACTGAAGAAGGAAGGGCTTTGAGATCTAGGCATACACAGGATGGGCACCAGCTTATGCCCTGGCCGCAGACACAGTGAACATAAAAACCTGAAAAGATCCCTGCTGGATCATCCCAAGGGCCCATCTAGTCCAGTTTCTGGTATCTCCCATTGGCCCTGCCAAATGCCTTTGGGAGCACATGAGGCAATTTGATCCCTGTCTCCTGATACCATTCCGCTGCATCTGCCATTTTGAGGTACCCTCCTTTTAAGTCCGGAGATAACATGTATCTCCAGCGTGGCTTGTAACCTGGGATGGACATTTCCTCCAGAAATTAGTCCGATACCCCTTTAAAGGCATCTAGCCCAGATGCCATCACTACATCCTGCAGCAGGGAGTTCCAAAGACTAAGACATTGGATAAAGAAAGTGTCTCCTTCCAGCCTCCAGCATTGGAAGATTGTGCCATTCCAAAGACAGGCAGCTGTACGCAAGCCTTCCTTCTGGTGCCATGCCATACTCTTGCCATGGGATTCTGGGAGGTGTAGTTCTAAGGGCAACTCTTCCCAGATCTCCATGGTGTAACTCACCAGCCCAGCTGAGGCCCAGGTGCTCCGCAATGACAGCCATCTTCATGTCGGTCCTTTCCTTCTCTGTGCTGCTGACGGAGCCTGGAAGCGACAGGGTGGGTTGGACAGAAGACTCAGCAGGATTCAAAGGCAGCAGCAAAGTGCAAGAATTGCAGCCACCCAGGGGGTCCTTGGCCAAGAGGAAGCCGGGCCGGCGCAAAGCGGGACCCGCTGTCCAGGCGCACCCGTAGCCCACTTACCCAGAGTACTGTCACTGAGGAGGCTGTATCTCTCACGCAGGGCGAGGGGCGTCAACGTTCTCCTCCGCTCTTCAGTACCGGAACTCTACAGGCAAAGGGAAAGAGGTGGGATTCACCACTGGCCATTTTAGGACAACTGTAAGGGGCATGGTGGCTCAGTGGATTAAAGCTTCCAAAAACTGTCGGCTGCAAAATCGGCAGCTCGGCTGTTCGAACCCCGGGTGCCGCGCAGCGGAGCGAGCTCCCGCTGATAGCCCCAGCTCCTGCCAGCCTAGCAGTTCGAAAGCATGTCAATGCAAGTAGATAAATAGGTACCGCCATAAAAAGCGGGGAGGGAAAACAGTGTTTCCTTGCAGCCACGCCGGCCACATGGCCATGGACTTGCACAACACTGGCTCTTCGGCTTGAATACGAAGATGAGCCCTGCCCCTAGAGTCGGACACGACTAGCACGCATGTGCGGGGGGGGAAACCTTTACCTTTTTAGGAGGTTCCGTTTCCTTTTGTGATGCTCAAATGCCAAATTACTCACAGCCTGTTTCAAAGCCATTTGAGCAAGCAGAGTGGGAGAGACCGCGCTGATTCCTGGCAAATGTGTCCCCCCCCCCAACATTTGGTACCCAACTGTGTGCTGATCATATTGGTCATTTCCTGCCATCCAGATGATGCAAGGCTGAAACGGGGAGCAATAGCAACAAACTCCCTGGCTTTCTAGCCTTTTTTTTGCTTTTAAACCACCTCCTTCTGGGGATGAATAATTAGGCAGCCAAGAGTTTTTGACCCAAAGGGCAAGGGAGAAAATGAGCCGCACAGGTGAGCTCAAAGAGTTCCTGGGAGGAGTGTCCCTGACCAGGGCCTTAGCTGGCATTCTGCTCTCCTGCATGGCCATCCACTCCACCACTAAAAGAATCAACGACCCAGTTAAGGGTGTTCCATACTCCTTTGGCCATTGATATTTAATTAATTTTAACTTATTTGTGTCCAAATGGGCAGGATCATTAAATTAAAATAAAATAAACAAGGCAGCGTTGCCCATACAATTTCAACCTTGTTGTACAAAATGTCTGTGAAGATTCTCAGTCATCCAGGTGAGTTCATCTGGAAGCTGAGTCATGGCCCCTGGACCTCTTTTCTTGAGAGATCAAAACGTTTCGCTGCTCAGATGAGCAGCCACTCACTTTCCTCAGACTGATGAAGCTGCTTGGATGAGTAGCGAAACGTTTCGATCTCTCAAGGAAGGAAGTCCAGTCGCCAGGACTCAATTTCCAGACTTGTTGTACAAAGCAGCTTGAAATACTTATGTGGTACCTTGTATAAAGGAATTAATTTGTTCCAAATGAAATTCTGTTAAGCAAATTTTCCTGTATACAAATTTCCCATAAACACAGGACAGAATGCATTAAAAACATAGTAACCCTAACTATAAACCAAGCATGCACAAACATTTTTTATGACATTTGCATTGAAAACATAGTATTCGCCCCATAGGCGATTCTGTTAAGCTATTTCAAGCTGCTTTGGACAACAAGTCTGGAAGTTGACTTGTTGTACAACTATACATATACTGGACATTTGCTCCCGCACACACATTAAAGTATTTCAAGCCCCTTTGAACAACAAGGTTGAAACTGCATTGTCAACCCTGCTCTGGGAATTCTAGGATGGACACCCTAAGTGTCTAAGCCTTGGGCAGCAGGTAGGCAGGAGATCTCTCAATGCCATTTGCAGGGAATCGTAAGCAGGTGAAGACATCTGCTTGGGAATCCCCTGAAGCAAATGGGGAGCTGCTGTGTGAGACAGAATGCTAGACTGGATGGGCTGTGGCCTGTTCCTGCAAGGCTGTTCTTCTGTTCTTCTGTTCATATCTGCAAATGTTGGTGGAGATTTCTGCATGTCAGAGAAAGCCCTGTTTTAATTCCCATAGAACAGGAGCAGCCTTGACAAAACAAACAAACAAACAAACAAACACAAATAGGGACCCAATAGCAGTAACCAGGCTAAATTCTGTTAAAGATTAACTTGACGGGTAATATTAGTGTTGAATGTGTTACACATATATTGTTTGGGGGATTGTGTATGGCTGTTGTTGTTTTTTTAAATTGTAGTGTTTATGGATTGGGTATGAATGTTGCCAGGTGAAAGAGTGTAGGGCTGTGTGTGTGTGTGTATGTTTGGTTTTTATGTCAGTTTTAAATGAGTGTAAGTGATGTTCGGCCTGTGAATGTTGGAGTATGTGTATAGATGGTTTGTTCTTAAATTGTAGATTTTACGTCTCGGATTTTTATGCTGGGTTGTGTGAATGACTGACTGGATGGCACTTTTAATCTCGTTGTATTTATACAATGACAATAAATTGCATTCCAATTCCAATTCCAATTCCAATTCTGGCACAGCTCTGCCTTTTCAACAAGATGTACTGGTCAAGCCGCTGGTTCAACAGGGTTTAATTGGGAAGTGTGAGGAAGGGCTGCCCACCTACTTTCCGGCCGTTTTTGGCCAGTATTATATCATGTTTTGTATTTTTACAATGTTGGCATTTACTCTGTTGGGTAAATGTAGTTGGGTCGTCGCTTTGGTGACATGCTGTACACCGCCCAGAGTTCCCTATGGGAAAATCGAGTGGTCAATAAGTTCAAAAATAAATAAATAAATGAAATAAAATAAAATACCTTGGAGCAGGGCGGCATGGTGATGTTCAAGTGGCACAGGACGTGCTGCAGCTCCTCGTACTTCATGGGCTTCCGTAGGAAGGACAGAGAACCGCTCGCTTCTCGGCTGCTGTCCCTCACCTGAAGAGCAACACACACACCCCAGAAAAAAAAATAACACCAGGGAGGCAGAGAAGGACATCATGTTGGGGGACAGCATTTTCCAGTGGGATGTTCAGAAAAAGCCTCAAACCACCCCCCCCCTCACCTCAACAAGATCACCGGGTTTTCAGCTCTGTTTTCATGTTGGCTACGATGCCAAAATGCGCCCTCTTTTCATGTTGAGTTTTCCACTGCTTCTCACAACACCTCCTTCCCCCCTTTTTTTTTCCCCCGCTGAAGCACCGGACAGGTCAAAACCATCATCTTTAAGAATGTCGAGATGGGGAGTCACCTTTCAGGACTCACTGTTCTGTGTCGCCTGTAACTCGACTTGGATTTCTTTGTTCCAGTGACTCAGACTCAAATCACTTCTCAGAGCCCACCCACCCCTCTCTCTCTTTTTCAGGGGAAAATCCTTGTTCTTAAAAGGGACCCGGACTCGGAAATTGGTACTATAGATTCAGACTTGGAACATGGGTCCAGACACTTCTCAAAAATCTCTGGTTGGAAGCCCTTCCATTGTTGGTTTTTTTTTATATATATAGAGGTTTTTATTGTCATTATGCATATGCAAGATATGCACAACGAAATTAGAGTGCTCTTCCACTACACACTCGAAACAAGGAACCATACAAAACAGATAAAGCACATAAAACACCATGCAAGATATTAAAAACTCTTGGAATCACTTAACAAAACTTAAAACACACTACTTAAAAACTGATTAGGATGGTGCTAAAACTGTCACATTTAACTTGGATACCACTCTGAGATAAAAAACTGTTCTTTAGTATATTTGTCCTTGACCTAAGAGTCCTATATCTCCTGCCAGACGGCAACAGTTCACAAAATTGGTGGCCAGGATGCGAAGGGTCTCTCAGAATTCTAGATGTCTTCCTTAAGCATCTGGACTTGTATAATTCTTCCAAAGGAGGAAGAGTGTTTATAGCCCTCTGGAGCGCCCTTCTATCTGCCTCTGTGCACCTGGCGAACCAGCTCAGGGAAGTTCTCAAGACCTGTTCAGTCTCCCTGTCTCCATTCTGAAAGGTGGCCTGCTGAGACCATAAAATGAGTACCCAGTGTGTGTGTGTGTGTGTGTGTGTGTGTGTGTGTGTGTGTGTGTGTGTGTGTGTGTGTGTGTGTGTGTGTGTGTGAGCGCGCGTGCGCACACGTGCATGTGCATGTGCATGTGCGTGCATGCGTGCGTGCAATGTGTAGCCTGCATAAGTAAACTGTAAACTGCCCACTGAGACTTCTAGAAGTGCTATGGGGTGGTATATAAGCAGAATACTTTGCTTTGCTTTGCTTATAGGGAGCTTTGGAAGCACCATGACTGGAGGGGAGACTCTGTGGTTGTGCTTCCCCAACGTCATACAGCTCTCCCGCCCCTCACCTTGACGGGGATGATCAGGCGGTTTTCACAGAAGGACTGGAACAGGAAGCTACGCTGCTGGGCAGCCTTCTTGATCGGCACCAGGTTCCCCGACAGCTCAGTATGGAGTGGCATCCCTTCCACAACCTGCAAAATAAATGATATCATATATACATAACTGAAAAAATACTCATTGTACTTATTATAATAACATTCTATTGATTTCAATTTTTAATTTCTTTTCCCCATCTTACTTCTAAATTCTTCTTTTTATACCACCCCGTTGATTACTGAATTCTATTTTAGACTCTACTATAGACTATATTATTGATGTCTTGAGTTTTCTTACAAGTGGGTCTAGCAATTTTAGCAGCAACAGTGTTGTTGTTGGAGGGGTGGGGGCTGAGACTGGGCCCAGCACTCCTAGGTGGAGGTTGTGGGGCTGAGGTGGGCATCAGGCCGGGCCCAAAGCAGAGCCTGGCGGGCACCGGGTGCCAAGGAACCTACCTCGATGTCCCTGCTGCGTGCTACTTCAGTGAAGTTTTCATGCTGCTCCAGCGTCTTGTCCACCTTGTCGTCCGTCATGCAGTAGCAGCGCAGGCGGCCCTCCCGCCCGTCGTTCATTTTGGCAAACACCACAAACTTGGCCATGTAGGGCACGGCCGCCAGCTCTTTGTACAGCAGGGTGGCAAAATGGACAGCTTCAGCGGTGCGCGGGCAATCGGCCAGCCAGAACCTGAGCAGGAGGAAAGGGCATTGGGCATGGGGGGGGGGGATGCATTTTACACTGATATACAAAGCATGTCACACTCTTAGGTGGTTACGTCACATCCTTCTTTGTTCTATAACTAGTGTTGTACTGTGACAACGTTGGTCACAATCACGTGGTTTTGTCCCTGTTTCATTGTTCCCATGGTCATGAAAACTTGTCTCATGACAAGTGTTACCTCACGGTCTTGTACCGTGACAAACACTGAATTTGTCTAGCTTCCTTTTTCCCCTTTTTTTGTCTGGGGGGGGCTTTAAAAATTCTTTTTCAATATTTTGCATCTAAAAAGTCAAAATAATTTAAGAAAACAGACACAGTTTTCTGAGAGAAACAAATTTTTTGTTGCGTGACAGTCATTCCTACACGGTGTCTTGTCTCGGAACAGCAAGCGGGAACAAAGAGTGACAAGGGAAAACCCTACCCCAGCACCAGGTACAGGATTGTTGCGCTTAGCACCTGTTCCAGGGGCGTGGTTGAGACAAATTTCAGTAGTTGTGCGACGGATGTGAAGTAACATTTTTTTGTACCGCTCCTAAGCGCAACACTAACAGAGACAAAATGGACGTGAAGTCTCTCTCTCTCTTTCTCTCTCTCTCTCTCACTCCATCCGTCCATCCACCCACTCACGCAAACACATGTATACACAACTTCTCCACCTTTTAGTTTGAACCGCAAGTTCTCTTCAGGGTTGCTGCCCCAATGTTTCTTTCCAGCTTACCTGGCGGACACGTTGGTGGTGAAGTTCGCGCATTCGTTGGCGTAGATGAGCTTTGTCGTCCCAGTGATGTCTTCCCACTGAGCTGGGGCTGTTCCACCTGAGAGAGAAAGAGAGAGAGAGAGCGGGCAAATAAAGAAACGTGTCAAGATTTCCCGTTTTGGGGTTGTTTTTTAAACTCCCTGCTAGAAAGCAGGGAATCAGGCCAGGCAAGCGCTGAGTTCAGCTCCATTCAAACCGAAATGTACTTTTTCCAAATGTGGCCTTTAAATTCTCCCAGTCTAAAGTGAAATTCTGACTATGTAAAAGGATTGTCCCTTGTGATGTTGCCAAGAAAGTTCCACAGCATAATCCCCATCTAGAGATGTAAAATTTCTGGAAATGTTAAAGCCATGGGGGGGGAGGGACTTTTGGGGGAGGGGGGACTGAAAAATCAGTGTGGGGATGGAGAACAGGGTTGTTTCCTGTTTTTTCAAATTTGTCAACAAATTTCACATCTCTATCCCCAACAATAATGTTCATTTGTTTGTTTGTTCGTTCATTCGTGCCTGCCTGCATGGATGCAACCTGTGAGAGAGGAGACTGGCTAACTCAAGGTCGCCCCACAATCCTCTCGGTTTACTGAGGACTAGAAACTTCAAGTTCCATCTACTTTTCTAACATGAAGTGCTATACTACATAGCTGGTCATTCCACTTCCACCTCCACCTCCACCCCTACCCCCACCACCCCGCTGCTTCCTCTTACCGATCACGCTGCAGAGAAGCCGCAGGCTGGTGGTGTCCCCTTCCCCACTGTCCCGGGGGTTCTCCTTCCACGAGGGGGGCAGGGGGATGCGCAGACCGATGGGGCGGTGGAATTTCCGGCGCCGTGGCTCCACGGTCACGATGGGGCTGAAGGTCGCCTGGTTTCCCAGCAGTTTGGTCACCAGCTCGTCGGGCACCGGCTGCGCCTGCAAAATAGAGGAGCGAAAGAGGGGTTGGGATGATGCTGACCGGTGACAGCAGGAGTTGCAGGAAGGGAGAGAGAAAGAGGGAGGATGGCGGCAGAATGGCAGCTGGTTGGGCTTTGCAAGTAGGCAGAAAACAGGGCAAGAGACCCTCTTACCAAGCCTGGGCAATGCCACTGGGGGCTCCGTCTGGATCTGAGCTAGAATATTTTGCTGCCTGACACCTTTTTATATTGTTCTTTGATGGTTGTTTTTAACCTTTTGTGTGAACTGCCCAGAGTTCCCTTTGGGAAATGGGAGCGGTATACAAATGCATAAATAAATAAATAAATAAATAAATAAATAAATAAATAAATAAATAAATAAATAAATAAATAAATAAAATGAAAACACGTGATGTCAGCTATCCCCATGACCTTGACCATTCTGGTTCTGGGATTTCTGAATGTTCTAGTTCAAAAAGTAAATTTTCTTCCCTCTCTAAAGACTAGGCCGTACTGTCCACCCCCACTCTCTTGGAGTTTTTTACAACCTTGCATTCTGCCTGTAGTTTGAGTGACTGGGAGGGGCTTTTCTGTCAATCCACCGGGCACTAACCAATCATTCCTTCCCATCTCTGACTTCAAAGAGAGCCCCGCCTCTTTACGGAGTGCGTTTCTTTACATTTCCCTCTCCTCTGTTGGAAGTCAGTGCATCTGTTTCGTTGGCTGCTGATCTGTTCGCATCCATAAGTAATGAGACATTTTTATCTTTTCTCCTACACATGTTTCAGAACTGGTTCCTGAGACATTAAGAGCTATGTAATGATGAGAAAGGGGTCGACTATCTGGGAAGCTTGTAATTATTCTCCGATTCTAGAGTGACCTTTTAGGCCAGATGGGCAGGATTTAAATGCAATAAAAATAAAATAAAATAAAATAAAATAAATGCAATAGATAGATAGATAGATAGATAGATAGATAGATGATAGATAGATAGATAGATAGATAGATAGATAGATAGATAGATAGATAGATAGATAGATAGATAGATAGATTATCCTCTGTGCATCTCTGTGCATCCAAATTCTGCACGTACACACACAGGCCTCCCAATTCTGCCCCGGTTGCAGAGGGATGATCCTCCTGGTACCTGCAAAGCCAGCTTGACCTTCTTAGTGACCGCCGTTTCTGGGAACGTAGCCTGGACCAAGGGTACCAATGTGCTCTGGATTGAGCCACCTTCTGGGCCAATCAGCTCACAGTCTTGGCTCACACGTGTCATGACCACGAAGTAGAGGGGGAAGTCTGTCGTGATGATACGGCAAATCCTCTTCTTTTCCAGTTCTTCTAGACTCTCCAGCTCTGGAAGAGAAGAGAGAGAGAGAGAGAGAGAGAGAGAGAGAGAGAGAGAGAGAGAGAGAGAGATGATGATGATGATGATGTACAAATGCAAGAGCAACAGAATCCTAAATTTTGGAGCAGCAGCCGTGTTAGTTTATGGAAGCTTCTCAACAGGATAAAACATGGAATAAAACTCTAAATTGTGTAGTTCTGAGAAAACTGCCCTAAGGGAAAAACAAATAACAGTAGATAATTACTCAATACATTAATCAAAGGCTTAAAACACTAGACTACCTAGATCAGTGATGGCGAATCTTTTAGAGACCGGGTGCCCAAAGTATGATTCAAAACCCACTAATTTTTCACAAAGTGCCAATACAGCCATTTAACCTGAATACAGGTGGCTGTGAAGGGGCCATGTCAGGTGCCCACAGAAAGGGCTCCGTGGGCCACCTTTGGCACCCGTGCCGTAGGTTCGCCAACACTGACCTAGATCAACAATCTTTGGTTTTTTTTCTTTCCCTTGTAAAAAAAATAATAATATCAAGACCAACCCCTGCCAAGGAGGCCCAGTGGGGAATTGAACTCCCAAAACTTTGGCTCTTCAACCAGATATCTCTCAACCACTGAGCTATCTAGCAGTTCGGTGCGACAGCTGAGTCACTAACCTTTAAGTCCTCAGTCCTTGGGCACCATTTGAGTTCCTGCCCCCCACCCACTCTCTCCCGATCTCCTCCTCCTTCCAGGCACACGTACCTTCGTCCATCCCGTTAAGGACCTGATCCAGGTAGTTCTCTCCGTACCGACTGCGGTGCTCCTTCCAGACGGATCCGTTCTCACTGCGCAAGACCACCAGCTGCCGGTCGCCGCGCCCGTGAGAGGCAAAGTGAGGGATCTCCACAATGACGGGGCTGAGGGAGAGTCAAGCGTCAGGATCACGGGGCTCACCCCAAAGTCGAGAAGGGGGGAAAAGAAGACTAAGCAGAAGTGGGGGACAAGGTGACTTGAGCCCCGAAGCTCTGCTTTCTACCTCAACTAGAGATAAAAGTGGGGAGGCAGCAGCAACAGGAGATGAAGTGAGCTGCCGGCACCCAGAGACTCTGGAACTCCCTGCCACAGGAGGGCAAGCCGGCCTCCTCTTTGCTGGTGGCAAAGACCTTTCATTTCAGGCAGGCTTTCCCGAAATGACTGGCTGCCTGAGTGGCGTTTTTTGAAATGGGTGATTGTACCTTACTACACAGAACGTATTTTGGCGCTGCTCGATACTGTATTCATTTGATCCTTTTAGTATTGTGTACTCACTGCTGCTAGCTTAAATGCTGCCTTTTAATTTTTGTAGCCCCCCCCCCTTTTAAAGGAGAAAGTTGGGGTAAAAAGGTTTGTTTATAAACAACAACAAAAAACAGCATTACACTGAACATTGCCATAGTTTTGAACAGAGGGAGCGACTGCCCACCCCACGGCTTCCCTATAATGAAAGAAAAGCCCTGCAGATTTTGTACAAAGAAAATAAAAGCAAACACCTAATTCCCCTTTAGGCGGGAAATGCTCACAAAGACTGTACTGCAATTAGACCTGTGAGTTTCTGAGACTTTTAGGTGCCAGTTAATTTTTATTTATTTATTTTGAGTATTTTTACCCCACCTTTCTCCTTGAAAAGGACCCAAGGTGGCTTACAATAATGGGAGATTATATACAATGAGAAAGTGGTGGACTATTTGGGGGGAACGTGAAGCTATTCTTCCCTATGAACCCCTGCACTTCTGCTGTGCAGAAAGAGGAGTTTTTCCAGAAACTCAAAAACTCTGCAACATATGTTACATTGCTACTTAGAGCCTTTGTGTGGTGGCCCTTCACCTGAGGAACTGTGCTCCAGCCGGGCCCAAGGCAATAATCCTGCTGGCCAGCCCTTCTTCTTCCGCCAGAGGAGGTGGTGCTGGCAGCTTCTGGGGCTTGACCAGCCGGCAGGTGATCCGTGTCGGCGCCGCGCAGGTCCTGGGCGGGATGATGACACGAAGGCCGTGGTGCCGGCTTCCCCGCATGGACCCTCCGCGGGCATCCACCATGAAGCTCACCAGAAACCTGGCAGTGGGAAGAAAGAGGACACATTCAATCGCCCAGCCATGTTGAGCTACTATTCCATTTTAACTCAAATTCACCGGTGCCCAATCTCATGTAAACAAATAGCAGGGTAAATGGACAATGTAGTCGCACCCTGAGTTCTCAAGGCCAAGTGGGGGTTTGAGATCTATCTATCTATCTATCTATCTATCTATCTATCTATCTATCTATCTATCTATCTATCTATCTATCTATCTATCTATCTAATGAATTCATTATTTCCTTCCTTCCTTCCTTCCTTCCTTCCTTCCTTCCTTCCTTCCTTCCCCCCTTCCTTCTATCTATCTATCTATCTATCTATCTATCTATCTATCTATCTATCTATCTATCTATCTATCTATCTATCTATCTATCTATCTATCTAATGAATTCATTATTTCCTTCCTTCCTTCCTTCCTTCCTTCCTTCCTTCCCTATCTATCTATCTATCTATCTATCTATCTATCTATCTATCTATCTATCTATCTATCTTTATATTTATATTTATATTTATATTTATATTTATATTTATATTTATATACCACCCAACTTTCTGAAGGAACTCTGGGCGGTTCACAGCAAGAAAATTCAACTATAAAAACAGAATAAAACAAACCCAATCAATCAAGACATTAAAATCAATTTAAAAAACAAAAAAACAAAAAACATGGGATATACGATGGAAGCAAAAAGATCCATTTAGAAGCAACTTGAGGACACCAAAAAGAGCAATAGCCTGCGAACTCGTCAAACCTTTTGTCTATGACGTCGCAACACACGCACATGTGCTTCCTAAGGGGAGAGAGAATGAAGTGTAGCTGGGGAACCACTCACCCAGTGTGGACGGGGCTGGCCACCGGGCTGATGTTGTCAGAGGTCTCTGTGGCAGGACTGCTTGGGATGAGCGACTCCTCATCAAACTCCTTGGATGGCTAGATGGGACAGAAGGGCATTCCCCAGTTGAACCCAGGTCTGGATTATTTGTTATTTATTTGTTTGTTTATTTGTAGCATTTCTATACCACACCATCTTCCGAGTCGGAACACTGGGCGGTTAACAGGTTTTTTAAAAAGTGTACAGAACTACAAAACAGTTAAGGACAAAACCCCAGGCAAGCTACATCGGCGAACAAAACAAAATAAAATAAAGTAGGTCGCCATATGCCTCGTTAAAAAGCAGAGTTTTCAAAGCTGGATCCCACCAGCACGCATGCACACAGACACACCGACACACCCCTTCCTGCTCTTTGACAAGCCATGGCGGGTCTCCTTTGATTTGCATCCCTGCATGGAGCGGGGGGGAGACTTGATGACCCTATAGCAGTGTTGGCGAACCTATGGCCTGGGTGCCAAAGCTGGCCCTTGGAGCCCTTTCCGTGGGCACCCGACATCGCCCCTTCACAGCCACCTGTATTCAGGTTAAATGGCTGTATTGGCACTTTGCAAAAAAAAAATTAGTGGGTTTTGAATCACAGTTTGGGCCGTCGGTCTCTAAAAGTTTTGGCATCACTGCCCTAGAGGGCACTTCCAACTTCACTCTTCTTTGATACTAAGCCATCTGAGATGTGCTCAGCTCTGGTGGGCTTGTCTATCCTAACACCCCTACCCCTACCCCCCCCAAAAATGAAGACTGCCTTTGAACCTTAAAGTTCAAATTAACAGGCAATGGGCAGCATTGGGACTCCCTGTGTGTCCCCATGTTCTAGTTCTTTTTATTACAACTTTGACAACACAACTTCATGAATTATCCCCCACCCCCACCCCACCCTGCCCCATCTCCTCCAGAACTTTCTGGAAGTGATGGGGCTGCCACTGGCCAAAATAAGCCCCACGGAAGTAGAATGCTGAATAATACACAGGGAGAAATGGCCCCTTGTCTAATTCTTTATGTTGAGGGGATGCATTATGCTTTGCAGATAAGTATGCTCCTTTTGTAAGGGGGCGTGGTGGCTCAGCGGACTAAGGCTCTGAAAACAGTTGACTGCAAAGTCGGCAGCTCAGCGGTTCGAACCCCGGGTGTCATGCAGCTGAGCGAGCTCCTGCTGATCACCCCAGCTCCTGCCAACCTAGCAGTTCAAAAGCATGGAAATGCGAGTAGACAAATAGGTACAGCTGTAAAAAGCGACAAGGTAAAACAGTGTTTCCTTGCAGCCATGCCGGCCACATGGGCATGGACTTTCACAACACTGGCTCTTCAGCTTGAATACGGAGATGAGCACCGCCTCTAGAGTCAGACATGACTAGCACGCATGTGTGGGGGGAAGCTTTTTATGCTCCTTTCACAGGTGGACAGTGATGCAAGACAATGGTAAAATCGGGACATGTGATCATCCAAGCACACAACAGTCAAAGAAGTGGAGCAAAACACAAGCAGAACCTATGAGAGCAGTCTGGAATTGAGACCAATGTGGAAAGGCCTGGAGCGGAGAAGACAACAAGATCTTCCCTTGACACTGAGAGGAGTCAAGCTCCTCTTGGAAAGACACTTGGAAGTATTGGGTGTCATGACCAAGAACACCTCCAGCCCACTCTCTTAAGGTGAAGGCACTCCGAGAAGGTCTATAGAAGAGAAATGTGAAGCAGACACCTACCTGCTCTGGCTCCTCAGTCCGAATTACCACTGGCTCGGGTGTGACACAAGGAATTCGAGGGATGGCTGGTGACTCCTCCCTCCTAAGGTAATGAATATATAACCCAAGGGAGAGACAAAGACAGTCAAACAATTGTGGTTTTTTTCTCCCTGGTATTCCTTGCCAATCCTTCTGTCACTGGACCTGGCAACCTTCTCCTTGTTGGCCCACAACACGTCAACATTCTGGGGTAACAAAGCAGGGATGTGAATTTTGCAGCCTCTGGCTCCTGGTGAGAAACTGGGGTGGGAAAGCCCCTGTTTTCTCCTTGCACTGAGATTTCCCCCAAGCAAAGTGGGAAAATGAGCAGGGTTTCTAAGATGCTGTGTGTAGCTGTTGTTTTTCCAGAAGGAACACCAAACAAACAAAAAAAAAGCAAAGTGTTCTGCTTATATATAATCCCATACCACTTCAAGTAGTCTCTGGGCGGTTTACAGTTTCATTACAGTGTGCAGGCTACACATTGCCTCCCCAGCAAGCTGGGTACTCATTTTACCAGCCTCGGAAGGATGGAAGGCTGAGTGAACCTTGAGCCGTCTCCCTGGGATTGAACCCCCAGGTCGTGAGCACAGTTTTACCTGCAGGACAGGCATTTAACCACTGCACCGTGAAGCTCATTAGAGAAGCTTTAGAGAAATATTACCACTTCGACACCAAAGGGCATCACAAGGCTTACTGGTGCAGGTTGTAATCTCAGCAAGGAGTCTCTCTGTAGAAAAACTCAGTAAACTGCTAAGAATAAGTCTTGTTTAGGGATTCTCTACATCTCTATATTAAAGCTTTCCTTCTTGGATTAAAAAAAAAGCATATTGCTTCCCTGTGGATTGTTCTCCACAGTTATTCACAGCAAAGATGGGAGGGAAGGGGATGTGCTTTAAGAGACCCAAATGTCCTAGTCTGAACCCCCCACATACTTCAGGAATTGTTCTGGGGCACCACCACCCCCCAATCGATCCCTGCTTTCCCCTCCCATGCTCCCCACTCCACCCCACCCGAGAAGCTAATCTTACGTGGGATCCAGTTTGGGAACAAACTCCACAATTTCTCTCTCATTCTCTTGGTACTGAAAGTCTCGCTTGTGTGCCTTGGGCCCGGGGAGCTCTTCTCCTGAAAAAGTCACACGTCGGAACACATGGGGCAACGTGGCCCAGGAACTTCCCCCAACCCCCACCCCGACAAACATCCCAGTTGAGCAAAGCAGCTTAGCGTTTCTTGCGAACTAAGTGGTGAAGGGATTCTAACTCTTCCATTGCCTTCAATCAAGGATAAGAAACAGAGCTGAGGGGATCTCGGTGGGGTGCAGAGATTATAATTAGTTTGAGATCCATCTCAAGAGAGTGACAAAACTGATGAGTGGGCTGGGGGACCTCCCTTATGAAGAAAGGCTAAAACATTTGGGTCTCTTTAGTCTGGAAAAAAGGTGCCCCAGATGTTCTTGGACTACAGCTCCCAACAGCCTTCGCCACTAGCTGAGCTGCCCAGGGCTTATGGGAGTTGTAGTCCAAGAACACCTGGAGGTTGCTTTGAGAGACGGGAAAGAACAGTCCAGGTTCCCAGTGGCTTGCCTGCCAATGAGAAAGACGGAACCTTTTTTTCTCAAGGAACAATCTAGCAGATGTTGCCACCAGCTGCTACAAAGATAGTGGAGGGGAAAAGCTCCAGTCTCTGGAGAACAGGGAAGGAAAATGTTGACCGAGGGACAAGGGAAGCAACAGAGCTTTTAGAAAGCAGCTAAAGGAGTCAAGGGACAAATGGAGATGGGTCCATTCTATAGGAGATGGGTTTGAACCCAAACCTCTGCTTCAGGCATGTCCAAACTTCAGCGCTCCTGATGTTTTGGACCACAACTCCCAGAATTCCAAGCCTGTATTTCCATTGGCAAAGGACTGTGGGAGTTGTGGTCTAAAACATCTGGAGGGCCAACATTTGGACATGCCTGGCTTAGGAGAACCCAGTAAGACTCAACATGGACATCCCGGTGCATCCTCCACTTGCAGATTGTCAGCTGATGTGTAGCCGCAATGAGATGGGTGGCTGTGTACATGCGATCTCCCATTCCCCACCCTCCTTCCCTTCCTCCGCATGGCCACAGGCACAACAGGTAGGCAGGAGGGCCTGCTGGCCCATGGGGAAGCTGTGTGTGACATGGGATGGAGGTCCCACGCAAAGTGGAATGGGGGCAGACACGTGGCCAAGCCAAGCCCACAGTGACACAACACACAGTCCATACCCAGGAGAGTCACATGAGCAGTGCCTGGAAAGCAAAGGGAGAAGAAAGGAGACTTGAAGTATTGACATGAGACACCAATGGGGACCACATGTGGCCAAGATCCAGGAGCCACTAACCCCTGAGATCAAAACCAGAGGGTCAGGAGGAGGAAGAGCTAGATTCACTTTCTAGTACTGTCAGCCGGCTGGTGGTTGATATCATTTCGGACAAGGCAGGGAGCTTTGAGAGACTCTATGCCCCAGTTCCTCAATATTGAAAATATTATGATCCAAGACTGCAGGTTGGAGAAATAATGTGTTGGACTACAACTCCCAGGATTCCCTGGCCAACCTGAGCAATCACTTGTCATCCGGGGAGTTGTAGTCTAACAGAGTCACTTCCCCCTTGCTTTGTGCAGCATCCTGGCTGGCTTCAGAGATCTTCAGCAAGAAACTGGAAGCTTCTATTAGCATATTGGACTGTGGACTTCTTTGTTTTAGGGAGGAAAAGAAATGAATGGGTCAAGCTTCTGAGAAGTCCAAATGTTGAACCCAGCAGTAAATTCTATGCTTTCGGGCTGGTCTTGCATTGACCGCGGCTATACAAAACCTGTCATAATCTAGCATCACACAGGCTTGTGGTATTTGAGCTAGGCAGTGGGCAAACCCCACTTGCCTGAAGGTGGGGCAGAGCTAAATGGAGGCAGAGCCTGGAATCCACTAAGATGGATTAAAAAGGAGTGGAAAGGCAGGCCTAAGCCTCTGGCAAAGCCATCAAGGATGAGGGCCGGCCCTACCGTTAGGTATCCTGTGAGGCCTCCACCTTAGACACCAGACAGCACTGTTGGTCATCTGGTCACAGGCCAACATCACTTGGCTAGCTTTAAGGATGATGGCTTGAGAAAATAACTATCCTTTACTGCTGCAGGGAGGAGAAAGTGAGGAAGGGAGAGATGGGGTTTGGGGAGGAGAAGGGGAACATGTTCAAACAGGAAAATAAACCTTTTGATCATTCTCCTGATAATTGTGTTGACCCTTCTTTCCAACCAGAAAATACCCAACAAAGCCAACAAGCCAGAAAATATTTCTAAATATTATCTCCTTGAGATACTGGAAGATTTACTGAAAAGGTTGGTCTAGGAATACGTAAATCTTCCCTTTTTGGCTTGTTGGAGCAAACTACACAAGGTTTTTTTTATGCATTTTTCACATTCCAGACCTTGTTTGTGAACAAATGCAGAAACTGGAGGTGGGTGGGTGGGGCAGGAGTTGGTTTTGGTACCAAACCCTCCGTGTCTCAAGCAGAAAATCTTGGATTTTGCATTAAAAGCCTTATATTTTGTACAAAAATACAAGTTTTAAAAATGCAAAACTCACAAGGGGAATTGTACAAAAAAAACCCCACAGGTCTTTAATATAAAATGAAACTGCTTCTGATAAAAATGCTGTATTTTTGTTCTTGTGTAGAGGGAACAAAGCTTGGAGCAGCTGTCCAATAAAAAATTGTAGATTAATTTTTTTTTCTCTTTAATTATTTTAAAAATGAATTCAAAAATATATTTTTGGAGGGGCTGGGGAAATAAAAAAATTATACCCTTAGGTAAGGAGGTCTCCTCAAGATCCTTCATAGATCCCCCTCCCCATAATAAACTAGAAGATGAAAGCTGATTTCTCTGGAACTCACCTTCGTCTTCCGAAACATCCAGGATTTCATCTACCGTCTCCGGAAAACTCATCCGGTGCTTGTCACTGAAAGACTGCAAAAATGCATTGGGTGAGATGGGCCTAAAAGCATCCATACAGAGAGAGAGAGAGAGAGAGAGAGAGAGAGAGAGAGAGAGAGAAAGAGAGAGAGCTGGCTTGGTTTGACTCACCAGGAAGCTGGTCTCTTCAGTGACAATTTTCAGCACATCCGTCACGGAGATGTAGCCCAGCCGCTTAGCGATGGCCAAAGGAGTGGCCCCATTCTGTAGAGGCAGACAGAAGAAGAAATCTCCTTAAGTCAGGCATGTCCAAACTTCGGCCTTCCTGATGTTTTGGACCACAACTCCCACAATTCCAAGACTATATGGCCCATGGCAAAGGACTGTGGGAGTTGCTGTCCAAAACATCTGGAGGGCCGAAGTTTGGACATGCCTGCCTGAAGTCATACACACTTGGCTATGATTGGTTCTGGAACAGTTAGTAAAAAGACAAGGGCAAGGAGCTAGCCGTGGTGCTGAAATCCTGCTTCCTGCAAGGATGGGTCCTCAAAGTGAAACAGATCACAGGCTTGAGTGCAGTGAAGCAGATGTGGCAGCAGGTGGACCTAAGCCAGGGGTGGCCCACACCCTTTGGGATCCCAGACTCACCGAACTGACTTCGTTGGGCGAGGCCCCATGCTTGAGCAGGAGGGTGACAATGTCCGTGTGCCCTTGCTGTGCAGCCTGGTGGAGAGGGGTGTACCCGAGCTGCAAGGGAAGGATTTGACCGTCAACAGACACCACGGGTAAGCCGGGAGACATCAGCAGCAGCTTTGGAATCCCAAAAAAGCACCAGAGGCCATCTCATCAACATCCCCCCCATTGTCTCGCACAGATGTTTTCACTCTTGCACTTTGCACTGAAGACACTTCCTGGAACTGCGAATGATCAGCATGCTGTAGTATGTGTGCATGCAGCTACATTCAGAGATGGAGGCAGTGAGTTAATAATGTTTTTAGACTTTTGGGGGGGGGGAGTCCTATTTAATGTTGATCATATAATTTACCAAATAAACCCCTTTTAAAATAATTTGAAAATGTGTTTTTAAAAAATAAAAGAGACAATTCCCCTCTTAAAAACTCTTCCTGAAGGGCCTCGTGGCACAGTGGTTAAGTTGCTATTCAGAAGCCGAAACGCTGCTCACAACCTGGTTTCAATCCCAGGTAGCCGGCCCGAGGTTGACTTAGCCCTTCCATCCATCTGAGGTCAGTAAAATGAGTACCAGGCTCACTTGAGCACCAATGTGTAGCCTGCACAATTAAATGGCAAACCACCCCGAGAGCGCTTTAGGTGCTATGGGCCAGTATATAAGCAGCCTAGGTGCAGGCATTACCTTGGTCTTCGCGTTGACGTCTGCTTGATGCTGCAGGAGAAATTTCACCAGCTTGATGTTCCCATAATGGGAAGCCACGTGGAGCGGTGTATACCCCATCTGTAGGGCAGATATAAAGGCGACAGGGTCTCGCGTCACCCTCAAAAGTGCTCAACCTAGATGCATCACATACCGTTGTATATTTCCTCTAGCACAGGGGTGTCCAAACTTTGGCCCTCCTGATGTTTTGGACCACAACTCCCAGAATTCCAAGCCTGTATTGCCATTGACAAAGGACTGTGGGTGTTGTGGTCCAAAACATCTGGAGGGCCGAAGTTTGGACACCACTGCCCTAGCACCTTTCTCCTATGCTATCACTTCCATCCACAAATCTGCCTGACAGAGGCTCCAGGTTCATAAGCATGTGCTACGTCCAGGTTGCAATGGTGCTACCTCTTGCTGCTCAAAGAAGCCCCAGGGAACGCCAGAAGATTTAAAATAACCACGTTTTCTGAGAAAGGGCCCCTTCGGTCTTTGTTCCCAGTGTTGGGTTGATTTGTGACATTTCTTGCAGAGGTGGTGGGTGTGAGGATGTCCTTCTGCCCCCTCCATGCCCCCTAACAGGCCCCTAAGAAGGCTTCCAGCAGCTTGCTATGAGACCAACCATACTCTTGGGCTCTGAGCTTCATCCGGGTGGTTCCTGCTACCTTGGCAAAGCAAACATGCAGAAGCCTGGGATGGAAGCAATGGGACTCACCCGTGTTGTCGCATCGACCTGGACTCCTTGTTTGAGGAGGACGTCGGCCACTTGGACGTGTCCTTCCTGGGCCACCAAGTGGAGCGGGGTGAGGCCACTCTGGAAAGATACGCACAGTGAGTGCTTACTCATTCATCCCATCAATCCACACTGTAATATAAACAAGTATATATGTCCTGCCTTTCACTGGGTTTCATTCTATTGATGCCCCGGGGCATGTCACTGTACTTTCCTCCATTATCTTTGCAACCATCCTGTGAGTTGGGCCAGAAGAAGAGAGGAGGGCAGGCCAAGAGTCACCCCACAGGTTGTATGGTTGCGTGAGGACTAGAGGTCCTAGTTCTTCTTCCGGGGAGGAGGGGTCCCCAACCTTGGGACACCCAGGTGTTCTTGGACCGCAACTCCCAGGAGCTCTCTCCACTAGTTGTGCTTGCCTAGGATTGATGGGAGTTGTAGTCCAAGGACTGAACCCTTGTCCTAGTCCAGTGGTGGTGAACCTTCGGCACTCCAGATGGTTTGGACCACACCTCCCACAGTCCTTTGTCGTTGGCAATCTAGGCTTGGAATTCTGGGAACTGGGGGTCCAAAACATCTGGAGTGCCGAAGGTTCGCCACCGCTGTCCTAGTCCAACGCTCTAAGCGTGACCCAACCTTGTCTCTCAATGCGGGGGGCTCCCAGGAACTGCTACACACATGGCACTGTGTCTTTTCTTTATAAAAAAACTGAGCCCAGGCTGCATGCGTTTAACAGGCTCTAGCAGCTGCTCAGGAGAGGTAAAGATTATGCCAGTGAAGTCGGTGGAAGGAAGCAGAAGCTTATACAGAATGCATCTTCTATGACACCAAGTAACCATCACCTGCTCTGCCCTGTTGGAGTTTCAGGGAACGATATTCCCGTACATGTGGCCCCCTCAAAGACCAACCAAGAGTAAGAACAGACAAAATAAAATATTTTTTCACCCAGCGCGTTGTTAGTCTGTGGAACTCTCTGCCACAGGATGTGGTGATGGCATCTGGCCTGGGTGCCTTCAAAAGGGGATTGGACAGATTCCTGGAGGAAACATCCACCCCAGGTTACAAACCATGATGGAGATGTGTGATTTCCAGGGTTAAAAACGGGGTACTTCAAGGGCCAGATGAAGGGGAGTGGCATCAGGAGACAGATACCTAGTCTCGTGCACTCCCACAGGCATCTGGTGGGGCCACTGTGAGATAAAGGAAGCTGGACTAGATGGGCCTTTGGCCCGATCCAGCATGATGGCTCTTCTTATGTTCTCAAGTGCTCTACAGAAATCAGCTCAGCAGGCCATGACATGCCTCTCCGGTGCCTCTGCTGTATGAATGATATGCTCCCCCCCCCCAAAACCCTGCCTGCTGCAATGCCCAGATGGCATTCCAGGCCTATTCTCTGGCATAGCAGCAGATGATGCGCAGGTTTGCTCTTTGGGAAAAACATGCTCCTAAATAAATATATATGGAGGACGGCTGCTAAATGGGCAGCATGCGCCGGCGTTCTGTTGTTCGTAAGCCGAGAAGAATTATTGGGCAGAGGCGGCAGGAACGACAGCACAAGAGAACTGGCAAGCAGCTAATGCCAGAGGCAGCTTTTGTCACACGCCCCTCCACCACCAAAGCAGAAGGCAGCTCTAGAAAAGCCTCTTGGCTCCTACTGGGCTGAGTTTCTGCGCTCTAGATTTTGCTAGAGAGGCAAATGGTTCGTTGGATACCAGAGAGCTTCATGCGATGGGAGCACCTTGTTGTTCACTCCAGCAGAAGGGGCAATATTTATTTATTTATTTATTTATTTATTTATTTATTTATTAACTTATTTTTACAACTTATATGCCGCCCACTACCCAAAGGTCTCTCGGCGGCTTACAATCAAAAAAATCAAAACAGTTAAAACATAGAATATCAATACATAATTAAAACAATAATAAAAACCTTACACTAAAATCATTACACTAAAACTGCCATCAGAGAACCCACAATCCATATTGTGTCAGTTAAAAAAACTCCTGGAACAGGAAGGTTTTTCCTTGGCGCCAAAATGTCATCAATGTTGGCACCAGGCGGATCTCACTTGGGAGGGCATTCCATAGTAGAGATGGGCACGAAATGGACAATTTTGCGTTTCCGTTTCTGTTTTTTCGTTTCGTTATGCAACGAAATGACAAACGAATTTTGTCTCCAAAATGAAACGAAACGAACAGAAACACCGGAAATTTTGTTGTGCATTTCATTTTCATTACTGCAATACAGTGAACTGCTTTAAATGCTAAAAAAAATCACAAAAACTGAAATAAATGGTAATGAAATGGTAATGAAACAAACGAAAACAAAAACAATTTGTTTGCAAAAATTCACGAAAAATGGAAACGAACCAAAACGGACCCTCCAAACGACAAACGACAAACGAAACGTCAATTTTTTGATTCGTGCCCATCTCTATTCCATAGCTTGGGGGCAGCTGCCAAAAAGACCTTATGTTTACAAGCCATCCCTCTCACTCCTTGAGGGATGGCTCTTTCAAGGGGGCCCCTGGCTCAATCTTAATGGCCGGGTAGGTTCGGGTAGGTTTGTATGCTGCTCCTAAACATGGAATCCCAACCTTGTCCCCATGGGTTGTAACTTAAGCCGCCAGGAAGACTGCCTTCCAACAAGAGGGTGCAACAGAAGAAGCTCTGGGTTGACAGCCTTCTCCCCTTGGCTTACCAGGTCATCAGGCCTGCCCTCTTGCCCTGGGCTGAAGAGGCACATGGCGCCTCTTGGCCCTGCAAGATTGCCTGCGTAGAGAGAAAGGGGGAAAGGAGACCATCTCACCTTGTTGCCCAGGTTGCCGTTGGCCTGTTTGGAGAGGAGCAGCACCACCATCTCCGCGTGGCCCTCCTGGGCCGCCAGGTGCAGCGGGGTCACCCCTTGCGTGGACTCGGCATTGGCCGAAGCGCCGTACTGCAGCAGGCTGATGGCCACCTCCATCTGGTTCTGCCGGGCGGCAATGTGCAGCGGGGTATATCCGTTCTGTGAGGGAAACAGCAACCGCCCACCCCCAGCTAAGCCACACCGGTCGGAAGGATAACGCTACCGTGAGTGACCCCCCCCCTTCATCCTTTGCCCTGTCTGCCCTACAGGATAGAAGAGAATGCGGCAGGAGGCGGAAGCCACAGAGCTGAACTGTTCAGGTCTCAAGTGGTCAAGGGAGCCCAGTCCTGCAGCCCTACCTATCTCCCTGCTGCACAGCTTAAAAGGCTTCTACATTTCCCTAGCTGCCTCGATGCCCTAAGCACATCTGATCTCGCCTGATTTCAGAAGCTAAGCAGGGTCGGGCCTGGCTAGTACTTGGATGGGAGACCACCAGGGAATACCAGGTGCTGTAGGCGCCTGGAGGAGGAACTGGCAAACCACTCCAGTATTCCTGCCAAGAAAACTCCATGGAAATGGGGTCATGAAGAGTCGGTCATGACTGTAACGACACAACACACACACATTTCCCTAAGCTGCAACCTATTAGAGGGATGAGCCCCTACCCGTTCCCTTTGCACCTCCAGACTATACCTGTGTCTCAGTGATGGAGGCCTATGAACCCCGTACCTAACAATTATGTTATTGTTACTGTGACTGTGATTGTGATTTTTTAAACTGCTGGCACCAGTTCCTCTTGCCGGATCTGACATGTTTGGTGGGTGGTGCTAGGTCTATTTTACTTGATTATCTATCTTTTAGTATTTTTATATTGTACTTGCCTATTGACTTGTACTTTATTATGTTTTCTTATTTATTTATTTATTTATTTATTTATTTATTTATTTATTTATTTATTTATAGCTTGTGTGCCGCCCACTACCCAAAGGTCTCTGGGCGGCTCACAATCAAAATAGACAATTAAAACATCAAAATTACAGTACAATTAGAACAATAAAAACATATAGATACAATAAATACAATACATTACATTAAAAACACAACACTAAAATTATATTATGTTCTTGTATTTGGGTATGCACTGGGGTTGTATTTGGGCAGTTGCTGTTTGGTGACGTGTTGTACACGGCCCTGAGTTCCCTATGGGAAAATCGGGCGGTCAATAAGTACAATAAATAAAAAAATAAATAAAAATAAATAAATAAATAATGTAGTTTATAGACTCACCCAGGCAATTCCCCACCCCACATGCCAGGGAAAAAAAACTCCATGAAATGATACTCTCCTTCAAAAACACGAGTCAGGGGCTTTACCTCCCAGTCCCCAAAACAGGGATTTAAAAAACTCAGAGGGGGACCTCTACTTTTGTTTTCTAGAGGTGGAGAGCACAGCTAGTTCCACGGGGGCCCTCCCTCCCACTCCTTGTCCCCCAGGGCTGTGTTCGGGTGTCACTTAGCCTCTTACCCAGGCCACGTTGTGGGGGGAGGCCCCCTTGGGTAGCAGCACTTTGACGATGTCCAGGTTGTTGTGGTGGACGGCCACGTGAAGGGGGGTGAGGCCATTCTGTGGAGAAGGGAGAACAAGAGGGGGTGGATTGGGCACGCCAGACCCCCATCCCGCAGCTCGAAGCAGCAGCCTGGGACTGTTTTAAATCCCACGCTCTCTTTGGAAGGAGCTTGCCACTAGGCCACTGAATTCCGGAAGCACAAAAGACCACGGGAGCCATTTTGCTTTGAAACGATCAGGACGCACAGTTTATTTTTAAGCCAAACTCGGCTCTTTGGGAAGTGTGAGTCCAATGGAAAACAGACGGCACGCCGGGGTTGGAAGATCAAAGGATCATCTGGAAAAACAGGACTTCCCCATAGAAGGCACCTTGGGCAAATAAGGAAAGAAGCAAGCCATCTCACACGTTACGATGCATACGATAGCCATCAATAGGCACGGAGGAAGATTTTATATTGGCAAAAGGGAATGCTGTTGACGTGGACCAATACTGGGTGAGTGTCACCTAGGTTTAGTTTAACATTTTTTTCATGTTATATACCTTTTTATCTGTCATAATTTTAATAATTATTTAAATTATTTTGCTTTGTAGTGTACGTTTATCCACCGATACAATTTGTTGGGGCTTCTAATTTGCAGTAAGAATTTTGTTTCAAAGCAAAATTTGGGTTTTTGGCTCCGGCTGCCTCTGGTGGCCTCCAGAAGGACATGGCAATGCATGGTGGTGTCCCCCCGCCCCCGGCCGCCTCTTGCTGCACGAGGAAATATACACACCTTCCCTGCTGCGTTGGGCTGTGCGTTCTGCTCCAACAGCACCTCGGCCACGTCCACTTTGCCGTATTTGGAAGCCACGTGTAGAGGGGTAAATCCTTTCTGGGGAGAAAGAGGGATCATCAGCGCTTGGTTGCCGGAGGCAAGAAGACCCCCTCGAGAGGGAGCACAGGAAGAATCAGGACAGTGTCCAAAGAGCAGGTCTTAGACCAGCGAGGGCGAACCTCTTAGAGACCGAGTGCCCAAGCTGTGATTCAAAACCCACCTTATTTTTTTTCAAAGTGCCAATATGGCAATTTAACATTTTAAGCCAAGGATTCAGGTTGGCTTTTCAGGGACACGAAGGACTATCGCTGGAGGCAACGGACAAAGCAACTCTCTTTACAGGCAAGATAAAAGTACAAAATTAGAGTACAAAATCTAGCAAAAATGTACAACTGAATATAGAATGCAAAACTAGAGATAATTTTTGTGCTGGTACTGTATCCTATTGAAACACTATATATACTGTATATACTTTCATCCTGTTTAAATATGGCAATTTAACCTGAATACGTTGGTACCCAGGTTACAAATGCTTTGGGTGCTACCTTTCCTGAAGAGTTAAGGTTAGGGTTAGGGTTAGGGTTAGGGTCGGGGTCAGGGTCAGGGTCAGGGTCAGAGTCAGGGTCAGGGTTCGGGTTCGGGTTAGGGTTAGGGTCAGGGTTTGGGTTCGGGTTAGGATTAGGATTAGGATTAGGTTAGAGTTAGGGTCCCACTGTGGCTGTAGGATATCCAAAAACCTGCTCTTTGATCCTCGCTTTCCCAAAGGCTAGCACCGTTCAGGAAGGTGTTCTGCTTATCTACTGCCCCATAGCACTTCAAGTAGTCTCTGGGTGGTTTATAGTTTCATTACAGTATGCAGGCTACACAATGCCCAGCCCCCCCCCCCCCAGCCCCCAGCAAGCTGGGTACTCATTTTACGAACCTGGGAATGATGGAAGGCTGAGCCCACCTTGAGCCTGCTACCTGGGATCGAACCCCAGGTCGTGAGCACAGTTTTACCTGCAGGACAGGCATCTAACCACCGCGCCACGGGGCTCTTGTGGGGATCCAAGAGCAGGTTTTTGAATATCCCCTTCACCTGGCTGTCTGCACACAGCTATTTCGAGACGGCTGAAACAGCTCCGTGCAGAGAGCCGGGCAAAGGGGATGCAGCAGTTTGTGGGCACCTTCATAGCCTCAGTTTACTCTCCAGCCACGCCGCTTTTGGGATGCCCAGAACGGCATGTCTGGAGAGGAAACTGGGGCTACAAAGAAGCCCACAAGCCACTGCCTCCCCTTCGCCCGGCTCTCTGCATGGAACACAATGGCATGTCCGAGCGGAGGGGGAAGTGCCGTGGCCGTGAGGGGGCGATGTCGCATGCCCACAGAAAGGGCCCCGTGTGCCACCTTTGGCACTCCTGCCATAGATGTGCCAACACGTCTGGCACAAATACCCGCAGGACTTTCCGACTTCTGCCCAGCAACCCCCTTTCCCTACCTTGGTCATGACCGTCTGTGACGCTCCCTTGTCGAGCAGGGCACAGGCACAGTCCAGGTGGCCCTCGCGGGCTGTGATGTGCAGTGGTGTGTGCCCGGCTGTTGTTGAAAGGTTGGGATCGGCGCCGCTCTCTAGCAGGAGCTTCACCATGCCACAGTGGCCCAGGCGAGCTGCGCAGTGCAAGGGCGTCTGATCATCCTGCAAAAAAAAAGGGGGAAGGGTGCATCAAGTGGGCAGCTGAGCTGCAGCCTTAGTGGTCCATGCTGCGGCATGAAACAAGGACCCGCTCCCCCCCACACCTCAACGGCACATTTATTTATTTATTTATTTATTTGTTTGTTTGTTTGTTTGTTTGTTTGTTATATTTATATACGAGGTCAATTTCCCAAAGGGAACTCTGGGTGGTTCATATAAAAACACAGGAACAGAAGTAAAATAGCCAACAAGGATTTAATATAATAATAATAATAATAATAATAATAATAATAATAATAATAATAATAATAATAATAATAATAATAATAATAATAATAATAATAATAATAATAATAATAATAATAATAATAATACAGTGGGCCCTTGTATAACAAACGGTTTGTATAACATAACATTTGTACAACCTAAAAAATTCCAGAGATAGGGGAAATTGGCTTAACATCATCGCCTATGGAGTGAATCCGTACAACATAAAAATGGGATCACTCTGTTTTCAATGCATTCCTATGGAAAATTTATATAAAAGAAAATTTGCTTAACCTAATTTCATTGGGAACAAATTAATTCCTTTATACAAGGTACCACTGTAGTAGTAGTAGTAGTAGTAGTAGTAGTAGTAGTAGTAGTAGTAGTAGTAGTAGTAGTAGTAATAATAATAATAATAATAATAATAATAATAATAATAATAATAATAATAATAATAATAATAATAATAATAATAGCAGCCTACCTGGCCACAAACACACTGCCCGCAAGGCCCAGTCAAAACCTATGGACACCACTAGGCTGTGGTGCAGGATGGAAGCTGTCCCAACCCCCATGTGCTCAGTCCAAGTAAAGAGGACTCTCTGTATGCACCCCATAACATCTGCAAGGATAGCTCCTTTTATCTCTCTCCTGCTCATCCTGATGGAAGGAGGGGAATCTACGGGAGTCACAGATCTCAGTCCCTGGAATCCTGTTCTCGCTCATCACCCAGGGATCCTCTGCCTTCTCCTAGCAGCCTTACTGGTGAAGAAGTTGCCTACAGAGTGGCTAGGTGTCTCCTGACAGTCAAATTTGGTACCCAGTGGCAACTTCTATCCTTGCATGGAGCTACAAACTGCACACTGGCCAGCCTGCGAGTAAGCAGGGGTGACATTTCGTACCATCTCCCCATCAAGTTCATTTTCACGCTCCAAATGCCACAGGTCGAATCACCAGGCCAAGTAGCTGAAATGGTACAGAGACCAACTGCATCTTTCCTAAAACAATGGAAATGCTTCTGACCAGGCCCCCCAGCCTGGGCTACAGCCATGTAGCTTTCCCCCCTCTCCTCTGCAAACACAAAGAATGAATGGAAACCTGCCTTATGTGAATTCATTAAAAACCAAAGAGTAGGTTATTCTACTCCGGGCAACGGATTCCAGAATTGTACAATTTTTCCTCACTAATACACAAAGGCTGCTTGGAGCAGAGGCTGACAAGACAAGACCTTCACCATTAGAAGGTGATAAAACCTTTCTACTCCAGAGGTGGATCTTACATACTGTATCCTTGTGCTCAGGTAACCATGCTCACTACGCACATGTAACGTGACCAGTGTCCAACTGGAGAACAAAAACTCTACTCTGATTTGCCACTTAGAGGGCTGAATGTTTTCCCATTAGGCTCTGCAAATGGATTTCGCCTCCTGTGGTTGCTCTCTGACTCGTGATGGGCTAGCAGCGAGGCACGTTTGCACCCTGAGTCTGGGCTGCGATGCTTGTCAGCTCCCCAAAACCTTGCAGGAGGGGCACCTACCTTAGCTTTGGCATTCACTTTGGCCTTGTTCTGGAGCAGGTACTTGGCAACTTCAGCATGCCCAGCCCGGGCGGCCATATGTAGCGGTGTTTCCACTTTCTGCGGAATTTAAAACAACAGCAATAAAAAATATGTTCCAGAAAATAACAGTGCCTGAGAAAAGGCCCATGCATCCTTCTGTGTCCTTGAGAACCCTCTAAATGTAAAATCTTTGCATACACACACACACACACACACACACACACACACACACACACACACACACACACACACACACACACACACACACACACACACACACACGCATTTTATTATTTAATTTGTACAAAAGGAATAAATAAAGAAATAAATCCAAAAGGAACTCCAGGCAGTTTACAACATTGCAATAAAAGAATCAATAATGCCACTTTTAAATTCGTTTTTCTTTTAATTTCGTTGTTCTTTATGGGACAATGGCAATGAAGTTTTATCTTATCTTTATCTTATCTTTATCTTATCTTAATATAAAGATAAGGTAATATAATATAAAGATAAGATAAAGATGAGATACAACGTCATTGTCATTGTCCTATAAAGAACAACGAAATTAAATGAAAAACAAATTTAAAATATCATTAAATAACACAATTAAAATAAAAACGACATAAAAACAACATAAGCTCACCACGTTGGAGACGTTGGGAGATGCTCCTCGTTGTAGGAGGATCTTGACGATGGGGAGATTTCCCATGAAGGAGGCGACATGAAGAGGGGTCAGGCCGGACTGCAGAGAGAAGAGAGAGACGGGGAGAGGGGAAAGCAGAATGAATGAGTGTTGTTGAAGCAGATCCATATTCTGTGCCATGGGATCTTGTTTTTGAGTTTTTGCATCTAGATTTAAAAAGGACAGCTTTGCCCCTCAAATCGACTGCATCGTGGCGACGCAGGCAATGTTTTGGAATTATAATCAGAATGCCTGGAGGAGGTGCTGAAATTTGGAAAACGAGGGTTCTAGGGAGCTTACTTGGATCCCCTTCTCTTTCTTTCCTCCATCAAGAGTTGCAGAGCTACCTCTTCAGTGACCTCGTGTTGTTTGTTCCTAAATGGGCTTTTTAAAGTTTTAAATGCTTTTCATTAATCAACAGATCTTTGGTTGCTTTTGCAGCTCCGTTGCTTCTCAATCTGTAATTTTGCATGTGTGCTTTCAGTAGTGTGTTGCGTCATTACAGTCGTGACCGACTCTTCGTGACCTCATGTCCATGGAGTTTTCTTGGTAGGAATACTAGAGTGGCTTGCCAGTTCCTACTCCAGGAGCCTACAGCACCTGGTCTTCCCTGGTGGTCTCCCATCCAAGTACTAACCAGGGCCGACTCTGCTTAGCTTCCGAAATCAGGCAAGACCGGATGTGCTTAGGGCATCTAGGCAGCTGTGCTTTCAGTAGTACTTCTTTGCAAATTGTAAGCCCCCTTGAGTCCCCTCACCGGGAGAAAGGTGGCCAGCAAAGGATGCAAGACAAAATAAAATAAAGAATAATCCCAAATAACTTTTCAGAAGAGGTGGCCATGCATTAAAAGCAAGAGTAACATTGCACGCTAATGGTGAGTATGTTTCATTTGGTTTAAGAGTTCTTGTGAACAGCAGCCTGATGCTTACGGAGGACAGACTGCTGCTCAGCTGTGATGCAAACAGTCCATGCCTTGATCAACGTGGTTTGCAACAGACAGGAATTGAGGCCAAATAAAAATCCCTCGGACTTTAGGGTGCCACAAGGCTCTGGGTTGCTTTACGTTAAAACAGTAATTTCTCCAAGCTACGCTTGGGCTAATCTGGCGTGCTCTCCTGCGATACCTACATGCCTGATGGATGAAAGACTTCAAAGGAAGACTTTGTATGTCAAGAGACAATGGATATATTCTAGTGTGCTTCTATTAAAAGGAAGATGATTAATAACCAAACATTGCGCCAGCCGTCACAAACTTTAAAATGAAGGCATTCGCTCTACAGCCCCACATCTGCGAAGGGCTTTCTCTTTGCTACGAGCCAAACTGTGACTCAGTTTTCCCAGGGAAAACACGGGCAAGGTTCCCGCACCCTCCTACCCTGGGTGACTTGGATAAAAATGCCTTCTGGCAGGCAAACCAGTGATCCACCAAAACATCCAGGGTAGCCAAGAAAACCCTATCTGTGTCATTCCAAGTGTCATTTTATGGCAGGGTGACGAATATTCAGAGCTGGCTTTTTAGCGTGGAAGAAAAAAAACAATCTGTTTTTCTTTTGGCTAAAGAAGCTTGTTTATGAGGGTTCGGCACATTAAATGCTAACAGTCCTCAGGCCTGGGCTGTGGTGAGATCCTGTTCCTTTTCAAAATGGACCCCAGGCTACAAGCTTTCCGTGTTTGGCTTGCCAGGGGCATGACTTTTAAGATCCCCTTCAACTCTGATGTGTTGAAGGGCTGGATAGGAGCTTGCTACTCTTAGAGAAAGCTGGTAGCACAGCCATTCATGGGGAAACTACATTTCCCAAGGACCCGTTTCTCCCAGGGAAAGCTAGGTCTCCCAAAGGCCGATCGAGTTGTTTCCACAAGCCAGCACCAGATGTCAGAGGCAGGACAGGGAGGTCTTTCATCTTCTTCACTACAAGAAAAATGTCACAGCTGCCCCCACGCCTTACTGCCCTGCTAAACTTGCCAAGAAGTTGAGCTCAAAAGGGGGGAGCAGAAGATTTCAGGAGGGTCAGGTGGGTGGAATGGAAAGCCTGGAGGGTGACATTGGGAGGAATTATAGGCCTGGCTAATGTCTCCAAGTCCGTTGTTGAGACAGTAAGTGCCAGTTGATGAGAACAAGGGGGTGAATTAACAGGGGGATGTGAACCTAATTTTGCTCCCCGAATCCCTGAACTTCTGCTGCACATCCATAGGAACTGAATCAAAATTCATAACTCTGCAACAGTTTTCTCTCTCTCTAAAATTCCTGCAGAGTTTAATTAACGTCCATTTATATGTATGTCCACTTAGTTCACCTTCCGCCCATCAGCCTCACAACCCTACAGGTAAACTGGAATATAATTCCTGACCCTGCCTACCAAGAGGGCTGGCTAAGAATGATGGGGGTTAGTCCATTGCACCAGTGGGGTCAGCCAAGCTGGGGACAGCTGCTTTGGTTGATCCATGTTAGTAGAGAGACAATGGGGAAGAACAAGTTACAGGTTACAAGTTACAAGTTACAAGTTACAAACAGGGAAGCCCGGTACCTCGGTGACAGCGTCAATGGAAGCTCCCATCTTCAGAAGCAGCTCCATCACCCTGATGTGGTTCTTCTTGCAAGCGATGTGCAGAGGGGTGAACCCGTTCTACGGAAACGTACACACAGTGGATCTGTCAGTGCCACGGCAGAAGCGGTGTGGCCCAACCCTGCCCTCCCCTCCTCCGCCTCTCCCACTCACCAAGGCCCGCGCATTGGGCTTGGCTCCCTTTTCCAGCAGGATCTTGGCCACCCGGTGGTGGCCGCAGTGGGCAGCCACGTGCAAGGGCGTCAGGTGGTCCAGCGTGATGTCGTCTATGTCGGCGTTGTACTGCAAGAGGAGCCGCACGCAATCCAGGTGGTCCCCCTGGGCAGCCATGTGGATGGGCGACAGTCCATTCTGTAGCAAGGAAGGACACCATGAGAGGCGCATCCCTCCCCAGGCAGCTCGAGGGCCACACCATGCAGAAGGGTGGCCTCGGTCCCCAACTCCTGATCCTGTGACGGAGCTCAGTTAAGCCCCTGCTTCCATTCGCGAGGACCTGTAATGCCACCCTTATTTTTAACCAACCATGCTGTTAGTCTGTGGAACTCCTTGCCACAGGAGGTGGTGATGGCCTCTGGCCAGGATGCCTTCAAAAGGGGATTGGACAGATTCCTGGAGGAAAAGTCCATCCCAGGTGACAAACCACGATGGAGATATTTTCTTTGGTCTGTTCTCACTCTCCCAGCCCTCAGTTTGAGTGGACGTCCCCTAGTTCTGGTATTTTGTGAGAGGGAGAAGAGCTTCCCTCTGTCCACTTGACTCATGCCCTGCATTATTTTGTACGTCTCAATCATATCCCCCCTCAGGTGCCCTTTTTTTTTTTTTTGCAGACTAAAAGAGCCCCAATGTTTTAGCCTTTCCTCATAATAAGGGAGGTCCCCCAGCCCAGTAATCATTTTAATTGCTCTCTTTTGCAGCTTTTCCAGTTCTACTGTGGGGTCGCTCCACCAAGCCTATTCCACTTAGAAGTGAGAGCTCTAAACATTTGTCATTTTAGATTACAACTCCCCAAATCCCCCCGAGAAGCAGCGCCCAGGGAATTCCGAGAGCAGTAAAACACAAATCTGCAAATCCCTAATAATTCTCTGAACTGCGACTCCCAGGACCACCTGGCCTCCCCCCCCCCCGATGGCCATGATGGTAGTTCCGTCCTACAAAAGGTACTTTCCCTAGCACTGCAGTCATTTTTATGGTGTGTCACCTTGGTTTTAGCCTGGATGGGAGCTCCGTGGTCCAGCAGGATTTCTGCGATCCTTACGTGCCCGTTCCTGGAAGCACAGTGCAATGGCGTCAGCTCGTCCTGCAGAGACAACAGCCGTGGGAGTCAGCAGAGCAGTGGGGGAAAGGAAGAGATGGGGAAACCTCGCAGCATTCCTAGTCTTTTAGTCTAGACCAGTGGTTCCTGGACTGCAACTCCCAGAAACCCCTTCCAGCACAGCGAGTGGTGGAGGCTTCTAGGAGTTGCAGTCCAAGAACATCTGGGGACCCACAGGTTGAGAACCACTGGTCTAGACCGTTCTTCCTCAACCCTGCCCACGAAGCCTATCTGCCACTGTGGTGGTGAACCTTCAGCGCTCCAGATGTTTTGGACCACAACTCCAAGAATTCCAAGCGTAGATGGCTAATGATAAAGGACTGCGGGAGTTGTGGTCCAAAACATCTGGAGTGATGAAGGTTCACCGCCGCTGGTATAGAATACTGTGGTATATATAACCCTTAAAGCAGTAGTTCCTAATCTTAGATTCCCCTGTCGTTCTTGGGACTACAACTCCCAGAAGCCTTTGTCACCAACAATGCTAGTCATGATTTCTGGGTGTTGCAGTCCAGGAACATTTAGGGATCCGAGGTTGGGAACCCTGGCCTTGGGCATGCTAATAACTAAAGGCATCATCATAACATACTAATTCAGTAGGATACTGTAGCCATAGGATTAGTATCCACTGACTCACTTATCCACAGTCTGAAAACATTAAAAGAAAAATCCTTCAAATATATGTATTTCTAAATGTGACGTTAGAAGAAATGGCCACGAGAGGAAGCCAGACACCATTATTCAAATACTGTAGGGTTCCCTATAATCTGCATTTCTGAGCATCTTTGATGGGCTTAGAGCTGATCCCCCCCAATGCTGTAACTACCATGTGGACCAGACATGTCCAAACGACAGCCCTCCTGATGTTTTGGACCACAACTCCCAGAATTCTAAGCTTAGATTGCCAATGGCAAAGGACTGTGGGAGTTGTGGTCCAAAACATCTGGAGGGCCGAAGTTTGAACATGCCTTAGAATTGTGGAGCACGTCCTGCTCGACTGAAAGCTGGTGGAAAAACCTGTCTGAATCAGTCCAGGGAGCTAAGAACAGGCAAGTGACTCTGAGTTTAAGCCCTTTTTTAAGGGTGGGGGACTCACCTTGGTCCGGGTCTCAATGTGGGCCCCGATCCAGCAGCAGGCGTACCATGATGATGTTGCCCCGACGGGAGGCAATGTGCAGAGGGGTGATGCCGTTCTGCATATATGGGAAGAAGAAAGAGCATTGATCAGGCCTCATCCATCTCCCCAGCACCAGTTCGGGTTCATCCAGAGCAGTGGTTCTCAACCTGTGGGTCCCCAGATGTTCCTGGACTGCAACTCCCAGAAGCCTCCACCACTCGCTGTGCCGGAAGGGGCTTCTGGGAGTTGCAGTCCAAGAACATCTGGGGACCCACAGGTTGAGAACCACTGATCTAGAGTATGGCGTCCAGTTCTGGACACTACACGTTCAGAAGGATGCCGGCAGACTGGAGCAAGCTCCAAGGAAAGGCGACAAAGATGATTGGGGGGCTGGAAACCAAGCCTTAGGAAGGAGGAAAAACTGAAAGACCTGGCCGTGTTTTGCCTGGAGAAAAGAACGTGGGGGGAGATAGGAGAGCACTTTTCAAATTCTTGAAAAGCTGTCCTACAGAGGAGGGGCTAGGACAGGCATGTCCAAACTTCAGCCCTCCTGATGTTTTGGACCACAACTCCCAGAACTCCAAGCCTGTATTTCCAATGGCAAAGGACTGTGGGAGTTGTGTTCCAAATCATCTGGAGGGCCAAAGTTTGGACATGCCTGAGCTAAGACAGTTGGCACACCAGATGTTTTGGACCGCAACTCCTAGAATTCCAAGCCTAGATTGCCAATGACAAAGGACTGTGGGAGTTGCGGTCCAAAACATCTGGCGTGCCGAAGGTTCGCCACCGCTGGGCTAGGACCTGTTCTCGATCATTCCCAGAGTGCCAGGCAGCTATGAAGGGGCTCCAGCTACAGGAAGCCAGACTCAGGCTGGGAACATCAGGGGAAACTTCTCAACGGTCAGAGCAGGACAACAAGGGAGCCGGCAACCCCAAGAGGTGGTGAGCGCTCCAGCACTGGAAGCATCCGAGACAAAACTGGACAACCGTCCACCAGAGCTACTTTGATTGGGAACCTTGCCTTGAGCAGTGGGGTTGGGACTCAGTAGCCTTGTGGGCTCCTTCCAACTCCATGGGTCTATGGCAGGCATGTCCAAGCTTCGGCCCTCTAGATGTTTTGGACCACAACTCCCAGGATTCTAAGCGTAGTTTGCCAATGACAAAGGACTGTGGGAGTTGTGGTCCAAAACATCTGGAGGGCCAAATTTTGGACATGCCTGGTCTATGGGTCTGTGATTATTGTGGGAGATCTGGCTGAGCGCTTGAGCTGTCTCCCCTCCCCTCCAGGAAAGGGACAACCTTTCGAAAAGCTTTAAAAACTTATCTGTTTCGAGAGGCCTTTGGCGAGCTCTAACTAATTTATTTCCTTTTTTTCCCCCTCCCCGCCATCTTCTTATGACCAAGCGACCAATGTTTGTGCTTAGTTGATTATTTGCCTAGTGCTGTTTTTACATGCTCGCTTGATCTTTAGTTTTTATGATGCCAATTTGGCCCGCTGGGGGCTCTTGAGTTTTTAACTGCTTACTCTATGTTTTGTTGTTTTACATTTGATTGCAATTTTTTGTCTATTGGCGCATGTCGCTCACTGTAAGCCGCTTAGAGTTCCGCAAGGAAGATAAGCGGGGTATAAATATAATAAAATAAATAAATAAATAAATAAACCTAGGGCTCCACTCCATGCAAAGCAAGGATGTACACATATTAGACAGAGAAAAGAGGTGGTTGGAGAGAGGAGTCAGGGGAGCCATTCATGTGAGCATTGAAACCCCCTCCCTCAACAGAGGTGGGGGCCTCAGGCACAGTCTATCTGCTACTTATCAGGGTGTGCTTTCAACCAATACCCAGACAAATCAAAAAGCCTTCACCACCAAGGCCATAGCTATGACCCATTCTTTATAGGTTTGAGCACCTTAGGCCATTGTTCACCTTAAGGCTATGGATACTATTGTCTCCCTAACAAGCCTATTCAGGCCATTGTTCATCTTATGAGCCTATCTCAGACCAGGGGGACAAGAGGTCAAAGCTGACTGACTATAAGATGGAGGACTCACACTAGCTGTATTCAGACTGATGAAGCTGTTTGGATGAGCAGCGAAACGTTTCTTCTCTCAAGGAAAAGAAGTCCAGTAGCCATGACTCAACTTCCAGACCCCCTAACCCTAAACCTACACGAACCCACTTGGGATGAAACCCACATATTGCACCCAAGAGGTCTGCCATGAGAGACACCGTTTTCTCTGCCTCAAGGGGTGGGGGAAGGGTGGAACAAGGCAGCCAACCCCAGGCCCTCCCGTGGGGCCAGCGGAGAACAGGGGGCACCTACCTGGGGGGTGAAGTTGACGCTCGCACCACGGTTCAGCAACAACTGGGCCACGTTGAGGTTCTCATAGTGCGCGGCAATGTGCAGTGGGGTAAACCCCGTCTGGAAATGAAAAGGGAAGCAGGACTAATTAGTCAAGGTAGCAGATGTAATAGGGAACGAACAAACTGCCCTGCTCCCCATACCCTCTGGGGAACACTGGAGGTTACTCCAAAATGGATCCGATCCCTACTGTGTTTCTTTCGTTAGAGCCGGCTGGTAAGAAAACACAGAGCGCAACACTAACGGAGACAAAACGGACACGGAGTAACCGCCCTAGTGAGTCTTGTGGCTCACAAGGACCTGGATCTCTCACCCTGCCTCCAGTCTGTTGCACCATCTGGCCATCTTTTCACCATTTGCCATGTGGGAAATGTTCAAATGTGTCTTATTGGGCCGCACGGCACCGGGAGGGGGGACCCACACAAAGGCCATCTGCCCTACAGTGGACCGTGACTGCCTACCTTTGAAAGGACATCGGCGTTTGGGTCATTCTGCAGGAGCACGGCCGCCGTGCGGGTGTCGTCGTTGCGGGCGGCGATGTGCAGAGCTGGGAGACGCACCTTGCCCTTCGTCCCATAGTTGATCAGGTGGGCCACCACGTTTTCGTGGCCCTGCTGGAGAGCCACGGCCAGCGGTGTGAATCCATCCTAGCAGGGTTCAAGGGAGAAGGAAGACCGGTGAGCCAACCTGTCCATGAGCCCTTGCAAGGTCATGGATGGAAGAGATACTGGAGCGGTGGCGCATGTGTGCTTGCGGAAGGGATACTCACCTCGGTGGCCACGTTCTGGTTGGCGCCATTCTCCAGCAAGAACTTGACCACTTCCAGGTGGTTCTCTTGGGCTGCCATGTACAGGGGCGTGAAGCCTTTCTGTGGAGACAGAATCGGCACCTTGAATAAGAACCTAAGAAGAGCCATCCTGCTGGATCAGGCCAAAGGCCCATCTAGTCCAGCTTCCTGTATCTCACATTGTGGCCCCACCAAATGCCTCTGGGAGTGCAGGAGACTAGATCTCTGTATCTTGATACCACTCCCTTGCATCTGACCCTTGAAGGACCCTGGTTTTAAGCCTAGAGATGGCACATCTCCATCCTGGTTTGTCACCTGTGATGGACTTTTCCTCCAGGAATCTGTCCAATCCTCTTTTGAAGGCATCCAGGCCAGATGCCATCACCATATCCTGTGGCAGGGAGTTCTACAGACTAACAACACACTGGGTAAAAAAAAAATTCTTTTGTCTGTTCTCAATTTGAGTGTTTGTCCCCTAATTCTGGTATTTTGTGAGAGGGAGAAGAGCTTCCCTCTATCCACTTGACTCATGCCCTGCATTATTTTGTCCGTCTCAATCATATCCCCCCTGAGGTGCCTTTTTTCCAGACTAAAGATCCCCAACATTTCTAGCCTTTCCTCATAAGGGAGGTGCCCCAGCCCAGTAATCCCACAGTGTAAAACAACAGCAACCGTGGGGGCAGTGGATGGGGGGGCAGGTATAAGAGGGCAGCAGGGATCCCTTTGCTGGGATGAATAGAAAGCTTGCCACTGGGTGAAACCCAAGGGAATCAAGTATCTTGCAGATAAGATCAACCCAAGGCTTATTCCCAAATTCTGGCCATGGATCACACTCCAGGGGGACACCAGAGTGTTGTGTATGATGTAGACAGAAGTATTGCCAACTCTTGAACCAGTCAGGAAAAAACGAATTAATTTGGGACAACTCAAAGGGTAGGGGAAGCTGCTTTGTGTCCCTGTCACTGAGGTCTCTCTACCTCTCCCCTGGCATTCAGTAAAGCAGCAAATTAAGGCTCAGTGAGCTGCAGGAAATACCACCACCAGCAGCAGCAATAACACCAACAGAGCTATAAAAATAATGCATTATTAGGAAGAGCATACATACTGCACTGATATTTAACAGATACTTAGGGTTTTGGTTTAAACTTGAATCTGTTATATAATTCCAATCAGTGTTTTTACAATGTTGACTGATTATGCTTGCTTTTCAAAATCATCATTCATCACCATCATCATCTGCAAATCTCAGACACCACACCATTAGAGCTACAAAGACAGCAATAATAGGAAGAGCATATATACTCCATCAATATTTAACAGACACGCACGTTGTTGGTTAAAATATGTATCTGTTATATAATGGCAGCCAACGTTATCAGAATTTTGACTGATTGTCCCTGGTATTTATGAAGAAGAATAATCTGCAGATCTCAGAAATAATACCATCTGAGCTACAAAAAAAGCCAATATTAGGAACAGCATATAGACTACAATAATTGGCAGACACTTAGGCTGTTGGTTAAAAATTTGTATCTGTTATAGAGATGGGCACGAAACGAACAATTTTTCGTTTCCATTTTCGTTTTTTCGTTTCGTTACGTAACGAAACAACAAACAAATTTTGTCTCTAAAATGAAACGAAACAAACAGAAACACCAGAAATTTTGTCATGTGTTTGTTTCCGTTACTGCAATATGAGTGAATTGCTTAAAATCCTAAAAAAAATCACAAAAAAATTGAAATAAATGGTAATGAAATGGTAACGAAACGAACGAAAACAAAAACAAAAATGAATTTTTTGCAAAAAAAATTCACGAAAAACGGAAACGGACCGAAACGGACCCTCCAAACGACAAACGAAATGCCATATTTTTTTTTATTCGTGCCCATCTCTAATCTGTTATATAATGCCAGTCAGCATTTTTAAAAATAATGTTGACTGATTGTTCCTGGTGTTTTTGAATCCCCACTGTTTCCAGAGAACTGGAGAGTTGGAAGGACCCCTCAGTCTGGATCATCAATTGCAACCCCTCTCAGAGAGGCGCTAAGGAGGGATTGAACTCCTGACCTTTGACTCTGCAGCCAGATGCCTCAACCACTGAGCTATCAAAGAGTTCCGATGTCCCCAGCCCTCCCGGCATCATTTAGCCTTCACAGACAAGGAGCCCCACCTGCATGAGAAACACCTCCTGTCTATTTGGAAGTGGCAGGGTTACACAGGCGGCTTCCCAGAAGCTTATACCCCATAAGGGTACAGGGAAGGCGAGGGGTCAGTTGCCCCCGGGATCTTTGCCACAGGCAAACATCAAAAGCACAGGGTCTTGAGGAGTCTTGGGACCACACGGAAGGGGAAAGAAGATAAGGGGGAGCTGGCAGTGGGGCTAAGAGGTCCAGGAAGGGAGGATCGGTAAAAGACAGAACTAACGATGCAGAAACGTTCCGTGGGATTTTTCTGCATTCCACCCCGATTCCATGCACCGGTCGTGCTGAGCCAAGGAGAGACCAAAGGGATCCAGGAAAGAGATGAAATGAAACAAGACACAACGGCAGGCATTCAGCCCAACATCTGGGGTTGCCAGCTGCTTTACTCACCTGCTTAAGGAAAAGTACCGCCTGCTAGCGCAGAGAGGCTGCCTATTTAGGGTCAAGAGCTTAGGAAGGGAAGATCGGCCGGGTGTCGTGTTTGTGCAACCCGAACGTAAGTGAGACCCGGCTCTTCCCTTTCGGTAAAGGACTCCATCGTGCCAGAAGGAAAACCACGGCAAAGGAGGAAGGGGACTGCTTTGTGATCCCTGCCAGAACAACTGAGACCCGTCCAGCCCAGAAAACAGACTGTTTACCCTCCGGGGGGCCCTGAAGCTTGTCGTTCTGCATTCTCCACCACCACCACCATCCGCCTCAGTGCTTCCTCACCCTGTTTTCTCTCTCTCTCTCCCCCAGCATTTAATAAGTTGACCTTCATATATACCAGCTTATGTAACCCAAAACACGACAGAGGAAGCTAGCACGGAGAGGCCGTGGCGCTGTGCGTCCAGCAGGGGGCGCCTGAGATAACCAGTAGCCCACTCCATCATCCTTCCTCTCCAGTCTGTTCATCTCAAAAGCCGGGACAGCAGCCACCCACCAGCTTACTAACTTTTCCTTAAATATTTATATATCTCTATCTGTTGGAGCAAATGACGAGTTGGAGATCAGCTGTTTGGCAGACACAGAGAGGCTCGACAGCATGTTCATGTGATGCAACCGGAGGGGTTTGGGGGACACGTGTTGTGTGCCTTGAAGCTGCTAGTTTTGCCCCATCCAAAGCAAATCCCAGCAAGACCCCAACCCAAAAAAGACATATCCTACATGGAAAGGTTTGTGTCAGAGAAAGCTGCATGCGGAAATAGTTACACACAGCAGGCAAAGCCAAATGCAAAAGCAGGTGCCTGGATGAAGATAATGCTGGGTGAATAATAGTAATAATTACGATGAATAATAGTAATTAATAATAGGAACATCAGGAAACTTCAGAGCTGGAAGGGGTCTTTATGAATCAATAATTATGTCCTCAATCAAGGAGGCACCATCGGGAATTGAACTCCCAACCTTCTCTTGTAGCTCTAATGTTGCCTTTTAATGCTGTAAGATGTCCCTCAACTATCTGTTCTCGAACATGAAGATGTCTTGATTGTACTGGGCTGTATATTGTCCATCATTACTGTGAGCCGCCTTGGGTCCTTTTCCAAGAAGAAAGGCGGGATACAAAATATTCGAAATGAAAATAAAAATAAATAATCCAGCAGTTCGCTCAATGGGTGGGGGAATTAGAGCTTGCAAACCAGCCATCTTTTGGCTAGCAGTGGCCACCTGGAATCAGCAGGCCTGCAAGCGAGGCTAACGTGGTTGCAATTTTGTTTTGGAATGTCTTAGCCCTTGTTTTGGAATGTCTTAGCCCTTTCAGTGCGGGGTGAAAATATCTTTTCACCCAATGCGTTGTCAGTCTGTGGAACTCCCTGCCACATGATGTGGGGATGGCATCTGGCCTGGATGCCTTCAAAAGGGGATTGGACAGATTCCTGGAGGAAAAGTCCATCACAGGTTACAAACCATGATGGAGATGTGTGTAATCTCCAGGCTTAAAACCGGGGTCCTTCAAGGGTCAGATGCAGGGTAGTGGTATCAGGAGACAGAGATCTAGTCTTGTGCGCTCCCAAATGTATCTGGTGGGGCCACTGTGAGATACAGGAAGCTGGACTAGATGGGCCTTTGGCCTGATCCAGCAGGGCTCTTCTTATGTTCTTATGTAAGTGCATTACTGCATTTTAAGAGCAAAGATTCGAGGCAGCCCTTTCAGCCGAACAGCAGATGACAGCACACATCTGCTGGTGTCCCTTGCCAGTGGAAGTGCTGAGGTTGGAGAAGCGCAAAATAAAGAAATCAACGTCATTGATTAATTGCTCAAAAGACCAGTGATTAACCAACGACAACTTGTTTAAGGGCTTGACATTGTACGAGTACTTGCACTGCGTCTGGCAGAGAAATGTCAGCTGTGCCATTTTCCTTTATTTACGCACCACTGCCTCCACAACCTCTCGCTGGCCCACAGATGCTTTCCCCCCCCATCTGCACAATCCAAAACCTGGCTTTGCCAGAGTCCCAGACGGGTTCTATGGCAAGGTAAGGACAGCTCACCTGTGACTGTGCGTTGACATTTGCCCCAAAGTTCACAAGTTCCCGTACAACGTCCTCTTGTCCGGCCAGGGCAGCGATGTGTAAGGCTGTGTTCCCTTTCTGGAAAAAAAGAGAAATGGATGAGAGAAAGATTCATAATATCCATCATAACAAAAGCCTTTGGACTGCAGAAGTGGAAGGGGAACCCTACGGATCATCCATTAAGCAAACGTAGACCGTTTCGCAGCAAAATGCTGGATTCAGTTGCAAGTTCTGACATCATCTGTGCATGGAATGGCCAAAGGGGTGCCATCTTGTCTCAGGCCAAATAGGCCCTGGGTAGACCTTGAACTTCCCTGATATTTAGTCATCCCAAAGGACTGGAGGAGGTTTAAAGGGCTACTCCTCTGCCACTTGGCACATACACAGAATGACAACAGACCAGAGATAAGACAATTTGGCAAGAGGACCCAGGGTCCTAAGAAGATAAGAACTTAAGAAGAGCCATCATGCTGGACCAGGCCAAAGGCCCATCTAGTCCAGCTTCCTGTATCTCACAGTGGCCCCACCAAATGTGACCAACATGGGTCAGGTGACCCCCAATAAAAGGGGCTCGGGCCAAAGACTAGCCCATTTGCTACTCTTGCCATTGTATCTTTTTTGGGTCTTTTTCGTCCTGCCCACCCACCTCCTCCTCCAAGACGCCATGGCCTTCCTCCACCCTCAGTGTCCCAAGAGTTGGGTCTGACCCCACAAGTTTGCTTTGGGCTCTTACCTTGGTGGTGGTCTCCAAAACAATCTCCTTGTGCAGCAGTTCAGCCACCATCTTCACATGCCCCTCCTTGGAAGCGAGGTGCAAAGCGTTTAACCCATTCTGGAAAGAGGAGACGGTCCGTTAGGCCGGGGCCCTCCGCTCACCCAGCCCACGGAGAGGGAGAACACGGATAATTTTCACAGGCGTGTGAGAGAGAGGAAGGAGAAATATGTGCCACAGTCTATGGTTTCCCAGCCAGATTGCCCAAACTTGGGGATTTGAACCTGGATCAACCCAGTCTGGAAGGGGACGCTGTTCATCATACCCCACAGGGTATTATCACCTATCTGTACATGTCCATCCTCAACTGGCCAAATATGTCTGACTGCTGAGTGATTTATTTCCAGAGAGGATGACTAGCTCCTGAAATGAAACCTTCTTCTCCCTGTTATAAACCAACCTCATGCCTCTGAAGGAGCACTTCATTCATTTGACCTCCATCACCATGGACTGCTTGTACAGGCAAAATCATGTATCTTGATGCAAAGAAATGGTGTCCAAACTTTGGCCCTCCAGATGTTTTGGACCACAACTCCCGCAATCCTTTCTCATTGGCAATACTGGCTTGGAATTCTGGGAGTTGTGGTCCAAAACATCCTGAGGGCTGAAGTTTGGACACCCTTGATGTAAAGCCTTTAGTGCAGTGGTTCTCAACCTGTGGGTCCCCAGATGTTCATGGATTACAACTCCCAGAAGCTTCCACCACTCGCTGTGCTGGAAGGGGTTTCTGGGAGTTGCAGTCCAGGAACATCTGGGGACCCACAGGTTGAGGACCACGGCTTTAGTGATCGGAACACTCACAAAACAAAGAAGGCAAAATAGACCCCAGGAAAAAAGAGGCACTGAAGGGTGGAAGCGAGCCTGGGAACCTGGGAAGGGGAGTTTGGAATCTCAAAGCCAGGAAGAAAAGCCAGGAAGACAGCAACGGAGAACAGGGGCTGATGACAAGTGCTGCAAAGCAGAGAAGATCCAAATGGATGTACTGATTTGGAACAAACAGCCAGTTCAGTGTTTCCCAACCTTGTGGTCCCCAGATGTCCTTGGGCTAATTTTCCCAGAGGCCTCCACCACCAGAACTTCTGGCCAGGATATCTGGGAGTTGTGGTCCAAGAACCTCTGGGCATCCTCTAGTTTGGGAACCACTGCTCTAATCCATCCAACCCCACAGAACCCCAGCATTCCCCCACAGGCCAATTTTAAACACATTGTTGGAAAAAATAAACCTCAAAATGTTTCTTTGCACCCTCTGGGGTTATGGGGGAAACCCCACCATATTTGGGAGACAACCTCAGTTCTGGACCATTAAATCCACCTTTGTTAAAATTAAAATATTTTGGCCACTACATGGAGCAACATGTAATCTTCAGCATTTAGAAAAGTGTGGGGGTAGGTAAGAAATTGTGTGTGTGTGTGTTTTAACAAGTGGGAAGAAACATATCTTTCCAACATGCAGGGATGTCTGGTGTAATGCTGGAAGACTGGCCATCCTTGGTCTAATCCAGGCATGACCAAACTTCGGCCCTCCTGATGTTTTGGACCACAACTCCCAGCATTCCAAGCCTGTATGTCCAATGGCAAAGGACTGTGGGAGTTGTGGTCCAAAACATCTGGAGGGCTGAAGTTTGGACATGCCTGGTCTAATCCATATTGATTCCCAATTAGATTTCTAAAATAGCTACATGGTGAAGTCTTCTGTTGGAAGTGCCTAGAGAAGCTCCAAAATCACCCACCCACCTCTCTCTCTCCCCCTCTCCCTCTCCCTCTCCCTCTCCCTCCTCCCTCCTCTCCTCTCTCTCTCTCTCTCTCTCTCTCTCTCTCTCTCTCTCTCTCTCTCTCACACACACACACACACACACACACACACACACACACACACACTTTCATTTGTATTCCCTTTCACAGCGGTGCAGGTATATCAAGGTATCCGAGGTTTTTTTTTCATTCTACTGCCCGGTCTCTGGCGTGGCACATGGTGGCAGATGAAAGATGAAGATGCTTGCTTTCTGATGGTGATTTAAAAAAAAAAGGTGGTGGTGGTTGAGGAGGAGGAGAAGGATGAGGATGATGGCGTCGAGGTTGGTGCAGATGGCGATGACGACCGGACGGTAGCTGAAAGAGGCCTCGTTCGTTTTTGTGTGAGAATACAGGGCTTGTGGACTAGGTCTGACCACACGCATCCCTCTTTTGACGGATACAGGACACGTGAGGTTGGACCTTGGCCACAAGTGTGACAGTCCCCAGGGCAGGAGAGGTGCAATCGGAACCACGGTGAGGGCCACGCAAGGCGAGAGATGCCGAGTCAACCAGGGTCTTCACAGAAACAGGCTCCAAAAGTCCTCTTATGAGTGAGACTCCTAAGCAGTTCACATTGATTTGTTTTTCAAATCCAGGACTCGGTAGCAGGATAGGTGAGAGAGAGAGGGCCTTTGTACACGACCCCTAAACTCTGCCGCAAATGGCTCCCAGCTCCGGAGCTTACAATTTTTTCCTCACCAGCTCAGGAGTTTGCAGAAAATTAAGTGTGACCACGCCCACCTAAGCGTGTCCCAGCGCACTTTTCAGGTACCTGCTCTCAGAGGGTGAAAATCCCTGATGCGGATTTAAGGGAGTGAGTGCCGGGCTCTCCTCGCTTCTGTTTGTTGTTGTTTTTTGCCTCCCGCCCCTTTAAGAGAAGGAATCAGGACGACGACGGGGCTCCGGGCGGCTTCGGAGGTGAGCCTGCATTTTTTCCTCTCTTTTTTTCTCCCTCCCCTCACGCAGACAGGAGCAAGGAAGTGCGGATGGGTGGGGACGTAGGAAGAGTAACCAACCCCCAAGATCTCTGGTCCGAATTTAAGTGGCCAGCAGATCTTAGGGGTCGTGTGAAAAGGCCCAGAGAGAGAGAGAGAGAGAGAGAGAGAGAGATTCATCTCAACTGCAAGACTGAACCAGGTGAAGGGCCCAGTCCCAGCGAATAAAACCCTTTTGTTCATTTTTGCCTGAAGGACATTTCTAGCCCTCTATGCTGTCAAGTCAGAACTAACATACAGTAATACCTCAGATAACGAATGCCCCTGATAACGAATTTTTCAGATAACAAATCACAATTTCCAGGTATAGGGCTGCAATGAATGTTCCCTGTGGGCTGCCTTGGATAACGAATCACAATTCTAGGTATAGGTCTGCCTTGGATAACAAATTTTCTCTATAGGCTGCCTAGGATAATGAATTTCCCTATGGGCTGCCTCGGATAACGAATTTCCAGCATGCATCGGTAAAAAAGAGTTATCCTGGGCTGCATCACATCTGTAGCTTTAACGTGCACTTTATAAAGAGTTTTGAGCAAAAAAACAGGTGTCTGTGTCATTTTCCTAGGCTCTGGGATGGTTAATTGGTTTCCCATTCATTCATATGGGAAACTGTGTTTCGGATAACAAATTGCCTTGGAGAATGATTCTGTTAAGCAAATTTCCCCTATTCTGGAATTTTTTATGTTGTACAGATTTTATGTTATACAAACCATTTGTTATTCAAGGGTCCACTGTAGATATACAGTAATTATATAGATGAAAATTTATTGCAAAAAAGTTTCCCAGTCTGTAAGAAGATCCTGACTCCTCTTCTCTTCCTTGCTTCCCAGAATTTATCATCGGATGTCATCTTATGCCCTCTCTAGTAGCTTGGCTGGCCAAAATACCTCTCACCCTCGTAATTTTTAAAAATTATTGTAGGCAACTTTTTTTAAAAAAGTCTTTGTAAACGACTTAACCTGCAGTTTATTGCTGCTCTGTGCCATGGAATGGCTTCCAATTTCTGCTGACCTTAATAAGATTTTTTTTTTTTTTTTTGTGATACAAGAGATATTCAAGCAATGGGTTTATTATGATTAGGGGTCTGGAAACCAAGCCCTGAGAGGGAAGGCTGAACGAAGTGGGCATGCTTTAGCCTTGAGGAAAGGAGATGGAGAGGAGATAAGAGGGCACTTTTCGAAGACCTGACAGGCTGTCCTACAGAGGAGGGGGAAGGATCCGTTCTCGATCGCTTGGCATGCAGGCCATGCGACGATGGGCTCAAGTTACAGGAAGCCACAGATTTCGGCTGAATACCAGGAAACACTTCCTGACTGTTAGAGTGGTACGACAATGGAATCAATGATCTTGGGAAGTGGTGAGTGTTCCATTACCGGAGATAATCAAGAGAAATTTAGACAACTGCTCCCTTTGATTGGCATTCTTGCCTTGGGCAGGGGGTTGGACTTAATGGCCTGGTAGTTCCCTCCCAAATTCACAATTCTCACGGTTTATCAGTGCCGCCACCCACCCCCTGAGGGAGTTTGCATCATTGGGCAGGGGTCTGAACCCAAGTCTCCAGAGTCCTCCTTGGATGCTGCACCCACGACACCCAACTGGCTCTCAACCTCCTGGTCCCTGCTTAGAAGAAGTACCTACCCTGTTTCCTGAAAATAAGACATCCCCCGAAAATAAGACCTACTTACAGTTTTGCCTCTCGCTGAAATATAAGGCCTCCCCCTGAAAATAAGGCCTTCCTGATAATGATAACAATAAATGTGTACCATATTCTTCTTCATGGAAAAATAAGACATACCCTGAAAATAAGACCTAGCATATCTTTGGGAGCAAAAATTAATATAAGACACTGTTTTATTTTCAGGAAAACACAGTAGCTTCCTCTGCCACTAGCTATGAAGGCATTTCAGATCATTTGGGGAGTTTTGTAACCCATCCCTCCCTCAATCGCTGCTAACGAGCAGGTCTGAACGAATACACCTACATTTCTTAGGATTAGAAACCTTGATTTTTGGCCAAGCTGCTTGGGATATTCCGGAACTCTTGTATCTTCCCATCTTTTGAAGCTTTCTACATTAAAGGCATTCACCCCATCTTCAAAAGTGGAGTGAGTGATTGCACTTTTGGATGTTTTTGCTGGACTTTTGTTATTGCAAGGCGAGAAAGCCAAGTATCTCCTAAGAGCACCTCGGAAAGCACTAATGTGAAGCTGACCATCAGGGGCTGAGCTTGAGGGCAGGCAAGATCCGGAGTCTGGCTCTATTAGGCACAGCAATCCTTATTCTTTTAGGGCAAGGCACCAAGGAAATAATCTGGACGCGTGCCTAATGCAGCCGAAAAGCTGCAGGCTGTGTACGGGAACAGAACGGATCGATGGACTGAAGCCTACGGGGGCTCCCGCTCAGTCTTGCTAAGCTGTGATGCTTTTTCTCTTGGCTTCCTCCTGGAGAGCAGCTGGCTTTGTACGCATCATCACCCCGAGAAAACAAGGGAGTTTCTCATCCCAGAAATGAGCAACTGAAGCTGAAAACAAAGGAAGCCTTCGACCAGTAGGGATAGAAGAGGGTCAATCGCTCCATTCCCCTTTTCTATGACACCTAAGTCACAACACCCCGACTGGGCAGGAGTGGACGATTGTGTCCTTCGCCCATCATTCCTACCAGCCTCAGCTAACAGGGTGATGATTCTGACATAGCCCTGAAAATTGAAGTGTTTTTTAAACTGAGGCTTGAATAATAGTTTACTGTAGTTGTTCCGAAAGAATTAGACTGCTCTACAGCCAAGCAAAAACCTACTGAAATTTTACTACTGAAATACTTGCTGTCTAGGGCAGAAACCCAGATGAGATTGGCAGTTCTCTTTTAATGAACACGACAGTCACTTCTAATCATAAATATGTAGCAGCTGCCTCCAAATCGGGGCCACTCTACATGTGGGTGCCTAAAAACTCTCAGGTCCGTTGACGTCTGATGCTGAAAGCAGCCACGTTTGTCAGTTTGCTGTTTGATCTGACCAGCTGCAAGTCATTTAAAGTGTCATTTAAGGGGGGAAGGGTGAACAAATCTGGAGAGCATAATACGATTCTGTTCTGAGAAGACCTTTTGCTGTGCAGTTAGAGGAATATAACCAAAAATTCAAAATCCTGCAGCGATAAATGACTACGGTAAATAAAATAAGTGCCTTCCTTTTGGTCTTTTACGTGGTAACTGGAAGGCTGGGGAAATGCTTTCTCTGAGGAGGTCTATTGGATGCTGTTTTTTTATTTTTTTGAGGCCAGGCAAATGTCTTTTTATTCTCTGGTGCCTGTTACTTTACCCCCTGCTGCAAGTTTTTCCAAATGATACGTTTCCAAGCTCTGTGGCCTTACCTTGGTATTTACTTTCTGCTCTTAAAAGGCTTTTTGTGGCTGGTGCTCTGATTTTTGTGTGGGTTTGTTGTCAAGTGCTGTCATTGGCAAATAGTGGGTTTTAAGGTGCACCGTTTTGTTGTGTCCGTCACTCTTTCGATAAAGAGAGGATTACTCATAAATAGATAAATAAATAAATGAAAAAGGGGGAAATGACACAGAAAAAAATTTGACGTAGCGTTCCAAGTCTGACGGGAGAACCATACTGCATGGTTTTAAAAGGTTCGGAGAGGGTAGCCGTGTTAGTCTTTTCAAGAATTTCAGGCAAAAATCAAAGAGAAACAAAACAAAGCAAAACAAAAGACACAAACATGTGACACCTTAAAGACTAACTTTCATATTTTAATGGGACGTTTCGGGCACATGTGCACTTCTTCAGACATATAGCAGCACATTAAAATATGAAAGTTATTATTTAAGGTGCCACGTGTTTGTGTCTTTTGTTTTGTTTTGTTTTGCTTTGCTTTGGTTTTAAAAGGGACAGTCTCTCCTCTGCTATCCCATCACCCAAAAGGAATGGCCGGCCCTACCTTAAGGCAGAGTGAGCAGCAGAGGGACACTTACATGCTCTGCTATTCCTATATAAAACAAACACGAACTGCCAGATCGTGCGAAAGAGATGCATGAAATGTTTCTTTCTGCTGCTTGTGTCCCCACTTTGGCTTGGGTAAAGCACAGCCCACCGTTTGCTCCTCAGCCTCAGGCAGCAAAATAACTTGGGCCGCTCCTTCCCATTACAACTGCCGGAAGCTGTTCTCTTTTGGAATGCCGAAGAACACCCACCCACCCACCCACCTCCCAACCTGGTTTAAAAAGGGGGTTGAAGTGTGGATTTTCTGCCTCTCGGCCCCAAAACCCCTTCCGAGGGCTGTGTCTGCCACTGGGTTTGGCGGCAGGGCGTGTGTGTGTGTGTGTGTGTGTGTGTGTGATGGAAAGTTGCCAACTGCCACAACTGTCAGTGGCTGACGTACAAACGCGCAACACAGACAAGCTGCATCAGCCTGCAAAGGGGAGACGCTGAGTCAGGATCAACCTGACGGCAGCATCGCCGCCGCCGCCCGAGAGACTGACCCATGTCCTCAAGTTAAGGTCAAGGAGACGCGTCTAAGTTGCTATAGCCTCCGTAATCACAAGGAGGATCACTGGGTGCCAGAGGCGTGAAATTCGAGCAGGGGAGAAATCCCAACAGCCACGAAAATAATCCTGGGGAGGAAGTGAGAACCTCTGGGTCAAAGGCCGCCTTCTCTTTTGCAGGGGCTTTTTGGGGGAAAATGACAGCTTTCAAATTCGGAAAAAAAAACCCTGCCCTGGGAGAAGTTACAAGCTAAAAATGCTACTGACCTAGCCGGCTGCCACTCGCAACCTTTGACGCTGCTCTTTTCTGCAGGCTGTATTATGTTCCTGCTCTAGGAATCGCAGCTCTATGTAAGGGCCACCGTGGTAGATGTGTCTTTTCAGCCCCCCCAAAAATGAATTTGTCATTTTTTTCCCTTCTTCCCATTCACTTGCCGAGCTTCCACTAGGGCCTCAGGAGCCATGGTGAGAAAAGGATGGAAGAAAACAGAAACAGGATGATATGGGAAAAGATACAGATGGGAGAGCGAAGAGAGAAGTCTAAGAAAGAGGGTTGACACCAGCGATACCTGAAGTCAGCTACACTTGCCAGATGAGGAATCCAAATAAAGTCAGTGGTACACGACTAGTAAAGTGTTCTGCTTCTATACCGCCCCATACCACTTCAAGTTGTCTCTGGGCAGTTTACAGTTTTTAATTACAGTAATGCAGGCTACACATTGCCCCACCACCACCAAGCAAGCTGGGTCCTCATTTTACTGACCTCGGAAGGATAGAAGGCTGAGTGAACCTTGAGCCGGCCACCTGAGATTGAACCCCAGGTCATGAGCACAGTTTTACCTGCAGGACAGGCATTTAACCACTGCGCCACGAGGCTCTTAGTAAAGTCTAGCAATGTTAACACACAAGTGTAAACTTGGAGACCACGCTCCTTATTATGCAGAATAAATACACTGGTGCCTTGTATAAAGGAATTAATTTGTTCCAAATGAAATTCTGTTAAGCAAAATTTCCTTTGTACAAGTTTCCCATAGGAATGCATTGAAAACGGATTAATCCCTAATCGCGACCATTTTTCTGTTGTATGGATGTGCCCCATAGGCGATTCTGTTAAGCGATTTCCCCCTAATTTTTTTTCCTTTAAGCGGATTTTCTGTTAAACAAACCGCTTGTTATACGAGGGTCCACTGTAACTAAATAATAAAAAGTCCTTTTGTAGTGGGTGTTCTTTTTTTCCGCCCCACTCCTAGGTAATTGGAATTGACCTACCGGGTGTTCAGGCAGTTAATTTAGACAACAAAACACTGTGTGACGATGGTGCCTTGACGCACTGCAAAATGCAATCTTACATTGCAGGGAAAAATGCAATGTTATGATGTCCCAACGTTCAAACCCTGAGGGAGCTTTGAGTGGATGGGGGTTGTTTTTCCAGGCACGTACCCATGCTCCTCGCATGGAGGCCATGCGTTAAGATGCATAAGGTGAGTCACTGCCTAAAGGAGGTGCATGCATTTCCCCTCTCAGCCTTAGAGCGCACCCAACGCATGCAAAATGGACCTTGCAAGGAGGAGGGCTCCGTCCTGTTTTCTCTCATTCAACAGAAGGCTCAACTGTGAGAAAGGCCCAGCTCAGGATAGTTGGTGCTGAGCACAGAGGAGAAGGGAGGGGGCCCTTGTAGAGCATCCTGGTCCCACTCTTATCCTCTGCCCGGAGGGATCCTGTCCGCCACTTGAAAGGGAGAGAAAAATCACAAGCAAGAAAAAGTCCTTTTTTTGCTCTGCTACTCTCCAAACACGCAGGGAGCATTTTCCTTCTGGCTGCACTAAGTTATGAATCAGCGAGTGAAACCCTGTTGTGCGGCTACCCAAGGGGCGTTGCTTCTAGCAGCGCACCACTGTGAGTTAAGAAAGAGCCGTAGGCAGCCGATCGGACCTATGGCAATTCCTTCGCTTACGAGCCACGGCAATTTGCCGTTCAAGGTTAAGCCTTGTGCGTAACGGCACGGTTGGATTTCAGCCCCGGGCTCTCTAAGCCGTCCTCCCGCCTAGTGCCTCCGTAAGGCATCAGCAGGCAGCTCCTGTTGTCCCCACCTGACCTGGACATTTGGAACGTAAATCAGTCGACATCCTGGATTGGTGGTCAAAAGCAACCCAGAGGTGCTGGATGGAGAACCCCAAGCAGAATCCACAACCTACCTGATTGCAGGTGTTAATATCCACGCCGTTCCTCAAGTGGTCCAGAGCTTTGTCGAGGTTTCCGGATCGGGCTGCCCGCAGGAAGCTGGTCGCAGCATCAGCCTTGGAGAGAGGCAGAAGGTCAAAAGGGTCAGAAGGGGGAAATCTTAAGGATTCAGGCTGTAGATCGGGGCTCACGCAATGGAGTATTCCTCCATATTGTAAAGGGGGGACCTCATTGCATTAGAAAGCTTGTATGTCAGGAAGGGGCATTTGGGGGTTAATATTCCCTGGGTGGTAGCTTGCAAAAGCCTAGTAACTTCCTTTCAGCCCCTTAAGCTCACTCTGTGCCCATTTTTTGTAGACACTGATGTTCCCATGAGCAGTCACCCACCCTCCTTGGTGCAAAACATACTTGTGCCCATTTTAGAAATATGTGCCAGGTTTTCCCCAGATGTTTTGAATGCCCAGGTCCGATGGCCACGCACCCCCTTCTTCTTTTGGACAAGGATCTGCAACTCTAGAAGTATACCACACGGGTTACAGATTAAATTGAAAACATATTAGAAAACATATTTCTCTCCCACACCCAATTGGCTGTTGCTAGCAGGAACAATCTCAGCGGAGTGACAAGCAAATAATAGTGTTGGATATTATGAAGGGGACTAGGTTGACTCAAGGCTGATTTGTTTCAATGGCAGCATCACACTCTTTCGTGGGGCAGACCCAAGATATTTTGCTGCCTGAGGCAAGGGAGGACATGCCCTCTCCCCAATACTCCCTTGAGTCCCAGAGAATAACACCCCAAGCCCAGCCAATTACTTTGGCATGTGAGACAGGCTGACCCCTAAGTGTCTCTACCCCGTTCCTGGCAGTGAAAATGCATCAGCCTCCCATTAAGTAATTGTCGATAGCGGGATGTTCTATTCATGCCACCCAATCTTTGCTGCCTGGTGCCACAGACTGAAAAATAGAGACAAATGTATTCCTGACTGAGCGATCTACTGTATTTTCTTTCCTCCTCTTCTAAGGAAAGCCGTAAATCTCTCCCGTGGATGGAAAGAACAAAGCGTTACAACTGTCCGGTGGGAGCCCTATCATTCTTGAGCTATGTCAGAGGTCAGACAGAACTGGCTGCCCTCCCGTTAATAAGAACAGGAAAGGGTGTGTGCCTCCGAGCGTGAATCGAGAATACCAAAAAGACAGCACTGCGGAGAAGACCTGGGCAAATTTTGCTGTTCCTGGGGCATTCCTCCTGGGAGTTGGAACCCACCAAGAGACCATGTGTGTGTCTCCATGCCCGTGCTACAAATCCAGATCATCACCCTTCTGCCTAATGGAAGGGTCAGCCCTGGTAAGTATTAAGGAGCATGTTGTATCTGACAGCGGGCAGCCAAAGATGGTAGGGGGAAATATCTCAGAGGAATATATCTCAAAGAGCCCTGTGGCGCAGTGGTTAAATGTCTGTACTGCAGGTAAAACTGTGCTCATGACCTGGGGTTCAATCCCAGGTAGCTGGCTCATAGTTGACTCAGCCTTCCATCCTTCCATCCTTCCAAGGTCAGTAAAATGAGTACCCAGCTTGCTGGGGGAGGGGACAATGTGTAGCCTGCATACTGTAATTAAAAAAACTGTAAACTGTTTTGTGCTGGAAGCCAGCTAATCAATAAATTTCCTTCTTTCTCTACAGGCGACAACCCGCAGAAATGAATCAATTGTACAAAAAAAATGCTTGATTCAAAATGTTAGATGGGAAAACCTGAGGCTTTCCTTCCAACACTGGCATTTATCACTTATTTCCTTGCAATAATTATCACTCTCTAATCAAGGCTCTACCCCAGCCTGGATGAAGGATGCAGACTCAGGGCCATTGTTGGAATAGTACAAGGGTGCCAGTCCCGCCAGGTTTAGTACACAGAGTGAGCAGAGTCTTGCAGTAGTTCCGTCTTTTTCTTCAGGTGGCCAAATAACTTAGGTCAGCTCCAATACCTGATTGACAATTTGCTTTTAATGTCCTGTAGGTTACCCTAGATTGCTACTGAGAATGGATTTCAAAATGTCTACTTTAAACCAAATTGTTGTTGTTGTTGTTGTTGTTGTTGTTGTTGTTGTTGTTGTTGTTGTTGTTGTTGTTCAAGATTCTCAGTCATCCGGGTGAGTTTATCTGGAAGCTGAGTCATGGTAACTGCTCAACCAAACAGCTTCGTCAGAGTGAAACATTTCAATCTCTCAAGACTCAACTTTATGATTTATTATTATTATTATTATTATTATTATTATTATTATTATTATTATTATTATTATTATTATTATTATTATTAAACAGGCACAGTCATTCAAAATTATAAAACCACTGTCTGGTATTATATAACAGATACAAGGTTTAATCTAAACCTAAGTATCTGTTAAATCATCATCATCATCATCCATCAAGTCAATTCTGACTTACAGTGACTCTTTTTTCAGGGTTTTTTCAGGTCAAGAATCCTCAGCAGTGGTTTACCATCCCCTTCCACCAGGGGTGCCCTGGGACCACCGTGCAGCTGGCCCAAGGCCGCCCAGGCTGGCTCTTCTCCCAAGAGGCCCACTGGGGAAATTGAACTTCCAACCTCTGCCTCTAAAGACAGATTACAAGTTGCTTGCCTCTACAAAGCAGGCCATAAGTGGTACAAAGGCCCATATAGGTCATAAAGAGCCAACAGTTGAAAAGTCGGGATTGTGCTAACAAGGAACTGCATTTCTGGGGGGTTTGCTGTGCTGAACTGCTGCAGAGAAGCAGCGTGGGGCTGGCTCTTTCAGCAACGCATCAGTCTTGTTCTTAGGGCAGTGTGGGCGTATCCATGGCACGGGTGCCAAAGGTGGGCACCCAACATTGCCCATTCACAGCCACCTCTATACAGGTTAAATGGCTGTATGGGCCCTTTGCAAACAATCAGTGGGTTTTGAATCGCAGCTTGGGCCCTCGGTCTCTCAAAGGTTGGCCATCACTGCCCTGTTGGTCATACAATTATTGAGTTCCATGCGTCTCTCTTCTCCCACCGCTGCCTAAAAGCCAACTCAGGTGCTTTGCTCTGAATCAACAGTAAAGGAGAGTGTATGTAATAATATATCTGATACCGCATGCATATTATATTTCAAGCCCCAGGGAGAGGTCCAGGTCCACACGACCAGAGGCAAGGCAAACATATAGAAGTCAAGTGGAGTAAACGCCTCTCTAGTCTTTGCACAAGTAGATTTGCTCCCCACCCCACCCCCCGGGGAAAGTCCTCATTAGCCTCCTTGGCCAGGCAGCTGGTATTTATCTGGGGTCAGCCTAGCTCAGGAGAAACACGCCAGATTGGCCATCTTGCATCAGCCTTCAGGAATGGGATCTGCCGTTCCCCCCCTTCCGTTCCAGGCCACCATCCGGCCAGCCCTCCGCTTTTCAAAAGGAAAGTGGAGCAGGCAGGTGTCCGAGGTGGGGGGTTAACCGAGGCTATGTTTAGCCTGGCGCTTCCTGTGTGGGACCCTGAGCTGGGAAAGAAGGGGGGCCGAGTTCAGGAGAGGGGGAGAGAGAAATAACAAGGAGAAGAAGCCGGCAGGCCAAGGAGGAGGGATATTTGTGAATGGAGAGGCACCTCGCAACATGTCAAAGGAGCCTGGCCATGTTTCCTGGCTCCAAGAGACAAAAGCCCCTGCTTCATGGGCCATTTGTTGATCATAAGAACCTAAGAACCTAAGAAGAGCCCTGCTGGATCAGACCAAAGGCCCATCTAGTCCAGCTTCCCGTATCTCACAGTGGCCCCACCAAATGTGTCCAGGAGCGCACGAGACTAGATCTCTGTCTCTTCATACCACTCCACTGCATCTTAATCCTTGTGTCCCTTTCTAGGGTCAGCAGTTGTTTGAAGCAGAAAAGTGTCCCTTGCCATGGAATAAAAGTCCATCCCAGGTGACAAACCATGATGGAGATGTGTCATCTCCAGGCTTAAAACCGGGGTACTTCAAGGGCCAGATGCAGGGGAGCGGTATCGGGAGACAGAGATCTAGTCTTGTGCGCTCCCAGACGTATCTGGTGGGGCCACTGTGAGATCCAGGAAGCTGGACTGGATGGGCCTTTGGCCTGATCCAGCAGGGCTCTTATGTTCTTATGATCATGGTTAATTAATTAAGCCCAGGTGGAATCTGACACACACACACACACACACCCGTTGGAGTGCTCATCAGAGGAATCTCTCTTGGTCCGGGCTGACCTGTTTTGAATCAGCAGCCCAGCAACATCTCAAGATTGTAAACCCGGGTTATCACTTTGAGATGTGCTCCAAAACAATTAACAGTACACAAAAATAAAACTGCAAACACATGAGAAACAATGGAACAATTACAGGCACAAAACAAGTACCAGGGTTATAACCTTTGCTTTTCCTATAATTAAAGAACGACCTGATCTCCAGAAATTATGGATATTCATTGCCCTATCTGGGTCTAATAAATTCATTGATTCTCTTCAAAAACAACAGGACTACACAAGGTGCATCTTCCTTCCAGATACACATATTTCATACTTTCTCAGCAACCCCGCAAATGTTAGCAACTGCCACAACGGCACCCAGTGAGGTTTGTAGCTGTACAGACCACAACTCCCACAGTCCTTTGCCATTGGAAATACAGGCTTGGAATTCTGGGAGCTGTGGTCCAAAACATCTGGAGGGCCGAAGTTTGGACATGCCTGCTGTATAGCTAGCAGCCTTCCCCACCCCATTGCCTTCCAGATGGGCTGGATCGTAAGGGGATGATGGGAGACATGGTTCAAGACATCTAGATGTCACCAGGATGGGGGGAAACTGCCCTGATCCAATACACTTCCCATCTATATCATGGTGGCAGTTTTAAAGATCTTCCACTGACTGCTTTTCTGTAGGGACACAAATCTCAGTAGCTTTGGGTGAAGAATCTGCCTGTGTCTCTTTGAAAAACCTTGTCACAGACTCGTAAGGCTCCCTTTCCACCCTGTTCCCAGGAGATCCCTGCCAGCACAATTGCATAAACAAACACAATGGCTCCTGGAGCTGGAGCGGTCCTTTAAAAAGTCCATCCAGGTCCAAGCTCCAGCCAACATGCCATTAATCCTGGCTGCTTAAGTGTCGGGAAGGAAGGCCTAGCCACCCATTGACCCAAGTGTCACCTGCAGAGGATGCTGTCCAGAGAGGAACAGCAGCTTCTGCAAGGGTGCAGGGTTTGGTTTGGGTTTATTACAAGACGAATAAAACTCAGCTTCGCCTCCAGCCTCTCTGTGGCTTGGAACACTTACAGACTCCACTCTCTCTCTCTCTCTCTCTCTCTCTCTCTCTCTCTCTCTCTCTCTCTCTCTCTGTGTGTGTGTGTGTGTGTGTGTGTGTGTGTGTGTGTGTGTGTGTGTGTGTGTGTGTGTGTGTTTGTGCCTTAAATGCACCGACTGAATTCATGCAATTTGCAGAGAGAGATGGACGGAGATATTCTGGGGACTGCAAAGCCTAGGATCGTGGGGGAGGAAGGAGAATCGGGGCCACTTGGGAAAAAAACCCAGTTATGTGGGATCATGCCACCTGCTAGGGGCACCAGCTCCAGTGACATCTCTTACTACACGTTGTGCCCATGATGGCGGGGCAAGGAACGGGTAAGTGCGACAAGTCTGAACTTGCAGGCAGAGGGTGGACATCTGGGATTCCCTGGGCAGAAGTCAGTTCAGGCATCAGCTCTAGTTCCTCAGCTGTTAACAACTGAAGAGCAGAAATTCTGCTGCAAGATTCAATTCCAGATTCACTGGAGTTCAACAAGTGGGAACACCCTGGAGAAAATCCTCCTTCCCATCCACCCTCGCCCTGCGAGCCTCCTCCAAACAGAAAGGAGCCGCTTCTGAAACCACACCTGCACGCTTGCAAGCCACATCTGTCTCTAGCGGGTGCCTCTGCCCTCCAGGAGCTGGCCGGTCGCATTTGCAAGGAAGCCAGGCACGGCTTCAAAGGCTGAAATGCCAACAGCACCCAAGCCGTCCAGAAGCCAAGGGCATCCAACAAAGCGGGGGTGGTTGGGAGGAAAGCAGGTGGAGGGGGAAATGACAGGGAGGCCCTCGGCTTTTGCAAGAAGCAGAAACGGGTCGTCTACTCACAGAAGCATCGGGAGCCGGCTTGGCCCGTCCTGCTGCCATCATCATCCAGTGCGTGAGCTGAAACCAGATCCTTCTCTCTCTCTCTCTCTCTCTCTCTCTCTCTCTCTCTCTCTCTCTCTCTCTCTCTCTCTCTTTCTCTCTCTCTCCCTCCTTCCTTTGCTATTCCTCACCTTTGGATGAGCCAAGAGGTTTCACTGCATCCTGTCTAAAAATACAGGCCCTCTTGCTTTTCCGCCGGCCGGTGCAGGCGCTACTGGGCGGGCCGGATGCTAATGCAGCCTGTTCTTTTCCTCCTCACCCCATCATTCGTTCGGTCAGGCCGCAATCTTTAATAGCTCTCTCGCGCGCGCGCAGGCTCTCAGCAACAAGCTGCCAGCTCCAAAATCCCTGGAGGAGCTGCAAGTGCCAGCATCAGCGCCACGGGAAGGGGGGGGAGAGAGAGACGGCATCGGAAAGAGATAGCTGGCAAGCACCCCACGAACAAAACAGAGAAAGGCCAGGGCTAGAGATGGGCACGAAATGCCAAAATGGCATTTCACTTTGTTATTTGTTGCCCTGGCCCTTCGTTTCATTTAATACGAAACAACTTTTTAAAAAAATGTTTCATATTTTGTTTGTTTTGTTTTTCTCTTTAAACTTTTTGCTTCATTTTTTCTGGCCGGGCACAGCTGAGGGACATGTTTATTTTTTTTGGGGGGGGGGGTTATTATTTTAAATAATCCCCATTGTGGGGCTTTCCCCCCTTTTTTTACAGCTGAGAAGTGCTGGCTTGGGGACAGCGCTTCCCAGCTGAGAGGCGCTAGTGCCTCTGTTGTTTTTTTTATTTCCACCCGGCCTGGCCCAGGAGGAAAAGGTACATCAGAACGAAAAGCGAAGCAAATGAAATGGAAATTTCCATTTCATTTCGTTTCATTTTTCTTTGATGGGTCCCTTCGTTATTTGTTTCGTTCCCTAACAAAATGAATAATGAATAACGAATAACGAAATGAATAAAAATTCATTTTGTGCCCATCTCTAGACGGGATGTGTTGGCACCCTGGAAAGGGGTGGGGGGTGGGCGTCTCCAGTGTCCCACGCCTTCCATTCGGGGTCAAAAACCAGGTGTCTTGGAGGGCAAGGAGCCATTTCAGAAGACAATTGCAATGCCTTTGCCGTTGCTATGAGGGTTGTCCCAAGACACATGTGGTGGAGGAAGTTGGCTGGGTTGGGAATCCACCCTCCCATCGCCGGAGACAGACTGTCTTCTGACAGATCAAAATAATCAGCAGAGCTTCCTGGTAGCTACAGCTAGGAAGATGTTATGAATTATATAGGTCTCCAGAAAGTAACTTTTCCTTATTTGGGGCGTCAGATGAGTTAAAGGGACCTAGAGCAAAGTGGGATGGCCGAACGATGAAGCTGGGATGAACAGCTGGGGACGGAAGGATTAACAGCTGGAAGGCAGGAAACTAATCAATCGATGGGATTTACATAGGTATCAAATCACCTTTCAGGTAAGGAGACTTCTTGGCAGGCTGCAAGCCAGGCCAAGTCATGGGAAGAGCTGAATTGCTTGCCATCCTTTTTAGGGACTCAGTTCCCTTCAGGGCAAGCTTCTCACTGAAAAAAAAGCAGGCTCCCCCAGGGATCCTGTAATGGAAGCACTTTAGTATTTTTCACTTCTTGGATAACGCTGGCATATAGAGGAAATCTCTGGGGTGATATAGGGGTGCCATCTCTCTGTTCTAGACAATGCCATCCAGCGAATGTCTCCAGGAAGAAATCTGTTGGGAGTTTTTGCAACCTTGCATGCTACCTTCAGTGAGTTTGGCTGGGAGGGGCCTTCTGAGGCAGGCTGACTGTCCATTGATCAAGCACTAACCAATCCTGCCCCCGGATTTCAAAGAGAGCCCCGCCTCTCTACTGAGAGCTTTTCCCCTCCCCAGGGGGGGAAGTCTTTGGATTGCTTTTGAAAGCAACCATGTCTTGTTAGCTTGCTGTTGATCTGTACATAAAGAAAGATTTTTATTTTATTTTTTTCTCCTACGAATATCTTTGTTATTGAGGTTGTAGGTGCCCTTGAATGAGAAAAGGAATGGACAGCTTTGGGGGATTTGAAGTAGACAGACAGATATAAAAATCAAGGATGGTAGAATTCTGTCCCGTTGGCTAGATCTGGCCAGGGAAGGGGGGAGTTTCCAATCAGGTCAGCTGCTTCTCCTGAAGGTGTGTCAGTCTCCTTTAACCTAGTTTGACCCCTCATGCACTCCACAGGAAGGGAACAGTGAATGTGTCTGGTTGCTGTTGAGAATCTGAGCCACCATCTTCCCTAAATTCGGGAAAATTATCTTTGGACAACAATACCCTCCATCATTGTGGCCCATGGGAGTTGTAGTCCAGAAGAGGCCTCGGCTACCCAGGTTGTGCTCTGCAACAGAAGGTCAGCCCAATCCAGCTGAATTCGCAGAACAGAGCTGACTTAACATCCAGGGATTCGACAGAAATCCATTTTTAAAAATGGAAATCCAAGACCACTCTAAGTATTGACACTTGGATCCAGGGAGTTCTAGCACTGGCAGCTGATGAGCTGATATATTCTATTTTAAACTACCAGAAGTGGGCAGGTTTGCGACAAATTGGTGTAACTTCTGAGAACTATATATGGAATAAAACAAATAAGCCAAAAAATTGGAACGTGACATGATGCACAAGCTAAGGAATCATAGAATCATAGAGTTGGAAGAGACCTTCAAGGGCCATCCGGTCCAACCTCCTGCCATGCAGGAACCCCCAGCACAATACAGTGGTACCTTGTATAAAGGAATTAATTCGTTCCAAATGAAATTATGTTAAGCAAACTGTCCTTTATACAAATTTCCCATAGGAATGCAGAACACGGCCAGACAACCAAAAAACCCCAAACCCTCACAACAGCTGTCAATGAAAATAACCTTTCCTCTTCCACTACCCAGTAATGTTTTTCCTTAAACATAAACAGAATGTTTTACTTTTTTGCTCCCTCTCCCCCTCTGCTCCGCCCTGCTTTTTTTTTTAACTACCAGCCTTCAGAGTGGCCCTTTCTGTTCCAAAGTTACAAGTTATATACGTACTACATTGTTTCAGTCTGCCAGTAAACACTGAATAATGCTATTCAAAAGTGAGTCCAGCCAACAACATAAGAGTACAAGGAGATACGATCTGCAAGAGAAGACGCAAGGCCCAACATTCTGTTTGTCCATGTAGCCAACCTATGAGATGCTCACAACCTGGATGTGTGAAAAAAAGCAACTTGCCGTTTGTAAACACCCCGGAATTATTACACAAGCGCACATCACACCCTTGATACCAGAGGTGGCAAACAAGCATTGTGACAAAGTCCACGCTTCCCATCCCATTTTAACCCTCTGTTTTTAATCCTTTCTCCTACTAATGCCTCAGATCGAGTTATTGAGACCTTAAGTGCCAGTTAGTGAGAAAACGGCTGGACTACTTTGCTGCTGCTCTGTGAATCTCTGGCTTTTTTGTCACACAGCTAGAGGAATTTCACAACAACAACTAAAGAAATGTTCAAAACTGTGCAACGATAAAGATTCACAGTAATCCATCGAGTTGCCAGTCCTGGAATAGCAAATGCTTTCCCTGGCGCTGGGGTCTTTTTAGAACAACGCATTGCAACCTTGCCAGCAATGCAAGGTCTATCAGAAGTTAGCTTAGACCTTGTCCCCCTTCCATTTGGCAGGACCGACGGCAACTCCCTGGCACCTCCGCCCAGTCCTGAGAGCTCTGCTGGAGGGTGATAAGGACCCGAAGGACCCCGCCCTCCTTGACGAAGCATACAAATTCGTCAGCCGCAAGACGCTGCACTTGGCACGCAGGTCCCCTCCGTGGTTTGGAAGTGCAGCAGACATGCCAAGACTCACACAGGCACATTTTCTGTGCTGGGAGGAAATAAACACTAGGAAAGGCGAGAAGCAACAAAAAAAATCTCCTAAATTGGAGTATGGAAGACGAAACATATTAATACCCCTTTCACGGTATTCTTTGCTGACAGTGCATACCAGAGGTAGCTGCTTTACTCGAGCAGGGAGGGTGCCATGCAGCCTGAGCAGCCCGAGAGCCTCCAAAGATTGATGGATGGCAGCTCCTTCCACTCCTCTCCGCTGGCTACGCTGCCTAAGGTCAATGGGAGTTGTAGTCCGGGAACAGCAGGCAGGGTCAGAGGTGGTGCCTTCCTGCCTTAATCCCCCAATTGTCTGAGAACGACAAACTTGATTTGGCTCATTTGGACGACACTCTGGCTGCTTGGTGGCAGCCAGAAAAACCCGAAGGAAAGACGGAACAGACCTAGATCAGACCTAACGGCTCTGTCGACACACTGGCTGGCCAGATGCCCCCATGAGAAGCCCAAAGGGAGGACTTGAAAGAACCAGCATCCACCTAGATAGGTATGGTTGGGGGTTCAATTCCCCCCCCCCACTCAACCCAAAGTGTCCCTTCCAGCTTTGCAGATTTAGGGTTATTATTATATCGTATGTGTCACTCGCTGCACCTAAAAACCTGTGTAATTCTTAGTTATATTACATGCCCACCCAAAGTAACCACCTTACGTTGTCAAATAGGGTTGGCCCTGTTACACAGAAATATCAGCATTTACATTTTAGGCCACTCGGTTGACCTAAAAAGTGAGAAATGGTGTGAGTGAGGAGCCTCGTGGTGCAGAGGTTAAATTGCAGTAATGCAGACAAGACTCTGCTCGCAACCTAAATTCAGTTCTAGGTAGTCAGCTGAAGGTTGACTCAGCCTTCCATCCTTCCCGTGTCAGTAAAATGAGTACCCAGCCCACCCAAAGTAACAAGTTCTTGTTGTTATTGTTCAGTCGTTCAGTCGTGTCGGGCTCTTCATGACCTCATGGACCAGAGCCTGCAAGGCCTTCCTATCTTCCACTGCCTCCTGGAGTTTTGTCAAATCCATATTGGTTGCATCGATGACACCGTCCAACCATCTCATTCTCTGCTGTCCCCTTTTCCTTTTGCCTTCAATCTTTCCCAACATCAGGGACTTTTCCAAGGACTCCTCTCTCCTCATGAGGTGGCCAAAGTATTGGAGCCTCAACTTCAAAATCTGTCCTTCCAGTGACCATTTGGTGTTGATTTCTTTCAGGATAAATTGGTTTGATCTCCTGGCAGTCCAGGGGACTCTCAAGAGTCTCCTTCCAGCACCACAGCTCAAAGCCAATCACTATTTACTTTCCAGTTTTGGGGTTGGCATGTATGTTATCATCTCAATAACATGCTGTCCTGATAAACAATGAATCTGTCATAGAGAAAGTGGTTCCTTGATCCACTATTTGAAAGAGCTATTTCAGTGGACTGAAGATCTCAGAAAACCCAACTCCTGAGAGGGGGAAGATCCCCCAAAAAGGGTCACTTTCCCATCATCTGCTTTCATCTATGGAGGGATCAGTCTCAGCATCAGCTTTCCTAGTTTTCCTGCAATTTTCCTGGGACCCAGAGAATCCAACACTCCCCTCTAATGGCAAACCAGCATCTCTGCACCAGCTCTGTGGCTCTGTTTCATCCGGCTGTTACAGCCCGCAGTATGCAATTGTATCCCCAGCCAAGAGCATACTGCTTCCTGTTCTGCAAGTTGTTTCCTAGAAATATACATCTTGTGCTTTTGTTTCCTTCCCTCGCCTTTGCAGAAAAGGAAATCCAGTCCCCTGCAGATCTCTGCCAGTGCAGCCATGTATTTTCTTTGCCTGGGTACAAATAAGAACACAAGAAGAGCTCTGCTGGATCAGGCCAAAGGCCCATCTACTCCAGCTTCCTGGATCTCACAGTGGTCCCACCAGATGCGTTTGGGAGCGCAGGAGACTAGATCTCTTTCTCCTGATCCCACTCCCCTGCATCTGGCCCTTGTAGTACCTCAGTTTTACGCCTGGAGATGACACATCTCCATCATGGTTTGTAACCTGTGATGGACTTTTTCCTCCAGGAATCTGTCCAATCCCCTTTTGAAGGCATCCAAATGAAGAAAACTGGAGCTGAAGTTAGCTGGGAGACAAAGACTGTTGAGCTTGTTTCTCATCAAATCCAAATGCTTAGCGGTTTACAGAGGAACAGAAGGAAAACAGGCAGGTAGGCAGGGAGAGATGCAGGCAGACAGGCATCATCCACGTTGATGCCGTACATGATTGTTGCCTTCTTAATGTTCAACTGCAATCTTGCTTTTAAACCTTCATCTTTCACCTTCAACAAGAATGGCTTCAAGCCAGAAGCAGAAATTACTGGTGTAACGATGAACAAATGCGAGCAAGTACCTTTAGAGATGCTTCCCTGGCTCTTTAAAAAACAGTTAACACATTTTTGTCAAATTGATTCTGGCTTACGGTGACACTTTATCAGGGTTTTCTAGATGCACTCCACTTAGAACCGGTGTGCCATTTGCTTCTTTAGGGGTGCTCAGGAAATACCGTATGGCTTGCCCAAAGCTACCCAGGTGGGCTCTTCTCCTGGAAAGGACAGTAAGGTATTGAACTCCCAACCTCAGGTCTGGAGCCAGATCCTTAACTCGCTGATCAGCCAACAGAGGCTTAAGTTTAAAATAAAAAAAAACAGTTATTGCTGCATTGGCTATACATCAGGTTCCAAAATCCATACTGGGATGATGCCTTTTATTGAACTAACCTGAAAGGCCTCCAAAAGGCCTCCTTTTTTTTCAGCTAGCCTAATAAAAGTGTCAGATAAACTAATGGGTAGGCATCAAGATATGCAGAAAACAGCATGGGCTTTTGAACAATTCCTGATGAAGGTGAAAGAATAAAGTGTAAAAGCCAGACTGCAGTTGAGCATTAGAAGACAGGAGTCATGGCTTTGGAAGAAGTGCATCACATTAACATTGGCAGTCAATTATACCTTAATTCAATCATCAGTCCAAAAGGAGACTGCAGCCAAGAAATCAGAAGATGGACCCAGAAAGGCAGCTAGGAAAGAGCAACACGTGTAAAGATAGGTCACTGGAGACAGCAGCAAGGATCATCGATACCAGTGGTACCCAACTTTGGTTTTCCAGATGTTCTTGGACTAAAGCTCCCAGAAGGCTTCACCACTAGCTGTGTTGGTCATCATTTCTGGGACCTATAGACCAGAAATCTCTGGTACCTAAGATTGGGAACCACTACTCTATATATCATGGTATTCCTAATAACTATGCATGGATGTGAAAACTGGAGAGTAAAGAAAGATAATAGGGGTGGTGGGGGGTAGATTCATGTATGATGAGTGTTGGTGGGGTTCTTTGCACCCAGGAAGACAAACCAGTGGGCTCCACATCCAACCAAGCCTGTAAAAGCAAAAATGTCTCAACTGAGGCTATCACGCCTTGGGCCTCACGATTGTAAAAAGACACAAGGCACTGGAAAAGACAATAGTATGGGGAAACTTTACGTGCAACTGGGAAAGAGGACTCCATCTCAAACGTGAGATGGATTCAATCAATAAAGGAACCACAGCCTTGAATTTGCATTAGACGAGCAGTGCTGTATAATGGCAGGACATTTTGGGATTCACTTTGGGGTTCGGGGACAACTTCATGACACATAACAATGACAAAAAAGCATCATTTCAATACAGATACTCAGGCCAGAATTCCACTGCCTAACATAGTTCCACACCCACTGCACAATTGCTGCTCTATGCAGGGGTGGGTGGGAGATTCACTACTGGATTTTGGCCCACGCGTCTGTAAAATCACAAGTCGTGGTTAGGATCAGGGCTACAAAATCATGCATTTATAAAGTTGCCTCATGTTAAACACAAGAGCCTGGAGGGAAGCCATGGCAGGGAGCAAAACAGCCCCTTGAGCATTGCAAAGGGGGGGCGCTGTCCAAGGTCCTGAACCCATTGGGAGACCACTAGGCTGCAGCAGGTTGGATGCCTCCTACAAAGTGCAGACCAAAACCCAGAGTGTTTTCACACTTCCGCTAACATCAGAGCCACCAGATTCTTTTAGTGGGCTTAGACTGGGGGGGGGGAGGGAGTTGCACCCCCACAACATCTGAAGGGCCTCGCTTTGTTCTTCTTTGCCCGTGGGCTGATCCACACCACACCAAAGCTGCATGTGCAGAGGAGCCTTCCTAGCTAGTGCTGCAATCTGCAAACAGCGGGTGTCCAAAAAGCTGAAGCGCAGCCGCCAACCTGACGGGGCTCCCTTCCCAATGCCTGGCATCCTTTTCTGCCTCCCCCCCCGCCAACCAAAGCCTCCTCTACGTCGCTCGGTCTGGCCGTTCCATCTCCAAGCAAAGCTCCTGCTTCTAGCAATTCTCGTTGGCAGGGCAGGCAGGCAGGCAGAAACTATCATTTCTGAAACGAGTCAGCCAGCAAGCACTCATATGGGAGGCCCGGGGGCGAGGCAGAGCTGTTTCCAGTCACCAACTCCCTTGCTGCAGTTTGACACAAATGCAAAAGCAGTCCGGTCAGACGAGCGGGGAAACATCGCTTTAAAAATAACTAGCCTTCTAGAGGACAATGGTTTGCACAACCAGCGGTGGCAGGGGTCACGATCTAAGGGCGATGGATTTGTCACCCAGGCCAGAGCATCCTCCATCCCCAGCCCGCCCGCCCCCTGGTTGTGGATCTACCACGGCCAACGATGCCATTCCCACACATCTGATGAGACCTGTGTGGTGCCGAGGGCTCCGTGGCATCTTGGGCAGGGCAGAAGGTCCAACTGATCAGGAAACCAAGCCCTTCAGAGCTTGTATTCTGTGATGGGAGTGAAAGGTGCCCATGTGGTGGGGATTAAAACCTTTGGCAGTACCAAGCCGAGAAGGGCTGGGGAAATGATCCCAGAACATCAAGGCAAGAGGCAATCAATCAATCAATAAAGTCAGTCAGTCAATCAATCAATCAATCAATCAATCAATCAATCAATCAATCAATCAATCAATCAGATGATGGTTAGATGCCCTAAACACATCCAATCTCACCTGATTTTGGAAGCTAAGCAGGGTTGGCCCTGGTTAGTATTCCTGCCAAGGAAACTCCATGGACATGGAGTCACAAAGAGTCAGTCATGACTATAATGACACAACACACACACACACACACACAACCCCATGAGCCTTCTCGGCTTTTAAGATCTTCCGGGGAGGCCCTTCTCTCAGATCCACCACCTTCCCAAGCTCACATAAGACAGGGCCTTCTCGGTGGTGGCTCCCAGGGTTTGGAATACGCTGCCCTGAGGAGCCAGGTTGCTCCCTTCCTCTTGTCCTACAGTCATCATCAGCCCAAGACTTCTGCCTTTAGGCAGGCCTTGAAGCAATAGGTTGTTGTGTGCTCTTCTCCCATACATTTCAATTTATATCTCCACTTCCTCAAATAAGCTCAGGATGGTGCATGTGGCATATTTTGGGCCATACCATAATTCTCACAACAACCCAGGGAGGCAGGCAAGGTTGAGAGAAGCTATCTGGCCTAATAACAGGGACATTGACAGGTTTCTCCCTGTTGGGTGACTCGTGGCGCAGTGGTTAAATGCCTGTGCTGCAAGTAAAACTGTGCTCATGACCTGGGGTTCAATCCCAGGTAGCAGGCTCAAGGTTCACTCAGCCTTCCATCCTTCCGAGGTCAGTAAAATGAGTACCCAGCTTGCTGGGGGGGGGGGGGCAATGTGTAGCCTGCATACTGTAATTAAACTGTAAACTGCCCCAGAGACTGCTTGAAGTAGTATGGGGCAGTATATAAGCAGAACACTTTGCTTTAAGATGCCTTTGTGCATTTTTGACATACACCCCTCCAAAAATATATATTTCTGGGTTTTAATTGTTTTTTTCTTTCTTTCTTTTGGACGGCATGTATATTTTCTGCCCCAAAAGCTTTTCTTATGTGCAAAATGCAGGGTTGTTTTTTTAAAGGGAATGCATAACTCTGGCGCAAATATGTTGCACCCGCTGCAAAAAGGACTGTTAGATTTACTCCCCTGCAAAAGCAAAATATTTCAAGGTGGGGTTTTTTTTACCTCCTTGGGTTTTCTTGGGTTTTGTTCCCTCCTTATTAAGGACACCCACTGCTTGCCCTCATTCAGGAGGTCTAGAATTTTGTAAAGCACTGTCTGGTAGAGATGGGCATGAAACGAACAATTTTTCGTTTCCATTTTCATTTTTTGTTTCGTTACATAACGAAACGACAAACAAATTTTGTCTCTAAAATGAAACGAAACAAACAGAAACACCGGAAATGTTGTCATGCATTTCATTTCCGTTACTGCAATATGAGTGAATTGCTTAAAATCCTAAAAAAAAATCACAAAAATTGAAATAAATGGTAACAAAATGGTAACGAAATGAACGAAAACGAAAACGTATTTTTTGCAAAAATTCGCGAAAAATGGAAACAAACCGAAACGGACCCTCCAAACGACAAACGACAAATGAAATGCCATTTTTTTTATTCGTGCCCATCTCTACTGTCTGGTATTGTAGCCCAGACCCCACATTACACCACACTAGACCTGCACTTGGCCATATCAACGCAGAAGGCACAAGACTCAGCAAGAGTCTAATCTGTCCCAAACACAGACTGGTGCATACGCAGGAGAACACCAAGGGCTCAAGAGTTTGGGATAAGGAGGTTTGCTGATTAATTTCAGAGCAGGGGCCCGCTTAGCCTGCTCTGGCATCAACTGTATTTTTAAAGCAGAACATGTATGCTGACACATAAGTCACCCTTCACCCAATCCAACACACTCTAGGCTAAGTCATGTACTTTAAAAACCGATTGGGGTCTCCATAAATTGGAAAGTGACTTGACGTCACATCACAACAACATTTTTGCAGGTTCAACACCCACCAGACCAGGTCTACAAGACCTGCAATGGTGTGCCCGTCCAAGTTATTTTGAGCCTCACATGGCATCTCCCCCCGAGTGCCTCTCTCTGGAAACTGAAAAGGTACAGCATGACTGTGCCAGCTGGAGATTTCTGGGTGTTGTAGGACAGAAGAGTGGCGTTTCCAAGCTCCAGAATTGGGTGTCAGAATGCATTTCTGTTCTGTGAGTGCATCTAAAGTGTTCCTTAGAAAATTCAGCCCACTGCAACCTGCCAGGTTGAGCCACAAAGCTACAGCGCCCTCTGGTGAGAAAGGCCCTACGTAACATGGATCCACCTCCCTCTCCCAAATAACAAAGATTCATTGTACAGTGGGCCCTCCTATAACAAGTGGTTTGTTTTACAGAAAACCCGCTTAAAGGAAAAAGTTCTGGAGATAGGGGGAAATCATTTTACACAAGGATGTCCAAAGTTTTTGCAAGAAGGGCCAGATTTGGTGAGGTGAAAATGTGTGGGGGCCGACCATTCAGCCGCACTTGGCCCCCGGACCGGACTTTGGTCAAGCCTCTAGGACATGTAAGGAGGTGGGGAGGACGGTGCAGCAACAAAGCCCGGGGCAGGTAGGCTGGGCAGGTGACTGGGGGGATGCACGGAGGCAGGGAGGGCAGGCAAACCCTAAAACTGCAAGGCTGATGTCTCCATCCAATATGGGGAGGAGCCAGCTGGTGGGGATTTGTGGTAGGCAGAGCCAGTGGGGAGAAGAGGCTGTGGGCTGCTCAAAATTTGAAAACGAGCCACATTTGGCCCCCGGGCCTGACATTGGACATGCCTGGCTTAACAGAATCGCCTATGGGATGAATCCGTACAACAGAAAATATGGTCACGATTAGGGATTAAGCTGTTTTCAATGCATTCCCATGGGAAATTTTTTATAAAGGAAACTTTGCTTATTAATTTCATTTGGAATGAATTAATTCCTTTATACAAGGTACCACTTGTACTTTGCAACTAACGGGCCCAAGGAAACCCCCAGAAATAAAAGAAGTCATAAATGATACCCCAGAAGTAGCAAGCAAAAACTGTGTTCCCAGACCACCTCAGGAGAATCACTGCCATTGACCGAGGTGGAGACAAGGCAGATCTACTTTTGCATCCTTGGTGTTGCTTGTTCAAGGTGTTTTGTTTAATTGTACCACATTTTCCAGCTCAGTCAATGTGATACTTTCAGGCACACTGTTGGGAGTTACTGCAACCTCGCATGCTGCTTTAGTAGGTGTGGCTGGGAGGGACCTTTGTAGGCTGGGATAACTATCAGTCTATCCAGCAGTAACCAGTCATTCCTTCCCTACCTCTGATTTCAAAGAGATTCTGAGAACCAAACCATGGAAGATTCACGATGAATAGAGACCTTCTGCAAAATCTACCCATTTTATAGAGCTGGTTTTTGTGGCATGCATTTTTCCCCAATTACATTTCCCCTCCTTTTTTTCCTGGAATGTTTGCTCTAAGCTTTTTAAAGTTTGGGGACAGAAAGGCCCCTCCCTTGTTATCAAAAGCCAAGGGAAAACTGGACTGCAATGGTCATTGGGCAGGAATGACCTGTTTTTCCAACTCTTTTAATAATTAAAAATGATGCACATGGTTCTACCGCAGTCTCAAACAGTGCCTTCATTTTCCTTCTGCATCTCACCCACCCCGAGCTCAAGCTAACTGGCTAATCTAGCTGCAACGGACCCATCTGTGAAGCGGGTAAAATCGATCACCCAGGCCAGCAAGCTGGTGTCTCTCAGGGCCTGGAATCTGTGCTGGGAAAACACATCCTCAGAAGAATGCGCAAACCTTTTCGCACCATGGAAAACGACGTTACTGCTGCCTTCCATTTCCAAAAGAATAGCTGTGCTCTCTTTGCTTGCAAGATACGCCACAGAGAACCTTCCGCAGCTGACCATTTTTATGTTGTACGGATTCACCCCATAGGCGATTCTATTAAGCAAATTTCCCATATCTCCGGAATTTTACGCACACACACACACACACACACACACACACACACACACACACACACACACACACACACACACACACACACACACACACACACACACACCAGCAGAGTAGCTTCTTGCACCTTAAACTAATAGCTGCAGTCACCAAAGCTTTATGCCATAATAAATTTCTAAGCCTTGAAGATGCGTCAGGGTTCTTGGCTGCCAGCATTTCCAGAAACGCCGTGGTCATAAGAACATAAGAAGATAAGAAGAGCCCTGCTGGATCAGGCCAAAGGCCCATCTAGTCCAACTTCCTGTATCTCTCAGTGGCCCCACCAGATGTCTCTGGGAGTGCACAAGACTAGATCTCTGTCTCCTTGATACCCCTCCCCTGCATCTGGCCCTTGAGGTACCCTGGTTTTAAGCCTGGAGATGACACATCTCCATCATGGTTTTTAGCAACCTGTGATGGACTTTTCCTCCAGGAATCTGTCCAATCCCCTTTTGAAGGCCTCCAGGCCAGATTCCATCACCACCTCCTGTGGCAGGGAGTTCCACAGACTAACAACTCTTGATTGTAAAAGCCACCCGAGCTGTTCTCAAGGCACTGAGAAACAAGCCACAGCATATGGGGAAGATACTACCAGAAAACATTCTGGATCATTCCGGAGGGCCCAAAGACCTTCCGGGAGGCCTTTGGTGACCTGATTTAGGGTCCCCCCTCCTTTTTCACTGCCATGTGTTGTTATAATCTTTAGCTGCCCATCCTGCAGTTTAGGTTTTGGTTTAATTTACTTTATTGTGTAGATTGTTCAGTTGATTGATGTGATTCTAGCCGGTATAGAAGCTCAATAAATAAATAAATAAATAAATTCCCAAAACCTCGGTAGTTCCCCCCCCCCGTTAGGTTTTACTGTGAGATTGAGAGAGAGCCTTGCACGAAGCTATGGCAGGTACAAAGCAGAGGGCTTGCCAGAAATTTAAAATGGCATGCAAGCACGTTTTCTTGTTCATATGGCCCTCTTAAGGCTTGTGAATAGAGATGGGCACGAATAAAAAAATGCATTTCATTTGTCGTTTGTCGTTTGTCGGGTCCGTTTCGTTTCATGTCCGTTTTTCGTGAATTTTTGAAAAAAATTCATTTTCATTTTCGTTTGTTTTGTTACCATTTTGTTACTATTTATTTCAATTTTTGTGATTTTTTAAAGGATTCTAAGCAATTCACTCATATTACAGTAACGGAAACGAAACGCACGACAAAATTTCCGGTGTTTCTGTTCATTTCGTTACATTTCAGCGATAAAGTTCGTTTGTCATTTCATTACGTAACAAAACGAAAAAATGAAAACGGAAATGAAAACTTGTTTGTTTCGTGCCCATCTCTACTTGTGAAAGCAACAGAGCCCTGAGTCAGAAGAACCCATTAACCACTACGGCAGGAATAACAAGTATATGATTCGTGTTCAGATTTTTGCAGTGTGTTTATTTAATGCTGCTGTTTGACCTGGCATATGCCATTCCCAGGGTGTATCTGATTTACAAAGCTGGAAGAAACCATTGGCCTGCCACTTGCTTTTCTTTTATTTCACTTACTGGGGCTCTGGCAGCAGAGCTGGGGAAAGTTGTGGGTTTTTTTAAGGGGCAGCAGCTCCCAGAATTCCCCCTGGTATCATGGCTATTCCCGTTGTCCAGAAAAGGAAGTTTTTCAGGGCCTGTTTCAAGGCAGGACTCAAAGTAAGAATTACAAGAGCTCTGTGTGACTTTCTGTCAAACCCCATCACGTAAAACAGTGGTTCTCAACCTATGGGTTCCCAGATGTTCCTGGACTACAACTCCCAGAAACCCCATTCCAGCCCAGAGAGTGGTGGAGGCTTCTGGGAGTTGTAGTCCAGGAACATCTGAGGACCCACAGGTTGAGAACCACTGAGGTAAAAGCTGTCTTATAGTGACCCTTTGAGAGTTTTTTCAGAGTGAGTGAGATATTTAAGGAGTTCTACCTACACCACCCCAGAGAGTTTCCATGGCTGAGAGGAGATTTGAACCCTGGTTGCCTGAGACCTAGCCCATGACTCTATCCACTACACCACACTGTCTCCTCCTCTGTGGTGCAGGCCCATGCCATTTTAAAGACTGCATTCTCTTGCATGAGATGTTTACAGTCATCTGTAGGAGTAACTCTACTTTTACTTCTAATATGGGCAGAGACAGGGTCTGTTTGTTCATGGCTTCAGGCATCCCAACTCCCACCTCTTCTGTATCTCTACCAGCACAGACCTTCAGATTCAGACAGATGTTCAACGTTACGTAGATCTGCTGCTGGAGCAGATTTTAATTGTTTTTAATTGGAATATAAAATAAACTCTAAAAGCTCTCTTTCGTAGGCACCACACTGAAAGCATGAAACAAAACACCCCTTGTCTGGGCCTCACCAGCTTCATCGCCAAGTTCTCAGCTGTACGACACTGATAAGGGGATTTTCGGCTAGCCAGGGCGTGCCTCCCACACCAAAGATGTTCTCAGAGCCTCACAGAAGGACTGAGAAGAATTTAACCTTGTTCACCCCTGGAACCAACCTTTCCTACTTTTGGTGACCTCCCACTGCATTGGATTACAACACCCATCATCGTCAGTTAGCAAGCCAATGGCAACACTGGCTGTGCTGATGGGATGTGGAGTCCAACATATCTAAGGCGGTTACTTCACGCCCTTCTTTGTTCCACGACTAGTTCTGTACCGTGACAGTGTTGGTCACAATCACGTGGTTTTGTCCCTGTTTCATTGTTCCCATGGTCGTGATAACCTGTCTCGTGACAAGTGTTACCTCATGGTCTTATACCGTGACAAACACAGCATTTGTCTAGCTTCCTTTTTCCTTTTTGGGGGGGGGGGTTAAAAATTCTTTTTCAATATTTCGCTTCTGAGAAGTAAAACAAACAAACAAACCCAGACACAATTTTCTGAGAGAAACTATTTTTTTTTTTTTGCATGACGGTCATTACTACACAGTGTCTTGTCTCGGAACAGAAAATGGGAACAAAGAGTGACAAGGGAAATTCCTACCCTAGCACCAGGTACAGGATTGTCGCACTTAGCACCTGTTCCAGAGGCATGGTCAAGACAAATTTCAGTAGTTGCACGACAGCCATGAAGTAACATTTTTTGTACCGCTCCTAAATGCAACATTAACAGAGACAAAAGGGACATGAAGTAATTGCCCAAGTCTGTTTAATTTTATGCATCTGAAATATTTTTGCCCCGCCTTTCTCCTTAAAAGGGACCCAAGGCAGCCGACATCATTGAAAGGCAGTATTTAAAGCTGGAAACAATGAGTCTACAATGGTGGTTTGTAAGACAATAGTTAAAGCTAAGAACAACGAGTAAAAAGAGGCAGCTTGCATCATTAAAAGCCAATATTCAAAGCTGAAACAATGCATATACAAATATTAAAAGGAACAAACAAATGCCTCTCCAAGAAGTGGTAAACTAAAGACCCACTCAGAAGAGTAATGGATAATCCATCTAAAAGTCACACTCATGTAGCCAGCTACAGAAGGAAAGCTTGCCTGTTTGTGGAAGGACAGCAAAGATGGGGCCAGGCTGGCTTCCAGTGGGAAGGAGTTCCACAGTCTAGGACAGTGTTGGCAAACCTATGGCACGGGTGCCAAAGGTGGCACTCGGAGCCCTTTCTGTGGGCACCCGACATCGCCCTTTCACAGCCACCAGTATTCAGGTTAAATGGATGTATTGGCAGTTTGCGAAAAAATTAGTGGGTTCTGAATTGCACTTTGGGCACTCGGTCTCTAAAAGGTTCGCCATCACTGGTCTAGGAGCAGCCACAGAGAAGGCCCTCTCCTGTGTCCCCACCAAATACACGTGAGCCAGCTCATAACAGGAGACCAGGCTGTAGAAGGCAGACGGTTGGGATGCATCTAGAGGTCAACAGCATCCAACAGCTTTAATAAATCTTACAGGTCACCTATTCCAATCACAGATTCACTGCAGGAGCCCCCCACCCCAAACACTGCAGCATCCCTGCCTGTTGCCTATGCAGTCTCTTCCTGGGTCCCTTGTCTCACTCTGCCTAACAGCAGAGTCAGCCCTGAAAAGCAGCAACCAGGGAGTGGAAGCTGCCACCGGCTGGAATCGTTGGGACAGACGGATTCCCCTCTCTGCTTTCGGGAGGCTGGTTCCCTCTCGCAGCCTGGAGGAAGCCTGCTCACACAGCATTCATCCCAACCATCTGTTCCTGCTCACCTAACAGAAGCCAGAGACGTTCACACCTGCCTGGCCTCCACCATTCTGGACCAAGAAGGCTCGGAGAACCAAGCTGTCGGCTTGAATCTAAGAATTCTAGGTCAGCAGCAAAACATCCAACAGGATTCAGCCACGCAGAGAGAGCTTTACCTGCGGCCATTCCCTCCCTGTTTGGCAAAGCAGGTAGCCACATGGGAGCACCTCAAAAGCTCCACCAATCTGGGATTTGCACACAAGGAACCACACCACCAACCAGACCGGGGCCTGTCGAATCCACTGTCCAAGGTGGATGGGTTAATTGAGGGCCCCTCCACTCCATTTCAGGAGTCTCTGTCAATCAGACTCAGCGTAGAATGGAAAACACCTTCCAAGGGGTGAAACCATCCCTCCACCCAAAACCCCAAAACATAAAGTCACAACCAAAAGAAATGAGGAGGTTGATTCTGGTGTAGGGAAGTTAGAGGATTAAGTTGACAAGGCAACGAAAAAAATGATGATAAAAGCAACTGAAATTAATTGATCTAATGCCTACCAGAAGAACGTGTTAGAAAGGGGTCTTTACAAAGAATCCTAGCAGGCATGTCCAAACTTCGGCCCCCCTGATGTTTTGGACCACAACTCCCAAAATTCCAAGCTTAGATAGCCAATGAGAAAGGACTGTGGGAGTTGTGGTCCAAAACATCTGGAGGGCTGAAGTTTGGACATGCCTAGAGCCACAGAAAATCATTGTATTGGATGGGGATTCTAAAGCCATCGAGTCTGACTTCTCTAACGAGACAGAAGAGGGCCTCCAAAGACAAGATCCCAGATACTCACGCGCCATGGCCACCTGAAACTGGACATCATGGTCACTTGTTCCCAGACCACTGGACTTGTTTCCTATGCCCCAGAGGGCACCTGGGGGAGAGAGGCTCTTTCTGTCTTCAACAGCCAATGTTTTTCCCTGGGCTCTTGTTACTCCTGTGAGACACACCTTTATCCAAGTGCCCCTGCTTGCCACGAGGGGAGGGGCCGGAGCCCCTGGGAGTGTAAGATATTGGCAGCAAGTACGCAGCAGGAGGTTTGCAGCCCATGTGGCCTTATCGCTCCAGCATGGTCTGAGGCTATGCAAATGGGCTCAGAGAGCTGAGGAGGTCTCTGCTTTTTTCATCAGGAAGGGGCGTTCTTTTCTTATTCATATCAGAGCATGGCACAGTTTTAAAAGATGGATGTACCGTATAGGAAACACAGGCAAACCTGAACACAAATTGAAATGTGAACTAGATTATTTTTGACCACAAGTTGGCTATTTCAAACCTATATCAAACCTATCCATTCCGAAAGAAATCAACCCCAAATGTTCACTGGAAGGACAGATTTTGAAGTTGAGGCTTCAATACTTTGGCCATTTCATGAGGAGAGAGGAGTCCATGAAAAAGTCCCTGATGTTGGGAAAGATTGAAGGCAAAAGGAAAAGGGGACGGCAGAGAATGAGATGGTTGGACGGTGTCATCGATGCAAACAACCTGGATTTGACCAAGCTCCGGGAGGCAGTGGAAGATAGGAAGGCCTGGCGAGCTCTGGTCCATGGGGTCACAAAGAGTCGGACACGACTGAACAAGGGCTATTTCAACAGCATGGTCTCAGCCATCTCCTTGCTTTCCACAGTGCGGCGTGAACTGCATGCACCCACGTGCTGCATGGATTGAATTTTTCTGCAGTCACAGTAAGTCCATCCTGAATCCAAGTAGCTCCATGTGCCTTGACTCCCCTTTGGCCTTCTTCCTCTACTTTGAAGTCTGTTAAGTGACTTCCAGATGGTCTAGCCCGAGTCTTGTCCTGGTAGGGGACTTTCTTCAGGATTCATCCATTCAGGAAGGTGTGTTGTTGTTTCCACTTTGCAAAGTTTAGCTCAGCCTCTTCTGGTTTAATATTTTTAGAGCTTGAGGGGTGTACAGAAAGCTTTCCCCCTAGTTTTAGCCATTGTCTAGGTAGGCAGGCATGTCCAAACTTTGGCCCTCCAGATGTTTTGGACCGCAACCCCCACAGTCCTTTGCCATTGGCGATCTAAGCTTAGAATTCTGGGAGTTGTGGTCCAAAACATCAGGAATCCCGAAGTTTGGACATGCCTGAGGTGGGGGGTTGGTGCAGATGGGAGTGGGTGTATTTGAGGGCAGGGGAGGGGGGGAACGATCCAGGAGAAATGACATGCAAGGAGAATCCACCTTCCAAGATGGAAGAAGAGTGAGGTGTAAATGCAATAGGAACTCAAAAGTTTGCACAAGTGCTAGAGCTTCCCGGTGTAAGTCGGTGGGAAAAGAGGACAAATGTTCTAAAAATGCACACCAAACAGGAAGCAACCTGTTGCCTAAACCACGGAGGTATCCAGCTTTTCCCAAACTCCCAGCTCCCTCCTAACATAAGAACATAAGAAGAGCCATTCTGGATCAGGCCAAAGGCCCATCTAGTTCTTTCATCTGATATTTGTCTCCTGCCACTCCCCTCATCCAACCCTCAGTTTTAAGCCTGGATGACACCCCATCATGGTTTGGGTACTTTTTCCAGGAATCTGTGAGGCAGGGAGGCCAGATGCCATCCTCATCTTTTCCAGGGAGGACTAAGCAGCTGGGTTAAAAAAATGATCACTTCCCAACCCTCAGTTTGAGTGGAAGTTCGGGTATTTTGAGAAGACCTCATTTTTCCATGAGGAGGTTCTGAAAATGACACTTCTCAGAAATCTGGAGACCTCCCAAGGTTCTGAAATCAGAAAAGTGGATTCTAGGCATCACTGCAGTGACAGAAACATTTCAACGCCTCCATCCTTGTTTAGTCTCGCGTTGGAGGGGCACAGGAATTAATACATAGCAGCATAATTTAATTCAGCAGAGATTACCATTGGGACTTTGTGGTCCGTTCCCAGCTCTCGAGAGGGTGGTGAGATAATGCTACCGGGTTTTAAAAAGCAAAAACAAAAGAAAGCAAAAAGTAGAAGTGAAGTGAGTAAATTGAGTCTAAGCAAAAGAAGCTTAAATGGTGGGCTTATAAAACACGACAACTTGCCCACAGAGATGATTAAAACTGTTCTTTGCGTCCACAGACAAAGAGAGACAATCCATGGAAGGAAAGGAGATTTAGGGCAGATGTTTGTAAGAGAGAAGAGAAGGAAAGAGCAGCCAGAGATTAAGTCACATCGAAAGTGTGAAGCGGCTTCCTTTCTGTATGCAATTTCCCACACCTTGAGACTTTGGACAGTGGAAGCCAGTGGCTTGCAGTTCCGTGGGTTGACGCTGGAGGTGCTCGAGAACCCTCTCTGAATTTTAGTCATGACTTCACAGGGCGTTGAGCCCTCTCCCCAAATAGGCTTGGCCCCTGAGACCTTTTAAAATGTGGATTGAAACCCGGAAGGGATTTTTTTGTCCCCACTAAATGGGAGGCACCCTCTGGGTGAGGAGCAGGGGCTCCTTTGGTGTGGCCCCCTTTTCCCAGCTTTTAAGCGAAATCAACCTGGGTCCATCTTTGGATAGTTTCTGTCCGCTGTTTGGCAGAGTTCCACCTAGAGGACTCTTTCTTCTCCCTGAGTGAGGACACCCTTACGGGAAATTTGAGGGACAGTTTTCCTATACCTCAGAAGGGCACCGGTGACGGTGGTGGGGCTGGGTTTAGGGACTGAAGGTTATTAAGGTGCTGTGCTTTCAGAGGCGTAGTCAGGATTGGGAGCACCTGGGGCAAAGTTCATTTTTGCTCCCTTCCTGCCCCCCCCCATTGCACCCACCCAGCAACAGGGGCTGAACCCTGTGGGCGGATGGGCAGACAGGTGTGTGTGTGTGTGTGTGTGTGTGTGTGTGTGTGTGTGTGTGTGTGTGTGTGTGCATGTACACGCTTTCCACCTCTCCCACCAAGTCGAGGAAGAGGGGATGGAGGGGGTGCCATCACCAAGCCTTAGGGAAAGGAGGACTGCTGGGCGGCGGGAGATTCTTCCTCCTGCTCCCCCTCCAGCCCCCCCCCCAGTTTGCTGCGCCCAGGGCAGATGTACCCTTCTCCCCCAGATATGCCCCTGTCTGCTTTAGAAGGAAGGACCAGGGCATGTGAGCTATCCTTCAAACATCTGGTCATCTTCAACTAACACCATCCATAGTTTGGGAAAGAAGCTGTGCAACACCAGTATCGACCCAGCCTTGCCTCCACCACTTTCTATCTTTCCCCTTTTATTCCAAGTCCCTTTCAAAATTACCTCTTTCCTGCCTTTAAGAGGGGAAATACAGGACTTCACTCACACACACACACACACACACACACACACACACACACACACACACACACACACACACACACACACACAGAGAGAGAGAGAGAGAGAGAGAGAGAGAGAGAGAGAGAGAGAGAGAGAGAGAGAGAGAGAGAGAGAGAGAACTTCCGTGTGCAATGGTTAGTGTGCTGACCTCTGGTGGTTCTAGCCCCCACTTGGACCCAGAACTCACTTGGAAGACTGCAGGCCATTTAATTCTCTTACAGCTGGGCCCACCTTCTAAGGTCCTTGGGAAGAATACTTTACTACTACTAGTAGCTGCCCAGAGGAACTTCAAGGGAAACAAAAAGCCCTACACATATTTGGAAATCATCCAATGGATAGCATCCCGAGGAAGAGGGTGTAGCGATCTAGGAAAAAACACGGATTGGTTGGGACCTCAAGAGGGTTGCAATTCCCCACCCTGGGTGCCAGGATTTGATGAGCAGGAACAGAGCAAAAGTGAGAGAGGAGGGATTTCCTTTGAAATGATTAGGCGGGCTGTCATTCATCAGGCGGGCGAAAGCAGGCAAGAGGCAGGGAACACTTCATGCACGGATCACTAATTATTTTTTGTTTGTTTGTTTGCATTCGGAAGGCAGCGAGGGCTTCAACCCGGAGAGATTTATCTGCTTGGCTCCGTCAATTACTCCCCTACGCCTTCCTCCCATTGATTGGCTTGTGTTACATCTCACCTCCCACACCCCATCCTTCATGCCTGCCAGGGGCCGAAACGGAGAGCTAATAACCCCCCTCTCCTTCCCATCACGCTCCGTTAGTCAGCACACGATGCCAAGCCTGAAAGATGGCTTAATGTTCTAGGAAAAAGGTGACGTCCCCGTAGGCCAACCCTTGGTTCCCTCCTAAGGCCACGGCTGAAGCCATGGCTGTGGCCAACAAGGCATAAGAACATAAGAGCATAAGAAGAGTCGTGCTGGATCAGGCCAAAGGCCCATCTAGTCCAGATTCTTGTATCTCACAGTGGCCCCACCAAATGCCTCTGGGAGCACAGGAGACTAGATCTCTGTCTCCTGATACCACTCCCCTGCATCTGGTCCTTGAAGTACCCTGGTTTTAAGCCTGGGGTGACACATCTCCATCATGGTTTGTAACCTGTGACGGACTTTTCCTCCAGGATTCTGTCCAATCCTCTTTTGAAGGCCTCCAGGCCAGATGCCATCCCCACCTCCTGTGGCAGGGAGTTCCACAGACTAACAACACGCTGGGTGAAAAAATATTTTCTTTTGTCTGTTCTTACTCTCCCAGCCCTCCATTTGAGTGTATGTCCCCTAGTTCTGGCATTTTGTGAGAGGGAGAAGAACCTCCCTCTCTCCACTTGACTCATGCCCTGCATTATTTTGTACGTCAGCGCTGAGAAGGGACTCTGCTTTTTGGACCACGCCTTCCGGGCCATGGCCCTTTTAGGTTAAACCACTCTGAAAAGAACAGAGCAAGGCAGTCACTTCCCCATTCCTCAGTCTTCTGTTGCTCTGCACACCACCAATGCATGACCCCAGCAGAATATAAGTCACCTCCGACCAGCAACCAAATACGCTTTGCCCTGCTAGTTGACACCGTCCGTGGTTTGGGCCTCTCAAATCACATCCCGCTGAAGGCCCCCTTAAATAGGGTTTCCTGTTATGTGGGATGTTCAAAGGACGGGTTATAATTCACACGCACAAGCTCTTTCTCTCTCTCTTTCACACACACAAACCCCGTGTGCTTTCATGATCAAGCAGGGCTCTGACCCTGCACCTCCTGATCCCTACTGAGGCGCACTAGCCACAAGACGACAAATCTGCAAACTTGAGTCAGGAAAGAGCAACAACATTTTGTTCTAGCAGAGAAAGGACACACAACTTGGCAGCGGAAAATACTTGGTGGGATATTCCAAGCCCCTCGGCCAGTGGTTCGCCCAGGTGTTCTTGGACTACAGCTCCCAGAAACGCCAGCCTACACCACTGGTGGCAAAGGATCCAGGGAGTTGCAGCCGGGTGGCCCAAGGCTGAGAACCACTGAACTGGCTGAAAAGCAGCTGTTCCAAAATAAACTTTTTGTTTGCTGTTGTTTCAGACAACAGAGTGCCCTCTGGTGGCCATTGGATGTGCCATCCACCGCCAGGCCGGCCCTATCCTTAGGTAGAGGGAAACGGTTGCTGGAGGGGGTAAGTCCTGAGATGCCAGCATACAGCACTGAAGGTGAGGGCTGCGCGATTGGCCTGCATCTCTTCCGCCAGCTGGGGGGTTATGGGAGTTGTAGTCTTTTAAAATGGGGATTTTTCAGTCTCAAAACGCCAGCAGGGAGGGAGGTTCTAAGCAGGATTCTCCAGTTCCTTCACTCCCCGAGGCCTTGCATCTCTCAACCTGCACAGCTTCTGCTGTAATGCGCTAATCAAGTTGCTTCCAAGTTACGAACATGAATTGATGACCTCCAAAAGGTCCTTCCTCGTCATTTACAAACTTGGGGATGGGGAATTCCTGTATGGATTTGACCTGTCTCCTAGTTGTGTTCCTCTCTTTTTACTGCCTCCGACTTTTTCTCCATTTTGTTCTCTTTTCCAGCCAGTCGCCACTTCTCATGACGAAGTGGTTTGGATGAGCAGCGAAGCATTTCCATCTCAAGAAAAAGAAGTCCAGTTGCCAGGACTCAACGTCCAGACCACATCTCGTGATGTGCCCAAAGCGTGACATCCTCTGTTTAAACGTCCCCATGAAAGATTTAGGGATAATCTTCTGGTTTTACCTTCATTGACACTTCAGTGTTTAAAACCAGGCATGTCTGAACTTCGGCCCTCCTGATGTTTTGGACCACAACTCCCAGAATTCTAAGCTTAGATTGCCAACATCTCGAGGGCTGAAGTTTGGACATGCCTGGTTTAAAACTCAAGTTCTGACCATCAACATCCTGACTTTAGAACTGCAGACTGTATGGAACATTGAGCACAACCCCTGTCGTGGAGGCACTGAGGGGGAATCGAACACCCAACCTTTGACTCCACAGCCAGAGACCTCAACCACAGAGCTATCTGCAAGTCTTTAAAATGCCACAATCAGCATCTTGAAACCACAATCCTGGGACCCTATTGATCACAGAGTCTAGACCTCTCTCAAGGAGGAGGGCCAGTGGGGTCTTGTCAATAACATCAGGTAAGGCAAGACATATTCCGAGGTGTGTGTGTGTGTGTGTGTGTGTGTGTGTGTGTGTGTGTGTGTGTGTGTGTGTGTGTGTGTGTGTGTGTGTGTGTGTGTGTGTGTGTGTGTGTAGTGACCAAGTCAATAACATCAGGTAATGCAAGACATATTCCAAAACTCTCTCTCTCTCTCTCTCTCTCTCTCTCTCTCTCTCTCTCTCTCTCTCTCTCTGTGTATGTTTGTTTGTTTGTTTTATTTATTTTAATATTTATATACCGCCTGTCTTCCGAAGGAGCTCTGGGCAGTTTACAACAGTAACAACAATAATAACAAACTAAATAATAAAAGAAAAGCAATAATAAAAAAGGAAAGGAAAATCATAACATAAACATCATAATAAAATCACAATAAAAAGTCACTGGCAAGAGGCGGGACAAAAAAAAAGGTTAACGGTCACCAAAATTTTGGCAGCTGACACGGCAATTACTACCTGACATGCCCTTTGCTGTGCTTAAAATACTCAGGTGTCTGGTTGAGGAAAGTCTTTGGGAGGACAGGACAGCCTCTGTGTGCAAAAAAAAAAAAGCCCCACAAATGTCACAAACTGCCAGTTCTCCACCGAGAGGCATGGCAAACCAACCGAGATCCCAGGCCAGGGCTTCTGTCCGCAGCTGGCAATCAACATCGCCATCCAAGGCCAACGCCTGGCTCAGGCAGACAAGGGCCTAAGTTGAACCAATGCCCTCAGAAAGATGCAAATGGCAGCTGGGTTGCAAGGGACGGAGCCAGCGATGAGATCTAGCAAGCCAAGGAGGCCTGTGGGGATTGGGCTAGCAAGCAGAGGGTGGAAGTGTTCCTTCCAGGACTACAATACCCAGCATCCTCTGGTCAGACTGGCCAGTAGTTGTTGACCAAAAAGTAACTTTCCCACAGTCTGGTAGTAAGGATATTCAAATGCATGATTTGGGGAGAGGGGGCAGCCTTCTTCCTCCTCAGGCAGGCAGCTAATTAGTAAGTCTAGCATCTCTGCATCCTTAAAGCCATGCGGTGTAGTGGTTACAGTGGTTACCACCAACTTGGTGTGCTTCAATTCTTCTTCTTCTTCTTCTTCTTCTTCTTCTTCTTCTTCTTCTTCTTCTTCTTCTTCTTCTTCTTGACTATAACTTCCATAACTCCTGGCCATCTTGATGGGGCCTGATGGGAACCTTAGTCCAAAACACCTGGAGGGGTAAGATTGGGAAGGCTACCAGAAATGCTGCAGAAGGCTTCTGGGAGCTATCGTTCAAGAACATCCCAAGGTTTTGGAACCCTTGCACAAGAGCCGACTCTACACAACCGGTTCTACATCGAAACGAGAAGGCTCCCCCCCCACTAGGCTCGCCTCCAGGTGTTGGTACATCGGGGCAGTGCCCAAATTGCTGAGAGCATCCCAAAAGTGGCTCCTGTCTGAATAACGCCAGTTCTGAGTGGCGGCCGGGCCTGGTTGGGTGCCCAGCGTCATAGCTCAAGGGCAAATTGTTTCTTAATTACTGCTTACGGCGCAGGTTTTCTGCTTCAGCTTGGGCCGCTGCCAGTGCTGGGGACATGCCAAGGCCCTTGTCTCTGCCCACCGTTAACTGACCCCTGCCATTGATCCTGCTGAGGCCCATTGATTGGTCTTGTAATGAGAGAGACCAGGAGGTTACATTTCCTCCTTCTTGGGCAGAAGCTCCAGAAGGAAAAGCATCCCGAGACTCTGCAGAAACTCACTCCGGGGAGCGGCGTGGACACAGCCAGGATTTGTGGGAAGGAAATGCACAATCTTGCTGGCTCTTTTTATCCTCTCTGGTTTTGTTTTAGGCATCCAAAACTCCTACCGGTGCAGTCTTTCTTTCCCCAAACATTCACTCCAGTCCTCCGGCTCCCTCCTGTGGCTGCAGTGGAGCAGAGACCAAAAGATCCCTTTGGTACCCCAAACGGCAGATGTCAAAGGATGCTTCAGCCTCGTCTTGCGTCTCCCCTTCTGCCCTCCTCCCGGCCGGCCGGCATCAATCGGGGACGGTGCGTCAGCATCTCAGGAGAGAGAAGTCTTGCTCTTCATTTGGTCCCTGGCAGGGATGTCACCTGAGCCAGGGTTATACATGGCTGTTGTCAGTGGAATTAACGGTTCTCCCCCAAGACGCGCGTCAGCAGGTTAGCAATCTGCCTGCAGGGCTGAGGGCCCATTATACTTCCGCTTCCTGCCGCACAAACTCCCTCCGTGCATACAGCCTATTCCAGTGGTCTAGTTAGATGGGAAGCAATTTTTCTTCCACGGCTCCCGTTCCAGATACACCTAAGCAGTGCAAAAGATTGGGAGGCATCCCTTCCTCCCCCAGGGTGTAAATGCAGCATTTAACGGGGTTCCAGCTGAGGCCGAGGAATTTTGTTCCTCCTTGAGCCAAAGGTGCATTTTTGTTTGCAAAAAAGCTGGGGGGGTGTCCAGACCAATTTATAAAATGTACTTTAAAGGCTCGCAGTGCTGGAACACTGCAATGCAAACATGGAAAAGAGAAACCAGCAAGACTACCCCAGCCTGTTGCCACCCAAAATGCAATGGGGAAAAATGCAAACAAACAAACATAAGCAGGAAGAAAAGTCCAGCCCATTTTTGCCTGCAGAACAATGAAAAAAGATTGCAAACATGGAGAAATGAAACCAGCAAGACTCTTCCAGCCAAAAATGCAAAGAAAAGCAGTGTAAATATTAATAAAAGCTAGCTCCCTGTCAAAAGGTCAAAAACCCTCAGCAAAACATGTCCAGAATGGCTGCAAAACACCATGAAAAAATGCTCTAACTCCTCCCACCCCTCCACAAACTATGCATTCTGCAATCCATGCAGGGTACACATTTTTGCAAGCCATTATGAAAGATTTGTTATCCGAGGCAGCCCATAAGGAACTTTCACTATCCAAGGCAGCCTTATACCTTGAAATTTCTGTTTGTTATCCAAATTTTTTTTTATCCAAGGCATTCTTTATCCGAGGTATTACTGTATCTGGAAAATCCTGAAAAGGATGGCCATGGGTCAGAACTGACTTAGCAGCCCGTGTCTAGTTAACGAATTAAAGGTGGAGGCTCTGTAGCTTTGGCTGAAAGCCCACAAGCTTTGCATCTCAGAACTCCGCTCTTGGCACAGCACACACACACAAAAACCTGTCCCATTTCATCTGCACAACAGTCTTACGAGGTAGGCTAAGCTCTCAGGAAGGTCTTCCCCCAAAGTTCTGCCCAGGTGGGGATTTGAACCCATGCCTCCTTGATCGCTCAGCCCTGCCCAACTTTGGCGGTGGCGCAATCCGATGGCCCTCCCCTCTGTGCCGCCTTCAGATTACGCTATCTACAGCAAGCAGGAGCATCCCTCTCCCCTGGGTTTTCTGCTTTGAAGTCTGCTTTTTAACACAATACACATTAATATTCATGCATCATCCATCCGCCCTGAGGAAACTGAGCAAACGGGGAAAGGGGCAGAGTCCACCCCCCAAAAAAACCCTGCTTTTCCATCTATAATTAAACTCCATAATGCCTCCAAGCCATTCAGTGTTTGGGGCGGGCTACCCAGGCTGAGAGAGACACTCGGCACTTCTACACCATTCTAGTATCTTTCCCCTCCAGAAAGCCTCAGGGAAAAATATAATCTTGGTCTATTCAGAGATAAGGACAGATTTAAAAGGGGTGGGTGGGTGGATTTACACACACACACACACACACACACACACACAGAGAGAGAGAGAGAGAGAGAGAGAGAGAGAGAGAGAGAGAGAGAGAGAGACCTGGTACTGTAGGCAATACAAAAACAAAATCCAGAAATCACAGCCACCCTTCAGATGTTTAGATCTCTTGTAATGTGGAATCTCTCTTTTTTTCTCTCCTTGTCATTGTTTTTTAATTCATTTCTTGATTGCACTCATGAAGGAAAAAGCTGTAATCTCTCTCGCACGCACCCCGCATCGTCCTTAAATATCACATCAATAAATTCCTGGTTCTGAGGTGAATAGGGAGAGCCATCACAAGGGGGAAAAATCCTGAAGAACGAGGAAGAACCCTTCTCCAGATCTATACTGCGCCTTAGCCGGACAATCAGACGATGCCAGCCAACAGGATGATGATGTTGATAAACTGCTGGCATGCTCTGAAATGCAGGTTTTGATCTATAAGAGAAGAAGCTACTTGGATGAGTGGTGAAATGTTTCGATCACACAAGAAAAGAAGTCCAGTTGCCATGATTCAACCGCTGTATAATGTCACCTGAATGACTGAGAATCTCCAAAGGTATACAAAGGGCCTTTTCACACGACCCCTAAACTCCGCGGCAAATGGCTCCCAGCTCCGGAGCTTAAAATTATTTCCCCACCAGCTCCGGAGTTTACAGATAATTAAGTGCGGCCACGCCCACCTAAGCACGTCCCAGCGCACTTTTCAGGGACCTGCTCTCCAGAGGTGAAAATTCCTGATGCGGATATAACAGTAGTGACTGCCAGGCTCTCCTTGCTTCTGTTTGTTCTTTTTTTGCCCCCTGCCCCTTTAAGAGATCTGAATGCAGTGCCGGGGATGGCAAAACGGAGGTGAGCGGCATTCTTTTCTTCCTTTTTTTCTCCCTCCCCTCACGCAGCCAGCAGCCAGGAGTGCAGAGGGGGTGGGAAAGCAGGAACAGCGACAAACCCCTAAGATCTCTGGTCCGAATTTAAGTGGCCAGCGGATCTTAGGGGTGGTGTGAAAAGGCCCAAAGACATCCTATAAAAGATTTGGCGGTGCTGAGTAGGGTGCTTGCTGGCTACAACCCATACCAAGGATGCTACACCATTCCAAGTTTTCTCTAACACATGCTACCCAATGTGGCAGAGAGGGAAGCCGGCAAAACAGGAATGAGTGGTAACCCTTGAACTCTGTTGGATAAGCTGGTTACAACGTGTAGTTTCGATGCTTCAAAGGTGCCCCATTGGGAGATCTCTGCTGGAAACCAGGTGATTTGCGGCCCTCTTCCAGCTTCTGCTGCCGGACACAGGAAGGCAGTGACATTAACTGTTCGTGCCACAGGAGGAAAACAGATCGGAAAGCTTGGGTCAAGTGGTACAACTTCCACTCCAGGGTATTTGCCGAGCGAGCACAGAAGAGAGCAAGGGGGGGAAGTCCTCTCTTGTGCTCACTCATCAGCTCTTACGAGAGTCCTTTAGCGTGGGCTTGTTTTTTGTCCAAAGTCTAATTGAATTACATAAGATGCCTCTGGATGCAGGCAGCAAAACGCCCAGCAGCCCTTGCTTGGATGCTGCTCAGAAAGAATGCTAGACACCTAAAGAGCAGGGCTTTCCAGCTACAAGGAAAGGCGGGCACAACCTCCTCAAAGCAAACCTGCCTCCTTGCCCGACGGGTCCAAAAGCGATCCCGTTCTGCTCTCACCTTCTTTAACAGGTATTTGCGAGGGATGTTGGTTCCTCAGAAATAAGGAGAAGGACCAATGTAGGAGTTCCTTTCTTAGAACAGGGCAGTGATCCTTCACCCCATCTTATTAGTCAGGAATGGGGGAAAGTGTGTCCCTCCAGATTCTGATGGTCTACACTGGAAGTGGTGGAGTTCCAGGAGGAAAGAGATGGGGAGACCGTGATAAGGAAGAGACAGAATTCCACAACATTGGTTGATGGTTGTCAAACAATAAAAACCATGTGCCTATGGGGACTTTTGCAGCATTTTCTAGGCAAACAGAACTCTAAAGCCCTCTGCCCACCCCTTCTTCCGGGGCTGCCCTGGGACTGTGCTCCTTATATGCTGGCCCTTCTGTCATGAGGCACAGGGAGAAGCCTTCCAGGAGTGGGAGGAAGGAAGGAAGGAAGGAAGGAAGGAAGGAAGGAAGGAAGGAAGGAAGGAAGGCAAAAAAGAAAGAAAGAAAAGGGTTGCAGAGATCCAGAAGGACCCTGTGGCTCCCTCTCTCTCTTTCTCAGACTGATCTAACCTCTCAAGGTACCAGCTGCAAAGCTGCAGGAAGAAAGACCCCTGCCTCCTGCCTTGAGCTCAGGCAGGAAAGGAAGGGAGGCAGGAATAGGAAATAAAAACCTCTTTGCGTTCCTTGGCCCTGTGAAATACAGCACCAGGGGAACGTCCCCAACTGCAGGGCCTCAAGTGTGCGAACCGCCTTCTTCTCTCCATCATGCACACGCACACGCACACGCACACGCTCTCTCTCTCTGTGTGTGTGTGTTTCTCTCTCTCTCTCTCTCTCTCTCTCTCTCTCTGTGTGTGTGTGTGTGTGTGTGTGTGTGTGTGTGTGTGTGTGTGTGTGTGTGTGTGTGTGTGTGTGTGTGTGTGTGTGTGTGTGTGTGTGAATCCACGGCGCCGGTTCATTCATGCTGCCCCGGCGAGGCGAAAGGGGGTTCTATTCTGCAGCAAGCCCTGCTGCGGTCCGCCGCCCCCCCCCGCTGCTCCCCGCCCGGGAGCCCATCATCCTCCCGCTAGACGGCGACTCCGGCGCAAGCCCCACCCGAGCCTGGCCCACGCGCGCTCCACAGAGCGGCGGGCCAGCGGCCAAGTCGCCCCGATGATCCGGCGACCGCAGCCGCAGCAGCCGCAGCAGCCCGCCTCGCCTCGGACTGGCTCCGAACGCCCGGAGAGGCCCCGGAAGGGATGCTTCTCTTTTTTTGGGCACCCGGCAGCGGGCGAGAGAGATCTAGTAGCCCGATCCCTTGATTCGAGGCTCTCCGGGCTATTTGAAGCGTTTGCAAAGATCCGGGAGTCAGGAGGACATCGCCCCCCCTCCCCGGAGTGGATTTTGGCCCCGGGAACACCAAACCCCGAAGGCTTCCTCCCGAGACTCCAAGCAGCCGGATCCAAGGTCCAGCAGTGGCGGGCAGAAAGGAGAAGACAATACATGCCCCGTCGCCCGGGGGAGGCGAGGCGAGCGCGGCATCTCCCGAGATTAAAAACCCGGCCCTTGCTAATTAATTGCTAACCCATTTAAGGACAGGGGAAATCGGAACTGCCAAACGCTCAGATCGGCGGCTGATCAGAAGAAGGGGAGGATGAAGCAGGCAGCAAAACAAGCGTGAATCTGGTGAATCTCAGAGCCTGTCTGGGGCGGGGGCGGGGGCGGGGGGAATAACCGGGCTCTAGCTGACGTGCAAGCTGCCTAGATGCCCCCTGAGCACATCCGATCTCGCCTGATCTCAGAAGCTAAGCAGGGTCGGCCTGGGTTACTATTTGGATGGGAGACCACCAGGGAATACCAGGTGCTTGTAGGCTCCTGGAGTAGGAACTGGAAAGCCACTCCAGTACTCCTGCCAAGGAAACTCCATGGACATGGGGTCACGAAGAGTCGGCCATGACTGTAATGACACAACACACACACACACATACACACACAGCTGAAGTGCAGCCCAGGAGCCTAATTCTGGAGTTGTAATCTAAAGAAGCATGTCCAATGCAGAAGCCAACACAGAAAGTTCTGGCACACAAACAACATCCACAATTGTGTGCAGTTTTCACTCAGGTTTGACACACTCTTAGAGGAAATAGAAGACCCAGGAGGCCTGAGTGACCCAGAGAGAGGCTAGAGCAGTGTTGGATGGAGAACAAAAGTTCGCCATCACTGGTCTAGAGCAGGCATGTCCAAACTTTGGCCCTCCAGATGTTTTGGACCACACCTCCCACAGTCCTTTGTCATTGGCAATTGAAGCTTAGAATTCCAGGAGTTGTGGTCCTAAACATCTGGAGGGCCAAAGTTTGGACATGCCTGCTCTAGACCGGTGGTTCTCAACCTGTGGGGTCCCCAGATGTTCCTGGACTGCAACTCCCAGAAACCCCTTCCAGCACAGCGAATGGTGGAGGCTTCTGGGAGTTGCAGTCCAGAAACATCTGGGGACCCATAGATTGAGAACCACTGGTCTAGAGGAAGGACTGTTCCCATGCTCTGGCTTCAGTCAGCATCTTCCCCCTGCCTTTCCAGGGGTCGAAAAGGAGGACCCACCACTGGGAGCCAAGAGGGACCAGAACAATCGGCTTACAGCAGGAGATAAATGTTGTTTGATCTCCACTTGAGAGAGAGAGACAAGACAGACAACAAGGGCACCTTCAGGCAGTCAAGGGTTGCTGCTAAATCGCTTTCCCCATCAAAGGAGCTGCTTTGCGTAAGCGTTCCAGCTCCTGGGCTCCCTGGAGGTCTTGGTGAAACAGACACTGTCACCGAACCAGCTCAGCAGTCTTGGATCCCTCCCTACCCCCTGCTTGCTCTTATGCAGAACAGAACAGCCCATCGTTCTAACATGCGTTCAGCAACCTCCTCTCCATCTGCCTGCAAAGAGGAAACCATTTCGGAGGGACCCAGGGATGGAGACGGGGAAATTCCCAGGTGAATCGTCTTCTCTTTTCCAGAAAGTCTTTGTGAATCTGGTCTTCTCTTTTCCAGAAACCTTGGGTATCAGATTCAAAACGCTGTGAAAGGGCAGCAAATGGGGTGCCACTGATTTATTTTTTTATTTTTTTATTTTTGTGATGGAAATTCCACCCCACCCCACCCACCCCACCCCACCCCCCACCCACCCCCAAAAGGGCTGGGAGTGGCCCTTGAGGGGTTTTCTGCCTCGCATGACAAAAATAACCTCATAGCTAATTCGGAGTTGCCTATGCAACATGTAAGCGTTCCAGCTCCCGGGCTCCCTGGAGGTCTTGGCGAAACAGACACTGTCACCGAACCAGCTCAGCAGTCTTGGATCCTACCCCACCCTTGCTTGCTCTTATGCAGAACGGAACAGCCCATCGTTCTGGCATGTGTCTGCAACCTCCTCTGCATCTGCCCACCCGCCCACCCACAGTCAAAGAGGAAACCATTTTGGAGGGACCCAGGGATGGAGACGGGGGAAATTCCCAGGTCTTTGCCAAAACGACTCCACGGCTGGAATCCTCTGATGGCTCAGAGGCCTTCGGAAAAGGGCCGGCCCTCTCGTTGGACAGAAGGAGGCAACTTCCTTGGGTATCAGATTCGAAACACCCTGAAAGGGCAGCAAATGGGGTGCCACTGATTTTTTTTTATTTTTGCGATTGAAATTTCAACCCCCCCCCCAAAAAAAGGGCTGGGAGTGGCCCTTGAGGGGTTTTCAGTCTCGTGTGATAAAAATAACCTCCTAGATCAGTGGTTCTCAACCGGTGGGTCCCCAGATGTTCCTGGACTGCAACTCCCAGAAGCCTCCACCACTCGCTGTGCTGGAAGGGGTTTCTGGGAGTTGCAGTCCAGGAACATCTGGGGCCCCACGGGTGAGAACCACTGTCCTAGATAATCCAGAGTTGTGCATGCCGGATATGCCACTTGATTGGTGTGAAAGAAAGGGGAAGAGAAGTATTTGCTGCTTTACCCCAGGCTCAAACATCCTGAGCTGGTCCTTAATATTGCCAGACAGCTTCAGCAAGATAATAAAAAATATTGTATTTTATATTAGGGAGGGGACTGTGATTCTCTGAATAGCTATCCTAGAATGGTAGAAAAAGTCACTTTTCCACCTTTTGGTATCGTCCATAGCTGCCAACAGTAGGGGTGGGGGGTGGGGGACATTGGTTTATTGACTTCCCCAAACCAAGTGTGATGGTACCTTTGAATACTTCTTAGGTTAAAGAGGAGCAGAATCTGGGGATAAAATCTCCCTATTTCAAAACATTGGTTGGTTGCCTGACTCCTGCCCTTGTTTTTAAAAAACAGAGGGTGGCATGCACCGTTTTGCTTCTTTGCAACGGTCCTATAAGGTAGACAAGAGAGAGGGTGTTTATACATGACCCCTAAACTCTGGGGCAAATGGCTCCCAGCTCCGGAGTTAACAGGAAATTAAGTGCGCCCACGCCCACTTTAGCGCGTCCCAGCGCACCTTTCAAGTACCTGCTCTTCCAGGGTGAAAATTGCTTGATGCGGTGTAACGATAGTGAGTGCGGGGCTCTCCTCGCTTCTGTTTGTTGTTGTTTTGGCTCCCGCCCCTTTAAGAGCTACTTTACAGAGACAGGAATGTTGTCGCGGCAAGAACGGAGGCAGAACGGAGGTGAGCCACGATCTTTTCTTCCTTTTTTTTTCTCCCTCCCCTCACGCAGCCAGCAGTCAGGGTGGGGACACAGGAAGAGCGACAAGCCCCTAAGATCTCTGGTCCAAATTTAAGTGGCCAGCGGATCTTAGGGGTCGTGTAAAAGCGCCCAGAGAGAGAGAGAGAGAGAGAGAGAGAGAGAGAGACTAGCCCAGCCCCTCTCAGCAATTTAAATGGCTGAGGTTTTGAACCCAACTCTTATATGTTCTAGGTCAGCAGTCTAAATTCTACACAACCAATACAGTCTGACCAGTAATGTTGGGGGAGAGAGAGCCAGCAGGGCTGACCCAAGACATCTTGGGTCAGCAGCAAATTTGAGTGGCACAACTTTCCAAAATTGAGCACCTGAAGTCGGGGGATTTTCTGCAGTGGCAGGGGGGTGACCTAAATGGCCTTTAAGTGTCTCTTCTCATTCTACAGTTCTATAATGCTAAGTATGATTCTTAGAACTTTCAAGGTAGGTGGGGTATTTAAGGCGTGTTGCCTGTCTTCTGGTGTGTGTGGATTTTTTAACCCTCCATGGAGAAGACGGGGAATTTAAGCTGGTTGTGTGTGTGTGTGTGTGTTGTGTTGTAACAGTCGTGATCAACTCTTCATGACCCCATGTCCATGGAGTTTTCTTGGCAGGAATACAGGAGTGGGCTTGCCAGTTCCTACTCCAGGCGCCTACAGCACCTGGTATTCCCTGGTGGTCTCCCATCCAAGTACTAACCAGGGCCGACCCTGCTTAGCTTCCCAAATCAGGCGAGATCAGATGTGCTTAGGGCATCTAGGCAGCAGTTACTAACCCTAAAACATCCGTTTGTAAAAATAAGGCTCTGAAATTACAATAGAAGCAACATTTTAAGAAAAGAGGAGAAACCATCCGTTAACTCGCTTTGAATCAGCTGGACACAGGGACCGCCAGGCGGTTCCGCCCTGCTCCGATGGTACGAGATCCAGATGACTTCCCGGCACAACAGATGGGGCCTGTTCCACAGCCTGGCTGGAGCCAAAGCCAACCCCGCAACAAATGGTACAATTCGGAGGACCCGGCTTCATAGACCGAGCAGCTTGGCAAACAGAAGGCAATTTCGCTTGCTTATTCGCAGAAAATAGCAGGCCACTGCCCACACTTCCAGAGTACCCGCGGCTAGGAAGCCGGCTACTGCTTCTGCAGCTTCATCCACTGAGCCCGGACATTGTGCTGTTTGCTGTGAAGACACCCCCCACACACACACACACACATTGCGGCTTGTCGTCCTCATTCCCAGGGAGACAATAAAACGGGACACTGCCTTTGAAAGGATCCCACTCATGCCCCAGTGTCTCTGACCCACAGAGCAGACAATTCGCCACTCAGCTAGAGTCGTCCTCCAAAACTTTGTTGTCGTGTGCCATCAAGATGTCTGTGACGTGGGGCTGCCCTATGAATGAGTGATCTCCAAAATGCCCTGTCCTTGATAGCTTTGCTCAGCTCTTGCAAATCTAAGTCTGTGGCTTCCTTTAGGGAGTAAATGTATCTCACGATTTGGTCTTCCTCTTTCCCTGCCACCTGCCACCTTTCCCAGCGTGAATGTGTTTTCCAGAGAATCCGAACTTCCCACGATGTGCCCAAAGTAGGAATTCAAAATTACTGGGATTCATGGTGCAGTGGTTAAACGGCAATGCTGCAGTCAAGACTCTGTTCACAACCTGAGTTCAGTTCTGACGGGCTCAGGGACCTGGCCCGAGGATGACTCAGCCTTCGGTCCTTCCAAAATATGACTTGGTTTTAAAAAAAGGTGTTTGCCTCTTCTTCTTTCTTTTTTTTAAAAAAGGCTGCATGATTCACAGAGGAATGCCTGTGTGCAAGAGACACGGCTCAGTAAGAGGGTTTAAAGTTTGCACTGTGATTTGGAAAAGCATTAGCTGCTTTAAATTAAAGTGGTTTACAAATGAGGAAACAGACAAGAAAGCTTGCAGTTCCCTACTGATATGCAATCTTGGTAGTAATTTGGTCCTGATTTTGGCACCCAGTGAAAACATTTCTTTCCAGCTAGTACTTATCTTAAATTCAAATTTTGCTTCAATTAGTTGTCTTGTTTCTTTGCTGCATCAACCACTTCTGAACTTGACACCAGATTGCATCCACATGCTAGCCAGTGCATGCCCTTGTGAGAAAGGTAGTCTCGGACACATCATCCAGGGGAACAGCTGATCATTATCCCCTTGCGCCCTCTCCAGGCCATGAGGACTAGCATCATCCTTGGAAAACAAATCAACAAAACAATAGCCAAGAAATGCAAGGCGTCCAGCTCTCTTGTCCACTTTCTGGTGGTCTAGAGCAGTCCAGAGGACCTGTCCAACTACTTCCTGTCTGTACAAATTCTGTCCCTTCAAGGGTGATAAATGAAGAAGAAAAACCTCAATAGGCGAGTTTCACAACGTGCACAGGTGGCAAGCTAGTTGCAGGCGTTGTACTGATTTGCAACACAGATGTCTCGGGAGTGTGTGTCTGAGATTGTCTGCAGCCAGGGAAGTAGCAGCGGGTGGGGGTGTCACTCCAGCCAAGTCTGCAAACCCTAGCCCTTAATTCACCTTCCTGTGTCCTTACACCAACCTCCCGTGCTTTCTTCCCCTGCTAGCTTGCATTTATCCTAGTCTGCTCTCTGTGTGAGAGAGCATGTGTGTGTCTCATCCATCTCCAGAGAGACGCGGGGAAACCGGCATGGACTGTACAGCCCCTGCTCCACCCGTGCCTCGCTCCCTGCAATGGTAAATTTTAGCTGCCGCCTTCTCTTCCTCCGTCCCTGATTTTGCCCTCATTGTGATGGGTAAGAAAGGCAGTGTCCAGTTCAAGAAAATTCCCCCTTTTGGCCTTGTTCAACCTCACTCACTCCAGGACGAGTTTCCTGGCTGCCGCAACGGAACATATGTGCCCTGCACCGGCTTTGCGCCATTTCACACTGCAGTGCTCTGCTCTCCCCCAAAAGCAGCCCAGGCTGTTACCTGGATGGGAGCCCAAGGCGAACACACACCTCGCACCGAGACATCACACACACACACACACACACAGGCACAAATCTACAACCATCACCACAAAAGGCCTGTTGGGTTTCTCAAAGGGTCTTCTCCCTCCCCCCCTCCTCCTCTTCTCCTACCTTACCGACCTGGGCATTTTCGTTCCCGTCTTCCCCTGCTTCCTGCCGCCCTAATAAAATATACAAAGGCTGCAGTGCCCTTCTGTATATTTCCATCCACGCCGCCGATGGAAAACACAGACGCTGCTGAAACAGCTCCCCTTTTTCTCCTCCATGGATATTATTTATGGTTCTCATGACCGTCTTTGGCTACTCTACATTCTCGCCTGCCTCCCTAATCAGATACTGCAGGTAGGGGATTTCTACAGCCTATTTATACGATGATTTACAGAATGGGGGGGGGATACAAATAAAAGCAGGGCTCCGGGCAGGCACTGCAACTCATCCAGCCAGTCCAGGCTTTTCTTTTTAACTTCTTTCCTCCTCTCTCATTCTTTCCATCAATGTGATACGGCTTCCAAGAATGAATGTACTCCATTCACCCCCCCCTTTTTTTTTTTTTTTGAGCCAACGCAGTATATTGGATCAAGGAATTACTCTAGATCCCAATGGTTCAGGTTCCAAAGGCCACTCGGAGGCGTATATTCCCATTTCCGGAGAGGCCTCTGTGTTAATCCATTTGGAGAATGATAACGCACCATGAAACTTTTCGTTTTCTATATGTTGCTGGTCTAAGTCACGCTTCCTCCATTTTCACCGACCTCACAGGGTTGTTGTGTGAATCAAGAGTACACAGCCTGACCCCAAGCAAAGAAGCATACTGGGATACACAGCCTGCTTCTAAGCCAGGAAACATACAGGGAAGGAATTACAGGCAAAATAAAAGATAGGTGATGCTTGGATTGGAAGGAACATGGGTGATACAAAGGAGAGAAAGTTTGGCATTTGCAGAAGACAAAAAAAGATTCAAGAGCAACTGCCTCATTGGTTCCAGTTCAGACAACATTTTCTTTTGGAGGGGCAGTGCATTTTAAATCACTTTAAATCGCAACCCAGTTTTTAACCCCAAAAGAGAATTAAATTGTTTGTCACGGCTGGCTGACATTTTTTTCAAACCCCCCATTTCCTCCCTGGCTACTCTTTCCCACTCTGGTCTTTTTCCAGTCCCTGCCAGCTTTAGGCCTTTTCCACAATGAGACACTGATCTGTATCAGCCATGCATAGACCGTCCTTATACACAATGGATCTTTGCCAACTCAGTCGAGCATCCGTCCTGCCAGTCAATGGAGACGAGTACACTGAGGGCAGTGGGTCACTGGATATTCAAGGTGCTGAACTGATTGGGGGCAGAGTTAGGGTAAAGTTTGGACAAAAAACAAGAACGGATCCAACCAACACTGACAATCGAGCCACCAGTGTCAGCAGCTGGTCGTCGCTTTGAGTCAGACACAAGCATATGTTTAGGAGCCCAGGGTCTCACTTCTCCGTCCGTGATTCAAAACACATAGAAATGGGCTGATGTTTTAAAATCTATTTTTAGTCTTTGAAAATAAAAGATCAACGGAAATAGACTAGTGAGCTGGCAAAGGGCAGCACAGAGAGGACTTGCCATCCCATCAGGGGGACACTGAGAGATGCCTCCTTAAAAGTAACTTTTCCAAGCTCTGTTTCAGATGGTGCTCAGCATGCTAAGGGAGCTTGCAGCGTCCAGAGAGAACAGTGACATACTTTGGGAAATAAAGCTGATTAGCAGAATTCAAAAGAAAGATCTAATTTTAGCCTGCCACAAAAGAGGACTTGAGCAAAGCACCCGTTGGGATATGCTGGACTTTGGAGAAGGAGCCGCGAGACTCACACCCTCCACCAGTTCAACCTTTGTTTCAGTCTATCATAAACTCGGTTCCTTCTAAATAAATCTGCTGATGGGCTCAAATGCCTCCCTAAGGAAATGCAGAAGGAAATGTGAGACATTTTCCAAGCATTTGGGCAGTGCTGGGTTTTTTTCACCTTATGGAATTTGCATTTACTGTATATACTCAAATATAAGCCTAGTTTTTCAGCCCTAATTTTGGGCTGAAAACGGGGTCCTCGGCTTATATTTGGGTCAATACTTTTAGCCACTGAGGCAAGTTTGGGTCGGTGGCTAAAAGTCATTTTAAACATTGTGTGCCGCTTCTCATGAAATCCCCCAATGTTTAAAATGACTTTTAGCCACCAACTCAAGCACTTGCCTCGGTGGCTAAAAGTCATTTTAAACATCACACACACACCCAGCTCACAAAGGAGGAGTAGCCAGGCCCTGCTGCATTTCCCACCCTAGGCTTATACTTGTGTCAATAAATTTTCCCAGTTTTTTTTTGTTTGTTTAAATTAGGGGCCCCGACTTATATTCGGGTCGACTTATACTCGAGTATATACAGGTATTTCCTGAGCAATCCTGCCTGCAACCAACAACCTTGTAAGGTAGTCTAGTCTGGTCATGAACTGCCACAGGAGCGCAAAGGTTAAACTAGCCCACATGACACCTGAGTTTGGAATATTGTCTTGTTCCTCTCACTCGAGGAGGGCAGCTTTGCCAGAGGGTGTTCCAATGCACACACACACAACATCCTTCATCACCACTGGCTGTGCCCCCCAGAACAGGTGGGTTTATTGTCCATCAGTATCTGAAGGACTACCTCTAACCTGCCTCTTTTGTGCAGCACTGTCTGGCAGCATCACATTTATATATCAGGCTTTACAGGGAGGTGATCAGGAAGCTTGCTTCCCCGAAGCTGCCTTTTTAATATGCTATATACAGTGTACTCTATGTACAGAGATATTTCCCAAGAGATTCTGCCTGCCATATAGATAGATAGATAGATAGATAGATAGATAGATAGATAGATAGATAGATAGATAGATAGATAGATAGATAGATAGATAGTCATGTTGGAGCCGATTTATAATGACTCTAATAGAGATTGTTATATCATTACAGTCATGACTGACTCTTCATGACTCCATGTCCATGGAGTTTTCTTGGCAGGAATACTGGAGTGGCTTGCCAGTTCCTGCTCCAGGCGCCTACAGCACCTGGGATTCCCTGGTGGTCTCCCATCCAAGTACCAGCCGGAGCCGACCCTGCTTAGCTTCCGAAATCAGGCAAGATCGGATGTGCTTCCGGCATCTAGGAAACTCTAATAGAGATATCTCTAGGTAAATAAGAGATGTATGGGGTGGTTTAACCAGTTCCACTCCCCCAGTGAGTTTTCCTGACAGAGTGGGAATTTGAACCCTGTTCCCCAGCGTTCTGGTCCATCACTCTATCCCAGTGGTTCTCAACCTGTGGGTCCCCAGATTTTCCTGGACTGCAACTCCCAGAAGCTAACCAAACACCTCCAAAATCCACTGTGTTCTCCCATAGAAGTGAATGGGTTGGCATTTACCGAAGCAGCGAAACACGATACAAAGCTGCCCTGCAGATCATAATCTGTACCTCTTAGGACCAGACATTTTTCCTTGCCCTCAGCTTTGGTCGATGTTCCCTTGGTACAGATGGGCAAGATATAAATATAATAAATCTAATAATAATAATAAATAATAACGTACCAGTTCCTTTTTTTTCACCTGCCAGGAAACACCACGTACAGCTGTATTTCTGAACGTATTACATCTGACTCTGTCTGGGCATCCCTCTGCCACGACTAAGGGCCTTTTCACACGACCCCTAAGATCCGCTGGCCACTTAAATTCGGACCAGATATCTTAGGGGTTTGTCGCTGTTCCTGCATTCCCACCCCCTCCGCACCCCTGGCTGCTGGCTGCGTGAGGGGAGGGAGAAAAAAAGGAAGAAAAGAATGCCGCTCACCTCCGTTCTGCCGTCCCGGCACTGCATTCAGATCTCTTAAAGGGGCGGGGGGCAAAAAAAGAACAAACAGAAGCAAGGAGAGCCGGGCAGTCACTACTGTTATATCTGCATCAGGAATTTTCACCTCCGGAGAGCAGGTACCTGAAAAGTGCACTGGGACGCGCTTAGGTGGGCGTGGTCGCACTTAATTATCTGTAAACTCCGGAGCTGGTGGGGAAACAATTTTAAGCTCCGGAGCTGGGAGCCATTTGCGGCAGAGTTTAGGGGGCGTGTACAAAGGGCCTAAGAGCCTAAGGAGGGGTGGGTGAGGAAGAGAAGGCAGTGACCCTGGGGTTCGATGCTTGCAGAGACTCAGGGTGGGCCGGGCTGAGCTGCATTGCCATCCTGCAGCTGCTTAAATTATTCAGGGCCAATGGACTCCCTTTGCCAGCTTCCCCAAGACAAGGTGACTGAGCAAGTTTCAAGACATTTCATCAGCCAGCTGACTTCTCCAGCCTTTTCAGAGTCGGGGAGGACAATACCTGCTCCTTGAGGTAATGTGAGACAAAAACCTTCAGGCATAAATGCCAATTACCAGTCAAGAACTAGAGGACAGCTCTGGAATTGTTGGCAGAAGAGTAAGTCAACTGGAGCCAACCCTAGTCAGGATTAGGCTTTTAGATTTTACAGAATTGTTGGTAGACCTCTGAGGTTAGGAAAAGAAAAAGATAGCGAAGATGCTACACTTGACAAGACCCATGTTCATGTTCTAAGCAATCTGGCTGGATAGGTCTGTGGTTCAACAGAGGAAAATGTAGGGTGCTGCATCTAGGTAAAAAGAATAAATTGCACAGATATAGGATGGGAGACACCTGGCTGGGAAATAGTACCTGTGAAAGGGATCTGGGAGTCTTGGTAGACCACAAATGGAACATGAGTCAGCAGTGTGATGCAGCGGCCAGGAAAACCAATAAGATTCTTGGTTGCATCAACAGAATCATAGTGTCTACATCAAGGGAAGTGATAGTACCACTCTATTCTGCTCTGGTTAGACCCCACCTGGAGTCCTGTGTCCAGTTCTGTGAGCCACAATTTAAAAAGAATGCTGACAACCTCGAGCGGGTGCAGAGGAGGGCAACCAGGATGGTGGAAGGTCTGGAAGAAATGTCTTACCAGGAGTGGCTTAGGGAACTGGGAATGTTTAGGCTTTCAAAAAGAAGGCTGAGGGGGAATGCTATGTTTAAATATTTGAAAGGATGTCATACAACAGGTTTGTTTTCCTGACTCGGGGCAATGGTTTCAAACACAGAAATTAGGAAGAACTTCATGACAGTTAAGCAGTGGAATATGCTGCCAGGAAAGCTTCATGGCCATATATCAGGAAAACTGTGATGGGGGTTCCTGCGTGGCAGGGGGTTGGAGCCGGAGGCTGGTAGTTCAAAACACCACTGTGACCCCAGAGAGAACAGCTAGCCTGTGTGGCCTTGGGGACCTCAGTGTCAATGTCCTTTCTTGAAAAATAAATTAACACAGAATTGATAAATATAATATAAGGAAAATACCCAGGTACTTGCCACCTCAGTGTCAATGTCCTTTCTTCATAAATTAACACAGTGGTAAATATAATATAATAACCGCCCAGAGTGACCTTGCTGCCAATAAATAAATAAATAAATAAATAAATAAATAAATAAATAAATAAATAAATAAATAAATACTGCTTGGAAAGGTTATTCTTTTGCTACAAGTGCCCCATAATCCCCACCACCACATGATCACTGAGGGGATTTTGGGAACTGTGGTCATTAAAAAAACTCTCCTGAGCAATACTGTGGTGGTGGTGGTGAAGTCAAGGTGGTCCAGTTTCCAGGGGAAAGACTGGGCCCACTCACAAAAAGACACAAACACAGCCCTTGTGTGCTATGATCACAGCAGGTTGCGAGTCCAAATTGTATCATTAACATGCATGGAAGTTTAAAGAGAAACACATGTAAAACTATTTCTATACTGCCCTTCAACTTTCATTATCCTCCACCAGGGTGGCTGAGAACAGCTGTAAAATTGAAACAAAGGACCGCGGGTAAAAACAACCAAAGTGAAACAATGAAAAGAAGAAGAAGAAAAATAGACCAGCAACCACCAATTAAAAGATTAAAAGATAACAGGAAACATAGGGATTATGTAAGAGATCCTCCTGTAAACAGATTAGATGTGGGGTGGGGGTGGGGTAGCTTCTTGTTTTTATAGTAAGGTTCATGTCTTGAATTAAAAGCCCACTTTAAGCTAATTAAAGCCATCATTCAATTGCATAGTGAAGAAAGTGTCCGTAGCCTTGCTCACTCAGGGCAACAAAGACAGAAAGGAGAGGTTGACTTTTCATTCATTCAACCTTTGCAAACATTTTCTTTTTTTGGTGTTACAATCAGGAGGAAAATGAAGCCTGACAGCTCAAGAACTAGGGGTCCTGCTTTTCTTTTCTTTAGAGCTCTGGTGGCCAAACTTTGGCACTCCAGATGTTTGAGACCACAACTCCCACAGTCCTTTATCATTGGCAATGCAGGCTTAGAATTCTAGGAGTTGTAGTCCAAAACATCTGGAGTGCCAAAGTTTGGCCACCACTGCTTTAGAGTTTTTGTTGTTATTTGGCTCTTTCTGGGACATTGGGGAAACAATTTTGAGCTGATTCACCACTGAAAAAGCAGTCAGTATCAATCCGGCTATTTTCTTTTAAGAATGTCCATTTTGCTTTTTTCATTCTGAGATGCCAAGCAAAAGCTAACCTCTACCACCAACTGACCTAGAAGGCTTCACACTGCAACTACAAACTACAACCATCAGCATGTCTGATTAAAAACACAGAAGGGCATTTCAGGTTAAGGAAATCGAAACACCGGTCTGTTTGAAAGATGCTGAAAGGCGTTGTCAGGAGATAAAAACTCCATTTGCTTGTTTAAAATAAATGAATACGAGGATTCTTAAGGGGGAAAAAGAACAAGCAGGAAGGTAATTTATAATACAAATGATTCAAACGGATCTCAGCGAGTCACCCAACCACACGCTTAGGCTGACGAGTTTTCCAATTAATGCTGGGCAGCCCTGCATTGAACACGCAAAGATTGCAGGGCCCAGCCGTTCTGGTCTAAGAAAACCAGATAAAGGCCCATCAAAAGCAGTGCTGGAGAAACTATCAGACAAAGTCCAAAGAAACAACGCAGAATTACATATGGCCCCTTAAAGATTATTAGATTTTAATGTCAGTTTTCATGGATCAAAGTCCACGAAAGCTCAAATTAAAATATTACAACTAGTATTTTAAGTGTGACTTGTTTTTGTTTCTTTGGATTTCACCTGATATGCATACACAGACTACCATGGCTACCTCTTCTAAAACTGTGAGTGTTTGCGAATCTAATAGCAAGAAGCTATTACACAGGTGTTGTGTTTATAACCACTCATAACTTTGTGTTTATATCCCCTTTGTGTGATTGCTTTGACACTAAGTTTTCAATGTTAAGTCTCCATCTCCTGTAACTTTAGGATGGTCTACTGTGCATGATTACATGGAATTTTTTACTCTCTCTTTAACTGCTTGTGTTCTCTTGTATCTTTAATGCTGTCTTTTAATGCTGTAAGATGCCCCTCAATTCTCTGTTCTCAATACTTGAACATGTCTTAATTGAACTGCACTGTATATTGTCCCTCATTACTGTAAGCTACCTTGGGTCCTTTTCCAAGGAGAAAGGTGGGGTAAAAATACTCTAAATAAATAAATAATAAATAAGCTGCTATAGGGAGATATGGAAGCTGCCTACATGCCCTAAAAGCACATCCGATCTCGCCTGATTTCAGAAGCTAGGCAGGGTCAGCCCTGGTTAGAACTTGGATGGGAGACCACCAGGGAATACCAGGTTCTGTAGGCACCTGGAGTAGGAACTGGCAAACGACTCCAGTATTCCTGCCAATAAAGCTCCATGGACATGGAATCATGAAGAGTCGGTCACGATTGTAAGGACGCAACACACATAGGGAGATACGTCTGCCAGTTCAGCACCATGGACAGTGGCCTCAAAGGCAGCCTGCAATGGGATGGATCAGAATCCCAGCCTTCCCAAGGTCCAGCAGTACTAGAGCATTAAATGAACGGCAACTTCCAGAATCTGCCAGCCAGCACTGAAATCTAGCTAACTGAGTGCATATGACCATAAGATCTTAAAATACCTGCTAGTATGTGAGGGAAAATAATTTATACATAAAGGTTTGAATACAACTAGACATAACGGCTTTTTTTCTTTATTATTAATATTTTAAGGCTGTTTCAGGTGTCATAAAATGACCTGTGTGAAGGATATATGACAAGATCTTCTACATTCCTTCCTGTCTTGAGGGGTATTCACTCCAACCAAGGGATTTGGGTGGATAAGGACAATCTGGATCTAAAGCACACATGGCCAATGTTGGGGCTCTGGGGTCAACCTACTGCTTCCATGCCCACTGAGCACTACGCAACCTTCCCATCACCCTCTAAAATGTGGGAAAAGGAAGGCAAATCAAACTCACCAGTGATCTACTATCCACTACCTGTTATGTTCTGTTTTTAATTTTTTTTTTTAGACTTTTGGTGGGGTGAGCATCATTTTGAGACTTTTGGCGGGGTAAGCATCAAAGTGAGGATCTCTTCAGGGTCTGGGGTGCCATGGGGCCCACCACGTCAGCCCAAGGAGGCCAAGTGTGTGGCCCGAGAACCACATTCTGCCCACAACAAACGAGCAGAAGGTTGCCTTAGCTCAGGCATGTCCAAACCTTGGCCCTCCTGATGTTTTGGACCACAACTCCCAGAATTCCAAGACTGTATTTCCATTGGCAAAGGACTGTGGGAGTTGTGGTCCAAAACATCTGGAGGGCCGAAGTTTGGACGTGCCTGTCTTAAATCAAACATCAGTGGGGTCAGTGAATCTGGTGGAGATTTTCCATCCAGATGTTAAAAGGACTACCCAAGATTAACATGCACCCTCAGAACAAGTTCAGCACCATGGATAGCTCACATAACGTTCTCATGGAGATCCAGAGTGGAGGCACCATTCTACTGCTCTATCTGTGAATGCTTCTATTGTGGAGCTGTCATAGGCAGCTCACTGACTTACCACATCAGGTAGTCTAGAACACTCCAATGGTAGCCATTTTTGCCTCGGTATACAGTTTATTGAAACCAATGCACATCTAAGTGGGCCAGCTGAGAGAGAATTCAGCCAACGATTCCCAACTTTTTGCCACTTCCCTCCACGCAGATAAATCTGCTGCTCATTCTTTAGGAGTCTTTTCCTTTATTCCACCCTCTTTTCCATTTCATTTTTTAAAGGATAGCTCCAAACTTCATCTTCTAATTTGCCACCTCATCACTCCAAAGTAGCCCTTGCAAATTGATCCATTAAAGTTTTCTCTGATTCAGCTACTAATTTTTTAAAATTATTAAAAAATATTTTTTTTACCCTGCCTTTCTCCTTGAGAGAGACAGATAATGAAACCCACTCCTCAGCTTTACCTGTGAGTAAACTGCATTGCTTTCACTGGAATTTGCTTCCATACAGTCTATTAACGACGAGGGTAAAACTAAGGATTATTCATTTGCATGCAGGTCACATTCTTTTAAGTCAGCAAATGTTCCCAGAACTCCAGGCCATTATATTTTTTAAGGCTAGGCTGAAGATAAGTCTCTTTTCTTGCTATCTTTACCAAATCCAATCTCAAACTGTCTCCTGACAAACCTTTGGGAAAAGCTGTTCTTAAACCTCTTGCGGCTTTCCCTTTTCCTTTGTAGAGACAGAAAACGGCAATTGTTTCATTGCCTGTGACACACTGATGAATATCTCAATGGCTCTATCTCCGAACAGTGTCCTTGGCAAGAAATACAGCCCATCACTCAGTACCTAACCAAATTATGGGGCCTGCACACCACACTAGGAGCAAATGACAGGAGGCAGTGCTCAGATGGGGAAGGAGACGGCTGTGTGCCAAGCCGCATCACCTGTGCCAAAGAAAATCCATGCTCCATTCTGCAGGGAATGGAGCATGGGCCATTTTACTCCTCACCTCGGGCAGCAAAAAGTCTTGGGGTGGTTCATGAATGCAAAATAGGCCAGCCTGCCAATCATGTTTCTCTCGTTTTTCTGACCAAATAAAAAGATGAGAATCCGAGAGAAGAGAGTGGCCCAAATTTGGTTGTTACTACTATAAGGCACATGGCATCTCTTTTGCTCTCTTGATAGCCTAGCAAGTGTGTCTGCCCTGTGAATTACTACAATGAGTTCGGCCACTGGAGGAAGAGGATCACAGCCAAACGATGCATTTGGCAATGGCAACTGCAAATGAGGGAAGTGGCATTCCCGAGCCATGGGGGTTGGCCGGTTGGCCAAGCCAGAGCAGAGGGCGCCTGAAGCCGCCCAACTGAGGGTGAAGGGCAAACCTCTACTGCACACCCGGGCTCCAAAGAAGTGCTCGGTTAAGAAAAGGAAGCTCTGGACTTGCTCAGAGGCACTCTGCTTGTAAACCCACATTTTGCTAAACCGAAAGAGGTAACTCCACCCCACCCACCCCCCGCCGCACAGAGGGATGAGCAGAAAGACAGGCTGGCCAGAAAACACCCACACATACTGCCCGGGAGGCTCCACGGACAAGCTGAGCTCTCCACCCAACTGAGCTAAATTCAGTTGCCACATCTCTTGGGGCAGATGGGGTGCTTCATCAGGCGTGGTGGCCAGTTCCTGGCTAGAGAGAGGGGGGGAGAGAGAGAGAGAGAGACTGAGAAGGAAGAGGGAGACCCCAGGTGTGGGTGAGGCTCTCGAAACCCAAAACACCACATATATTTAACAGTGCAACCAAATGATGGGTTTCCTGCCTATGCTTGGGTACCAAAATAAAGGCTCTGAAAAACCCGTTTGCAGCACCTTGCTCCTACAAAATCATTTCCAGGGAATGAGAGGAACAGGTTCCCATTCCAAAATAGCACCAAGCCATGCTTTTACTCGTATCAAGAGAAAAGGGAGGGACTCAGCCATGGGAGGCTGCAGCAGCCTCCATCACCCAGCAGACGCACAACGCTCCAAAGGAGATAGGACACCACAAGATCTTTGTCTGAAAGCCTGTGCCCCAGGGTACCTTCCCTGGTCCAGCTCTGGAGAGCTTCAAGCTTCCACGCCCCCATTTGCCTCTGTGATTTGTATCTGCAGCTACCTAATGATTCAGCTCTAAGCCCGCTTTTCCTCCAGTAAGCTGAAAATGGTTGTGCATCGTTCTCTTGCCTCCTCACAACCCTGTGCAAGTCTGGAACGTGGATTGCTCACAGCCCAGGTCAGGACTCTAACCACTGCCCTGCATTGCCTCCCAGGCCTGCTTCGTTGTAGTCATGTGCTGTCACATCGGCCCTTTGTTTACGGCCACCCTGTGATGCCCAAAGTGCCCTGCTTAGCTCTAACATGCTCAGGCTTGTGGCTTCCTTTAGAACAGGCATGTCCAAACTTCGGCCCTCCAGATGTTTTGTTTTAGACCACAACTCCCACAGTCCTTTGCCATTGGAAATACAGGCTTGGAATTCTGGGAGTTGTGGTCCAAAACATCAGGAGGGCCAAAGTTTGGACATGCCTGCTTTAGAGAGGCAGACCATCTGTTATTTGGCCTTCCTCTTTTCCTGCTTTAGCACCAGACTCACTCTTGAGCTGATACAGATCAGATAAAATCGCTGGATAAAATGACACAGGGGGTTCCTTCTGCACCCACCCACCCACCCCTTTTATTTTCAAGCACCATTCCATCCCACCATAGCACTAGGATCATCCTCTAGTCTGCAGCCAAAGCTGGAAGGAAGGAGCTGGTTAGTGGTTAGAGCTGCCCCGACAGGCCCAGACAGAGAGCATTCTGCGGTGCCTGTCTCTGAAGCCCTGCTATCGTGCCAACTTAACTTCAAAGCTTAAAACAGAGTGCGGGGAGAAGGCAGTGCAAAAAAATTACTCAGCTGCAACAAAAGAGAGAGGAAGGTTTGGCCAGCGATCTCAAAAATCTTGCTGATTCATGGGGAAATTCTGTTTCTCCCGCGTTTTCCGGACTCTCTCGGGAAGCTAGCAGCTGCCTTAATGGCTTTGCTCTCCTCCTCTCTGTGTGCTTCGATCATGCCTGCCTGCAGGGAATGAAAGATGGGTTTATGGCCCAGCCGACTCCCCCTCCACAACTGCCATGGCCCTGCCGACCCCCACCCCCACCCCGGTCTTCTCTCTGCCACCCATCCAGGTGTTTGACCCAGCTGCTGTAAGGCTGGGGGGGGGAGGCTGTTGTTGGAGGGCAGTGAATAATGGGGCATTTGCCATAAATGAATAGACTGCAGGCCCTCCCCCTGAAAGTATTTAGGGAAGAAGGCACATCAATAGGGCTTTTTTATTCCAGACTTTGCCCCAGGGTTTTAAAGACATGTATGAAGCATTGGAGAGGGATCAGTATTCAGTATTATCATTTTTATTTGCACAATGCAGGATGGTCTACCTTTTATGTGTAGAGATAGGCATGAAACACCAAAATGGCATTTCGTTTTGTTTCTCGTTTCGTTTTTTTAATTTGCTTCATCTGGGATGAAACAATTTTTTTTAAAAAAAATTCATTTCATTCTTTTTGTTTCTTTTTAATGTTTTTACAGCTTTTTTTAAAAGTCGGCACTTATTTTTATTTTTTTATTTTGACAAGCGCCAAGATCGGCGCTTGTGAAAATAAATAATAAATGAAAACGAAATGGAACGAAATGAAAATTTCCATTTCACTTCATTTCGTTTTTTAAGGGCACTTCCATTTTTCATTTCATTCTGTAACGAAACGAAAAACAAAAAATGAAATGAAAAAAAAAATCATTTGATGCCCATCTCTAATGATGTGCCTTTTATATGAATCTACAGGATCACATCCGATCTCGCCTGATTTCGGAAGCTAAGCAGGGTTGGCCCTGGTTAGTGCTTGGATGGGAGACCACCAGGGAATTCCAGGTGCTGTAGGCGCCTGGGGTAGGAACTGGCAAAGCCACTCCAGTATTCCTGCCAAGAAAACTCCATGGACATGGGGTCACAAAGTGTCAGTCACGACTGTAACAACACAACACACAAACACAGGATCACACAAAGGCTGACCTCTATTCTGCCCCCAATCGCTCCCTGGGAAATCACTTTTTCCAAAATTACCACTGGGGGGGGTCAAATCTGCTTGGAAGAATATCTTCTGTGCAAAGGGAAATGTAGCCCCACCACCACCACCAAGGTCTGTGTCGCCTTCAGGATGTCCTCGGAAAACCCAAACTCCTCGTTGCTCCCTACGGGCAGCGGTTAACGAGATCTGCTCATGACTTTAACAAGGTCCCCGAGATAAAAGGTGTCACTGATCACTGATGCCAAGAGCGGTAAGCAAAACAACAACTGATATCTGCCCAGCTCCACAGAGCACCTCAGAACCCATGACATGGATTTAATTTTCCTAAGTGGAAGTGGGAACCTAGCACGCTGCCTCTAGCTACCCAGTGCCACCGGCTTCATGAGGAGCTATGAGAAGATCCGGGATTTGTTCGAAGCTCAGGCCTGTTGCTGGGTTTCTGCGGCCAGTCCTCACGGTGTAGGTGAAGCAAATGTTTATATGCCTCCCTTCAGATCCATCCATCCAGCTAACCCACCCACCCATGTTTTGTTTGTTTGTTTACACACACACACACACACACACACACACACACACACACACACACACACACACACACACACACACACAAAGAACTGGACCTAAGAAGTCCAGTTGCCACGACTCAATCTCCAGAGAAGAGCTTGATAATTTACTCTGAACTCCAGCTGCCATAATCCCCTACCAGCATGACCTGCAACCTGGCCTGGAGATCCTGGGAGTTGTAGTCCGTCCGTCCCCACCCCACCCCACCGCCCTCCAAAAAGGGCTCTATCAGAGACAAGGCCCTTGGTCTGTCATGCCACCTGCCTGTCATTCGACAACTACACTGAGTGCAGCGGCGGCCACTGGAACAACGATAACCCGTTTAAAATGTACTTTCAAGGAGCACCCGAAATTAATTAACTAATTGCCCAGTCCTTCGGCCATCCTGATTCCCTTTTATTTTTGGCCGCTTGACATCCTTCCAAGTGGCTTTCTACAACGATGCCGTTCATAGGGAGGGCCTGGCGGTGATTCACAAAACCCCAAAGAGAACTGGATCATGAAACCCGGGATGCCATGGCTCTCCAGCAGTGGCACACAGGAAGTGAAATTGCAACCTTCATGGTCTCCTCTGGGCTTCCTCCCCGTCTGCCCGCAGCCGGGGAGGGGAAACCAAATCCTGCCCCAGAAAGAACCTTAGCTCTCTGGAGCAGATTTTTTTTTGGGGGGGGGCACCCTTTGAGAGGCTGCAAAGGGTGAAGGGGCCGTGCCATCCAGCTTTTCGGGATTGAAAGTAAATGAAAGCAACGTTGGTTGCAACAAGGATCCGTGTGTAATCCACAAGGAATGCGCTTCCTGGAAGCAGGCAAGATGAATCCAATGGAAATCCCATTTTTAAAAAAAGAGTTTTAGCAGTACAGTGGACCCTTGTATAACAAACGGTTTGATAACATTAAAATGTGTACAACATAAAAAATTCACGAGGTAGGGGGAATTTGCTTAACAGAATCGTCTATGGGGCTAATCCCTACAACATAAAAATGGGATCACTCTGTTTTCAATGCATTCCTATGGGAAGTTTGTATAAAGAAAAATTTGCTTGACATAATTTCATTTGTAACGAATGAATTCCTTTATACAAGGTACCACTGGGTATTTTTCATCCAGCAACCAGCATGCACCCTGGCCTACTCCTTGATAGCAGCCTCGAACCCACTCAGAGGAAAGACTGGAGTCAAAAGGGAACAAGAGGACGAAGAAGCATAAAGTGAAATAAAAGCAGAGATGCTTCACAAAAGGACACGGCTGCCCCGGGCCTCCTCTCCAGGCTGAAACACACGCTTCTGAGATGGCAGGGAAGGGAGATGGAGGAGCGCTGAATTTGCGTCCCCATTTATTTCATATTGGAACGCTGGGGAGAGGAACTGAACCAGAAGGTTATATAAACCTTAAACTGCAAAAATAACACGGAGGTGCAAGGACTCGGAGGGCAAACCCAGCACGAGAATTTATTTTTAGGATCCGGACCACGGGTGCTGGCTGAAGATTTGAGGGGTTAGGTATTTAGATGAAGAGACAGAAGTTGGTAGTTCGATTCCCCGCTGTGCCAGCCTGCGTAACCCTGGGCAAGCGGGACAGCCCCGGGGCACCCCCAGAAGAAGGGGAAGGGGAACCACTTCTAAGTCTTCTCTACCTAGAAAACCCCGGAAAGGGTTACCGTAAGTCAACAATGACTTAACGGCACACGTGATGGTTACTGCTGCTGTTATTAGTACAAAAGCTGACATATACAGTACAGTAGGCATGTCCAAAGTCAGGCCCGGGGGACAAATGTGGCCCGCTTTCAAATTTTGAGCAGCCCACAGCCTCTTCTCCCCACCAGCTCAGCCTGTCATGCATCCCCACCAGCTGGCCCCTCCCCATACCGGATGGAGAAGTCAGCTTGCAGTCTTACGGTTTGCCTGCCCTCCCTGCCCTCGTCTCTCCCCACACACACACACCTGCCCAGCCTACCTGCTCCGGGCTCCATTGCTGCAGCGTCCTCCCCGCCGCCTCACATGTCCTAGAGCAGTGGTGGCAAACCTTTTAGAGACTGAATGTCTTTTCACATGACCCCTAAACTCTGCTGCAAATGGCTCCCAGCTCCAGAGCTTAAAATTGTTTCCCCACCAGCTCCGGAGTTTACAGATAATTAAGTGCGACCACGCCCACCTAAGCGCATCCCAGCGCACTTTTCAGGCACTTGCTCTCTGGAGGTGAAAATTCCTGATGTGGATATAACGTAGTGACTGCCGGGCTCTCCTTGCTTCTGTTTGTTCTTTTTTTGCCCCCCACCCCTTTAAGAGATCTGAATGCAGTGCCGGGAGCAAAGCGAGACGGCAGAACGAGGTGAGTGGCATTCTTTTCTTCCTTTTTTTCTCCCTCCCCTCACGCAGCCAGCAGCCAGGGGTGTGGAAGGGATGGGAACGCAGGAACAGCGACAAACCCCTAAGATCTCTGGTCTGAATTTATGTGGCCAGCGGACCTTAGGGGTCGTGTGAAAAGGCCCTGAGTGCCTAAACTGTGGTTCAAAAAAACCACTAATTTTTCGGGAAGTGCCAATACAACACTTGAACCTGAATACAGGTGGCTGTGAAGGGGCGATGTTGGGTGCCCACAAAGGGGCTCCGAGTTCCACCTTTGGCACCCGTGCCATAGGTTCACCAACAGTGTCCTAGAGGCTTGTTCAATGTCCGGCCCGGGGGCCGAATGCAGCTGAATGGTCGGCCCCCACACATTTTCACCTCACCAAATCTGGCCCTCCTTGCCAAAAGTTTGGACACCCCTGCAGTACACAGATTCCCTCGTGGATCCGTTTTAAACCTCACCAGCCTAGTTTAGGACCCAGAGGGCAGGAGAGAGACTTTCTGCTCTTAAGCCGTTGCAACTCAAAAATCCTTCCAAGTCTATACTGTAGAGATCACTTGGCAATCTAGCAGCAGGCTGAGTTTACCTTCAGTCCCCGGGAGGAGCATTCTACCTCCTGCCTTTCATCTGAGGCAGCACAATGGACTTGTAAGCTGTTTCTCCACCACAGCCACGGCCCTCCCAAAGCACTGCAGGAAAAGGAAGGAGGTAATGGAAGCAGGGGTTTTTTTTTATGTCTGCCCCGATTCCTTCGTTTCTCACAACACTGCAGTGATTAGGCCACAGGGTCAACCGAACTTGCTGGGAAACACTGCATCGCCCTGGGGTGGTTGGTTGGGTCTTATCTGGAATCCCACATCCAGTAATGGGCACTGTCCTTTAAGAAGGATGGAGGTAAACGGGAACAGTTCAGAGGAGGTCAAAAGGGGAAATCAGGAGTAGAAACCAAGCCCTGCGAGGGAAGACGGAAGGTACCAGGCATGTTTATTCTTGAAAAAAGAAGACAGATAGGAAGAGAGAAGGGCACTTTTAAAGTATTTCGGTCTGTCCTCAGTCATCCCACAGTGCGGGACATGTAACAACAGGCTCAGTTTATCCAAAGCCTAAATAACTGTACAAGTGGACCCTCGAATAACAAACGGTTTGTATAATATAAAATCTGTACAACATAAAAAATTCTGGAGATAGGGGAAATTTGCTTAACAGAATCGCCTATGGGGCGAATCCGTACAACAGAAAAATGGTTGTGATTAGGGGTTAATCCGTTTTCAATGCATTCCTATGAGAAATTTGTATAAAGCAAAATTTGCTTAACAGAATTTCATTTGGAACCAATTAATTTCTTTATACAAGGGATCACTGTAACAGGAAAAACTTCCTAGCTGTTAGAGCAGTACAACAATGGGACTGAAGACTTCAGGAGGCGGTGAGCACTCCAGCGCTGGAGGCATTCAAAACAAAAACTGGACATCCATCAGTCAGATTTATTGTGGCTTATATCCCTGCACTAAAGCAGGGGATCGGAGTCGATGGTCTTATAGCCCCCTTTTGAACCCCACTGTTCTGTGATTTTATGAGATGGTGGTGACAGTTCGTCCTGCAATGTTGGATCTGACATGGATCCTTCCCTCTATCAAAATAGCACCTGAGGTTGGAGGGACCGGTGGTTAAGTGTGGATGTGTGTATCTGAATGCAGAGTGAAACAAGACAGGTTTTTAAGACCAGCTTTCTCTCTTTCCCAGATGGGGGTCCTCCAGGTGTCTTGCATAACATTTCCCACCCAGTGTTGGGAACAGTCCTAATCCAGTCCATCTGTGGATGGGAGGCAGGTTGGTCCCAGTCTCTAGAATCAAGAGATAGGAACCAAACCGGTTTCTGCCTCTCCCTGTGTTACATGCAGGCTGTAAGCAAAGACTGACTCATGGAACTGCAGAAATCCACCACCACCCCCACCCAGCATATAGAATTCTTTATTTGCTTATCTACCCCCATATGCACTTGTTATACCACTGGCAGAAAAACTGGGGGGGGGGGAGGAATTAACTTCCCCACACATTTTAAAGAAACATGCTGTTCACCAGGTTGAGATGAAGATGTGCTATAGGTTACCTAAGTCATTTGGTACAACAATAGCACAGTATACAGACATAAGCCCATATGCCATTTTCACAGACTTGGGAGATGCCTACTTCATTCACATCCCTGCCCCAGATGAGGCTGTCAAATTATTAAGGCCTCACCTACAGATAATCAACTTTTTAGCAGCTTCCCTGGACAGGACCAAACCAAGGCAGCTCTCTTATATACCCAAGTTGGCGATGTTAAAAAAAAATCAATTCATTAGAAGCAACCAACATCCAAACATCCAGGCTTTGGGGTAAATACAAAGTGCTTTCTCTAACAGGATCGTTAAGGTAAAACAGAAAAACACAGCAGGGTGCTATTTGCTGAGTTTGAGACAAGGACCCCATCCTGACACCACAGCGCCCAGCTACAGAAAGAGTCGCGAGTAACACAAAAGCTTATGCATTGCAAGAACCCATGACTAAAGGTCCAAGTGGCAGCCACCTCTCTGCGCGCGGTCACAAGTAATGGGGAAGTCCCCATGGCAAGACTTGTTTACACACACACACACACACACACACACACACACACACACACACACACACACACACACACACACACACACACACACAACACATGATCTTACTGCTGCAAGCCCTCACTGCCCTGAACATGGGTACTGTTTATCTACCTGACTGTCCTGTGTATAAGGTTGCATCCAGTCTCTAGTCAGGTGTGTGTGTGTGTGTGTGTGTGTGTGTTGTTGCAGTCAGGTGAGTTCAGGGTAAATCATATACCCATATTGGAGAGCAACAGAGCTCCTTGCCTCCCCCATCCTCTCCATTGGCAGGGGGAGTCAGTTTTAAAAAGCACCCTTGTGCCCTGTTTCAAAAACCATGGGGTTTTTGAACAGAAATGTAGGCAGCCTCAAAAAAGAGGGCAAAATGGCCCATGTTAAATGGCACAAGGGGGATCTTTAAAATGGGGGGGCATTGGGGATTTCAACCCCCACCCCAAAGTTTATTAACCATTAGAATGTTTGGGGTGCTGCATGTTGACCCCACTGGGACACAAGCAACCTTTGGTCTCCATTTTCCTTACGGAACCAGATCTATGTGGATTTACAGAGGCAGTCCACGCGTTTAGAAAGACAAGACCCCAGGATAAACCTAGAGAAGGCAGGACTTGGACCATCAACTTTCTGCAGGTGACCCCCAGTCCTCTGCCATCGGTTTGCAGTAGATTGCACCTTCCCCAAAGACAGATCCGAAGGCCCCAGTCACCCTTCAGGCCATGCCAGAATCCACCTCAGCTTAATTTCTCAATTGACAAGATTAGGAATATCAACCTGGCTTTTCTAAAGATTGAGCGGGTTTGCACACCCTCCCAAGAAATGAGATCTGAACCTCCTGCTAGACCCCAAAGTAACTAGGAAATGACTGCTTTATGGATAGAAGGGGAAATGGAAAGCTAGCTTTAAGGTTTGTTCACTGAACCCCTCAGGGAGAGGTCCCAGAAAAAGCTCCCGCCCCACCCCAGGGCGAGCACCTGGCCCCTGGCAGAGCCCAAAGGAAGAATGAAACAAGAAAGCAGCCCCTATCCATGGGTAGGTAGGTAGGAGCCAGGGTGGCTGGGTGACACCTCCGTTTCTGGAGACAGTAGTAGATCTCAGAAGGCCTCTTGGGATAGAATAGAGAATAGAGTTTTTTATTGTCACCATGCCTCTGCAAGATATGTGCCATGAAATTAGAGTGCTGTTCCACAACAGGCTGCTTCTCTGTTTCTCCAGAGGCCCTGAGTTGCCCGCCAAAGGGGAGTGATCGGTGGGCTGGAATCATGTGTTTGTGTCAGGGAGTGACCACTAGAGAACTGGTCAACATTCCAGTAGATTGGGGATTCTGGAGTTGCAAGCCAAAGAAAATAAAGCCCCCCCCCCAACTCCACAAAGATAACTGTAAGGAGGGGAGGGGATGGAGCCAGGAAGTTCCACCAGCCCCAGAAGGCTCCGGGCAGGAGCTCCAACTAAAATAAGAAACCAGGGTTTCAGCCTGAAAACTCATCAAGTGTCGGGAAACTAGGGAGAGAACCTAAGAAGAGCCCTGCTGGATCAGGCCAAAGGCCCATCTAGTCCAGCTTCCTGGATCTCCCAGTGGCCCCAGCAGATGCCTCTGGGAGCGCACGAGACTAGATCTCTGTCTCCTGTGAATAGTACTCCCCTGCATCTGGCCCTTGAAGGACCCTGGTTTTATTTTAAGCCTGGAGATGACACATCCCCATCATGGTTTGTAACCTGTGATGGACTTCTCTTTCAGGAATCTGTCCAGCCCCCTTTTGAAAGCATCCAGGCCAGATGCCATCACCACATCGTGTGGCAGGGAGTTCCACAGACAGCATGCTGGGGAAATTTTTCTTTTGTCTGTTCTCACTCTCCCAGCCCTCAGTTTGAGTGGATGTCCCCTAGCTCTGGTATTTTTTGAGAGGGAGAAGAGCATCTTTCTATCCACTTGACTCATGCCCTGCATTATTTTGTACGTCTCAATCATATCCCCCCCCTTCAGGTGCCTTATTTTCCAGACTAAAGAGCCCCAAATGCTGTAGCCTTGCCTCATAACGGAGGTCCCCCAGCCCAGTAAACGGACTTGGGGGGACAATGATCTCTCTCCCCCCCCCCACGTCCGTTTTGATTTGGGACTGTGGTTCCCCACCCCCACCCCAAGCTTCCACAAAGCGATGTCCCAGGGCTTTCCGTGCAGGGAAGAGGGCTAAAACCGCTGGCGGCTGCCTCTGCGGAAGAGGTTCAGGCCTGGAGAACGGGGGGGGGGGGGGCGGGAGGACGGGGACAGAATCCAGAGAATCCTTGGGTAACTTCAGACCCTGGACGCCCATCTGCATTCCGGGGAGCGGGAGGGGAAGGGATGGCGCGAGGGATGGGGAAAAGTCTCCATCCCAAACAGGCTGGGGGGAGGGGATGAGCCAAGCGCCCCACTTTCCTCCCCCCCTTTTTTTTTCCTCCACAGCAGGCGGCAATTTTCTCGGTGGGCTCGCTTCCCCCTAGCCCATCCCCGCAGCCCCACCACCACCACCACCACCACCAAGTCCCCAAGGGGCGGCCCCGACGGCACCAGCAAGCGCAGACCCAGAGACAAGCTTCCCGGGCGCGATGGGGCATCCGGGTCGGAGGCCCCCGAAAATGAGCATAACGGTCCCCTGCTGGGTTTTATTTGGGCCGCGGGCGGGCGGGGGGGGAGGGGATTGTGGTGGTGGTGGGGGGGGTTGGCCGTGCCGAGCCCGCCGCATCTCGAGGGCTGGAGCCAAGTGAGAGGAGAGGGAGAGGGGGGGGCGCAGATCGTCCCCTCGCGCGTCCTCCTCTCCCCGTCCGTGCGTCCGTCCGTCCGTCCGTCCTTCCTTCCATCAGTCCGTCCTCCTGCCTTCCAGGCTGCTGGCCTCCGACACCGCCGCCGCCGCCCCCCCCAACTCCCTTCTCCGCCCCTCCGCGGCCGCCCTTCCCCCTCCCCGCGCGCGCTCCCTTCCTCCTGCGCGGCCCCTGCGCACCTTTTTCTTGCGGTCCCGCGAGCGGTTGCGTCGCTTGCGGCTGGTCTCCTCCTTCTCCTTCTGCTCCTGCAGGGCCTGCGCCTCGATGTCTTTGATCTTCTTGAGCTGCTTGGCCGCCTGAGCCATGGTGGCGAGGCGAGGGGGCTGCTGCGAGCCGAGGAGGGCCGCCCGGGAGGAGACGCCACCGCGCCCCCCGCCACCGCCGCCGGCGCTGCTGCTGCTGCTGCTGCTGCTGCAGAGGAGCCGCGGCCGGGCGCCCGAGCAGCTCCCCCCGGGGAACGGGGGGGGGGAAGCGCGCGAGCGAGCGCGCAGCGGGGATCGGCCGGGCGTGCGAGCAAGGAGGCACGGAGCCGAGCGAGCTGGCCTGGAGCGCCCCTGCCCTGGGAAGGGCGGGCGAGGGGACCAGATCTTCCCTAGGAGGCGGCTGGCATCCAGAGGATGCAGAGAGGATGGCGCAGGGCAGCGCGCACGTCGCCCGGCCCACAGGAACGGCAGCCCCACGAGCGCGGCGCTTGGCACCGCGGGGCGCCCGGACTGGGCTTGGGGGAGCGCTGCCCAAGCGAGGCCGGCCGCTCCTCCTGCGCCCGCTGGTGCCTGTGGCGCAGGGACAAGGCAGGCGGGGAGGCGAGGCGCCCCTGCTGCAGCAGAGCCGAGGTTGCTGCTGCTGCTGCTGCTGCTGCTGCTGCTGCTGCTGCTGTTTCTGATGAGGATGAGGATGAGGATGCTCGTCGCGGCAGCGGAGGCGCCTCTGCCCAGCTCCCGTGCTCCCCGCGCGGTCACTCGCCGAGCGGCAGCAGCGGCGGCGGCGGCGGCGGCGGCCTGAGGAGGAGGAGGAGGAGGAGGAGGAGGGCAAGGAGGGGGTTAAAGGAGGAGGGGGTGACGCGATCCCAACCCTGGCAGCTGCGCCTGGGCTGGAGGATCGCTCCCCCTCGCCTGGAGTGGGGTCCGGGCACCCGGGCGCAATCCCAGGCGACGCCGCCACCACCCAGCCTTTGCGACTCCTGTCTTTGGCCTGGGGGCAAGCTTAGAAGAGGGCGAGAAGGGAAGGGGGTGGAGGCGAAATGCATTTCCTCCTGCTCACTAGTAGGTTCATGATATGCGGGGGTGGAGGGGATAGGGCTCTATGTAGAGATGCTTTGAAATGTAGCGCCTTCCAGACCCCCACCTGGAGAAGGGTTGGACGGGGGGGGAGAGGGGCTTTGGGGAATATTATAGTCCTTGGAGGACAAGCTCGGAAACTCCTGGCAGAAGCAATAACTGAGAACCCTAATGACACCGAGGTGCAAAAGGTAGGACCCCAAGAATCCTCCTGGAAGAGAGAGGTCACAATCTAGGTTGTATTTACTCCACAGAATGGAGAGCTTGGAGATACCCCCAGTGCCAGAAAGAGAAGAAGTAGGTCCTAGATCAATGGTGGTGAACCTTCGGCAGTCCAGAGGTTTTGGACCGCAATTCCCAGAATTCCAAGCCTGTGTTGCCGGTGACAAAGGACTGTGGGAGTTGTGGTCCAAAACATCTGGAGGGCTGATGGTTGGCCACCACTGTCGTAGATCGAGTTTAACCTGAACTAGTTTGGGAGACAAGGAAAAAAAATGTTACAAGGCAGGCTGTCCTCATTTGGGCTCCTCCGGAGAAGGCAGGCTTTTCACCTGGAAAAGGCAAGCGTGCTGGGGAAAGGTGGAAGGCAACAGGAGAAGAGGAAGCCCAAATAGATGGGTTGACTCTCTAAAGGAAGCCATGGGCCCAAGTTTATGAGAACTGAGCAGGGCAGTTGAGACATCAAAGGGTCCCCATGAGTCAGAGGGGACTTGACAGCAACATAACAGCAATGGCATCCTGCTGGATTGGAGTGGCCCTGGTTTAATCAATCCCCTCAGCCCTCCATCGAGTATAAGTCTGTGCAATCACCAATTCACGCAGCCACACACCCACCCCAGGTAAAGCATGGCCTGCAACAGGAACGGTGAACCTTTTAGAGACCGGTTACTCAAACTGCGATTCAAAACCCACTCAGTTTTCACCAAGGGCCAATGCGGTGATTTAACCTGAACACAGTGGTACCCTGGGTTAGAAATGCTTCGAGTGCTTACCCTTCTGGAAAGTGGGGATTGAGGTTGCCAAAATGGCTCCGTGCAGAGAGCCGGCCAAAGGGGAAGCAGTGGTTTATGAACTCCTTCTTTGCCCCACTTTACTCTCCAGCCACGCCGCTTTTGGGATGCCCAGAACGGCATGTCTGGAGAGGAAACTGGGGCTACAAAGAAGCCCACAAGCCACTGCCTCCCCTTCGCCCGGCTCTCTGCATGGAACACAACGGCATGTCCGAGCGGAGGGGGAAGTGCCGTGGCCGTGAGGGGCGATGTCGCATGCCCACAGAAAGGGCCCCGCGTGCCGCCTTTGGCACCCGTGCCATAGACTCGCCAACACTGGCCTACAATAAGGCCCTGGTGTTACCGAGAAGGCTCTTGCTTTTGAGAATTCCGTGCAAACGCTTTGAGGAGGCCCTGGCTGCTACTCTAGTGTAGCATGGTACCGGTTTTCAGAGAAGTGGGACCAGAGTACCTAGAAATGAGGGGCTGGGTTGCAAGAGCCATATAGACCAGGCATGTCCAAACTTTGGCCCTCCAGATGTTTTAGACCTCCAGACGACCTCCAGATGACAGTCCTTTGTCGTTGGCAATCTAAGCTTAGAATTCTGGGAGTTGTGGTCCAAAACATCAGGAGGACCGAAGTTTGGACATGCCTGATATAGACCCATTGAACCCATGGATCTTAGGGAGGAGCTGAGTCACCACCTGCTCCCCAGTGATTGAACGGGCCTCCTCCAGTTGCACCCAATGGCCATTTTGTCTTAAGGTTAGGGACACGACGTTTGCAGCCGTTGGACGCCACCTGCCACTGTCACGGTTCCATCCAGCAGGGGTGCTGCGGGATGTGAATGAATGAATGAAGAGCTTTATTACAGTAGGGTAATAGGTAGGGTAGAATGTTCAAAATAAATAAATAAACAAAATCCCCACACACCACGATAGCTAGCAGTCAAAGGAGCCCATTCTGCTCATAACCAGGCAGCCTTGAGTTTCCACCACTGAGCCATTTAATCTCACATCAGCATCTAGGTAGCCCAAAACACTTGCCAGAAATCCTTACAGCCATCAGTCCATAAACGATACCCCCCCAGGAATATATTTGATGATGATGAATGATGATGATGATGATGATGATGATGATGATGATGATGATGATGATGATGATGATGGCAATCGCCCCACCACCACCACCATCACCTGCACTTCTTAGGATCATTTCTAGAAGATCCACCGTTTCCACAAGGAGACCTGCAATCACAGGGTTTATTGGATGAATGTGTTTTATTTATTTCTTTAAAATATTTTACCCCCACCCCCTTTCTCCTTGGAAAGGTACCTCCACCACTCCATTTCGCCCCAAAACCTAAGGGCGATGGGCACCATTGAAGACAACTTAAATTCATTCCGGTGGGCAGCCTTGGAGATGGCCACCCAGTTCTAAAGAATGGAATCAAAAGGATTTTTAAAACACGCTGGAGTTGTGCCGTTTTAGAAGCACATAAGGGTACTGTGTGCCCTAAAAGGTGGGTTAAACTAGTTTACATAAATGCATCCTGGCACCGTGTGCTTCGTTGAGATGCCTTTTCCGTTTAGATTCCAACATCATGCCCTGCCAGGATCTCCTTCTTTTGATTTATCTTGTGCAATCTGGTTTTGGGAAGAAATTCAGTGCTTGAGGCAAAGCAGAAGACAGACCCTTTCTTTGGCTTTAATTGTGGAATGAATTAATCATCATTGCTCTTTGCCAATAGCAGTGGAGAATGTTCGGATGGGTGCCAATGGGCGCGGTTGCTCCATGCAGCCTGCCTTGATGCAAAAGGAAGGGTGCAGCAGGCAGACAGAACGAGTTTCCCCAGGGGGCAGGCAGGCACCCAAGAAGAATAGAGTCTGGTAAAAGGAGGAGTAGGCAGAAGAGCAGAGCCAAGAGGGCCAAACAATGCAGATTAGGGTGGATTAGGCTGAGAATGAATGTCCAGCGCAAAATCTCCCAGTGGGCATCATGATTAAACGAGGACTAGAACCTTGATTTCCTAAGGCCCAGTCCAACACAGAGCAGAGCAGAGCAGTCAGGCTTGATTTGCTCCAATTAGGGTAACATCTGGAATCTCCAAACATGTGGAAGTTGGGAGCTCTGAAGAATGGTGCTGTTGACTCTCAGGAGTTTTGGAGACACTGTTTTCCTGCCAAATTCTTCAGAGGAACAACACAGATGGAATAGTTTTTTGAGAGAAGCCAACAGCTTCCAGAAGATTCTAGCCATCATGGGTGAATGCCCTCCTTGGCTGAAGTATTCTAGGAATTGTCCCCCCCCCCAAAAAAAAACCCACCTTCACAAACACTTCCTTTCTCTAGGAACACTGCTATGGAACTTAATAATCTGTCAGCGTTGGCATCTCTCCTGTTTTAACGCTTAGAACAGGGGTCCTCAACCTAAGGCCCCGGGGCCAGATGCGGCCCCCCAAGGTCCTGAATCCGGCCCCTGGGACCAATTGCAAACCCCCACCTACCCCGTTTTGTGAGCAAGCCAACCTCCGCAGCTGCTTTTGGACTGTGATCCGGCCCCCAGTGGTGTCTGGGTGGTGGTGGACCGGCCCGCTGGTTGAAAACTTTGAGGACCCCTGGCTCAGAATCTCAAGTTCTTTCTGTCAACTGCATAGAGATTTTGTATTGTCATACAATAGGAAAGTTAGTCTTTAAGGTGCCACGTGTTTTGTGTCTTTTGTTTTGTTTTGCTTCTATTTGATTTTTGCCTGCAATTCCTGAAAGGACTAACACGGCGACCCTCTCCGAAATGTGTACTGTCCGAGAGAGAGAGAGAGAGAGAGAGAGAGAGAGAGAGAGAGGAGAGAGAGAGAGAGCATGTGTTTGCATGCCACCACCTCAAGGTCAACCACTGAATCTTGTGGTTCAATGAAAATCAGAAAACGGTGCTCCCACATCCCATTCCCAAGCTCTAACTGCTTACCCCACGCTGGCTCCAATTCTGCAGTGCCAGCATGCCCTCCAACTCCAGGGATCCTTGCGTATTGAGACATGTTTGGAGCCTCAGCACCCTGAAGCCATCAACTTTCACCAAACAAGGAAGCCAACTGTTTATGTTTGGCATTTTGCCTAAGTCACAATGGGAAGGGACCTCAACTTGGGCAAAGGCGTCCCTGCTCCAGAAGGTCTGGATCCAGAAAGCATCAAACCCTTGCTTCTCCACCTGAAAGATTTCAGAGAGGCTGTGATGAGAGGGGGATCTGTTCCTGGCCCCAAAACCTCGAGGGCCTAAGAGTGATGAGATGATCCTGGCCCCAGTAACCAAATTAAGATGCTTCACTCCCTCTTTCATGATCTTAAAAGCTAGGGTCGTCTACTGAAGCTGAGTGCTTGGGGTCCTTTAGGCAGCATCTAGTTTAAGTGTGGAACTCACGGCCACAGGATCTTGTGGCAGCTGCCACATGGGATGGTTTTCAAAGGGAACCTGATCGTTCCATGAACATCAAGGACAGGGACCATCAGGTGCTGCTGGTCAGGAAAACCATATACAGTGGACCCTTGTATAACAAACAGTTTGTATAACACAAAATCTGTACAACATAAAAAAATTCCAGAGATAGGGGAAATTTGCTGAACAGGATCGCCTATGGGGCAAATCCGTACAACATAAAAATGGTCGCAATTAGGGATTCCTCTGTTTTCAATGCATTCCTATGGGGAATTTGTATAAAGGAAAATTTGCTTAACAGAATTTCATTTGGAACAAATTGATTCCTTTATACAAGGGACCACTGTACTGTAATCACAGGTGAGATGCTGGGGCAAAATCGGAGGTGAAGGGCACCACTTGAAGCAGAAGAGAGCTGTTGGTTGATTGAATGCAGTGTAGGGTTAGATCAAGCTCTCATACAATCACACATCTTTTTCCCCCTGCCTTTTACAGGGTGGTGAATTGCAGCTAATTAAAAAAGTGTTTGTGGTTCACTCTCCTGGTTGCACACGCCCAGGAACACAACCAACACCTCGCCAATTAGTGGCATTTTTCATTTTCTCTGGAACAAAACTCCATCCAGATTCTGCCCCATGAGACAAGATTCTTCTGCATTCTAGTCATCAAAATGTTTTGACACTCTAATGATACAATATTCAGGATGTAAGAGTGACAGGTGCTTCCTACTCCCTGCGTATGCGCATGCATGGGTGTGTTTGCAAAGTGTCTCTCTGCTTTCAACAGTCTGGGACACTCGGCAACCAAGTTTTGGCTGCTGCTGTAAAAGCATAATTCGCCGTTACATCATATGGTCCTAAACGCTTGGGAAGCATTTGGCTTTTGATTTGTAATACAAAATCCAGCATAGCTATACTTGTTGTGTGGTGGTGGTGATGATGATGATGATGATGATGATGATGATGATGATGGAGAAGTGGCTGGGACTTTCATCTCCTTGGTTCTCAACAAAAAGCCCACATGTAGAACGACTGTCACTCGGGGGTACAATCAAACTTTTCCTCATCTCTAACTCTGTTCTATATGCATTAGGAAAGTGGGTTCTTTAGATAATAATAATAATAATAATAATAATAATAATAATAATAATAATAATAATAATAATAATAATAATAATAATAATATCCATCTTTTGGTCTTGATATCTTAAGAGAAACAAACCACAACAACGAAAACCATGATGACCACATGCAGGCACGCACACTCTGATGGGCAACCCCAGTAGAGTAAACCTGCCGAATCACAGAGATTTACTCAAATGCTAACTCATTCTTCTGCGGCTGGTTCTGTGGGGCTGACTGTGGGGTTTGGCAGGCAATTAGGATTTAGGCCGCATGCAGATTAAGACAAACCAATTAAATCAGAGCACCAAAACCAGCATGAATGTTGGAAGCCAGGGGACGTGGAACAAGCCTAGGGCGAGAGAGAGAGAGAGAGAGAGAGAGAACCTGTGTTTCAAACTCCCGGCGTAGAAGTCTCGACTGCACCCATTGGGCAACCTGACCCCCAAGGCTGGTGGTCCACAGAGACTCTTTTACAAAGGGGGAAGCAACCAGCGCTTCCTTCCAAAATCCATGCAGGAATCAAGTGGTCTGCCAGATATCCCAAGCAAAGGCTGTGTAGGGTTTTAGAAGATTAGCAGCAGCAGCACTTGGAAGTGATCTCAGGGATAAAGCTGGGCGCCGGTGATGTTTTTCAGAAAGAAAGAAAGAAGTAACAAGAGAGAACGGGCTGGCAAAGGCCATGGAGCTGGTTCCCTCGCAGATGCTGAAACACTGCTTCCACCTAGGGTCTCAAGTGTAGCTGTGCACCCATCTTGCCTTCCTCTTTGGGTTTCTAGCAGCCTAGGCAGAGCCGAGCTGCCTAGATGCCCTAAGCACATCTGATCTCGCCTGATTTCAGAAGCTAAGCAGGGTCGGCCCTGGTTAGTACTTGGATGGGAGACCTCCAGGGAATACCAGGTGCTGTAGGCGCCTGGAGTAGGAACTGGCAAACCACTCCAGTCTTCCTGCCAAGAACACTCCATGGGCATGGGGTCACGAAGAGTCGGGGTCACGACTGTAACGACACCACACACACAGGCAGGGCCACGTTTCAGAGGCCAGATGCTGGGAGGCAAGGTGGAAAACACCCTCCTGCGGCTGGCTCTTCAGGGGGTGGGATGGGCGCTGGGCTGTGTCCCCTTCTTCTGTCCAAGGGCTGGGCTGTGCACCCCTGCGCACATCCTTGCCCTGGGAGCCCCAAAGGGAGCGAGCGGCTTCGGACACCATGAAGGCTGCTACCTGTAGCATTTATACCCCACTTTAGCTGCACGCATCGTCCCACCCCTGCCAGTTTACTCCCAAGAGGTCCGTGAGGACATCCCACTACGGAGAGTGAAGGAGTGTGGGGTGCGAGGCTCCAGGGCGCCTGCCAAATTTCATGGCTCTTGGATGAAAGAGAGGTGTGTCGCCAGGAGGGACCCTAAGTGGGAAAGACACACCTCGCCCGCCGAAGCTGTCCAGCTGGAGCCCTGCTCTCTGCCCTCCGAGGGATGCCATACCAAGAAAAGGCAAGGCCTCCACTGTGTGTGTGTGTGTGTGTGTGTGTGTAGGGGGGGCAATGGACCCCTCTTTGTAAGTGGACTACAACTCCCATCTTTTCCCCATCTTTTACCAGAACTAGGGGGCATACACTCAAAACTGAGGGCTGGGAGGATGAGAACAGACAAAAGAAAATATTTTTTCACCCAGTGTGTTGTTAGTCTGTGGAACTGCCTGCCACAGGATGTGGTGATAACATCTGGCCTGGATGCCTTCAAAAGGGGATTGGACAGATTCCTGGAGGAAAAGTCCATCACAGGTTACAAACCATGATGGAGATGTGTCATCTCCAGGATTAAAACCAGGGTACTTCAAGGGCCAGATGGAGGGGAGAGGTATCAGGAGACAGAGATCTAGTCTCGTGTGCTCCCAGACGAATTTGGCGGGGCCACTGTGAGATACAGGAAGCTGGACCAGATGGGCCTTTGGCCTGATCCAGCAGGGCTCTTCTGATGTTCTTATGTTCCCCTGGCATTGTCGGTCCTTAGAAAATATTAGCAGGGAAGGAAGGGCATCCCAGCATCTGCAGAGAAGCAGAAACGACCTGCCCAAAGGATTATGAGGACTGGGGGCATATATGGGCATCCCCTGGCAAGAATAGGGGGCTATCATCAGACCCTTCCACTCTGGGGAGGGGGAACCGCTGGATTGCCCCTCCCAATAAATGAAGCAGTGTCTCCCATCAGATCCCATTTTATAAAGTGGGGTGTGGGAGGCAAATACAATTCTGTACGCCGCCCCGAGTAGCATTTTACTAAACCAGGTGGTAGTCTCCTTCTTTGGAGGTTTTTAGGAAGAGGCTGGATGGCCATCTGCCGAGAGTCCTGTGATGGGGGTTCCTGCATGGCAGGGGCTTGGAATGGATGGCCCTGGAGGTCTCTTCCAACTCTGGGATTCTATGATTCTAGGTGGCCTAAAAGCTCCACAAAGCAGACCAACCAAGGAACAAACAAATGCATGCTGATATTTTAACCCACTGGCTTCATCTCAGGCTGAAGCTTTCAGGGAGAGCAACCAAGAGAAACGGCCAACTTGGAGAAGACAAAACCAGAAGGACTAGCTGAACTGTTTCGCCTTCTGGGCTCAGCAAAATCACAGACAAACAAACAAAAAAGGCCATGCATCTTGCTTACATTGTCGTGTCCCTCGGTTCCTCTGGAGCCAACAAATGAGAGTTGTTGCCCGTGAGCCGCAAAACAGGGTGGCCAATCCGCAGGGACCTTCAGGCCATCTTTTGTCCTGGGGAGGCCTGGGGTGCCATCTTCTCCAGGGAGCTCCCGCTCTTGGTCTGTGTCAGCCCCACCTTCCTTCCCTATCGGCCTGTTGATTCATCTCAGGTGTTCGCAGGCAGCAGCTGCTTGCCTACACCTGAGCTTTGGGTTGCAGTTTGTTCTAGGCCAGTGGTGGCGAGCCTTCGGCCCTCCAGATGTCTTGGACCACAACTCCCCAGTCCTTTGTCATTGGCAATCTAGGCTCAGAATTCTGGGAGCTGTGGTCCAAAACATCTGGAGTGCCGAAGGTTCACCACCCGTTCTAGGTGGATGAACCCCTTTCTTCCAGGTATTCCCAACAGGTACAGCAACGGCTGCCTTGGTTCCATGGAGCAATATGGGAATGGCACTCTGGACTCTAGTGAAGATGCTGGAGAAACACAGCCAGCCAGAACGAGCAACTGGACCGAGAGTCTCCCATAACGTTAATCCTGCTCAGGGACTAATGGAAGGTGGCGACTGACATGCAGTAACAGTCATGGGAGACAAATCGATTTGTCTTGCAAGGTCTTCCTTCTTGATGGTGCCACCTGAGCAAATTCCAATGGAGCAGAACACTTTGGGGCAAAATAAGGAAGGCCAGAGGGGGTGCCCATGCTACGAGCGGAGGCAGTGCCCACAAAGCGTAAACTGCGTCTTGCCTCCAAATTGAGCTTCCATTCTGGAAGGAAACAGACGGCGTCTTCTGCAGAGGACAGCTCGCTTCCCTGGGGAAACCCTTGACCTCCCAGCATTCAAGTGGGTTGAGTTTCATGACAACCCTCTCCACCCTGTCCTTGTGGAAAGGAATTGCACAAAGCCATAAAACCAGGGAAATGCAAAGTGGGGGGGGGGGGGACCGTTGTAGAATTCCCCAGTGCAGAAGGCTGGGCACCTTTGGAATAATTTGAAGTGGCATCCTCATTAGGAAGGAAGGCATAGACTCTCGTCAACCACCGCTTCGGATGTGAGCGGCGAAGTCAAATCCTTTCTTTGGGAACAGAGCCCAACATCTTGAAGACACCACGAAGAGCGCCTGCTGTGTCCAATCTGTTGGCTTTTATTCCCAAGGAAATCTCTCCCACCGTCCTTCAAACCTCCCCCTCGCCACTTTGATCCAGGCCTTTTAAGCTAAGCTGCACATAGGAGGAGGAAATCCCTTGGACTCCTCCTTCTCCATCAGCCTCTCTTATCATTTGCTCACCAGCAGGCCTTTGGATCAGATGAGGGTTTCACCAACCTTTGGAAGGAAACATGGTCGGTAGCCATGAGGTTCCCGTGCCCTCCCTTTTCCCAAAATGGGAAAGGGGGACCGACTGCCTCCTTCCCTCTGGTTATGCACCAGGAGGCCGTTCCTGGTTTACGGTTGTTGGAAGTACACCAGAAGTGCAAGCAGTAGTTTTACAACAGCGAAGGCAGGATCTGAATCCGCATCTTCTGCGCCCCAGCCCGACTCTGCCTGCTGCATCACACCGGCCCTCTCATTTTTTTTTAATCCTAGCAAATTAAATCCAGCCCTGCTGGATAAGAGCACATCATCAGGTGGGGCAAGCCAAGGAAGAAGGAATATCGTTAAGGCAGGGTTCCGAGTAACGTCTCAGGTCAAGCCTTGGTTGATTTCCCGTGCATTTTAACTTAGGTTCCATTCCTGCAGTTTTTCTTCCTCCTTAAGGGCTCCATCAGGAGAGGCAAGGGGCCATCGGAGCAGGCAAAAAGCCTTCTGAACCAATTTTGTCCCTTTAGAAGAGAAGCGTTCTTAAAATTATCCAAAAGCAATGATAATGATCAAGGAATATCTGCCTATCCGGATTTAAGAGTCGCTACGGCTAGGAACTGGCAAGGCACTCCAGTATTCCTGCCAAGAAAACTCCATGGACATGGGGTCACAAAGAGTCGGTCACGACTGTAACGACACAAGACACACACCGCTAGGACTACAGGAATAAGACAGTGTCCTATTTCCCAATTAGATAAGGTGGGGGGAGCGTAGAGCGATGCCCACATTATTTGTTGGGTTAATTAACATCCCCACCCACTTGCAAAGCACGTGTCCATTCTGCGTGCAGATTAGCCCAGTTTTTTTAAAAAAAAGGGAACAGGCCCACAGTCCCTGGTTGTGTTCAAAGCGTCTTAACATCAAAGGGGAAGAAAGATTCCATGTGCAAAACCAGACATCCAAAATGGCTCAACATAATTTATTTTTTTTATGTTAAAATGTACAGAGTTCTTTTGAAAGTACTTGCTAGAAAGGGGGGTAGGGGGAAAGTGATATTACATACAAGGAGAAGAAGGGGGGCCGGCCGGCCCAGGAGCGCATGACATGGAGAATTACAAAGGGTTTCTTTTTTCTTTTTTTTAAATCATCCAGGCACCCCTCCCCCCTTTTTTTAAGCTTACAAGTCACCAAGAACAAAGTACAAAGAAGTTACAAAACAGGAAAAAGCAAATATAAACAGACAGGAATAGACGCAGCTTCATTTTGTACATGCGGCTTTTAGAGGGCATCTGGCACTCTAGTCACACACTCTAGAGATCTCTTTAAAGAGAATTTTCATCTTTCTTAAAATAGTCTTTAATATTCTACAACAAAGATAAAAAATTTTAAAGATGGAATGAAATGAAAAAGCTCTTTTTTTTAAAAGGCATCAAAGTCACTAACAGTGAGTTTTTTTTTTAATTTCTCTTAGAAGATTACCCAAGTTTATTTTGCTAAAAATACATTATTATTTTTTCTTTTCTTTTTTTTCTTAAACAGAAGTTGGGGTGGGGGGGGGGAGGAAAATGACAGGTACCAATATTACTGTGTCGGATATTTTTTTTCCTTTTTCATAATATAGAAAAGAACGTTGGTTCTCTACAATACTTCTACAGTCACAAAGGTTGGTGGGGGAAAAAGGGAGCTGCCCGATTGATTTTTAAAAACCATACAAAAATCCCAAAACCAAAAAAAGGTAACAGCAGACAAAATAATAATAATAATATCAACAAGAACAATAATAACAATAATAATAATTTCACGGCCCTTGTGCCATCAGCTTTGCTTTCGACACCCCTGACTAACCCACGCCTGACCCACGACCGGCCACCGGAGAGCAAAGCCAGAGCGGCTGATATGGATGGGAAGGAGGGATAAGGAGGCAGCTAGAGTCGCCTTGCGACACAGATAAGGTGAGCCTGGATTCAGAGATGTATACAGGGACGCGGGTCCTGCTAAGCCGTGTACGTTCGCTCAAGAACTAAGAGAAAAGGTTGGGCCGGAAGCCCTGTGGATTTTACCTTTTTAAAAATTTTATACTCAACAAACAGTAACAGAGGAAGTCCATTTTAGTGCGGCTGAACCCTGCCTCTTCCCTCCCAGTCACAACTGCCTTTCAGGTTTCTTTGAAGGAAAAAAAGAGAGAGAGATTCTTTACACATCTAAGTCAATCTAAGTGCATCTGTAGCTCTACAGGAATATACAGAGAGAACTTTACATTAGAAGGATAAGCAATGTTTCCCCCCCCACTGCCCATCCTGGTAGTTTAAGCTGATTGATGTGCCCCACAGACCCGACATCTTGAGCCTTCGGTGAAGGTGGACTGTGTTGCGCAGGCTCATCCTGCCCCAACGCCCACCCCGATGTTCCGACACCTCTGACCTTGTTCCGACACGCCACCACCCCCACCACCAAACCCCGTGAGACCCACAGGGGAGACCAATGGCCTGGCCAAAGGAACCTTGCCAGAGGCTACAGCACAGGGAGGCAATGGACTGGGGTGGAGGGGAGAGAAGAGGGGCAGACGGAGTCCGGTCTCCCTACAACAGGCTGGCCAAACAAACAAAAAGAACTAATGAAGCCCTTGACAGCCACTTACAAGTATGCCCTGGGTTTTGTGGGTGTCCCAGTAAGTGGCAGCCCTGCACAGAAGCCTGCAGGATCTCCATCCCCAAAGACAGCTAGGTTGGTCGGCCCAACGGGGCTTGGCTTGGCTTGGCTCTCCCGACACCTTTTAAGGCTGCATGTGGTTCTCCCTTCACTGTTCTTGCTGCAGGTTCCAGACGGATGGCCTCATCCCACAGTATGAGCCCTGGGTTCCCTCTTAATAGATTTACATTTCAGCTCTATTTTGGTTCACTGAGACAGAGGTTGTTGTTGTTTTTTTTTGGGGGGGGGGGAGTAAAAACCGTCCAGAGTTCCTACTGCTAGGGAATGGCAAAAAGGGACCGTCGAGGTTTGCCTTAGGGCTCCATAATCCATTCTCTTTGGGTGGTATCCAAAGTAGGAAACAGACAGAAAGGGACAGAAAGAACCTTTAGAGATTGGGCCGTCTCAGGAATTGTGCACAAAGGCTGAGAGGGAAAAGCACAGGGTCTGAAAACCAGAGAAGTGGCAAAAGGCCGCTTTAAACGTACTCGGCCCAGGTGGTCAGCAAAGGAAGGCTCGATTCTTTGAGCGACGGGAAGGGTTTGCGCATGTTTCTAGTCCCCTTTGGGCACGGGGTGGGAGGAGATGCCACCACCCAGCCACACACCCACACACATACACACAAACCCCAAAGACCCCAAACCTCATTTTAAAAATGGATTTGAACTGTGAAGCGTTTCAGGATCGTGTAGGGAAACGAAGACAAGCCCCCCCCCAAATCAGAGAAGCGCCAAAAAAAAAAAAAACCCAAACCCACGAACGGAACAAAGACCAGGCCCCCTAAAAAACAAAATTAAAATAATAATAAAATAAAACAAAAAAGGGAACCAAAAAAACAAAAAGAAAACAACCCTATCTAAGATCTACAGCAATATTGAACTGGAAAAAGGTCCACCGTCTCTGGTTTTGTCAGTATAAAAGGTTCCTTTATTTATAGAGCTATTTTCAGTTTGTTTCTCTCTCTCTCTGTGTGTGTGTCTGTGTGTGTCTGTGTGTGTCTCTCTGTGTGTAGAGGTGTGTGTAGCTGTGTGTGTAGGTGGTTTATCAGACTGCGAGTCAGCCCTGCTCATCTTCTCATGTAGGGTCCGTTGAGGGACTGTTTGGGCACCCCGGCAGCGTTCATGTAGCTGTGATGGGAGGGCCCCGTGTACATCATGTTCCCATGAGGGTTTGGCTGCATAGGCTGCTGAGGATAGGCCTGGCTCCCCATCATCCCCATCTGCATCTGCATAGGATACTGGGCGGTCTGGTTCATGTAGGCAGGGTTGCCGTGGTAACTGCTGTTCATCATGGGCTGGGTCATCCGGTAGCTGTTCATGGCGTTCAAGGTGTTCATATTCATGGAGTTGACGTTGTAAGGGGCCGTGGGCATCAGGTTGACCCCCATGTTCATGCCGCGCTGGACGGACAGCGCCCGGGGGCTGGCCTGCATGGCCACGGCCGGAGGGCTGCGGCCGTAGAGCTGCTGCTGGTGGGCCGCGGCCGCGGCGGCCGAAGGCAAGGGGGCCGACTTGGAACGGATGGAAATGTGCCCTTTGACGGGCATCTGCCCTTGCAGCCGCTGGGTGTGGGGGATGCCGAGGTTGGTGGCGGGCATGTTGCACTGGAGCAGGGGAGAGGCCAGGTTCATGGTGGTGGAGGCCAGGTTGGGCGGGGGCGTCATGGTCGCTTGTGCTTGGGGCGTCCCGGCCAAGGGGTGAGAGGGCGCCAACTGAGCCAGGCCGGTGTTGGACAAAGACACGCTGGTTGCATAGGAAGTCACCGCAGGGGAATGGCTGTAAGGCATGGCGTGGGGGTCCATAATGGTGTTGGTCAGCTGCTGCAGCTTGGCTAAGCTGAAGGTGGCCGAGGGCTGCGAGTAGCCGCCGGCGCCAAAATCCCCGGGGATCCTCTCATAGATGCTGATGTTGCCGGTGCTCCCCGTCTCGGGGATCTCCATGATCATCGGAGCCGGGGTGAAGCTGTTGTTCATGCTGCACTGAGATAAGGAGGGCTGCGGAGGGGGAGGGGGCTGCTGCTGCTGCTGCTGCTGCTGCTGCTGCTGCTGTTGTTGTTTGCTGCTGCTGCTGCTGCTGTTGTGCTGGAGGCGGGGGCTGCTGGGGCTGCTGGGGGGGCTGGGCGGGCGGCTGCTGGTTGCTGGGGGGCCTCTCCACCACGCAGCTCTGGGGGGACTTGATGTTGCAGCCGGCGGGGGGTGGCTGGACGCCGCCCTGGGGCATCAGGCTGCAGCTGCTGCCCATGCTGGCGATCTGCTGGGTGACCACGCAGCTGTTCTGGGTGAGGCTGCCGGAAGAGGAGAGTCCCCCGTAGGAGCAGCTGCTCTGGGAGGAGTTGTTCCCGCAGATGCTGCCCCCCATGGTGGAGTCGTAGCTGCTGGGGTTCTCGTAGTTCTCCGTCGTGCTCTCGATGCTGCCCAGGTCGCTGAAGCCGCTGTCCACCACTTGCTGGGAATGGTCGGAGACGGAAGGCACGTCCATCATGGGGCTGGTCTCCATGTTCTGCATAGAAGGGGCGGAGAGGGAGCCTTGCTCCGGGCTGATCTGGGTGTAGCTGCTCTCCAGGGCGCCCGGCACGCTGGGGCTGCTGACGGAGCGCACGGACTGGCTGGGGTGCGACTGGACCGAGGAGAGGGGGCTGTTGTGCTCCGAGGCCGGGCAGTCCTCCACCATGGACATCGGAGGGTCTTCTTCCACCTGGGTGTAGCTCTGCAAGTTCTGGCACGCCGCCAGGGTCTCCTCGCAGTCCTGGTACGCCACGTCGTGCTCGTGGTTCTCCTCCTCCTGCGTCAGGGACTGCACCGCCTGGACCGTCTCCAGATCCAGCTCGCTGTGAGGGATCGGCTCTTCTTCCTTGAGCTCCATCAGCCCTTCCTTGGAGGGTGGCGGCGGCGCCGGCTGCTGCGGCTGCTGCGGCGGCGGCGGCTCTTCCTCTTGGTCATCTTCAGAACCGGGGACGGGGTCCGACCCCACGGACGTCTCGTGGGAGGCCTGCTCTTCCTCAGAATCTCCCTCTCCCTCGCTCTTGCTTTTCACGTCTTCCTCTCGGCCGTCCTGGGTGGTCGTTTCTAAAAAAGGCTCCTCCTGGGCTTCCGGTTCTTCCTTCGGCTCCTCTTTGGCGGCCTCTTCTTCCAGTTCGCTCTTCTTGGCAGACTCCACGTGGCCGTCGTCTTCCTCGTCGTCCGCGTCGTGGCTCTCGTTCTCGTTCGCCGCCGCGGCCGCCTCCTCCTCCTCCTCCTCCTCCTCCTCCTGGTCACGCTCGGGCTCTTCCGTCTCCTGCTGCTCTTCTTCGGGGGGCCTCTGCTCTTCTCGGACCGGTGGCTTCTCGACGTCTTCCTCCAGTTCGGGCTCCTTGATTTCGGCGGCTGGGCTGTTGTTGCTGCTGCCGGCGGGAGAAGCCACTCTGGTTTCACTGGCAGGTGTCTCTTCCTCCTCCTCCTCCTCCTCCTCCTCCTCCTCCTCCTCCTCCTCTCCTCCTCCTCCTCCTCCTCTTCCTCCTCTCCCAGGTCTCCTGCTTCTGTGGACCCATCTTCTTCCTTCCTTTCCTCTGGAACTGGCAGAGGGTCTTCCTTCTGATCCATAGATTCCTCCTTCTCCTGCACTTTGGGTTTGCGCCCCGGCTTCGAAGCTGCCTCCACAGGAGGATCTGCTGCCTCTTCGGCGGCGGCGGCGGCAGCAGCGGCTGCGAGAACTTTCCCCCTCTTCAGCTTGAAGCCTGGCTTCCGCCCGGGCCTTTTCTTCCAGTGGATGGCCTTGCGGCTTTTCCCCTTGGGCCACCCTTTCTTCTTCTTCATTGGGGTGGAGGTGTCCGGCTGGAGGGCAGTCTCTTTCCCTTCACATTTTCTCAGCACAGAGACGGGTTTCAAGGTAGGAGAGCCTGAAGAAGAGGGAGGGGAGGTGGGTAGGAAAAAGAGAGTTTAATCTCCTGGGCCGGTCAGTGAGAGCCTCTCCTATGGCTGCCAAGGGGAAGAAGCTACAACTAGCCAATCATCTGCCCATTCATAAGAATTAAAGATGTTAGCAACAATTTTTTTAAAAAAACCACTCAATGAGAGATCCTTCTTTCGTAGGATAGACGAAATACAAGGAGCCTCGTGGCGCAGTGGTTAAATGCCCGTCCTGCAGATAAAACTGTGCTCACGACCTGGGGTTCAATCCCAAGTAGGAGGCTCATGGTTGACTCACCCTTCCATCCTTCCAAGGTCAGTAAAATGAGTACCCAGCTTGCTGGGGGGGGGGCGGAATCTGTAGCCTGCATACTGCAATTAAACTTTAAACCACCCAGAGGGGTATGGGGCAGTATATAGTAAGCATTCTACAACAGCAAGGGCTCAACACCTGTGGTTCCACCAGCTGGTGTCTGCAGTGCTCCTGGGCAGAAGCAAGGAAGCCTAGGAACCGGGACACTGAGTGCAAAAGGCTGGGCTTTGTCCTCCTCAGAGCAAAAGTGCTCCAACACACATGACACAACATCTGCAAACGCTACAGCTAGCGCTGAAGGGCTTGCCAGGCTAAAAATGTAAAGTATGCCGAACACACGCCAAGATGGATGCCCACCAGTGGCACTGTGCATTTGAAGTGTTCTATGGACATCTTATTAAGCTAGTGACGCTTTATAACAAACCTGTCAGGGAGGTAGGTATTACCATCCAGCTCTTGCTGTGAAGAGAGAGCAGAGGAGTGAAAGGAAAAATATCAGCATTTCACGGGAGTTTGGACGGAGGGTACTGATGGGGGGGGATTGCCTTTCAAATCAACCTCCTACTTTAGGCAAGTCCGTTTCGGCATCAATTCCCCCTCAATTCAATTCACATGAGTTCCTTTCACAAGCTGCTCCCAGGTGGCCGCTTTACAGCAGTTGGGCACGCTGGGGGTGACTTAGTTAATAAAATGAAAACAGGTGATTAAGAGGTCACTACAAAGTGACTCAGCTAGACAGGTGGGTTGAAAACTGCGTCAGATTTTCCCGTGCGCTGTGTTCAAGAGAGGTATGTGCAACCGCCCAGAGTCGCTTTTCGCTAGAGCAGGGCTGTTCAACTTTCAACAGGCCAAGGTCTACTTTATCCGGCCCAAAGTGCCTCAGGGCTACTACACTAAAACCTCTACTTATGAATTTGATCCATTCCGAGTACATGGTCATAAGTAAAAACTTTTGTAAGTAGAGCAGCGGTTTCCCATAGGAATGCATTGAAAACCAATTAATCTGTTCTGAAGAGAACAGATTTTAATGCACTATGACCCTTGAACTATCCCGCTCGGCTGAGACAGTGAGCTGGCAAACCCAGAACTTTGCTGGGGCGGTGGTGGACCTTGGGATGGGGGAGGGAGGGGTGGAGAACCTATCCCCTCACTTTTTTTATTGATGGCCAGCGGGCTACTTTTGAACCCTTCGCGGGCTACCAGTAGTCCGCGGTCTACCTGCTGGGCAGGCCTGCGCTAGAGGGTTGCGGTATATAAATCAAATAAATAAATAATTTAATTGTCCAAATTAAAGAAAGGGCAGGAACGCACTTGGGGAGACCCTGATAAACAACATTTTCCTAGTACCAGCCTCCTCATACCGCTGTTGTTGGCAGAGAGATCATTCCTGCCTCGCGGAACAGAATGGCTGCAAATTGAACAGCCTCCTGCGAAAGAAATGTGCAAGGCCACCATCTAATACAGTGTGTTAATAGATGAGCCCTGAGAGGCAGGGCCCCGGGGAAAAGAGCACTTGTCGAGAAACGTACCGGTGGCGTCGTCCGACTCCTCTCCCGCCTGAGACCCTCTCTTGGAGGAGGTCCTGTGCCTGAGAGAGTCCTGGGGTGGGAGGCGGTGGAGGTAACCTCTCGAGAACAACTCATTTTCTTCCTCGTCTTCCTCGTCCTCCATCTCAAAGGTGGGCTCCAGCTGAGGCATGGGCCGCTCCGAATCGGAGTCCTCGAAGGGTTCGTCCAAGACCTCGGTGGTTTCCGAAATCGTCTCCGTCACCACGCTGCTGTTGTGGTATTTGCGTTTGCGGACCCGCCTCTTCCGGGGAATGGGCTTCTGCACGGGAGAGATGGAAAACAACAGCGGGGGATTACATGGAGCAGAAAGAGAGGCGGGGCCCTCTCTGCCAGGGTTCTGGGGAACTCGTCAACAAGCCCAGGGCCACACTCTCCAAGTCACGCAACAGGCTCAAAGAACCCGCTGCAGTTCCACGCAGGTTCAGTGGCAAGCAAGAAGCACCACGGAAAGAGGTGGGAGGCAGTTTTTTCTCCCGGCTGCTATAATTAAATCTAATTCCAAAATAAATGGCCTCCACCTTCTCCTCCAATTTTAAAAACGAAACGAAAGAGATTGCCCGCAGAAGCCAAGAGAGGCAATTCCCGACCTCAAGTTCTACCTCAAAAGGTTGGCTTCACACATTTTGTTTTGGATCCAGAGTCAGTCAGTCCCCTCCTCAAGACCCAACACGATCCACTGGGATTGCAGCGAAAATAACTTAGTGCGGATTCCCCTTTTTTTTTTTTTTGGACACCAAGATGGGCCGGTACAGAATGGAAGCATGATCCGTTAGTTCTAAACACTAGCTGCAAGTCCCGCAGCAGAAGTTGAGAAACACAGGACAGAACCATTTATCTTTCTGAGAACCTCTGTTTTGATTTTCAAAACGTTTCTAGCCCTTTTAAGGCGTTTATGGGCAAAGGCTTCTGAAATCTCAAGATGTTATCTGTTAACAGAGACTAAAGTTTTTATGGCCTTGAGACGCCTCAGCCCTCTCCCCTAACTGGCAAAACCTGGAAGGGGTGGAGGGGCAAGGCAGGATGACAGCTGTGCCTCTCTTGCAGTGATGACCGAGTTCGGAGTGCCTTAAAACACAAATCGCATAAACCCTGGCATCATTCAACAGCTACATCTTCGTGGTGCAAAGAAGACGCTTGCAGCCGTCAGCCCAGACCAGGCGTTCCCCCCGGCCAAGACTTAAGATGTTCCCTGCCACAAACATAACAGCGGAGGGACCTGGGAGACCGGCCAGGCCGGAGAGCACAAACCTTGCGCTTCAAGGTGGGCTTTGTGAGAATCGGTGGGGAGTTGGAGCAAGGGCTGACGGGCTCCTCCTCCTCCTCCTCCTCCTCTTCTTCCTCCTCCTCCTCCTCCTCCTCCTCTTCCTCCTCCTCCTCGCTGCTTTCGCTGAAGTGCCTCATCAGGGTCCGGTCCCCCTCACTGTGTCGCCGGGCTATCCTGCTGCATTCCTCCGAGAGCCTGCTTTTCAGGGGCTCGAGGGCCTTGGGGGGACCCCTCCAGACCTCCAGGTCTTCGCTGTATCGCCTCTGGGTGGCCGTGGGCTTCTCCCTTTTCCCGTACTGCCCTTGGGGGACGGGAGGCTTCTCCTCGGCCTTCCCAAAGTGGCCCCGGGAGGCGGGGGGCTTCTCCTCGCACTTGCCGCACTGTCCCTGGGAGCAAGTGCTTTTCTCCTCACTCTCCCCAAATCTGCCTCGAGAGGCAGCCGCCGCCGCCGCCGCCGCAGCGGCCGCCGCCGCCGCGGCTTTCTCCTGGCATTCCCCGCAGCGGCCTCCCCTGGCCATGGCGGACTTCTCCTCTACGGCCAGCTTGGACTCCTTCTCGGCCAAGACCTCCCGGGGCCGTTTGTTCTTCCGGCTCCATCGGCCCCTCCGCGTCGTCGTCGTCGTCGCCGCCGTCTGGCTGTTGGCAGGAAGACCAGCCAGGGGAAGGCTCGGCTTGTTTGGCCGCCCCGAGTGGTTGGGGGCCTGGGCTTCAGCCTTTTTTTCACTCTCCAGAGGGAAGCGGGACTCCCTTTCGTTCCTCTCCCAGGACGCAGATTTTATCACCTGTGAGGGGAGACAAAAAAAAAAAAAAAACCCTCCAGATGAGAGAGACCTTTGAGGCTTCCTTCAGGACAACAGCTATCAAATGGCCTGTTCACCTTGTACACTCAGAGGCTTGCAGACAGAGATCGGGAGCGTCATTCACATCTGTGTGTGACTAGGAACCTCACCTCTGCAGCTCCTGGTCCTACAAACTTCCCTCCTTCCCTCCTTTCCTCCTTATTTTTCCTTCGCCCCTCTTCCTCTGGCCTTCAACCCACAACCTTCTCTGCGGGAACTCCTCTGGTCTTCTGCCTTCTTCCCCCATCCTCCAGCACTCCTTCCCTGCCCCATCCCTCTCCTTGGAAAGGCTGTCACAGTATCTCCCAAAGGGAACTTGTTGGTGATGACGTAGGAGTGCTCAGTTCATGTATGACTGGAAAACCTGCCAGCATTCCCAGAAGCCTCAACGTGTGTGTGGGGGGTCCATAAAGAGAACCAAATCTAAATCCACTTGCTCTTTCCCTCAGGACTGAGCTTAAAGAGCAGAAGAGCCCCGATTTCCAATTGGGGACAGACACTTGCTCGGCAAAGCACATGCTTTGGATATCACAGATTCAACTGCAGCTGTCTTCGGCTAAAGGGTCTGGGGCGCAAGGTCTCTATACAACAGGGTGATGATTTCACAGTCACACTGGCCTAGATGGTCTGCCTCCCTATAAGAAAATTTCCTATTTGTTTGCCATTTTCTTGAATAAAATCTTCAGTACAGAAGAAGGGAGAAGAATAGAAGGGGGGAGAGAGAGAATTAATTTTCACTGATATCCTTCAGGAATTCTAGCTGGGTTTTAACCACCTGCACTTTTAAACTGCCTGCCCATCTTCCTTGGAGAATTATATTTTCAAAACTGTTTCAGAAAGGAACACACGCATGTTGACCTCTACCTCTCTCTCCTTTGGCAGCTGCTCCTCCGCTTCCGCTTCTTCGGCTTCCTCTTCCTCATCCTCTGAAACCACAGAATTGGAGACGATGACCGGAGTCCAGCGCAGACATTCTGGATCCACCACGACCGGCCGGAGGTTCTGTTTCAGTTTGGCCATGTGCTCTTGAATAAGCTTCTCCCGCCGGACAATCACAAACCTGCAGGGAAAACACCGTCGGTCAACCGACAAGGAGTACGGGTGACAAAGGTACAAGAAGGTAAAGGTAAAAGTTTTCCCCCGCACATGCGTGCTAGTCGAGTCCGACTCTAGGGGCAGTGCTCATCTACGTATTCAAGCCAAAGAGCCAGTGTTGTGCAAACCTATGGCCACGTGGCCGGCATGGCTACAAGGAAACACTGTTTTACCTTCCCGCTTTTTGCAGCGGTACCTATTTATCTACTTGCATTTACATGCTTTTGAACTGCTAGGTTGGCAGGAGCTGGGGTGATCAGCGGGAGCTCGCTCCACTGCGTGGCACCCGGGATTCGAACCGCCGAGCTGCCGACTTTGCAGCCGACAGTTTTCGGAAGCCTTACTCCAATGAGTCACCACAAGAAGGCACAGGGAGTGAAAAGGACCTCCAGAGTTGAGGTGCAGGCTCCCTGAAAGACGGCTCTCTCTCCCCCTTGGCTGCCACCGACTTCATGTCCCGGATGGAGGTACCACTGATTGCACTTTGTACAGCTTGTCTGGCAACGGCGTGCGAGAGGGCTTTCTCTGTTGTGTGACCGACTGTGTGGGAAGGGCTTCCCAGGGAAACTGGGAGGGAAGCTAGCGGCTGTGCATTTCCATCACCAATTAATAATCTACCTATTTACTCAGGCATTCCCTTGATTGCAAATGTTATCAGCTGGCCTTGTGTTTTTAATAAACTGCACTTAATGGATCTTAATAGGTTTACCGTTCTCTAATGTGCAAAGAGGTTGAAGAGTCAATTTTCATTCAGGTTCTTAAGCAAATCCACTTATCTTTCCCCTATCTACATTTTAAATGATCTTCAATCATTTGATGATGAACATTATCACCTTATTTTGATTTTTAATTAACTCTTCTTAATGGATCTTAATGATTTCATTATTCTAACATTTAGGATGACAAAAAAGATCCAATTGTCTCTTGTATTCTATAATTTTCAGATATTATTTTTACTGCAAATCCTGGTTTATTTTTTTAAAAAAGGTGGAAAGCACGTCAAATGCAAAAAAATAAATAAATAAATAAAAAGAACAATCATCTGTTGTCAAGTTAATTCTGTCTTGTGGCAAACCTTTTTTGGGGGGTTTCCAGGTAGAAAATCCTCAGAAGTTGCTTCCCATCCCCTTCTTCAGTGCAATTTTCCCAAGACTATGTACCCCTGAAATGAACCTACAGCTAGCACCAAGTGCAACGTTGCCTGGAAAGCATAAATATGCAAGGTTCTCGTCAAGAAACCTACATTTCTGGGAGTTGGCGAAAAAGACATCTCGACTATTGAAGTATGTCTGTGAAGATTCTCAGTCATCCAGGTGAGTTTATCTGGAAGTTGAGTCATCATGGCTACTGGAATTCTTTTTTGAGAGAGAGAAATGTTTCGCTGTTGATCCAAACAGCTTCATCGGTCTGAATACAGCTAGTGCAAGTCCTCCATCTTATAGAGGTCAAAACTGACTATAAGATGGAGGACTTGCACTAGCTGTATTCAGACCGATGAAGCTGTTTGGATGAACAGCGAAACGTTTCTATCTCTCAAAAAAGAAGTCCAGTAGCCATGACTCAACTTCCAGACTATTGAAGTGTTTTCCCGTCTGTCTCCCCAACAGGGACCCAAAAAACAGAGGTCTGCTACCAACATTCTGAAAAGGGCCAGATTCTTGTCCAAACTGCTCCAGGATGCCAGGCCATCCCGCCAGACAAATACAGTGGCCATTAAAAAAAAAAGCGTCACTCACATGAACTAGGGCCAAGTTGCACCTGAACGCCGGTTGCCCAGGTAGCTTCAAGGGCCTGCTCTAGAGAGCAATGGCTCCAACACACAACTGTAATCCTTATAAAGCATGTGGAAGACTCAAAGGCCTAAAGAGATATCTCTAAGTCTCTCTGGCTTCTTGTGTTGTATTTAAGTAGGACGTACCAAAAACCTGGCAAAGGATTGGAAGCATCTACTTCAGACCAATTCTCGAAGCTAAAACTACTAAGCAGCCAACCAATACATATGTGTAGCCAAAAAAAAAAAAAAAAAAGAGGGTGGGGGGTGACAGAGGCAGAGGCAGAGAGAGAGAGAGAGAGACCAGCGCCACCACTCTCGAAGAATTTTACAAAGGGCCATCCAGCAAACGAACACAATTAAAAGATTACAAGAAAACCACACACAGGGACCAGTCGGTGTTGTAACTGGGAATTCTCAACAGCCTAAGAACTGAGAACTGAGGAGGTGGGGAAGAATGTGAACTCTCTAGCTCTTATGGTCGGAGCAAGATAAACAGTGAGGATTTTGGCTACTTAAATCTTTCTTAGAAGCCCAAATGGCACATAAAAGAAGACATCTTATTTTATAATTTAAAGCTGGAAGGCACCCCATGGATCACTGACCCCAGCCCTCTAGTGGCCTCTAGGTGCCAGAACGTCTTTAGCCGTGCTAAGGTCATGTTCTGCCACGTAATGGAAATCACACAAGACTGCCCGTTTTGGGCCACTGACGCAGCCTACGGAAATGTAAAAGTCTGCGTGCAGAATCTGCATGTTTGGGTGGCTCAGCCGTAATGAGCACTCTGGAGGGGAAGCAATATACACCGGTTGTCTTGAGCAGCAGATGGCAGGCTCCAGTTTGCTTCTGTGAATGAAGCTCGTTGGACACCCAACATGCCGGATTTGGTCTGCCAGTCGGCACAAGGAAGCAATCCGGATGTGCGTTACTTGCCAACTCTTCCTTGTAACAGACTTGAAAAGCGACAAAACATGCTTTTTTCTGTGATAGTCACAGCATTCTCACTGCCTCCCCAACAAAAAAAGCTGGTTAGTCATGAAGGTAGGATGGGCACTCAGATACAAACTAGATGACCCATCTTCCACACGGAGAGGGTTGTTTGCCTGCAGAAATGTTGCAATTATGTTGGAACACAATCCACAGGTTTTTTTTTTCCGGAAAGAGCAGAGAGACATCTACAAATTATGACATCGGACTACTTTGCATCACTCTCAAGTGAATTATGCAAATCATATTATTCTCCATCCTCTATTCTTCCTTCTGTATAAGCACTAGAGGAGAGGAGCTACACCTAGTTATAATCCCAATGCAAAGCACTGGAAATCTTGAGAAGGAGAGAAGCAGGTGTCCAAGCTTTTTGCAAGGAGGGCCAGATTTGGTGAGGTGAAAATGTGTGGGGGCCGACCATTCAGCGACATTCGGCCCCCGTGCCAGACTTTGGACAAGCCTCGAGGACAATGTTGGTGAACCTATGGCACGGGTGCCAAAGGTGGCACCATGAGCCCTTTCTGTGGGCACCTGGCATCGCCCCTTCACAGCCACCTGGATTCAGGTTCGTGTTGTATTGGCACTTAGCCAAAAATTTGTGGGTTTTTTGGAATCACAGTTTAGGCACTCGGTCTCTAAAAGGTTTGTCACCAGTGCTCTAGGACATGTGAGGAGGCGGGGAGGACGCTGCAGCAATGGAGCCCGGAGCAGGTAGGCTGGGCAGGTGGCTTGGGGGGACGCGGAGAGACAAGGGCAGGGAGGGCAGGCAAACGGAAAAACTGCAAGCTGACATCTCCATCCGGTATGGGGAGAGGCCAGCTGGTGGGGATGCATGACAGGCCGAGCCGGTGGGGAGAAGAGGCTGCGGGAGACTCGGAATTTGAGAACGGGTCTGACTTTGGACATGCCTGCCTCAGATCCTATTAGAGCCAGATGTCCAACTGGATGAACCTAGGGCTGCCCTACAGAGGAGGGGCAGGATCTGTTTTCAGTCATCTCAGAGTGCAGGACATACCACATAAGAGCAGCCTTGCAGGAAAAGGCCACCGCTCATCCAGTCCAGCATTCTGTCTCAATGGGCTCAAGTTACGAGAAACCAGCTTTTGTCTGAACATCAAGAAAAACCTCCTAACTTTTAGTACAGCAATGGAACCAAGGACTCAAGAGGTGGTGGGTACTCTATCTCTGGAGTCATTCAAGAGAAATCCCTGGCAGATACCCTTTGATTGGTATTCCTGAGGGGGTTGGATTTGATGGCCTTGTAGACCCCTTCCACCTCCTGTGGTTCTATGAACACCACCCAGCCGCGAACATGTCCCTTGTGATTTTATTCCAGCATTTTGATGCTACGTATGGATCTCCTGGATAAGGCATGCCTTCTGTATAAAGAAGGCTGATCGCTGCAGAATCGATGCGTTTGAGCTGTGGTGCTGGAGGAGAGTCCCCTGGAGTGCAAGGAGATCAAACCTATCAATCCTGAAAGAAATCAACCCTGAATGTTCACTGGAAGGGCAGATTTTGAAGCTGAGGCTCCAGTACTTTGGCCACCTCATGAGGAGAGAGGAGTCCTTTAAAAAGTCCCTGATGTTGGGAAAGATTGAAGGCAAAAGGAAAAGAGGACGGCAGAGAATGAGATGGTTGGACGGTATCATCGATGCAACCAATATGGATTTGACCAAACTCCGGGAGGCAGTGGAAGACAGGAATGTCTGGTGAGCTCTGGACCATGGGGTCCACGAGGAGTCGGACACGACTGAACAACTGAGCAACAACAACAACTGTATTCACAAAGGGGACATTTTAAATTAAGGCAAACAATAAGGGCAACCTTACTGCCCGCTAAGATTTCAGCAGACATTGCTGACAGACTTTCAAATACAGATCTAGAAACACTTTCAAACGCTAGGTCTTCGCCTAGTGGTTTCTGGAAGCCAGGTTTGGCTCCAGGCAGATAAGGGATACAAACATGCCCCCCTGCTTCCCTTTTTTAAACAAAACTGAAGCGTTCATATTCCCAGGAATTTTGCCCCTGCGCTTTGCCACTCGACCTGCAGAAACTGCTCTGGCAGGAGCCCTCCCTTGGTTTGCCACCTTGCTCTTCTGGCACCCATCCACCACCACCCAGCCCTGCCGGAGGTTTAAAAAAAAACCTGGACCATGATGCTCACTGGTCGTTACGGAAGTCCAGCATCCTCAGGTGATGTAGGGTGGAAGTGATGTCCTGAGGGCAGATTCCCGTCAGCTTGCTGAGCCTCTTGATGCTGATCTGCTTGTCGTTTTGGTGATAAAGGCACTCCAAGATTACACTTTTCCAATAAGCCATGTAGGAGAGACGGCCCAAGTCGGATAACGGCTTCTCTGGGGATCCCGCTTGGCCTTCGCGTTTGGAGAGGAGATAACCTGGGAGGACAATAAAAATCGCTCAGGGGTTGGGCTTCTTTTGCTTCCTCTCCGAAACAAGACCTGAAATGTCACTTCAGCTTCCAGCCAGAGATGGGTAAATCTGCTTACAACTGGCTCTGTAAAAGAAAACCACTTGCTACGCTCCAACGCACAGAGCCCAAAGGTTATTATTTCTGTGGATCACCTTAGCTACCCTGTTTCCCCAAAACTAAGACATCCCCCGAAAAGAAGACCTACTTACAGTTTTGCTTCTTACTGAAATATAAGGCATCCCCCCAAAAAATAATAATAATAAGATAACAATAAATGTGTACCACATTATTCTTCATGGAAAAATAAGACATCCCCTGAAAATAAAACCTAGTGCATCTTTGGGAGCAAAAATTAATATAAGACACGGTCTTATTTTTGGGGAAACAGGGTACTACCCCAAAATCTCACATAGCCCCACAGCAGAAGATCTTCATGATTCTAACTATGCTATGGCTATGCTAAAGGCCGTTTGGCCAGAATCTTATTGGTAACAGGCACTTGCGTAAGGGAAACCAAAACAGCTAATTGCTACTCATTAGCAAGGTGGCGGACAAGCGCCCGAGTGTCCTCACTATGAGGCGTTTTGCTGCTACAGCACATGCTTTTATGTTACCTTTTAACGTAGCAGGATGCCTCTTCTAATTCCCTATTCTTAACTTGAATATGTTTTGAATGTTCCGGGCTGTATATTGTCCCTCGTTAATTGTAAGCCACCAAGGAGAAAGGTGGGGTAAAAATATTCAAAATAAAATAAAATAAAATAAAATAAAATAAAATAAAATAAAATAAAATAAAATAAATGCAACCTTTCCTTATACAAGTGCAAAATCACCTATGAGATGATCTGAATTCTCCAGATTGAGGACAGTAATTCAAAAGCCATCTATCTATTTGATGAGCAGTTGGGTTCCCCAGAAGGACAAGCAATTCTTCCAGGCACCCTGCAACGTTGCAGCCACCGTTCCAGGCACCTCACAGAAAAGCAGCTGCTGGTTGACGTGGAAGGAAAATTCCCCGTCTCTGACACTCAGTGATTAGAAGACGGGGCCGCTAGGTGGCAGGTTTTTTCTTATGATTGGCTACCTGCTAGACCTTCAGCAAAACATCCCCAAGCGGCAAGTGCCTGTTCTGTGTTCCAGAATCCTCCATTTCGTACGACGGGATTTTCTGGCAGGCTTCCCCTACCTCTTTGTATCACTGTCACGGTGCACGCTCGGCTTTCAGTGGGATGCTCTGGGATGTGTATGTTCTTGCTACTGATGTTTGCCTCTCGTTAAAAATAAATAAAAAAATCTGCAAGCCCTGCAGTTCTCCTGAGCGTGCAGACACCTCCCTGTTGTTCCTTTGGGGCTCCACTCACTCACTAGCTTATTTTATATGTCATATTTTAGTCATTTTATATGTCATATTATGTGTTGTACCTGTTTTTAAATCTATGTGAAATGTTTTAAATGAGTTTTATATAGCAACCACAAAATCCTATCCTAGCTGAGCCTTCTATCAGAAGGGGCCATGCCCACTGGGGAGATAAGGCAGCAAAATGACCAGAACAGTTGGAACTCCCAAGTCACTTCAAGGTGCCCTAAGTAAGGCGTCTCTTGGAAGCTGTTGCCAAGAGAAGACGCACATTAATTCTCTCTCAGCGCTAATGAAGGAAATGTAGCATTTCAAGAACTATTTAAGACACAAAGACAGCTTGGAATCTGCCTCTTATGAAACTGGCCTCTGGCATTAAGCAAGGAAGGTGCTGGTTCCTCACCCACCACCACCCCCTTCAACTGGACAGTTCCCTGTATCAGGAGGAAGAGGTTGCACATTAAACAACATGCAGACATTCCAGCTTATTTACTATTCATTTCTATTCTTTATGTAATTTGATAATCTGGTTGATTATCTAATTACATAAACTCGCCCCCCCCCGTTGGTTTGTTTTTTGCAGGATCGGGCTCTGTCTTTCCTTGAGTTCTCCACCCTCACCACCCTTGCTGTTTTCTTTCATTTCCCCTTCTAAACACTCCTCTCGGCTTTTGAAGAATCAAGCTCCGTTGGGCTTGAACAGCCCAAAATGAATAGAAAAGAGCCACACCCCCTTTTTTTGGTGTGAAAAGGCATTTCTTAATGGGCTGCTCAAGCCCAACGGAGCCTGATCCTACAATAAAACAAACCCACCAAAGCTGAAAGGAGTGTTTAGAATGGGGAAATTAAAGGTAACAGTGGGCGTGGTGGGGGTGCAGGAGACCTCAAGGATTTATTATTTTGGGGGGGGGAGTGTCTAAAAGTGTGGGGGGGGTGTCTAATAAAAGGCAGTGTCTTGTAGACGGAAACATAAGGTAGCAAATCCAGATAACCAACGTTCTTGGAGGACAGCCAAAATACACTTCTGGAATTCTGTATGTTTTCAGAAACGGTGATACCAAGTTAAAGAAAAGTATGGATAAAATGAAAAGCCGCTTACTGAAATCAATGAGGAACCTGCCGTAGCCTTTGCGCTGGTACTGGGGAAGAATCATGATGCAGGAGACGTTGTACTTCTGCTGGCAGTGCTTCTCCTGGAATGGGTGCCAGGATGGAGGGGGGGGAGAGGGGGGGAACAGAGATTTTTACAGCAAAGGATTAGCGAGATGGAAAAGCAAAAAGACACAACTAGGAACTCAACAGAGAAAACCATGAGCATCTGCCTCCACGAAAGCAAGGAGAAAATTGTCAAACGACCACAACTGACACATCCACAGCCAGGGAGAAGAAGGATAAACAGACTAGTCTTTAGCCATTTATAACTGATTTCTACCCAATTCAAGTCTTTTGGTTTGACTACAGCTCCCAGAATCCTTTGGCCAGTATATGCCCATCCTGCGAGTCCAACAAGGGAACTGACTCCCCAAGGAGTCTTGATCATGGCAGGTTCTCCCTCCTCCCTACCGGGATCCTTTTAAACATAAGGAGGCCAGCAATAAAGCCAAAGCTTTTTTTCCAAGTCAGGTACGTGTACCACTGCCAAGATGTTATTTTGTAATCGAAGCAAGGCGTTCAGAAATTTAAGAGCCTTGTTGCCACCTAAATTGTTCTTCCTGCACGGAGCTGGGAGCACTTAGAACAACAACCCAATCCAATATCTGCAGGTGGACTTGTGGAGACATGATGGCAGGCACACAGATGGCAGCAGCCACACACTGCTTCTCTCAAGTTGGTTCTCCAAGCTGAACAGCTTCTCTGGGCTTTTTCAGAACAGGGGCGTCCTTCAGCATGAAACACTGAAGCGGCATTCAGCTTCAACAGTCTCTCTTCCAGAAGGCAAACAAAAGCTTTGAGATGAGATCAGCATTTGATTTGAAAAACAAGCTCGGCGAAGGTAACAATTACTGTTTGCTTCGCCAAACGGCTTGACTCTTCACCACCCCAGAGACTAGGAAGTCATTTAAAACCCTCTCACTACCCAGTTGCCAAGTTGGAATCCATGCTCCTCAGAGGATAGACTCGGTGCAGCTGGATAAAGAGAAGGCTCCTTTATTAACTCCCTCACTTCCCTGGATTATGCCTATGCAGAAATCTAAAGGTGCATGTGGAAAAAACTGCACCTGTTGCTTCAAATCCACCGACGCCGTTGAGATGAGTGCCATTTTATGAGCTGAGAATTTTGGAGCCACTTAGAGTTGGCTTATCTGTAGCTAAATTTAGTGTCAAATTTCCAACTCAATGCCGGTCAGAATTACATGAAGGCACAGCATTTCATACCAGTTTCAACAGGTATTTCCAGAGGCACAGCCTTAGTCAGTAGTCCCAAAATAAGATGGTATCACACCCAAGCTTAACAGGAAAAACCAAAGAACATGGACTGCCTTCCGGCATACACACTACATCTCTAGCTAGAATCAGGCTGTCCCTACACTACAGAAATATGGACCAAATGTCAGTTTTGAGACTGAGTGTAGAATTCTGTTTATCAAAAGTCTTTCTTTGAAAAAAAATGTTTCCAGCCTTTATGGTACATTAATATACTTTATGTATCTTTTACATGGCTAATGGCTTAAAAATCCAGCTGCAGATATTAATCAGAATAAATCCAGTGAGGAATTGCAAAGTCAACATTTAGACAAATTCTGCCAATACGATGGACTTCAATCCTAAATGAAATGAACAACTAAATTTAGCTGAATGTGTGCTAAAATAAAAGAATAATTAAGAGGACTGGTTAAACATAGGTTGTGGCGTTTAAAGCTTGGGTTTGCACTGAACATTCACAAGGTGGTGAAAACGACAGTTATGAAAAATAAGAAAACACCCGCAGAAACACGTTGTGGGTGTCATTTCCATGGTTCACACAATCCACCTTTTCTTCCCAAGATATATCGATTACCAAAGTGCAGAACTTCCCCGTATGTTTAGAGAAGAGAATATACATGGCTCTAGATTTACTTGTCACAGAACTGCCCACTGCTCTGTGTGATCAGGACACCAACATTATACGGCCGTCCTCTACCGTTTTGTGGTTCATATACTGCAGTCCCGGTATATCAGAGGACCGCAGTACAGTGGTACCTTGAATAAAGGAATTAATTCGTTCCAAATGAAAAAAAAATCCTTTATACAAATTTCCCATAGGAAAGCATTAAAAACAGAGTGATCCCATTTTTATGTTGTACAGATTTGCCCCATAGGCGATTATGTTAAGCAAATTTCCCCTATCTCCAGAATTTTTTATGTTGTACAAATTTTATGTTATACAAACCGTCTGTTATACAAGGGTCCACTGTACTGCAGTCCCGGTATATCAGAGGCCACAGTATATGAAGACAAGGGCTCCTGGGGCAAGCTGTGTGGGCTTGTTTGAAGCCTCCTGCACTTATCCTAGGCCGGGATCACCGGAAACCTCCGAGAGGCCCGGGAAGCCCATAAGAGGCCCGTTTGGGGCAGCGCCAGACCTAAAGGAAGCACTGGAGGCCCACACAGGCAGACCCAGCATCTGCATATCACGGATTTTCCTTTATCACAGGTCGGGCCGGGCTCCTAAGCCCTGTGCTAAGCAGGGGATTACTGTATCTACCGCTGAAACCCAGAGGCTGATCTGATCTGCGCACACTGACCTTGGAGAAGTAGCCAACCAGGTGGCAGCCCTTCACATCGTTTTGGGTCAGAACATAAAAAAGAAAAGGCTCCACGTCGTAATACAGTGTCTTGTGGTCCAGGAAAAGTTTTGCCAACAGACACAAGTTCTGGCAGTAAATAGTACTGATGTTGCCGTCCACCTTCAGGAAACAAGAGAAGAGGTTAAAACCCACCGTCGCGAGGAGGTGGCCCGCAGGCAACTACAAGAAGCGCACCAAATGAACCAAACCGGATCTACAGTGGGACCTTGTATAAAGGAATTAATCCGTTCCAAATGAAATTCTGTTAAGCAAAATTTCCTTTGTACATATTTCCCATAGGAATGGCTTGAAAATGGATTAAGCCCTAAACGCGACCGTTTTTCTGTTGTACAGATTCACCCCACAGACGATTCTGTTCAGCGATTTCCCCCTATCTCTGGAAATGTTTTCCTTTAAGCGGATTTTCTGTTAAACAAACCACTTGTTATACGAGGGTCCACTATACCTGAATTCATCCCCACCGCCTATCAGTTTGAGAAATAAAACAAAAAGGGAAAGCACTGCGAGGAGAAGTGGCTGCCTTGGTTGTCAACATCCAATGATCCAGGAAGAGAACATCTGTCTTTGATGGACTTCCAGCCCTCCCCCAGGATTCACAGGGGAACCTCCAGGATGACTTATGGAGGCGAAAGACCCAAAAGGAGCGAGATGTAGGATGTTCCCTCGACCTCTGTACAGTCTTCTTGCTGTTTTTTTGGTCAGCAGGGAGAAAAACACCCAGCTGCTCTGTGGGAATTGCAAGATCTCCCGAGACTTGCAAAACTTCATGGGAGAATGACTTCCAACCGAGGCTGCCTCCAGGCTCTCTCCATGGAGGCAGTCTCTAGAGTGGTGGCTCCCAAATGTTTTGGGGTCACAGCAACTTTTATTAAAAGACTAATGGTCCGGGTGCCCCTTGACCAGAGGTGGTATTGGGGTTCTCTCTGCCACCAGGAACAAGATCTTCTCCCTCTCTCTCTCTCTCTCTCTCTCTCTCTCTCTCTCTCTCTCTCTCTCTCTCTCTCTCTCTCTCTCTCTCTCTCTCTCTCTCTCTCTCACACACACACACACACACACACACACACACACACACAGAGAGAGAGAGAGAGAGAGAGAGAGAGAGAGAGAGAGTTTTCCAGGTCCCTGGAGCAGGAAACTCTCAAGGATATACAGCCAGGGCCTCTACTGGGGACCATAAAAATAGGAAGAGGAGAAGGAAAAATAGGAAGAGCAGATACACAGCCTCCACTTCCTCTAAGCATTCATAGCTCTATATCCATCAGGAACTGGAACTGGAACTTCCAGTTCCTGATGGATATAGAGCTATGAATGCTTAGAGGAAGTGGAGGCTGTGTACCTGCTTCTCCTCTTCCTATCTCTATGGTCTTGTGTTAGGAACTGAAAGAAGGGAGTCCCTTGGGGAAACTGAGGGGGATGGGAAGGTGGTGGTGGGTGTCTGTTGCATGATGCACTAAAGGTTGCCCACCTTTTGTGTCAGATTTTAGAAACGCAGTTTGAAAGAAGGAGCAACCTGGTGCAGAGGGCAAACATAAGCGTAAGTGAAAGAGAATTACACATGTGCTTAAGCCTCTTTCACTGTTCCCCCCTTTCAGCTGCCTTCCCTGTGGCCATTTCCTGCCTCACTCCATCCCACTGAAAGACAGGATGCCAAATGAACTATGACCTGGGCACATTCCCGCTGCATCACCTCAAGCCCACTCTTATTTGTAGCAATACGGCTTGCTTCAGGTTTTTAGAGCTTAGATTTTTTTAAAAAAATGGATTGGGGCAGACATTTGACAAACAGCAAATAATAACTTCTGAAATTACCTCAAAGACAGAAACATTATTCTTCCTGTAAATTTCATTGGCTGGCGGATGAAACCAACCACATTTCTTCATGTGTTGCTGGAGGATGGCTCTGCTTTTCATATACTTGAGACAGAATTCACAGATGTACAGCTTAGGCAGTCTGCAAAATAGAAAAGGATTCAGTTTTCTCAGACACATAATGAACAGCACCCTGGCTGTAGTTCTTAACAAAGCAGCCACTGCCGTTCTCTCTACTAGGGGCAAATCCTAAAATCAAGAAGAAAATATAGATTATTGGTTTAGCCTGAATAACTTTATCTTCATTACCTACTTGTTCTGCACAGAGGACACACAGTCTTAATTTCAAGGGACAATGTGTATATAAAATATGAGCTTGTCCGGATAAAGGGACAGCTACAGCATATTATCTACATTTATGAACCATTCAGCTGTGAAACATATAATGCATAATAAAAAGCGCAAGTTGTACCTCGAATACTCTTGTGGATATGGAGAGGAATACCAGGTCTGGATTTCATATTTCCCAAACTCAATGACTGATGGACAGCGAACTTGTGGATCTGGGCCTCCAGTCACCCCAACTTTCTGCAAACGAAAGAAACGTTTGTCAATGTTACTGAGCAAAATGCTACTTCACATCTGCAGGGGTCCAATAAAGAAACAAACTCCAGCTATCTTAGCCTTATCCTGACGCCCTGATCCACTAAAGAAACACAAAGAATATAAAACCAAAATGCGCTAAGCGAATGTTAACCTAATCCATCTTAACATGATTTATTTGCAACAAGTGAGCGTTCTTAAGGTGCCAACCTTAATTATATTATGAATGGGCTTTGTAGATGCTTTGCGGATCTAAGGATATAATAGATCCTGGAAAAGCAAAAAAGATACATACGTCTATGCCAAGCATCTGAATAATAGACTGCTCTGTTCAACTAAGAACTGCCACTAGTGAATCCAATTCAGTTCAGAAGGCCTGAATAGCTTAGAAGGGATCAAGTCATCCAGACTAGTCTGCGAAGATTCTCAGTCATCCAGGTGAGTTTATCTGGAAGTTGAGTCATGGCAACTGGACTTCTTTTCTTGAGAGATTGAAGCGTTTCGCTGCTCATCCAACTCAGACTGACAAAGCAATTTGGGTGAGCAGCGAAACATTTCAATCTCTCAAGAAAAGAAGTCCAGTTGCCGTGACTCAGCTTCCAAATCATCCAGGCTAGTTTTTTTTAAAAGTCTGTTGACAAATCTCAGAAAGCTACAGCCACTTTGCACAGATGTAGAACATTAGGAGAAAGAAGAAATCTCAACTCCTTGCATAGATACAATTTTTCATAGTGAACAACACTTGCATAAAAAAGACAGTTCCAGAGACTGCTCAGATACAGAATGCTAGGGAAATCATATTTCGCTATAAAGGAAAAAATAGTTCTTTCTTCCTTTTCATGTGACAAAAGTGGTTTAACGGGAAGAATTGTGGCCATACATTCCTCAAGTATCTTGTGTATTATCAATCTTTCGAGGAGCAGTCTGCAGAACACTGGCCTTCTCTCTTGTTTTTCAGCATAACTATCCTAGAGGAAACACAGATGGTCCCTTCCTGAACCCTTGACAACTTTTCTTACATATGCTTAAAAAAATTAACAATATGCAGCCAACTTGCCTCACACAGAAAATCAGAGGAGCGGAAAAAGAGGGGAAATGCTCAGCCATCTTCCCAAACTTTTCCTTTCTGTTTGTGCCATTTATGAGTACTTTAGAAACACACTCCAGCTTCTCCTAGTGACAGCATCTGGCCTTTTCTTATCATTACTAATAAATATACTGATAAATTGCTGTGAATCCCACTGTGTCCCCTGAAAAAGGGAAGGGGAAACCACTTCTAGTATCCTGTATTGCACCGCCTGGAGTTGTTCTTGGAACTAAACTTGGTGGTATATAAATCCTAAAATAAATATATAAATAAACACATCCTCTACCAGGAAAACCCTGAAAGGGGTTGCCGTACGTTAGCACTGACAGAAATATTATTAGCAATCTCAAAGTTGTTTACAAACAAACAAAACCACTTTCTCTTGTTATTACTACTGGCAAACGTATGCAGTAGAAATGTGGAAGTGTACATTCTCGTGGACATTCCAGTGCTGCATTTAGTGCCAGAAACAGCATTAAGCGCCATCCCTCCTGCCCTCTCCTCAAATGCAAATCCACCTTCCTTTTTAGGTGCCAGCTGTTGTGGATCATGACACCCCCAAATGCCAAAGGACTGGTTTAACTTTGGATGCAACACCAAAACCGTATCATTAGAATGGACCACGGCAGGGTCGTAACGCAGGTAATGATTTAGATTCCTAACACGCCGAGCCGTTATTTTTTTTTAAACAATATGGATGCAAACCGTATAAGGTTTACAAACGGATTACAGGGTGCCATCAGTTCACAGATCTCTCTGTGTTTGCTTTTTCCATGTTGCCTTGGACTCTTTCTTGATCTCAAAAAGATGCTGTGAAGCCGCTCTTTATTAGACGGACACTACCAAGACGGTGGGGGGGGGGACGACGACACCCAGCCTCATATTTCCCCCTGTTGCTTTCCCCACACTTCCAGCGACCAGTCTGAAGGTTACTGCCCGTGTTTACGCACCAGCAGCAACCTGCAAAAATAGGCTACATCAGGCTCTTGCTGGGCAAGGCCATTTCCTTGATCTCGTAACTAACATAAAGAGAAAGAGGTTTCTCTCCCAGGAGCCTCTAAGGCAGCTTCACCTTTCAACTGAGTCAAAGCAGCAACAAGGTGAAGGCCACACATGCCGAACTCTCAACGCACTTTCACACTTCACACAGCACACCTGCCGCAGCGTTTCACGGGGTCATCTACAAACAAAAGCCCTCCGTCATCACTTCGCCTGGTGTGCAATATCCAGTTTGAATATTCTAAACTTCACCCAGTTGACTAATTCTCATGACATTTTGAAAACTAAAAGGTGATGTGGGGGACCCAGGAGGCTGGCTGTGTTTTTTTTTTTAAAGGGGGAAGATGCTGCAACCAACACGTCCTTCCTTAAGACTGGAGACAGCCTCCGTCAAAAGAGGAGGAAAAAGCAGGAAACTGAAAATCAAGACAGAGGCTAGAAAGGGTCTTCTCCTCGCTTTGCTTATTAAAGTGGCACGACAAACGCTAGCGCCCTACCTGCTACTGAAAAAGAACTATCCCATAAATAACTCTGTCAATTGAAAGCCACTGTTTACCGAGACGCTGCTTCATAAAAGAACGAAAGGCACCCAAGCCCTGAAAATCAACAATGCGCCCTGCCCAGAATGGAATTCTCAGTCCCTGCCCAAGACGGCGGTGCTGCAATTACTCAACTCCCTCAGTGCTACCCCGTCTGACCCCTGGGGTCCTTCAAGGAAGGAGGCAGAAAGCAGACTCCACCTGCAGCAATGCCTTAGGTGCCTTTGCCGGCCCAGAGGCCAAACTCTCCTCCAAGCGAATGCCTGAGATCAAGGTGGAGTCCCATGTCCAGTACAACTGCTTGCACATCGCCACGGTCCACCAGTCCCATCCAAACCGACGAGGGATTCCTACAACCGGCTGCCCGCCGCCCGCCTCCGCTCTCCTTCCACTGGCACCGTCTTGTTCCTAGTGCTCGCCCGCCTGTGGAGACGCTCTTGCGCCTCCGCTCGGTGCATTCCCGCTGGGACAGGTGCCGCCCTTGGCTCTACCTGGATACCGACCGCCTCAGCAGCTCAACCAAGTTTAACCCCGTCCCTGCCGAAACAACACCAACTGGATGACGCTGCCATGAATTTATATGCAGTGCCCGTGCCAAACAGCAAGGCGGGTGGTTTCTGAGCACTTGGCAAGAGATGGGGAGGATGCTCTGTAACCACTGAGCAAGGATTCCATGGTTTTTCATCTCGCAACAGTCACCAAACCGCTCGTATCAAATGTCTGAAAATGTTTCACAGGGATTTTTTTTTTTAAAGCCGGCCTCTTTGAAATTAAATAGAGCAGGGATGGACAACCTGCACCTCTCCTCCAGATGTTGCTAGAGCTCTCACTACCTTGACCCCTTGCTACTGGTGCCACTGGCTAGAACCAGGGCTGTGGAGTCAGTAGATAAATGTTCCGACTCCGACTCCTAAGTTTTTTTTACTTCCGACTCCGACTCCCCAACTCCGACTCCTCTGTATTAATATGCGAATGTATTTTATACCTTCCTTGAACTATTGACCCTCCATTCCCTTCACTTATACAAGTGTCTCTAGTCCTGCAAAAAACATATTTACTTAATCCCTTATCAGTGAGAGGCTAGGTTACCCATGGGCGCTGCGTAACAGCAGAACACAACACTATGGAAAGTATAAGTATTGCCGCTCCTAATTGTGTGTTGCGTACCATATAGTGAAGCACATGAAAAGCATGCTTCTTCATGGTCACTTAACAGGTTCGTTTTGCAGTTACGTGAGGCACTGCATGCATTGGTCTTTATTCTTACAGTAGAGAAGTCATTAATTATAACTTTTTGTGAATTGGGACATTTAAACTTGCTTTTTTAAAATTCCAATCTAAATTTAGTAGGAGTCGGAGTCGGTGCATTGTTTGCCAACTCCGACTCCGACTCCAGGTACCCAAAATTTCCTCCGACTCCGACTCCACAGCCCTGGCTACAACTGATGGGAACTCCATTCCAACATTCTTTGGAGCCCTCTGCTGAATTACAGGAATTCTGAATAATCTTTATTTCCTTTCTCTCCACTCATCTGTTTCCTCAGTTCCAGCCAGATCTTCCACACCCTCCTTAGAGCTGCCATTCCCCACCCGCACCCCCATCTCTTTCTCTCTCATACCCAGCCTCTGCCAACAGCACACCCTTTACGACCTTCAGCTCCCTGAAAACCGGCCGGTAGGTTCCCTAAATTTACCTGCAGGGCCTGCTCTTGAATGTCTCTGAACAGCTCCATCTCTTTCTCAGCCATGACATCTGGACTTCCAAGAAGCCATTCCTCGTTTTCCTGTTTTCCATCCCAGCTCTCCTGATTGTCTAAAAATAAAAACGGAATGACAGGGGCTGCGGGATGAATGGTCGACATGCAAAGCAGAGCCATACAAATTAACAGCCACATAAACAAGAGGGAAATCAGAGTGTTGCTGCAGTAAAAAAACTCAACTCAGGGGCAGCATATTGGTGCACCACTACTTTAACTAATCATCATCATCATCATCATCATCATCATCATCATAGCAACATGTTAGCTAACAGATAAACTATAGCCCAACATGAAGACCTCACTGCTCTTTCCAAACAGCGCTGCCAGACATTTTGCAACAGGGCCCAGAGAAAAATAACCTTTTGATGCTCTGGATTTCCCTCGTCATCTGCCCATGCCAAAATATACCTCTTGGCTTTGGTAGAAAGGGACACCTCCTTGGAGTGGAAATGGTCCAAAATGAGAGGGGTAAATTTGCTCCCGGTTCCACCCATGACCCTTCATTACACCACCTTGGGGTTTCTGACAAACCATAACCTCTATCAGGAAACTCATTTTTTCCCAACAAAAAATCACTTCTAGGGGGAATATTCACCAAGGCAATGAACTTCGAGAAACTGAGGCATCTGCAGTTCTTGTAGTGTTTCACTGAGAATCCTCTGTGTGTGTGTGTGTGTGTTGTGTCGTTACAGTTGTGACCGACTCTTTGTGACCCCATGTCCATGGAGTTTTCTTGGCAGGAATGCTGGAGTGGCTTTTGCCAGTTCCTACTCCAGGCGCCTACAGCACCTGGTATTCCCTGGTGGTCTCCCATCCAAGAACTAACCAGGGACGACCCTGCTTAGCTTCCGAAATAAGGCGAGATTGGATGTGCTTAGGGTATGTAGGCAGCTCTGAGAATCCTAGTGTGGTGTAACTCATTGGGGGAGTGGAACTGGTAAAACCTCTCATTTAGAGAGAGAGAGAGAGAGAGAGAGAGAGATCTGAAGGAAAAACTAACAGATTACTTAAGAAGCCCTGAGGATTCTTCTGATTCTGTGGTCTGAAGTGGGAGTCCATGCATTTCAGACAGCACAGCTCATCCGGCACGAGCTTACCTGTGGGCCAGTCTGAAGTGCTTGATTTCCTATTGTCCTTTCTCCTGATCCTATATTGCTGAGAATAATCCACCACTTCTCCTCGAGCTTTGCGCCCATCAGGGGACGGGGTGAAGAATTTGGTAAGGCCGTCAATGAGCCCTTTGGTTTTCTTGTTGAACTTCAGGGTGGCGCTGGCATCCCGGCAGAACTCCAGGCCGTCCACTTGCTCCAGGTAAGCCCCTTCCGAGGAGCAAGTTAACTGGTTGGACAGAGGACTTTTGCGCTTGCGACCTCGGCCGGGTCCTGTCTGAACTTTGCTGAAGGGGGCTTTTGAGCTAAAGAGAAAAGCAAATGAAATAAAAGAGGAAGAAACGAAAAAGCTGTCAAGAGAAATTGTCAGCAACGCTTTGCATGGAGCAAGAGGATTCACAAAGTGCACTCGATAGTAAGCGCCTCTGGGTTCTCTGACAAGAGTGAGCTCTGCAATGCACAATCTTACCTGGATAACTCTCCGGCATTTTAAACACTCCTCTGCTGGATGAAACCAACAAGCATCTATCCCAGGCATGTCTAAACTTTGGCCCTCCAGATGTTTTGGACCACAACTCCCAGAATTCCAAACCTGTATTGCCAATGACAAAGGACTGTGGGAGTTGTAGTCCAAAACATCTGGAGAGTCAAAGTTTGGACATGCCTGATCTATCCATTCAAAGGCAACTTTGCACTGAAGCAGGTTCTTAACTGAGAAAAACGACAATCCAGTAACTGACTAGATTTCATGGTTGCCGTAAGCATCATAACAAACGTGTGTTGCCGTGATGCCCACCTTCCCAATGTTAAGTTCTGCACCTCCTGTTTGCCCCAAGAGTGGCACTGGTGCCAGATGGTGTGGTATATAAATCTAATAAATAAAAATAAAAAATGAAAATAGAATAATAAGCACTAGCCACCAGTGAGGGGTAACAGGGATTGTATTCCAACATGTCTGGAAGGCACCAGATTGTCTATCTCTGCTCTAATGACAGTTGTACATTATCTAGAGCACTGTTCCGCCAGTCTAGCGTGAAAGGGATCAGAATAGTTTGCAGCACTGCACCTTGAGGCATGGCCTCAGCACAGCTATGGCAAAGTGATGCTAAGTAAAAAAAAAAGGCGTAGTCACTTGTTCGCGCAGGAAGCTTGCTACTGACACCAAATAAAGTAGGAGTCCAAACTACCTGAAGATACAAGAAATGGTAGCCTAGTCCTCCTTTCAGCTGTAGAGCATGGGATCCCTTTGAATCAGCAGAGGAAGCCTCTCTAAACAGTTATTTAAAAAAATAATAAACTGATGAAAGGACAGAGCCAAAACAAATGCTGCCTTACTTGGAGTCCAAGAATTACAGGGACACAACTGGACGGTGTCTACGCTTTGAAAGAAATTCCACTGCAATTGGACAAAATGTGTAACATTGTTGTCACAACAAAAAGCATTCACAAGGACAAATCTCCCTGACCTATAGTTACCACAACCAAATTACAGAATTACTTACGCTGCATTTTGGTTCTTTAACCGGTTTTTGGGACGTCCTATTGGGTTGGCGTAACGCCGCTTGATCTGTGCTGCCTTTTTATGTAGAAGTTTTCTTCCTTTTTTACGCGGCCGACATATTTGACATATCCACATGCCTGTAAGGCAAAAAGACTCATCATAATATCAACAGACAGCTACAGCGAGATTCAGCCCGAGGCCTTGTCATCTCTCAGCTCACTCTCTCAGCTGCTACATCTAAAAAAAAAGAGACCCTTTTGCTGTGTGGGTGTCCACAAACACAAGCTGTGAAATGCTTCTGAATTTTTACCTCGAGTTACAATGCTATTTTACTTAGCCTGTTAAAGAGTTGCCCTGTGATTGAAAAGCTACAAAATACATTACAGTCATCTAGTCGTTTTCCCTCTTTGTGCCAATCCTCTTTCAACTCTTCCTTACCTTTTGGCATCCTGGTCAGAGGGGGGTCACAACACTCCATGTGAAAGCCCCGGTCGCATGAGTCACAAAACAGCATATTGTCCTGTAAAGTGCAAAGGCTTTGAGTTAATAACCTTCTCATTTAAATTCAAACAAATAATCTATATGATTATTCTTCAATCCACCCAACAACACTCCTTTTCTAAAGGGGAAGCACATAGCCTTCAAACTAAATATCCCTGCAGCAGTCTGCTGAAGAAAGAAGGAAAAACAGGTCCGATGATGATGGCACTGTCTACATGCACATATAATGGAGAAGAACAAACTTCCCAGCATCTTTTATAGAACTTCAAAACAGTGGCCAATCTCAGTGCAATCTCCCCTTTTTTTTTTTGAGACTGATCTATTCAATCACAAAGTTCCTTAGTGAAAACAGATGACCTAAACGGATGACATACTCCACCCATGTAAACCAACGATTGTTCCGTATTTTAAAAGGTATGATCAGGTACTGGTAATTCTTATATGGCAGCAAGGACATCAAGACAGACAGTTCACCTTGTCTTTTCCCACTGCCCAAAACAAAGCTTCAAACTGTTTTCTTGCCTCTTCTGAAAGGCCAATGGAAACAGGCAGGAAATGCATAGATCAGGAACAACTCTGCACTTCACCACCCTCCCTACAGCCAGCAAAGATATTTCCTGGATCTTAACATGCCGCTCTCCAAAGGCTGCTTACTCTCACGCAGAGAGATTCAGTGACAACGAACTGCAAATAATACCTGGGGATGTCAACATAGATGTTTGGGGTCACAAGGACACCCTTCTCTGAAGTCCAGATTGTGGGGGGCCCTCCAGAAACAGGAGAAAGTGATCTGTTTGAGCGGCCCTTGCAACCCTTTCCCACAAGACTGGCATATGACAGTCGACAAGGCCAGAACAGCTTTTCCTGCCAGTCCTACTCAGAACTGATTGCTTCACTGATTTCATGGTTGTTTACTTCATTAATGGTACTGTTATTCTCTGCTGCCAAAATAGCTTTCTGAAATAGAATAACTTCTCTCCCCCCCCCCCGCCACCCTAAATAATTGTGTGTTGCAATTAATGGAACAGAGTACTGAACTGATGATTTGGGAAACATTCACACCCAGCTTTAAAACCTTTGTACCCATTTTTCTACTACAAATGTTCTAAGTAGCATGCTGCTTATAATGTGCCACTAATTGTTGCTAACTGATGGCCACCCTTAATGACTTCTGAAAGACCATTATCATTTCAGATCAACTTAAATCTTGCAAACGCAAGGCTTAGGTCTTTCCATTTTCCAGCTGACTTCCACAACATTATTGCATTTTCCAGTATGTCTTCCCTGCTCACGATGCATCCAAAATACAAGAGCCTCTAACAGCCTACAGCAATGGTGGCAAATTCTCAGCACTCCAGATGTTTTGGACCACAACAATCAGAATTCCAAACCTGTATTGCCAATGACAAAGGACTATGGGAGTTGCGGTCCAAAACATTCGGAGTGCCAACGGTTTGCCACCACTGGCCTACAGCAATAAGTAACTAAAATAGCAACCAAAAAAAGTTAAATTATTGGTAGCCAGCTGTCTACTCCCAGTTCGTTCTAGACTGAAGCAAAATTAGGAGAATGCATCTTGTGGCTCTCTCAGGGGAAGAAGTACCAAAGTCACCATATAAGGGTGACAAAAATGCTGTCATATACACCTAAGCCATCTGATCTCAGAAGACTTGAGATGAGAAAGTGGAGAGACACTGAATGTCACTTCAGCGGATGCTGTCAGAGAGCAGGCAGGGTCATACAGGAGAGCAACACCTGGGAATTTTAAGGGTCATCTCTGCACGCCAATCAAGGTGCAAAAGCGAGAAGGGAGCCCAGGCAATGGATGCACCAAACGCTCTTTGCAAAAAATGTCCACTGGAATCTGTGAAGATTCTGAGTGCTCCAGGTGAGTTTATCTGGAACTTGAGTCATGGCAACTGGACTTCTTTTTCTTGAGAGATTGAAACGTTTCGTTGCTCATCCAAACAGCTTCATCAGTCTGAAGAAAGCTAGTTGTGAGTCCTCCTTTTTATAGTTCTCTTTGACCTCATGTCACTCTGGTCTGTAAGAGGCTCCTAAGATGGACTGTGGTCCACTGGAATTTTTACCACTCCACTTTGCTCTTACTGGAGTTTCCTGCTGTTGTTGTTCAGTCGTGTCCGACTCTTCGTGACCCCATGGACCAGAGCTCGCCAGGCCTTCCTATCTTCCACTGCCTCCCGGAGTATGGTCAAACCCATATTGGTTGCATCAATGACACCGTCCAACCACCTCATTCTCTGCCGTCCTCTTTTCCTTTTGCCTTCAATCTTTCCCAACATCAGGGACTTTTCCAAGGACTCCTCTCTCCTCGTGAGGTGGCCAAAATACTGGAGCCTCAGCTTCAAAATCTGTCCTTCCAGTGAACATTCGGGGTTGGTTTCTTTCAGGATGGAGAGGTTTGATCTCCAAGGGACTCTCAAGACTCTCCTCCAGCACCACAGTTCAAAAGTATCATTCCATGGACAGAAACACAAAAGGAGTTTCCTAGCACATGTTTTTTAAAAGGCCAAATCCGTTTACTGCCAGGGTACCCATGACGATGGCGATCATGACATACCTTGACCTTTTCAGAGAAGCACCCTTCCTTTGAACCCTCCCTTCCCTATCATCATTCCCGGCTTCACCTCAGTCTGCCGATTCTGATGCAGCTGGTCAGGAAATGAACTACCCGTCACCCAAGAGGCAAAACCCCTCCCCACCCAAGTACTCACAGCATTCTTTCCCTGGTCTCGACAGGAACTGCACGTTTTGCACTCAATGCACTGCCAACGTAAGGCCTTCACCCGCACCGTTAACTCTGGCGAGAACTTCAGGCAGGAGGGATGACCTGTGCCAAAGTATGGAGAGCAACGGAAGTAAAACAAAAGCAGGAGCAGCCTGTGCTCTGCAGAAGATGGGGATACAGATTCTAATGCTGATAACATCTGGTGGGGGGGGAGGTTCCAGCTCTTTGGGCCGTTTGGCACATGCCCAGTGGCACTAAGATTCATTCACATGATCGATTTTGGGGAGGAAGTTCGTCTCTTGCCCAAACGTTCAATTTCTTGAGTAAGGAGAAATCGCTAACCTAAGAGGCATTGTTGAAACACCAAACTGTGGTGATCCCACAATCAATCAACTCGCTGTGAAACTTCTGTAGACTACTTTGACAAGGCACATGCTCTAACTAAGACAGCCACTAAAATCATATTCATTTTCATAAAATGTCAAGTCAAGTTAGAAGAATGGCAGGCGTTATATCTAGGCAACCAGCACTACATAATTAATTAATTTCACCGTACAACTGACACCATGGTTCCAGCCGCAACTATTGCAACACAAGCATGCAGAGGTATTTCATGAATCGTGTTTCCTCCCTGCCTACTGCTTCCATAGCTTTTTGGTGCTCACATGGCATATCAGGATTTCAGCTGATAACCGCACAAATGTCCATGTGAATACTTTCAAAATTCTTGATGTCACATTCAAACAAATGTTTTGATTCAGATATCTACCAAGTTCACCTTCTGTCCAATATGCACTGTGCTGAGAAACATTGCCTTGTAACAAGACAGCTGCTCACAGTAGTGCTATAGAACTGAGATGACTTAGCCCTTAGTAAATAACACAGCAAAACACAAGTATACATAAGTATGTAGTTTTAAAACAGAATGCCGAGTTGTTGCTTTAATTAAGCCTGAGAGTCAAAAAATACACCTGTAATCCCTTCAAGGTGGGAGGGGTATAAAGAAGTACAAGGCGATCTGTTCTCAATACCCAATAGCAATTCCAGAACTTTAAAAAAAAATCCTAGAAAAATGAAATTAACTGACCCGATGATAACGTCAATTTCACCACTGCGTGGAGTTATATTAAAACGAAGAAAAGCGTTCTAAGTACTATTCGTTTTACTTTTTTGGTTAATGTGTTTGGCCAATTCCCCTCCAAAGTTACCGGCATCGTTTTTAAAAAAAAAATTATTAAGCCCTGCCATAAAGCTTAAAAGAAAACTGAGACACAAAAAGGACTGAGCGTGGAAGAGGACCTGTTTTCCAAGACCAGAACAAGGTGATGGGTAGGTATTTTAAATGTAGGCTTTTAGATGTAAGTTCAGGACAGGACAGTCTACCCTGCTGGCATTCTTCCTTGAACAGCAATTGAGGTTGCTTGTTCTTTTCCCAGTGGAGGAAGTTAGGAAAGGAACGGATTTTTTTGCTCTCTTTCTGGGAAGGGGCCTTTTCCCTTGCTCCTCCTTGCAAGTATATACTGGCGTCTAGCCACCAACGTGAGACCAAGATCACAGCCAGCGTTATTGTGGTGCTGTTGGAGAAAGGAGTCATCCCTCACTGTCCTTGAGAAAGGTCTTATTTTGTACATCAACCAAGAAAGTACAAAGGCCGGGCACAGGTTGGCTTCCACCAGAAAGGCAGCCGTCTGGTCACCAGCACCACAGGATCACATGACTTGAAACACAGGCAGGCACCTACCGCTATTGCCACAGTCGGCGCAAGAGATGAGCTCCTCGGGTTTCTTTTCTCGATTCTGTTCTTTTGTACCAAGGCAGAAACTGCAGATTGGGATTGGTTCGGCAATTGGCTGCGGTGGGGCAGAGAGGAAAGGAGAAACGTGAGTTCATTAACATTCTGTAAACAAACAAACAAACAAACAAACAAACAAACAAACTAACTAACTAACTAACTAACTAACTAACTAACTCCTGGCATAGGAACACAACATGACAGGCAATATACTGTATATATTCGAGCACAAGCCTAGTTTTTCAGCCCTAATTTTGGGCTGCAAAAAGGGATCCACGGCTTATATGCGAGTCAATACTTTTAGCCACTGAGGCAAGTTTGGGTCAGTGGCTAAAAGTCATTTTAAACATTGTGCGCCACTTCTCCTGACCCCTCCCCCAATGTTTAAAATGACTTTTTAAAATGACATTTTAAAACAATGTTTAAAATGACTTTTAGCCATCAACTCAAGCACTTGCCTCGGTGGCTAAAAGTCATTTTAAACATCACACACACACCCAGCTCACAAAGGAGGAGTTGCCAGGCCCTGCTGCATTTCCCACCCTAGGCTTATACTTGAGTCAATAAATTTTCCCAGTTTTGGGGGGTTTAAATTAGGGGCTTATACTCAGGTCGACTTATACTCGAGTATATACGGTACTTCAATATCAAAAGAGCTTAAGACATACCAGAACAAATATTTAACTCTGAAATCCAGAACACAAATGTACATATAATTGGCTTGTACAAAAGCAGGCCCACGTGGCTGGGGCAACAGCTGCCTTGGGACAGATGTGGTAAAGCATGGGACACAGCAGTTCCACAGTACAACGCGCAACATGGCCCAACAACACGTTCATCACCTGCACTGAAATGCTAAGATTTAAGTTGACAGACAGAGGAGAGCTTGGGTTTATCTTAAAAGCCAAGGTTTCTGCCTGGAGCGATTACTGACAAGTGCCAGCTAGTAGTTCCCTACCCCCATTGTGCAAGCTCATCAGAGGAGGCCTTAGGAAAACTATCCTGGCAGGCCAACTTCCTGCAAAAGACTGGCATGATATCATATCAACACATGGAGCCCCATCACTGCAGTGCTTTCCTGCACACAAGCTTAGAATTCCAAGGAACAGAGGAAATTGTATTCTATGGCTTCTCTAGCTCAGAATTGTCAACTGCAGCTATCAGGGACTATCTACGGTCTAGTCCAGTGGTTCTCAACCTGTGGGTTTTCCGACCCCACGCCATTTCTTTCACAATTTCATTTTTATCTTCTCAGTATGGCCAACTAGCCTGTCTCTTGTCCCGGTCAGACACGAGGGATCCTACTTATGCCACTTTACAAAGGATGGTATGGTGCCTGCACTTGTTTTCAAGCCTGATTGAACATTTATCTAATCCAGCTCTCCTCAACCCGGTGCTCTCCAGATGTTTCGGATGACAATTTAATCATCTTCAACCACTGCCTATAACTGCTGGGGCTGAGGGGCGATGCTGTACAAAACCTCTGGAGGGACAGCCAAGCTAATAATCCCTTGCAGCTCTCTCGGGAACAACAACCACCACTTCGAGTTGGTCAATAGAAAAATGAAGCTTCGTCGTGCCTAACTGCTTTGTGCCGCTGCCATGCCCGGGTTAAAACTGGACTATTAAAATAAACCAGTCAGTCTCACAGAACCACCAATAAAAGAACACAAAATGTACACCACGCAGGGTTAAGAAAACTGCTTCTCTCCGCTGGAGGTTTTCCTTTAGCTATCATCCCTAAGGGAATCACTGAACAATAAACTAACAGCTTTACAAGTTCAATCAATGCCAGTGTGGTTTAGAAAGAAAGCATATTGAATGTTTCTAGGATGTGATAAGGATACGTGTAATTACATTGAATAAGCAAGGAAGCCTGGACCCAGAATTCTTTTGAATCAGACACTATAGTAGGGGAAGGAAGCTCCCCTCGCTGCTGTAGGGCCTCAGCAAAGAGATCCCGGAAAAGTTTAAAAAGAAAGAATTACATATACACAACTGAAGACTTGGGAAAACAAGAGGGAGGGAGGGAGGGAGGGAGGGAAGAGGCAGCTCAATTTCCAACTGCAGAGTTTTGGCAGACATTCAACTCTCGGTGCTGTTTTCTTTGCAAGCACATCTATCTCTGTAATGTCACCAGAGCCAGAGGAAAAAAAGGGGGTGGGGGGGTGGGGCGAGAACAAGAGGAGGTGGAAGGGAAGAGAGAAAGACTGGCTGTGTTTTAAAAGCTGCCAGTTTCTCCGCACATGCTGTTACTACACAAAAGACGTCTGGGAAGCCAACTTGCTTGACAGATTCAAAGACTAAACTGCTCCCACAGCGAAACGCAGAGCTGAGAACAATCTATGGAAAAGAAGGCTTTAGTGTTGAGTGTGCGCGCACACACACACACACACACACACACACACACACACACACACACACACACACACACACACACACACACACACACACACACACACACACACACACACACAGAGAGAGAGAGAGAGAGAGAGAGAGAGAATTTCTCAGGCAACGATTCTGTTCTGCAGACAGAAGGGCTCATTTTACACCATCTTGTGGTCCCAAGGTACACCACGGGCAGAGACTAGAAGACCAAACCCTAAGACAAAAAAAGAGGGCCCAAGTTATATAGTAGTGGAGTCCAATTGCTGGATTTCTTTCTGTCTTGCTTCTCGTGAGCTTAAGGACAGCAACAAGTAGGGGGGAACCAAAAGAAAGCAGAATACCCATTTTAAAATGAAAACAAACTGTAGGTTATCTTGAGGCTGAAAACATTTATGTAATGAGAAACAAGTCCAAGAGGCAGAGCAGCTGATTAAAAGACTGTGAAGCTATATATTGGTTGCCTTGCCCCATCCTCACGCTGATATCCTGTTCTTCCTTTCTGAAGTCCAGAAAGGAAATACAATCTCAGAGCAACTTTGAGAGGCTACAGCCCAATGCCTTGTCCTCAGCTCAGACAGGATTTTGATCTAGTTGGGCCGCACCTGACTCTATCAAGCTTCCAGAAAGCCAGCATGGTACAATGGGTAGAACGAGCCAGATAAGAAACAGGAGACAACAGTTCAAATCTTCACTCACCTCTGAGAATTTTGAGTGAATTGTGGCTTGTTCTACTGCACAAGGTAATTGGAGAACAAAAAAGAGGCAAATCAGGTATACAAAAGCTAAGCATATATTAAAGATGAAGGCCTAAATGCAACTGCTAGATTCAACTAAAGAAGAATCAATGGAATTTGCATAAGCTTTGATTTACCATTCCACAGCTGATCCAATGGCTGAAATCACTAACAGGTTTCCATGAGAGGAGACTCATTGGATCAATGGAATTTACGGAGGTCACTCACCAAATCCACACTGACTCAATGGGTCTGTTCTTGTGACTCACTGCTGAATTTCAGCCAATGGGTCTACTCCAGTCAAGAAGAAACTGAATCTAAATCTAATATATAGAAAACCGAGTTTAGCAAGGGTCAAGCCTGCTGATCACATTTTCTACAATATGACACCTGCTTTGGCAAACAATCATTTCATCTAGCAGTCACCCTGGTGATCTTGCAGTAGCAGCCTTTCTGCACTCACAGTTTTCAGCTGGAAAGTATAAACAAAATATGGCCAAAAGCCTAATATCTGGCCAATGAAGTGGTAATTTAGCAAATGGGTTGGCAAATCAGATCAAGAAACCAAGGTAACTCTTGGTCAGGCAACTCAACCCAATTCATCACACTGAGCACCTGCATGTTCAGATAAGTAACACACTCAGATACAACACAATCATTAATTTAAATGGAAAAAATGAGATAGCTATTCAGGGATCCTTCACTGCTGAAGCATTCACCCATTACGAGCTTCTTCAGGCATCATGGACAAGAGAACTAAGGAAAGAAGTAGATGAACTACTTCAAGTTCCATATATCATACTTGAAGATGAAGAAAAACAACCCAATGAAGTTACAAGTGCTTAGGAAAGGAGATTTTATTTCAAAAAAAAATGACTAGATTACATCTCTGTCAAACTTGGACTTCAGGTCATTGTGCAACTTTCCCCAATAGTGCTGTTCCTGTGATGGATTACTTTTGCAGGCTGGATGGCAAGAGGCTAGCAAACCTATTTTTCACCCTGGTTGAAAACCGGATTTCTTAGTGGGGGAGTATCCTCTGAAACCCAACTCATTGGGCAAAGCATTTCTCCATTTAAATTAAAGTTCAAATCAATTTCAATTAAGGTTCCTTGCAGCCCATTTGGCCATTAGCTACAACAAACAACTGCTTGAAGAGCTAGACACATAGGTAGCCTCACTTATGGTCCTTAGAGTTAAAACTTGTCCCTGTTTACCATGACTACTACTTTACCGAACCTATTGTTTCTTTTCCAAACCAGAAATCCAAAAAAAACCTGACACAATTAATGGCACATAGATCTAAGGCTGGAGGTGTGCTTCATATTCATGGAACTAGCTGCATTTCTACTGGTGGGAAGACAAATCACTAATTGGACAAATCAACAAAAGGCCTTGATGGAAAAAGAGGTACACGGATTAGACATATACATACTTTGGGGTTTGTTCTGACAAGACACTGACATACCAGGGATTTTGCAACACTAGCTCAGACACAAATAAAATTGCAAATGGATACACAGAGTGAAGTACATAATGTTCTTAGCAGCAGGCCACACATCATTTCCCTGAGTAGGTCTTCCTGCTAGGTTCTTCAAACACAACAAGGGCACTTTAAAATTATGGCACAGTAATTTTAACCAAGTAGCTCTTGGCTTTAGTTCTCCATTTGCTGCTCTCAGAAGTGCAAGATATTTTTTTTTCAAACTCACCAAGACCAATTCTTGAGGAAATGGCAAATGAACAGGATTTCAAGTTGGACAGACAGTCTGCAGTTTTCCCAAGCTTGACTGAAAATTTTGGACAACCACCGCCACAATCCCAAATCTACTCATCAAAGACATCTTTCTCGAAAATCCTCATGGACAACCATTCCATTAAAAATAGAGCAGCAGAAAGGCAAAAGTGCTAGCAACTGATTCATTATATGGCTAAGCAAATAATTCCAAAGTAAACAGCCAAACACCTCAAACGTGTATAACAGTATCTCTGGGAAATCCTTTGCAACTACATTTGAAGTAAAAGGGGAAGACTAAGAGGCCCCATGCCTACACATTAGCTCAAAAGAAAATGGCTAAGATGAAGGCAGGGGAGTCCTTATTTTAAGACAGGGATGGGAAATCAGTTTAGGCATTCGGCGTCAATTCCTAATTTGGCCACCATGACTTTGAGCTGGTGGCACAACTCTCACCTTGCCAAGAACAGAACTTTGAGGGAGTGGCAATGATCCTGTCAAGACCAATACAGGCCTCCCAGCATCATGCAATGCCAAACAGTCCTCCATCACAGGGCTTCTAATAGCTCTAGACTTCTCACAACTATATGCCAGTGGGTATCTACTTAATATCTGTTAAATTTCCATAATACTGTTCCAAGGACTGTCTGTAACATTGTGGCACCCACATGCCCTTCTCATAATCATCTCCTGTGGGGTGCATCCACTGAAGGATTGGTCTAACAACAAGTTTCCAGAGTTTACTCTGGCTGTGACACAAGCTAATGCTATTAACATTTATTGGCTTTTCATGGGTCACAGTAAAAGAGGAAAACACGGCTTATTGCTACAAACCGCACTTATTATTGGTTCACTGAACATGTTCTATCACATAAAAAACAACATTTCCAAAACAACGTTACGGTTGACAGTAGCTGAGATTCAAGTTTCCCTTTGGCAATGACAAGCGTAAGAAAAATTAGGCTTCTCAACTAGGAAGGAAAAATGATGAAAGAGAAATGCAAAGACATCCAAAGCAGCAACAATACCATAAAATAGGGAAGGGCTGTAATGTTGTGGCTATGCACCTGTTTTGCATGCACAGGACACCAGGTTTAGCCTGTGCCATTTCCACTGAACCCCTCAAAAGATGTCTGCCTGAGGCCTTGAAGAACTTCCATTAGTCACAGTAGATTTCACTGGGTTACCCTATAACTGCTACATGGATTGCAAGCCTCATTCAGTGGAATGTACTGCGTCTCAATTCCTCAGATGCTCACTATTTACAACTGTGTAAGTCGAACAGGGTTTGTCTAATTAATTGTGGGTCGCAAAGAAGCCACAACTGGTTTTCTCTTGGAGTTCTCCAACTCTTCTGGATTCATTTCTCCAATGTCCTTGCACTCTAATTATATGACCTATAATTCTACCTTAACTATGACCTACCCTGGTGGTCATAATCCCTGTACCCGCCCACCCCACGTAGATTTCCAGGAATAGAATTAAAAGTAAACACTGTCAAATCAGTCCACAATGGGAAGGTCTTCATAAAGAGCAGACCAGGAATTCCAAATGGTACATCTTATGCCAGCAAGCAAGAAGGAACAACACAACAACCAGCAGGCTAAATTCCTTAAAAGAGAAGAGCCTTCAAGTTGCAAGTTCACTCTCCCGCTGCATTAGTCTCCTCTTGAAAGGAACCAGCAAGGCAGAAGACTAACAAGACCCACTTCTAAAACATCTGCCACAAATAAATCCATCTCTATTATTTATTTGCACAGTCCACACAAGCAGCAGAACTGCAGAAGTCAAAAAGGGGCTCAGATTGGAAAAACCCTCCTCAGGACTTAATGTGAAAGGAATGAACAGCAAGCTTTGAAGGCGAATTACAAGAAAAAAAAAAGGAAGCAGCCTCCTAATTTTCAAATTGTGTGGTTACATAAAGGTGCTGTTAGAGGAATAAGTCAAATCTATAAATCTATGCCCCAAGAAACATCCACAAACAATTGCAAACCCAATGTTTCTTAATATATTTCAGATACAGATACAAAGAAAAAAAACCCTTCCCACAGGGTGCATGGATGACAGCAATTGCTAAAATAATTGGGTTTAACTAAATAAATCCTCACAGCCAAGGAAAGGTCTGCTGATTTATTTTAGTGTGATACTACATTATAGAATGATTGTCATTATGTAACATAGGAAACATAGTACTGTACAGTATTTCATTGTTGTTTCTACCAAAGTTGAGTAAAATGGTTACCACCCAAAACTGATATCTTTGGCTATTGTTTTTAAGAACATTTTTGTTTATTTAAACACCCATCAAGCACATGTAAATCAATACCTCAGAAAAATAACTGTATTATCCAGAACCAAACAAATTGTTCAAGAAATATATAAACTGAAACATTCTGGTTGATGGACTTGACAGAATGAAGCTGTGCTCTGCAGAACCAAAAAGCATTTTGAGAACGGGAGAAGACAAGGAGAGTCCAAAACAACATAAGGTGCCTTGGTGCTAAATTCAGTTTTACTATTTGACTGGTATCATAGAAAATCCCCTCTCCTTAGTTTATATGTAGCACACTCTGCATTCAACTTGTTATTTTCTATGGCTGTGATGTTACTTTACAGCTGCTTTCAACCACTTTAGTGGAATAGTAGTATAGACATGCTTTAATTTTTTTTAAAGAAGCAAAAAAGTTAAATTTAAACTTTTGTTTTAAACCATGATGAACTGTTGTTTACTATCAACACATTACTGATGAATTACGGATAGCAAAAGGTGTAAACTTTATCACCGAGTGCTGGCGAGATGACATCCTATCGTTCTTCCATAATCTAGTTTTTATTTGTAGAGCCTGATGAATAAACCTGGAAGAATTATCAATGCACAAAAAGTTATCCCAGCCTGCTTTTCCACTCACAACTGATCTTTTCATTTCTAACAGAATAACAGCTTCAGAGAATCATTCCTCTGGTTTACAAACCACTCCGAGTCTTCCTTAGTTGGGCAAAATTATTAATAAGCAAAACTCATGTCAGTGCAAACAGGCCTTCTGAAAAACATATGTTAAGCAGACTTCAGCAATCTTGCCCCAGTTCCTTTCCTAGCACCCAGAGTGCAACCCTCCTCTCAATTTATTCAACACTTTTTTGAAGTGCACTGTCCTCTTAAATACACCTTCATGGTTGCCACCTCTGGTGCCTTCACACACCACCGATACACTTATATATGCTAAGAGGCTGTCATCTTCTTTGTTTAAAATTCCCCCCAGGCCTTGCTGCCCTCCCTGATGCTTTGTTTTCTGCCGCTATTTTGGGAACCTTTGAAAGGATACCATTTACACAATTTGCTATGTTACTAGCAACCATTTCACCTGTTCGCAAATCCAGTGAAGCAAATTCAGACTAATTTTTCTGGCACTGAGGCTTCCAGAGTTAGGCACAGATGGTAGCCATCTGTTCAGACCCTGGCTCTCTCCTGTCAGATAAGCAAGCTGGGATATAGCATCTCCCCTAATCCTGCTCCAGCTGGGATAGGCCAAGCATCAGGGGTGAGGTCTACTCTCATCCCATTACCCTCACGGACTAACACAAATCATTTTCATTCCCGTTCTGCCCAAAACACACCATTTCGTAAACACGACTACTTCCTACAAGGTAGCTGCTGGCTCTGGAGTTTGTTTATAAAAGAGTTTCTATTACAGGAAAAGCAGCCTTACTTATACCAACAAAGGCTTGGGAGACTATCTGTTATGTCACCATTAAATATGCCAGCTGAAAACAAGGCAGGCTGTAAAGTCTGTGTTACTTTTATGTAACATCAGTAAGTCCAAATGTTACCTTTCAAAGCACATTCCAGACATATATTACACAAAAGGGGAGAACAGCTACTTTTAAAAAATAAGCACTACCAACGGGGTTAATAGAAGACCTTGGCATAAGCCTCATTTTATTTCTTTGAGGTACTTCCCCTCCAAGAGTGAAATGGAGCACAGGCTCGATGCTACCCCGTAGCAGTAAGCACATACAAAAAATGACACGTGTTGACTGAACCAACTACCAAAATTCTTTGAAACAAGAGAATACTGACTAACCGCCAAGCAAGGACAAGAAGTGGTTTGTATATACTTCTTGCAGGACGCCTCTCCACAAGGCTGGGGCTGTAACCAAAAAATCCCTGCTTCCTATGAAAGCCAAGAAAGCCCCTACATAAAAAAAAGGATGTGGATCAGAACTTCACTTATACATCTTAATGGCATATTGGGAAAACCTTCATTGACATAATAAGGATTATTATTTCAAGGACTCAAAGCTGCCATTTGGACACGGAAGCAAATGGGCAGCTAATGCCACCGTTCCAAAAACAAGCAATATGCCAAGGCAAGAAAAGGCAGAGTCTTTTGAACCAACAAAATTCTCCAAATCATATTCAAAGGCAGTCCCACTACAGCATGTCCAAACTTCGGCCCTCCAGATGTTTTGGACAGCAACTCCCACAGTCCTTTGAGATTGGCAATCAAGCTAAGAATTCTGGGAGTTGTGGTCTAAAACATCAGAAGAGTCGAAGTTTGGACATGCCCAAGCCTGCAAGGCACACAGCTTGCTATCTTCCAGTAGCAGGGATAACTGGAAAATCAGATGAAGTTGCTATAAAGAAATCTCCACCAGAACAAGAATGTGAGCAACCAGTAATACTAACCATGATCTAGCCTACAGCATGATCTAGCTTTACAACTCAATGAATCCTTGCTATCATCAACCATGCCTTTATTTGATTTACATTTACACATTCTCATCCAATACATCATAGACCAGACGAAGAAATGTAAGACAATGCAAATTGTGAATTCTGGAATTCTCAGTCATCAAATGCCACTAGTACATGTATGCCTGAGAGTGCATCCAACTAAGGTTTCATGTAAATATTAAAGCTTAAAGACCAGTGAGACACCTCCTAGGGAGAATAATTTTCTAGCACCACAACCTGGAACCCACCACAGAGACAGACACAGACATCACAGTGTAACCCCCTTCAATTCTGATCTAGAGGGAAGGATTCAGAAGCAGCTGAATGTTTATTTAAAGCATGACCTGACTGCATTCAAGTGTAGCTAAGAAAAGCAGCCAGGGACAAACAAAACCGTCTCTCGGGTCTCACTAGCATACACCTTGACCACAGGTGACCCATAACCACAATTTCCTCCCACCACAACCAGCATGATGCAAGACTGCCATGCAAGCGCTCCTTACCATTCACCAGCAGGGTACCTGGCCAACCTAACCCAACGTCTGCTGCCTCCACCAGAAACTCAGCCGTAGGGAGTCCAAACTCCCTTTCTTTCATGTGCAAACTCATGTTGGCTGTAGGGTGTCCTCTGCTTTGTTGTCTGACACAGAGAAATGCATTTAAAATATTTTGCCTTTCGCCCTCTCAGTTTTGAAAGATAATGTACATATAATTGTGTAAAACTGTATACAAACTTAGACTTCAGTTCAAATCAGATTTTGGAGACTCTTAATATTACTAACTTAAAAACAAATGTATGTGTGATATCAGCAATTAAGATGTGCAAACCTCGCAGGGTTGGTATTCAATACCAGACTCAACTAGGCAGCTCTATCATTTCCACTTTTTCCCCTTTCCATGCCCTTTGATCTGCCTTCCCTGAAGTTAAAGGCCAGAGAAACAAGGGGAAAATTCCTGTCCATGACAACAGAATCTACATGCAACTTTACATATGGCTGTATGCTGTCAGCAGAACTCATTGGACAAGGCACTGGCAGAAATGCTTCATGGATCATACCTCCGCTTCAGCACCAGTTGGTGTCCACGTAGTTGTGCAACAAAATTTTGGACAATCTGCTTGTTTTGGTTTGGTTTAGCCTGGGAAGGCAGAAGAACGTTTCTCAAAACAATCCTATACATATCTGCTCAGAAACAAGCCAGCGGAATTTACTCCAGTAAAAGTATAAAGGACTTCAGCCCACAACATAAGGAAATTTAGTTTGCTGTTTAAGAAAAAACTCTCCTAGCCAACCATCAGTATCCAAGAAGCAATTGCCAGCATTGTAAACAGAGATATAAATAACTTGTTTGCTTGCTCCCTTTGCTATGTAGTGTTAATTATGCTCCTTTTGGCAGAAGAACTGCTGCTATAGTATGAAGCCAATATGATATTATGAAAACAGCAACAGGCAATGCCCACTAAACACTGCTTAGGTGGAAAGAGAGAGCCTTGCAGCTTTACTGGGTGGGGGTCTGGTGCTGGAGGTGGCTGAACACGCCCAGCACCATGTGCAAGTGTGCTGTGGGCACTTTTCCAATGAGAAAAGGTAAAAAGCTTCCCCTGCACATGTGTGCTAGTCGTGTCCGGCTCTAGGGGCAGTGCTCATCTCCGTATTCAAGTCGAAGAGCCAGTGTTGTGCAAGTCCGTGGCCACGTGGCCGGCATGGCTACAAGGAAACCCTGTTTTACCTTCCCGCTTTTTGCAGCGGTACCTATTTATCTACTTGCATTTACAGGCTTTCGAACTGCTAGGTTGGCAGGAGCTGGGGTTAACAGTGGAAGCTCGCTCTGCTGCATGGCAGCACCCGGGATTCGAACTGCCGAGCTGCCGACTTTGCAGCCGAGTATTTTCCACTGGGTAAAGGCTGGGTAAAATACTACAAAATAAAATAAATAAAATAAATGGCCCAGACAGCAGGGGAATATAATTCCTGGTCACTGAATATCAACACCACTACAGAGTGCTAAACAAACAAGTCCTCCTTCCTTCTCAGCCACTACTTAGCCCCAGCTGTTTAAAGCCCTTTGCCACACCTCACTGGAAGTGATAACTACCTGATACCTGAGATCAAGCATTACAGATCAGATTAGCTGCATATTTTGTTCATTACTGTGCAAATAAAATGTTTTTAAAAGCATGGCCACACAGTCAGTCTCTTTCTCTCTCATGACAGACAGTGGCCTGCTCAGTTAACAACTGGCCTCTGTCCTGGGATGCTTTGGACATGCAAAGGTCAAGCCACGTCTACGGAACATCTCCAAATGTGTAGAGAAAATAAAGTGGCACACTTTGTTTTGACAACAGTACCCATCTTTTAAAAAAAAAACTCTGGGAGGCAAAGAAAGCATGGAGACTGTGGGGCCTGAAGTTTGGGATCAAACTCTTCAGATCTACAACATTATGAGCAGAAATATTTTAGTCATCATAGCAACCAACATGTGGCCACACATGTTTAAGAAATACAGGAATAAAAAAAGCTGGAAACTCAGTTATGTCAATAGAGTAAGCTCCTTTGATATATAAGCAAATCAATCCACTCTCTTACTACTGACCTCAAAACTCTCCTGGTTTGTTACAGACGATGTTTGAAAAACCAAATTTATCAATATTTTTCTCCAGTCTGATTAATTTTCCATCTATAACTCTCTCTACTGAAGTCAAAGCTATGTTTTTCTATCAGACATCTGGTGACCTCGATGAAACACTGTCAAATAACACGGCTGTTTGAAATGAACTAAAACTGTTCTCTAATCATTTAAAAACTATCGCTTTCAAGTAAAAGATCTGAAGATCAAGGAGTTATACTTACAACCCTCTTATCAAGTTGATAAAAAGGCAATTTGATCAAGGTCAATAAGTATATGCCCTGAAGTCCTAAATCTCTTAACTAACTGCTGTGCTAACTCAAGTTTATAAGTGTTAATATTTCCTTTCTAATTATCTGCTAGTCAGCAAACTTCCTTTGCATAAAAATTTATCCAGACTATTACCTGGCAACACTAGATTTTCCCTGTCATTCTTGGCTATCACCAAGAAGAGCTAAAAGGTTTCTTCCTTTATCTTGGCTCTCAAAATCTCATATTAATCACTCCCTCAACAGAGCTATGAGTACCATGCATACTCTGCTATAATGATGTTACAGTGGACCCTCGTATAACAAACAGTTTGTATAACATAAAATCTGTACAACATAAAAATTTCCGGAGATAGGGGAAATTTGCTTAACAGAATTGCCTATGGGGAGAATTCATACAACATAAAAATGGGATTACTCCGTTTTCAATGCATTCCTATGGGAATTTGTATAAAGGAAAATTTGCTTAACAGATTTTCATTTGGAATGAATTAATTCCTTTATACAAGGTACCACTGTACTTTCTCACCTTCCCACAGGCATATCAGGGAGAAAAGGCAGAAATGAGCATGTCATACAAAAGCAAACAATAAAAACAATAACAAAACAACCCTATATTTCGCTTCCTTCTGCCACTGCACGCCCCCCAGCACATACACACACAAACCATATGTTTTCGATTAAGGTTGCATGGGGCAGAATGGCTGAGTTTAAATTCAAAAGGAGATAAATGACTACAGGTTTAAAAAAAAATACCACCACCACGAAAATGTGCTGCTTACAAATACCCAGGTCCTTTTTCATAAGAACAAGAAGAGAGCAGATGAATGGTAAAGAGGATGTGAAACAGAACAAGCAGCTAGTGGCACCCAAAGTGATATAACATGACCACTGACACTGTGAACCCTTTGACGTCTGATCTGCAATTGTCCAGGGACATCTTAGAAGCTTAGAGAAGAACGTGTCTTGGCTCAAAGAACTGCTGACAGGTGTGTTTGAAATGGCTTGAAAGGCGTTGTAAGCCTGGCACTTTATACAAGCAGTATGCTACATGTGCCGTGACACTGCAGGGGAGAGGCCAACCTTTAACAGGTTATTATCCTCTGGGAGTGACCACAACTGCACCTCAAACGCTGGACTTCATACAAAGTGCATTTTCAGGCTCTGGATAGCTCCTCTGTTTGTGACACAACAGTCAAATCACAAGTCAAACAATTTAAAAAAAAAACATTCATGTGGAATGTTCAGCAAACTTTATGACAGGAAAGCCAAGAATACAGCAAGCTGGTTGATTCACTCTCATCACTACAGTGAGGTTCTACAAGGTGAAGAATAAATTGGAAATGTACAGGATGCACCTCTGATCACCCAGGATTTCCTACACTGCAAAAAAAAAATCTGCTGGGTCGTTGTACCACACACACAAAAATCAGTCCAAAGCTGGGATACAATAACTCAAATATAGGAATTATGTTTAATTATTGTTTCAAGGCAGTTAATTTCTTTGGGCCACAAATCACGTGATTTGGACACAGCATCTGGCACAGAGGGCAGAAATTTATGCATGGACATCATAAATAAAGCTATGTATAGTGAGCAGAATTGCTAGCCAGAATAATAAGAACCCTCTGTAATTTGTATAGTCTCTCAATTGTACTTGTTTTTAAGCTTTCTGAACCAAGAAAATCCTCTACTATGAGAAACAGGAACTAGCCACACAGAACTTTTCCAAAGGATCATGGCCTTCCACCAGCTTTCCAAAACTGGAGGTATCTACACACACTATGGACGACAAAGTCCATCTGTCTCAGCCAACATGGCTCGGGATGTTGAAAAGGTTAGTAAAAAGTATTGGGTTGGAAAAGAATTATTAAGAAAACAATTCCTTCCAAAGAAAATAAGAATAATCCAATATCTATCAAAAAAGAGTCTGTTATGTTTAAAACGATCCACCTATGTCCATATAACTTTTCTTAAATGGCAGATAAGATTCTGCCCATGAGATCCTGCAAAGAAAAATTACTACAAGCCTGTTGTTAACTACAAAAATCCCCACCCAACACAGTTTTAGACTAGTCGCCTGCCAGCACTTTTCATTAAACTAGTATACCATTTGGCACAAGCCACACTCTCATTCAGCCGCACCCTGCAATTTCATATTCCGGAAACTTACAGTATGTTCCTATTATTGTACATAAAGAGAGATGTACCTACAGTTATGCAAAATTGGTTCCTTGCAAGTCATGATCCAAAAGTACAAGGCATCTTAAAAAGCACCATTAACTAAGTCATGGAGCACACAGCTAGATTAAGAAGAAAAGCGGGACGGGTTCTTGTGTTCACAGCTATCAGGGAAAAGAAGTGCAAAGATATCAGGAAAAGCTGAGTGGGAGCCACTGAAAATGCCGTTTTACGTTTGAAATTATCAGCATTGCAGAGATCGGCAGAACGTTGTGGGCTCACTGACATGTTATTCTCACTCCACGTGGGAAGCCTCAATTAAATGTTTGAGGAGCCTAGTGGTGCAGTAGTTAAATGCCTGTAAGGTAAAGGTCCCCCCACACACACACAGGCATGCTAATCGTGTCCAACTCTAGGGGCAGTGCTATTCTCTGTATTCAAGCTGAAGAACCAGTGTTGTGCAAGTCCATGGCCCCGTGGCCGGCATGGCTGCAAGGAAACACTGTTTTGCCTTCCTGCTTTTTACGGCGGTATCTATTCATCCACTTGCATTTATATGCCTATACTGCAGCTAAAAAACTGTGCTCACGACCTGGGGTTCAATCCCAGATAGCCTGCTCGTGGTTGGACTCAGCCCTCCATCCTTCTGAGGTCTGTAAAATGAGTGCCCAGCTTGCGGGAGTGGGGAGGGGGCCTTCATAACTAAAACTGCAAACTGCCCAGAGAGTGCTTAAGCACTATGGGGCAGTATATAAGCAGAACACTTTGCTTTTGCTTTGGTCCTTGTCTCACAAGGACTAGGAAAGGAATTTTAAATCCCCAAGTTGGGATATGAAGTGTTTTGCAATGTATCAGCACAATCATTCTCTGAGGTAATTCACCTGAGATACCTGCAAAACCAGTCACTGAGAATCACACTTCATGGCAGAGAGTATGAGAACAGTCAGTGGGAGTGAGAGGTTTAGCCCATCAATTACTGATGGCTTAAACTTTAAGAACGTTGTGAGGACTCGGTGCCCCTAAAAGCAAACCACTTTCCCCAATGCAGGGTAGATTTCAAAATGCTTTTACCTAATCCCCAAGCCCGAAGTTTCAGTGTCAAAGCTGGGAAACCGCCAGCAGAAGCCAGGAGAAATCTGTTTCAGAAGTACAGTTCACTTAGATCTATCATTCTCGGTTGCCTGAGAATTTGAAACATAGCACCTATTTAAAGCCGTGCATTTAACAACTTGCATGAAAGCCACAGGCCAGGAGGCAGTACTCTCTGGCCTTTCAAATGTCATTTGATTCCGACTCATAAGCCCTAAACACCATGGCCTTTAGTAAGGATCTGGAGCGCCACAAATTCTTTATTACTGCCACAGATTACCATGAATGATATACAGATGAGGGAGCTAGCTGACAGATGAATAATTAAGCACAGTACTCTGTCCCTGAACGACGAGCCTCCTTGATTTTCATGTTCGCCTAAGACTTTTATCAGGGCTGCAAACATTTTTGGGTTGCCCTCACAAAGCAAATTTGGGTACAAAGCAGGACTTAATGTTCTGTGAAGACTTAGCAAAATGCTTGGAACCTCCCTTGTTTTGTTCCATTTTTTAAAGTAAATATTCCCTTGTTTCTCCATAAATGGAACACATGAGTGAGCTGGTTATTCTATGATTTAAATGAAGGACAGCGCACACTTTAAGCCCAGTTCTCAGCATGTGTACCCTAGTGTGCGATGAATATTATTGTAGCGTAAGATGGCTTTCTACTGCAGCCATGCATCATCTGGGAGTGGACGGCAAGGCGTGGGAAAGGTGCCAGAGAAATCCTCATAATATTTCTTCCCTTCCTCTGACATTTCATTCCTGCATCAGCCACAACACAGATCTGCTAGGTATGTTGCAACACCAACAGGGACTCACTTCCAAGGGGAAGACCTGCCATCTCATTCTGCTTGAGTCTGTCCACACCCAAACAGAACCAAGTTCCAGCCAGCAGCTGGACGCATCCCTAAAAACAGGCCAATCAGTTCATTTTAAACCTTTAATGCTGGTCCCACCGATCACAACCAGTGCACATTTGCCATCTTTTCTTTCTCCTCAATCACCTTGTTTAACAAGAATTACTAAGCCAAACATGCATACTTAGCAACTCCACAATAAGCAGCTACAATAACAAATGAAGGCACACAACATCTATCTATAAAGGCAGAACACTTATCAAAAATAAGACTAGTGGAACATTAACCCTTAATGAAATTATCTGTCTAACTTCTCTTTCTTGTCAGTGTTTTTTCTCCCACCTCTCAAATGTGGATGCCTTATTCACACAACAGGTGTCCCCTTGATGCTGGACCTCAGCAGCCACAGCAAATAGTCAGCAAAGCATATGAAGTATTCCAGCATACCTATCCTTGTCCTGTACCCTCAATCTGTTCTACAACATACTCTAGTTGTGAGCATTTATTTAGTGGGCTAGTATGACAGCAGAATGCTACACTAGATGAGCATTTGGTCTGACCCTATACAAAAAATTTTCTGACAAGCCAAACATATTATCTACTAAGATTAAGGACAAATGGGAAACCAGATGAAAATGCATTTAAAAGCAGTATAAGGCACTCAATAGAAATCAAAAAGCTTTTTGTTTTCTGACATCTTTCCTGCCCTTGTCTAACAGTGATTTTCAAAACAAAGTCAAACAGAATGAACATCCCAAGAAAGTGACAAGAAGGGCTACTTTAAATAGTGGTTGAACTTCCAACAACCTTAGCAGAATGACAATATCTTATAGTATATTATAAAGGATTCACAAAAGTCCCAGCTGTTTCTCACCCTATTTACTAAGCCTTCTATATTTAAGCTACATCAATACCTCGTAATATGCACATCACTGCCAAATGGGCAGTCCAATTTTATTTGTGCTCAACAGAAGGTGAGCTCAGGCCAAGAGCCAACTCCTTGTCATCTAACAAGCTAGCAGCTTAACATGGATTTGAATGGTGGCCTTCTAACTCTCTCTATTGCAGACTTCACCATCTATCCAGTCTTGAACACACAGCCATACCAAGTCTATGGGAATTACATTTATGGCTTCCTTAAGTATCTAAGGACTTCACTGAGTACCAACACATAAAACTCCCTGCGGTAGATATATCACACCCTCAATATTATCTTCTTATTATGGCCACAATTTAAAATTGGAAAAGAGTGTGTGGAATAATAGCATACTATCTAACTTAGCTTTGTTGTGCTTCCTCCTGCATATAAAATTCTGAACTTACAAAAGAAGATAAAACAATAAAAAGCAAAGGAAAATAACTCTTCAGTTTTCCTCTGTTTGCCATAACTGACAGAAAAGAAAATACAAATTCAGTTTTATCTAACAGGCTGAAGTATTCTACCTTCCCTTATTCCAGAAAACCTCTAGCACAGCCACAACTGACCTGTTCTCAACTGAGTCACATAGTGACCTGGCAAACTGAAAGTGAGACAAGTATTACTCTAACAAGACCAGCATGGGAATGTTGAGATGACAGCACATTCCAATCAAGGGAGCCTAATTTCGTTGAAAAACCCTTCAATGTAATAATCAGCAGAAACAAGTTGCCACTGTCCTGTGGGTTTCACTGTCTTATTATCTAGGTGGCCCACCTCATATTGTTGATACAACACAGCTATTAATCTTATTTTAAAATACAGACTCCTCAAATCCTAATCCCATTTCTGTTCTTCCACAGAGCAAAGGACATTCACATTGGATATAGAACATTTCTTCCAGTCATGGAGTTTTCAAACAGGGAACAAACAACTGATGGTCAGAAACAACAACCCTGCACTCCAAATATGGACAAGGCCATGCCCACACTGCTTAACAGTACTATGAGCGTACTGTGGATTTTAACCATCCATATGCATTCTCTGTAACCCTTACAACAACCCTAAAGAACAGAAAAGTATTTTTGCCACTGAAACAGCCAGTGTAGTGTGGGAGTAAGAATGTTGAATGAAGAATCTGGGAACTTGGATCCAAATCCCTTCCTGTCCATGAAACTCACTGATCCACTTTCTCAGTCTGACCCACCTCACAGGGTTGTTGTGAAGGTAGAAGTGGGAAGAATGTCACGTAAGAAGGCTCCAAAAGCGAGAAAAAAACATGGGACGGATGAAGAAATAAGTGCATAAAACATTGCAGATGGAAAGAGGAGATAGATAGGTCTTGCCTGAAGCCATCGAGAATTTACCAGTAAACCAAACCATGGAACATTCCCATTGTCAGTTCTGAGATTAAGTTGCCGAACAACACCAATGCTGCTACAAATGACATCAATCACCCAGAGCATGATGGGTGAGCACGTCATTCTTACCTTATCTTTTTCATGTGGAAGTAGTGATACTGGAGGAAGACAAGAAAGAGACTCGCTGGTCTCTTTCCCATCCGCATTTGTGGCTGCTTTCGTATTGAGCTGATACAGAGGCCCATCTTTAAGAAGTCGGCCGTGGCCAACAGCACGCTTGACAGCCAACCGCAATTGCTGGTGGAAGGTAGAAGGAGGGCTGCTGGCAAACGCAGCTGAGACATCCTTCTGGCCTTTCAAGAAACGCTCAATGTTCTTCAAGGATGAACCACTGGACTCTGCCAAGCCCTCGATTGCCCTTTTAATCAGTTTATTCCAGTCCACATTGGGTTTGCCATCCAACTTTCCATGGTTTCGTGGCTTAGGAAGTGCTATTCGCCCAGGGTTATCGGGATCCTTATAGGAATTCAATCCTTTATTGGAAACTTTCAGAATGGTTCCATCTTTGACACTCAGTTCCAATTGTTCCAGAACAGTTTTGCGGTCCAAACCATGGGATGAAGACACAGCATTGCATATCCGCTCTTCTGAAGGTCGCTGTTTTTGCTTCTTGACCTTTTTTATCGCCTCCAAAATCCACTCCGTGTACAGCGGGTTAGCGAGTTTTACCATGGTGAAAAATTCTGTATATCCATAGAGTCGTTATCCCTTATCCCTATGCTGGAAAAGTTTCACACAGTGGAAAAACAGATGATCGGAGAAAGGGGACCAGCTAACCATAGCATATACGTTTTTTGCCCCCGAGATGCTCTTTGCTTTTCAAACATCAATATTTACCATTCCTTGTTTTTAAAAAAAATGACATATCCTGCTATTGACAGATTCATGTTCTCCAATAAATCCCTCAAAGTGCTGGTTAACAAGCGTAGCACACCGGTGAGAAGAATTCAGTACATCTCACGCCAGACCTTTCTGTCGCAAACAAATCCACAACAGAACTGTAGACCTGTAGGAAAAGTGAAAACACAAATTATGTTACAAGTTACGCCACTTAACAATCTCCATAAGTGACATTATTGCAGTTTTTAACCTGTCTCAGCAACTGTGAGAACAACTCTGTCAAAACAGAACATAAAATAAGTCCTGGACACAGATCAGCCAGAAGGTCTATTCGTTGCATCCCATGTACAGTTCCCACAGCAGCCAGCCAGAAGCTTATGAGAAGCCTGCAATATATCCAAGAATATTTGGCCACAACTGAAACTGAAAGCAATTACTGAAGTGGTGCTTAATATGGCACTGTGTCTGGTCTATTTTTCAACAAACAATGAACTTGTGGCTGCAAGAACCCATCCATCAGGCTGCTGGGCCATCGGCAAAACTAGGGCAAACTTGTCTAAAACAAGGAGAGGAAACCAGAGAAAAGCCAGGTTCGCCTAACCCTCTGCTTCAAGGAAAACAGCCCAAATGAGGTCTAGGAAAGCAGACAGGGACCAACACGTCCCCGTCAACATTTCTGGAGAGGCAAAGGCCGATGGCTGTTTGGATGAGCAGCGAAACGTGTCCATCTCTTAAGAAAAAGAACTCCAGTTGCCATGACTCAACTTCCAGGTAAACACGCCTGGACGCCTGAGAATCTTCACAGACATAATGTTTTAAAAAAGAAAGCTTTATGTCTTGTATTTTGGAGGCGGTGATTTGTGGGGGGGGGGTTTGCTTTTGGGCCTGTGTGTTGATAAAAGTTTTAGGGGACCTGCAGATTTCAAGACCTCCACTCTGGAGCCAGGCGCCCACCACCAAAACATCCCAGGAGGGCCATCGGAGGGAAGTCAAGTCAGGAGCCCCTACTCCGTTTCCAAGACGCACTGTCTATAACAGTGATGGCGAACCTTGTTTTGGAGACCGAGTGCCCAAACTGTGATTCAAAACCCACACATTTTTCACCAAGTGCCCATACAGCAAGATAACCTGCATACAGGTGGGCTGTGAAGGGGCGATGTCGGGTGCCCACAGAAAGGGTCCAAAGTGTCACTTTTGGCACCTGTGCCCTAGGTTCGCCAATGCTGGTCTATAAGTTTCTGGAGCGTGTTCTCAAAACAGCAGCAACAACAACAACAACAATAATAACATGGGTAATATTTTTTTTAAAAAAGGGGGGAGGGGAGTCGACACCCTCCAAAAGGAAATGGGGGGGTGAAAGGAGGGATACCCAAACAAACAAACAAAACAAAACAAAACAGAAATTGAAACCGGAGGGCTTCTGCCTAGAGAGCTGCGCGTCTGAGCTGTGTGTGTGTGTGTGTGTGTGTGTGTGTGTGTGTGTGTGTGTGTGTGTGTGTGTGTGTGTGTGTGTGTGTGTGTGTGTGTGTGTGTGTGTGTGTGTTTTGGGGGGGAGTATGTGTGTTCGTGTGCGTGTGTTGGTGTGTGTGTGTTTGGGGGAGGTGTGTGTGTGTGTGTGTGTGTGTGTGTGTGTGTTTGGGGGAGGTGTGTGTTGGTGTGTGTGTTGGTGTGCGTGTGCGTGTGTGTGTCTGTGTGTTGGTGTGTGTGTTGGTGTGTGTGTTGGTGTGCGTGTGCGTGTGTGTGTTTTGGGGGGGGTGGCGAGAAGGAAGGCGAGCCAGGCGTTATGTAAGGAGAGGCGGCGGCGAGAGAGAGAGAGAGAGAAAGGGAGAGAAAAACAACTTGGGTCCGGAGGAGGCAGGAGGGCCGCCGATGCTTGGGCGCTCTTCTCCCGCCTGCCTGCCTGCCTGCGTGCCTGCCTGCCTGCCGTGGCTCGCCTCCGCTGCCCTTCTTCGAGGGCCAAGGAGAGCCCGCCCGACCGACCGACCGCCCGCGAGAGGAAGGAGCCCCGAAGGCGCCGCCGCCGCCGCCAGCGCCGCCGCCGAGGCAGGCCTACCCGCCCAGGGAGAGGATGCCCGGCGGCGGCGAAGGAGGCGGCGGCCTGGGCCTGCCGGGGGTGGGCGGGTGAAGGGAGGGAGGGAAGGAGGGCGCCGCGGCCTGCTTGGAGGCCGAGGCCCGCCGGGCGCTGAGAGGGAGGAAGGGAGGCTGGGCCGGCCTGGCACCTGCCGCCGCCCCCCCGAGCCCTCGGAGGGAACGGGGCCCTGAGGCGACCGGAGACCCCCTCAGTGGGGGGGGGGCCTCCTCCTCCTTCCTCCTCCTCCTCCTTTTTTTTTAAACGCCCTCCCGCCCGCCCTGCCGTCGGTGAGGCTCGGCGTGGGCCTCCCCCTTCCCTTCTTCCCTCCCCTCCCCTCCCCTCCGAGGCTTCCCCCCCCCTCAGGCCCCGAGGACGGGCGGGTGGGGAGGGAGGGAGGGCTTCGGCGGCGGCGACTCACCGGGGCCTACGCGAGGCGGAGCCCAAACGGCGGCGGCGGCGGCGGCGGCGGCGACGAAGAAGAAGAAGAAGACCCAAACTGACACGGCGGCCATCTTGGGTCCCGAGCGCTCCGGAGGGCGGGCAGGCGCCTGGCCGCGGAACAGCCCGCGCGGGAGGAGGGAGGGAGGGAGAGGAGGGAGGGAGAGAGAGAGAGAGGAGGGAGGGGTGGGGGAACAGCCCCTTCCGAGAGGGAGGAAGGGGAAAAGCAAGAGCAGCAGCAGCAGCAGCAGCAAAGGGCCAGGCGGGAGGAGGCGGAGGGAGGGGAGGCGGGCGGTGGGAACAGCCGGGTTGTCTCAGCGCGCGTGCGCAGGGAGGGGAGGACCGGGGGAGAGAAACGAATGTCGTGATGGTTCGGAGGGAGGGAGGGAGGGGAGGGGAGGAGGAGGAGGAGGAGGAGGAGGGAGGCAGGGCGCATGCGCGGCACCTTCCTTCCAGCAAACCCCCCCTTCCCCCTCCCTTTCGCGGGAAAGAGGGAGGGCGCGCTGGTGTCGCTGGAGGGTTTTCCTCCTCGCGAGCAAGTCCGACCCCGATCCTCCCTGGACCGGCTGGCTGGCTGGCTAGCTGGCTGGCGCGGCCAGTAGGTGGCCCACGGGATGCAAGCCAGCCGGCTCCTCGGTAAGTGCCCTTTGGGGGGGGACGGTTCAGGTGGGTCTCCTCGCGAGTTGCGCTTCCAGGAAAGCTCCCCCCCCCCTTGCAACCCCGCCTGGCTATTTGATTACATTTAGGACTGGTTTCCAGGTCCGCAAAAGCAGCAGGACCGGTGGGTGGTGGACACAGGACCCTGGAAGGAGCTGGGAAAAGAATATTGGCTTATTCAGTGCATTATTAACTACCCCGCTTAATGAAAATCCAGCGCTCTTGGGGGTGCCATATATGAAACCAAAGAGACCACAGACAGACCCAAAAGCAACCCCCCCCACACACACACACGCGCAAATCACCATCTCCAAAATACAAGACATGCACATACTGTATAACAAAGTCAAACAATAACCTATATAAGGAAAGGACTGCATAGATCATAGTGACACGACCCCTCTGGAACAGAATGAAAAACATGGGTCAAACTTTTACTAGAGATGGGGAGCGTGTCCCTGAAGGCCTCTTTAAACAAAGCTGTTTTAATAATACTGCATCTTGAATGTCTGGAGGGAAGGGGCCTGATGAATCTCTGATGGGAGGCTGGTCCAAAGTGGGGGGTCTGTCGTATTGCAGGGGAACTTCAAAGTTGGCTCCGGATCTCCAGCTTGTAGTCTGAAGGACCCTGATGGTTTTCCAGGGTCGTCTTCTTTGCCCTAATTCCTCTCCGGTTTTGCTTCTTTACTCCATCTGGTGCAATGGTTTCCAGCCAAGAAGAGCAGTGCCTTTACCCCCAGCCAGTCCATTTTCCTCTGTTAAGAAGGAAATCACACAGACGAGGTTGGAGTTGAAGCCTCTGCAATGTTTTCTTCAGGTGTCTGTTGTGGCGAGCATTTTCCCTCTGCTGTGTGGTTCCTAATTCCTCTGTCCAACCAAGATGTCCTCATACTCTCTTTCCTTAATCTGTGCATTTTGAATGGCAAGATTCTGAAAACTGGACTTTGGCCTATGACTGGATTCACTGGGAGATCCCAATGGTTGCCAATCCCAGTTGCAGTCAGTCACAGAAAAATTTGGAAACAACAACGTTCTCCTAATTTCCAGCTGCAAAAACTTTGTCTCGGAGTATCACTCCTCCTGTTTCCAAATCAGTTACATTCTCCTTTACTAGGCATGGCCCTGGTATAAATGTAATCCTCCCTCCCTCATCCTGGAAACAGTTTGTAGAAAGAGAGTGGTGGTTTCAGATGGTTTGCAGCTTCTCCGCAGAAGGGACAAGGCAAGTAGTGCAGCAGAACTAGCCGTCACTGGGAGATGCATCATGCACCCTCATCCAAGGATGCAGCCAATACGTTTGCTGATCGGAGGAGGGTATGGCTTGGATGGAACAAGGACTCCAACAGAGGCACAACATCCGCTTTTTGGGACCAGGAATGTTTGAGAATTGTAGCAGCTGTTCACTGACTTTTGTGTCGGTATTAATGGTTATTTTGCAGTCCTTGGCCTGGAAAATTGGGGGCTCTCATGCATCCTTGGGGAAATGAACAGACATTTAAAATATCTGAAAGTCTCCATCACTTACAACCTATTGCATGCTTTTACTTCGGGTTGTGGGTCTCTTAATAAGCCTTGCACTGAGTTAGGTTCTTGGTCCATTTAGCCCAATATTGTCAATTCCATATGGCAGCTGTGGTTGTCTGGGGTTTCGGGAAAGATTTAAACCTGGAAACCTTCCGTGTGTGCCCTCGTGGTCTCCCATGACAGGACTGACCAGGGCTGCCTTAATCAGATAACTGCCTGAAACTGGACAAAGCTGGGGGCATTCAGGGGCAGTGTCACCACTGTAAGGCTTTTTGATGGTAGAGGTGGTCACTTTCCTGTCCTCTGCCCAGGTAGGAAAAGGACAGCCCTAGCTCCAGAATTAAAAACACCCAAGACTCACTGATGGTTCTCACAAGCCAGGGGTTCCCAAACTTGGGCAAACCCAGGTGTTCTTGGGACTGCACTTCGCAGAAGCCTTTGCCACCCACTGTGCAATTACCCTCCTAGCACAGCTAAATTACCCAAGGCTGGCAATCAGGTTTTAAGAGCACCTTGCCTGAAAACCCGACAATGGAGACTCCATCACCATTGCTGATCAGGAATGCACACGGTTTTTGGATTTTGTTCTCTCACCAACAACATTCAGGGGCAGAAAACTCTCTCTAGGCCCTCTCTTTAAGCTGTTTAACAATACTGGCAAATTGATAGTTGCAAAGTCACTCTCTGGAACCCAGAAATGCACAGTTAGGAATACTCTGGGTGCAGAAACGAGGTAGCTGCAGCTGTTATGTTGTTTGACTGAAGAAAAAAAGGATCAGCTCTCTACTTCTTTTCACCCATTCTCTGGTCCATAAATCCAACTGAGTAAAATTAAAGATAATTGTTTTTATTTGTTCTCTACTATGCATCTTTTTATCTATTTATTCATTTCTTCTTTAATAACTTCCCCAAATTCCCCTTCAGATTCACTGGAGAATTCTTTAACTTCACTACTACTTCAACCCATGCCTTATCATGGACAAACCTTCCAGATGTTCTCTGTTTCTATTCAACCTTCAGCGAGTCTAACTTGTTTACAGACAAGTTTGAACAATGGGTTGCATTTGGCATGAGTCACAACCGTATTCACGAAAGGGTAGAAAGTTATATCTATTAACAGTAAATGAGCCAATCAAATGCCAAGATTTTATGTTATATCCTGGAATAATATTATTAATAATAATAACTTTTTGAGCAGGTATAGTTCCCAGAGGTTTTACAAGTTCTTTCACTGATTACTGAAAGTAAAATACATCTAACCTTTTAAAAAAATTGCTGGCAGTGACCATATCGTATTTTATTATATTAGTTATAATGTATTGTCATAGACACTTTTGCTTGACCTTTGCTTCAGTGTACTATTTTATAATTTAATATTAATATTAATAAAATATATTGCATACAATAGTATATTTTAATGGCTAAGAGGCTTTCCCCTGACAATCTTCAGCACAGTGACTATATTTTGCTTTTTCAATGCAAAGCTTCCTTATTTCAATGTCATGCACAGGACAATGACAATATCTATCTATCTATCTATCTATCTATCTATCTATCTATCTATCATCTATCTATCATCTATCTATCTATCTCTATTTGGTTTATAGGCTGCCCATCTGACTACAAGGCTACTCTGAGGATATACAACAGCTGTTTTAAATAAATAACAGACAATAACAGAACAAAACCAAATTGGAGGTTTCATTCAAGGAGGCTAAAACATCAATAAAACACAGTGGCTGGGGCAAGTAAATTAAGTGCCGGTGGCATCTCAACATTCTGATGGTTTTAACATCCAGCAAAGCCTGCCTGAACAACTGCGTTTTGAACAAGCTTTTGAAAATCCCCACTAAATTTTCTAATGGTCTACCCATTCCCCACTGGAACAAGTCCTCAAGAAGGCTCCCCATCGCCAAACATAAGAATTATCTATCTATTTATACCACACTTATTCTCCAAAAGAGGGAAAATGCTCAGCAATTGCTCCCCTTCTTCTTCGCAGATATGAACTGGAACATCTCTTCACATTCCCCAAAGGTCTGTTTTCATTGCAATAAAAATATTTGGGTTCTCAAAAAGCCCATGGCAGAGAAGTCTCTTGGGTCTCCAATAAAGAAGTATTTGGCCACTCTAGGGAGTCTTGGCACATGGGGGTGGGGGGACGGGGGCGGGGAGTTCTCCAGGAGGGAAACGTTTTCACTTCGTTCTAACGGTACGGTTGTAACGGGCGTTACTGTAACGCGGCGCTACAAAATCTGCCGGTAACTTGCTGCCGTTACAATTATTTTCCGTTAACGGTCACGTGAACGCCATCGGCTGTCATTCCTGTCAGGCGGCCAGTGGGGCTTCATATGGTGGGCAAACCGCGCTACGAAGCGGCGAGGTTGCCGCCGCCGCCCCCCCCCCCAGGAGGCCGCCTGAGGCCGGGCCGCAGCTGACAGTCACGCGCCCCGCGCGCGTGGGCGGCGCTAATCCCGTTGCCACGGCGACCGCGAGTCCCTCCTCCCCTTCCGCGAGCGATCTTAAAAAGCAGGAGAGAGGGGGAGGAAAAAAAAACCCAGCTCCTCGACCAATCACCGTCCCGCTTTCGCCCCCTCGTCGATGTTCATAGGAGGCAGGGGCTGCCACTCAGCGCCGTTCTCCGGCTCCGGCCCTCCTGCGTGCCGTTGGAAGCCGAGGGTGCTTAAGCCCCGCCCCTCGCGCCGCCAGGCTTGTCATTCGGAGCTAGATTGACAAGCGGGGGGAGCTCCGCCGCCCACCAATCGGCGTGGAGAGCGAGGGTTGGGTGGGCGGGCCTCGGCGGCATCCTCTTTTCCCCGGCCCCTTTCCCTCCCCTCCGCCCCACTTGAGCGCCAGGCTCCGTCCCCGGCAGAGGTCGCGGAGGAAGGAGGGCTGCGACCACCCAGGAGGTGTGGGGGGGGGAACACGACAAGGGGCGGTGGGGGGAGAGGTCTCGAGAGCTGGTGGTGGGCTGTAATCCAGGGAGGGGCACGGGTTGAGCAGGTGGCTGGGATGGGGACCAAGGAGGGGGAGGCAGCACAGATCCTTGGAGCCATTGTTTTAATATAAAATCGATGGGACCCCCTTAGTGGAGACCCCCCCCTTCCCTCCAAAGGAAGCGTGAGGAGGGTGAAGGGTCCAGATTTTGGGTCTGCAGGGGATTAATGGGAGGTAAAGCACCACAACCCTTGCAATCGTGAATAATAATAATAATAATAATAATAATAATAATAATAATAATAATAATAATAATAATAATAACAACAACAACAACAACAACAATAGGAATCTTTATTGTCATTGCCCCCTTGCAGGAACAATGAAATTTCATTATTTCAATGAAATAATAATAATAATAATAATAATAATAATAATAATAATAATAATAATAATAATAATAATAATAATAATAGGAATCTTTATTGTCATTGCCCCCTTGCAGGAACAATGAAATTTCATTATTTCAATGAAATAATAATAATAATAATAATAATAATAATAATAATAATAATAATAATAATAATAATAATAATAATAATAATAATAATAATAATAATAATAATAATAATAGATGATGACTTTCATTGAAGGATGTTGTGGAAATGTATGTATGCAGGATTAGGGCTTTTCTTGTAGGCACCGGTTTGGGTTAGGATCCTGGAGATGGGACGGAGCAGGTTTGCATCCCTCTTTTAGCTGGGATAGATGTGGGGAGTCTCAGACGTCAGCTGTTGTCGGGACCAGAAGGATTGCAACAATGGGGGTGCTTTGGAAGACAATAATGTGAGGAGTTGCATTGTGTGAACTGCCAGGAGCTCAGAGCCCATTTTTTAAAACCTGCTGGTGATCTATGGGGTGGATGAGACCGGGGGATAAGAGACCCCTGGGGTTAGAAAAATAATGCAGTGTTTCCGACAGCTCTGGGTTACAGAACCATAGAGGACTGCGTGAAAGGCAGCTTTCGGTGTAAAGGCGCAAGAGAATGAATCTGGGGAATGGGAGGCCGGTGTAATGGAGGACTGAGCTCTGGATTATGGCTCAGTCTGGTTAGAGCTCCGTGGTTCTAGTCACCTGGTGGGTTTCCTGCTTTGGGGGGGGGGAATTCTTTACAAGGACAAGGTAAGATTCTTGCTCTAGATCCTGGAGGCACAGACTTCAGAGTAATGAAAAGGGGGCTTTAGAAAGATGCCTCCCCCCCCCGATACTCAGTTGGGGGTGCTGTGGGGTTGTGACGTGGCTTTTAAATATACTGTAGAGGGTTTCATGACCAGATGTGGCTTACATTTCTTATGTAGTTGCGAAAGAGGCTGCAGTCACAAGCACTTGGCGTTTGAATCCTGAGCCACATGGTGGTGGGTAGTATCTTTATAGCTCCCGTGCAGGCGAAGATCTAGACCAGTGGTTCTCAACCTGTGGGTCCCCAGATGTTCCTCAACTGCAACACCCATAAACCCCTTCCAGCACAGGAAGTGGTGGAGGCTCCTGGAAGTTGCAGTCCAGGAACATCTGGGGACCCACAGGTTGAGAACCACTGGTCTAGACACAGTCTGGGAGTTTCTGAACAGCAATGAGAGAAATCATTTCTCCCCTCAACTAGAAGAATATCCCAGTTGGAATGGCCGCCGGCTTCCAGGGGTATTCTGGGAAATATAGTCCTGACTTGTATATTGCGGCAGAATGATTTGGGCAACAATGGGAAGGCAGATTCCTTCCTCAATGGGTCAGTAATAAATAAATAGGTATGTTGTCTATTTTATTGTCCATGGTTTATTTTTAGACCGGAGCTGCTCCGCCGTTGGGCCAGGCACCTGGAAGCTTTGCCCTCTCCCTGGACCAGCCATGATCCACAGCCTTTTCCTCATCAACTCCTCCGGCGACATCTTCTTGGAGAAGCACTGGAAAAGCGTGGTCAGCCGCTCGGTGTGCGACTACTTCTTCGAGGCCCAGGAGCGGGCGTCGGAGGCCGAGAATGTGCCCCCTGTCATCCCCACCCCGCACCACTTTCTCCTGAGCGTGTACCGGCACAAGATCTTCTTCGTGGCCGTGATCCAGACGGAGGTCCCGCCGCTTTTCGTCATTGAGTTTCTTCACCGGGTTGTGGATACTTTTCAGGTAGGCGGCTTGAGACCGATGGGAGCAAAGAAGCGCCTCCTCTGCGTTCGGACCGTGTTTCGGGAATACAATATTTGAGAGAGAGAGAGAGAGAGAGAGAGATGGTCGCGTGTTCTAGATCAGGACTGGGCAGCTCTGTTGGGTCCAAGAGTCAGTTTTCTGCCCCTTGGGGATCATCCAGGGCCCACACAAACTGTCAGAAAAGCAAAGACATCATCCTCATCACCATCATCTTAGAACTGTAGACCTGGGGGGGGGACTATGGGGAATCTTTCTCTGTGAGGTATGCTTCCTGGGGGGGGGGATTTACAGTTAAAGGCACACCTGCTGAACTGTTGTAACAGGAGAGGACATTATTGCCTAGCATGCAACGGAACAACGAGGCAGCCATTTTAATTTGATAAGTTTGGCCAGCAAAGTCTGCTTTTACACAACCCCTAAAATCCACTGTCAACTTAAAATGCAGACCCCCACACACACACCTACATGGTTTTTGTTCTGCTTCCTGTGTTCCCACCTCCCGCACTCTGATTCTGATTGCTTCTGTCTGCGGTGAGGGGAGAGAAAAAAATGTAGGCAGCAGCACCGTTAAGATTCCTGTCTGTTAAAAGGGGGGAGGGGACCCAACAAAAACAAACAAAAAGAAGAGGAGGGCCAGGCATGCAATGCTTTAAAACAGCAACAAAGAACAGCAACAAGGATTTTACCTCCTCCAGACCAGGTACTTGTAAAAGCAGCCAAAATGTTCATTCATTTACTTTGGGCCTTTTTACACGACCCCTAAGATCTGCTGGCCACTTAAATTCGGACCAGAGATCTTAGGGGTTCCTCGCTCTTCCTCTGTCCCCACCCCCCTCCGCACTTCCTGGTTGCTGGCTGCCTGAGGAGAGGGGAAAAAAAGAAAGAAAAGAATGCCAGTTTACCTCCGTTTTGTTCTGGGCAGCATTCAGATCTCTTAAAGGAGCGGGGCGCAAAAAAAGAACAAACAGAAGCCAGGAGAGCCCCGCACTCACTGTCCTTACACCGGATCAAAAATTTGTCACATCCAAAAAGCAGGTACAAGAAAACTGCTGTTTGGTCTTGCTAAAGTGGGTACTCGAACTTAATTGTCTGCAAAGTCTGGAGCTGGTGGGTAAACATTTTTAAGGTCTGGACCTTGCAGCCATTTGCGGCGGAGCTTAGGGGTCGTGTATAAACGCCCTTTGTTGTTGTATTTGGTACCCAAAGCTGCTTATAACTAGGGCCTGTGGGGGGGGGGAGCTTCCCCCTGAAATTGTGGGATGCAGCCCCCCCAACTCCAAGTCCAAAAGCAGCCCAGCTTGGTACTGAGAAAGAAAGGCATAAGAGTTTTCCACCTAGGGCTCTAAGTTGGTTTTGGCCATCACAACAAGGGAGGGAGACGAACCCCATCTCGGGTGTTCTTCAAAGGGCGTAGCTAGTCATGGGACTGAGAAATCCCCTCCGAGTGAACGGCCAGGCTTCATGTGACTCTTAACTCTGTCTTTGAACTTTTTCGTTGCCATTCCTTCACTTCATTTGTTTTACTGAGCACAAGGGCACAGTTTCCAGATTGATGACCTAGCGCAGATGGGGGGGGGGAAGCTCCCCTCTGAACAATTCCTTGTCCTCTGAATGTGGTGTTCACATCTTTGAGGTGGGGGAACCAGTTGTAAACCACCCCCAAGAATGCTTTAAGCTCTATGGAGTGGTATATAAGCAGCAGAATCTCTCTCTCTCTCTCTCTCTCTCTCTCTCTCTCTCTCTCTCTCTCTCTCTCTCTGTCTATCAGTTCCTTATCTTATGATCCCTTCCTATCTATCTATCTATCTATCTATCTATCTATCTATCTATCTATCTATCTATCTATCTTCCCTCCATTCCCAACATCATAACTCGATGTCTCCAACCCATAAATGTCCATCTTCAGACCTGTCTACCTGACAGGTCAAAACCCTTGGGCTTTGTAACCTGATGAGCGGAGCTGCATCCGAGGTGCTTACCTCAGACTCTTTCATTAAACATGGGCTGAGCTCTCCTCTCCTTCAGCTGCCATTGGGGCTTCCAGGCCATTGTCAGAGGAGAATGTGGCCCAGGACTGGCCTCCTGCCACTAGTCCCTGCCTTCAGCCTGTCTGTCTGTCTGTCTAGCCAACTGAGCCAATCACTTCACTTTGCTATAAGGCAGCAGGGAGGGGGCTGTTTTTTCCAGCTGCCCGGGGAATTCTGGGAGTTGTAGTCCAAGAAACACACAGCGACTCCCTTGCAGATTCACTCCTTGGTTTTTGTTCTTCCATGCTTTCCGGGACACCGAGGGAAATCTCCCCTTCTTCCATCTGCTTCAGAGGAAGGGAAGATACCCATTGGGGCTCGTTATTTTTATTTCCTTTCTCCCTCCCCACAGGATTATTTTGGGGTCTGCTCGGAAGTAGTCATCAAGGACAACGTGGTGGTCGTCTACGAGGTCCTGGAGGAAATGTTGGACAACGGCTTCCCACTGGCCACGGAGTCCAACATCCTGAAAGAACTGATCAAGCCACCTACCATCCTCCGAACTGTCGTCAATACCATCACCGGTAGGGACACAGGAATCTGCTGGATGCTGGGTCTGGCTGCTCACCCCTCGAGCTGTGTCAGCTCTGACTGGCAGCAGCTCTCCAAGGCTCCAGGCAGGGTTTCTCCCACACCTTTCCTAAAGAGCTCTAGGGTGGCCTGGAACTTGTTAGTCTGAATCCCAGTCAGCTGGCCCCATGTGGCCCCTATGCTCAGACACAATCACACATGTTCACAGGAGCCTGGCTGTCAGAAAGAAAGTGTGTGTGTGTGTGTGTGTGTGTGTGTGTGTGTGTGTGTGTGTGTGTGTGTGTGTGTGTGTGTGTGTGTGTGTATGTCAGAGAGAGAGAGAGAGAGAGATTGCAGTGACCTTTGTCATTTTTTAGATCTTTTCATCCTTGAGTCATGCATGTGTTTGAGGGCCGAGTTCTTAACTTTGTCCCATATATTTTTTACGACGGCAAAACTAAGAGCTTGGAAAAGTTTATTTTTTTTTAAATCACACCTCCCAGGATTTGCCAACCAGCACACTGATAGGCAAAACCCACAGTCCATTCTGAAAGCTCTGGGGATGCTGCCTGTTTGGCCTGCATTCACTCTTACGCACACTTACTTGGGTGTGTATCCCATTTTGCTCAATGGGGCTTACCTTGGAATCAACATACATAAGACGGTTTGCCACAACTTAACTGGGGACAAGGTCAGATATCTCAAGGTGTTGCATGCGTCCTTCTGTCCTTTTGGTTGAGCTGCGAAAGATCTTTTGCCAGTGGTTCTCAAACGGTATGCCGCAGTGTGCTGGGGGGCCACCAAACCCAGTGCCACGGAATCTTCTCTGTCACGGGCTGTCTTTAATTCTGTATTTGGTGGCCACAGGCCATGGCTCGCCTCACCTAAAGTATCGTAGTGGGCAGCCGTGGGCAGTCAGTCAAGGGAGCGGAAAGTCAAAGAAGTTTGGGAACCATTATCTTAGATTAATGCAATTTATCCTTTGGCTGTGAGAGAAGGTGGTTTGCTTATTCCCGTAGTCAAACGACTTCCACCCATGAAAGGTACAGTGCTCTCCTGGTGTGTTGCACAAGATGATATGTCTTTGAGCTCCAGAGGGATCTCTCATGGGCTCATGGTGGTTGAGGTGCCCAGCTTTGGGGAAATCTGCCTGTTTGCCATCTGACTTATCCCCCCCCCTTTCTTCTTTTAGGAAGCACCAATGTGGGAGAGCAGCTCCCTACGGGCCAGCTCTCTGTGGTCCCCTGGCGGCGGACGGGCGTGAAGTACACCAACAATGAAGCCTATTTCGACGTGATTGAGGAAATAGACGCCATCATTGAGAAATCAGGTGCGTTTGGGGGTGGGGGCTGTATTTCCATTGCATCTCCTCTAGGCGGCAGCATGCTGGAATAAATTACAGTCTAATTCAGTGATGGCGAACCTTTTAGAGACCGAGTGCCCAAACTGCAATTCAAAGCCCACTAATTTTTTTGCAAAGTGCCAATACAGTGGCTATGAAGGGGCAATGTTGGGTGCCCACAGAAAGGGCTCGGGGTGCCACCTTTGGCACCCGTGCCATAGGTTCGCCATCACTGGTCTAATTATTACACTAAAACAGTGATTCTCCACCTGAGGGTCCCCAGATGTTCCTGGACTGCAACTCCCAGAAATCCTGGCCAGTTCAGCTAGTGATGAAGACTTCTGGGAGCTGCAGTCCAGGAACACATCTGGGGACCCACAGCTTGAGAACCACTAGACTAAACCCTTTGGCCCTCCAGATGTTTTGGACCACAGCTCCCACAGTCCTTTGCCATTAGCAATGCATGCTTGGAATTCTGGGAGTTGTGGTACAAAACATCTGGCGTGCCAAAGGTTTGCCACCACTGATCTTCAGTCCCTTGCTTTGTTCGAGAGCCTCCATTTCTTTTGTTCACGTCATTCCATTTAGGGGCGTGTGGGTTTGTGCGTGCGTGTGTGCACATTAGCCTAAAAATGCAGCCCACAGAGCAGTTTATCAAAGTTAAAGCAGAGGGCAGCAACAAATACTGGAATTACGTTGTGATTTCTTTTGTGACCCACTTGGGGCTCGCTTGCTGTGCCGCAGGTTCCACCATCACGGCTGAAATCCAAGGCGTGATTGATGCCTGCGTGAAGTTGACCGGGATGCCGGATCTTACCCTCTCCTTCATGGTAAGGTTAGAAAGGAAGAATATCTTGCTTTTGTTGGTTCGGGTTCGGGTTACGGTTAGGACAGGGGTGTCCAAACTTTTTGCAAGGAGGGCCAGATCTGGTGAGGTGAAAATGTGTGGGGGCCGATCATCCAGCCGTATTTGGTCCCTGGGCCGGACTTTGGACAAGCCTCTATAACATGGAAGGAGGCGGGGAGGAGGATGCAGCAACAGAGCCAGGGGTGGGTAGTCTGGGCAGGTGGCTGGGGGCATGGACAGAGGCAGGGAGGGCAGGCAAACCATAAAACTGCAAGCTAACTCCTCCATCCAGTATGGGGAGGAGCCAGCTGGCGGGGATGCGTGATAGGCTGAGCCAGTGGGGAGAAGAAGCCGTGGGCCGCTCAGAATTTTAAAATGGGACGCATTTGGCCCCCGGGCCTGACTTTGGACATGCCTGGGTTAGGGCTACTCTGCCAAGGGGAGTTGCACTGAGGATCCAGGAGGGCAATAGGATGGAAACCGGCTTTGCCAACTCCGACAGGTAGGTTGTCTCCGTCAAAGAGGCTTCTCCCCCCCCCGGAGGCTGCCCCCCCCAGTCAGCTGCTTGCTTAGCCTCAGACTCTGTGGAGCAGCTCCAAGGGGGCCTCGGATGACCCGCGATCTTGATGTGGCAGAAGGTGGCCCTTCATCACTTGGCAAATCTTGAGCAGTTGCAGGAAAGTGTTCGGCAGACCATTCCCATCTTCTGGGGGTTGGGGGTGCCCTGGGACTACTGTGCAGCTTGCCCAAGGCTGCCCAGGCTGGCTCTGCTCTCAGGAGGTCCAGTCGGCAATCGGTCTCCCCAGCCTCTGTCTCTGCAGCTGGATGCCTAAACCAGTACCGGAGACGTCGGGGCAAATGCCGGGCCTTTTCTGTGGCGGCTCCCTTTCTTTGGAACCATCTCCCTTGCAAAGTGCACCTTGCAGAGTCCCTGCAGGCCTTCCGGAGGGCGCTAAAGACCTGGCTCTTCCGGGAAGCCTTTGGTGACCTGGTGTAGTTTTTTTTTTTCCCGCCATCCATCAGAACAATTAGCCATATGCACTTGCCAGTGTTAGATTCTCCTTTTAACTTTATGTTTTAATATTGTATGTGTATTGTTGTTTTAGTTTTGTGTTGTTGGCTGGCTGAATCTCCTCAGTCTTTGTAAACCGCCCAGAGTTCCCTTTGGGAAGATGGGCGGTATAGAAGCCTAATAAATAAATAAATAAATAAATAAATAAATAAATAAATAAATAATGTTCCCCTGGGCAGGGAGTGCCGGAGCAAAGGAGAGGGGCGGTGGGCCGAGAAATCTGTCCCTCTCTTTGGCTCGTTTCAGAACCCCAGGTTGCTGGACGACGTGAGCTTCCACCCTTGCGTGCGCTTCAAGCGCTGGGAGTCGGAGCGGATCCTCTCCTTCATTCCTCCCGACGGGAACTTTCGATTGCTCTCCTACCACGTCAGTGCTCAGAAGTAAGGTTCGCGCTCGGGAGCTGTGGCCAAAACCGTGGCTCTTCTAAAAGCAAAGTGTTCTACTTCGATACCGCCCCATAGCACTTCCAACACTTGGCATCCGGATCATGCCCTGGTGTTTCTGGATTCTGATTTGCCCATGGGTCGTGTGTGGCGGCATGCAAAGCAGAGGCGGTGGGGTGAGGGTGGCCGTGATCTCTCTTCTATGTTCCAGCTTGGTGGCCATCCCTGTCTACGTAAAACACAACATCAGTTTCCGAGACAGCTCGCTGGGCCGTTTTGAGATCACCATTGGGCCCAAGCAGACCATGGGGAAGATGGTCGAAGGGGTGATGGTCACCAGCCAGATGCCGAAAGGCGTCTTGAACATGACCCTCACGCCGTCTCAGGGGACCCACACCTTCGATCCGGTCACCAAGGTAAGAGGGGAGCACGGAGCCTAGGCGTCACAGAATCCCCGTGTTATTCCTGGATTATTTCTCCTTTTGAGACAGAAAGGAGAACATGTTAAAAATGCCCAAAGTCTGTGAATGTTATCATCATCATCATCATCATCATCATCATCATCATCATCATCAAGAATACCAAGAAATTCCACACCGGATTATAAGCAGTTGCAGATCTCAGAAATAACACCAGCTGAGCCAGCAAAAATGGCATCACTAGGAACAACATAAATCCTGTGCCGGCATTTAACAGATATTCAAGTTTTTGGTTAAAACATATCTGTTATATATTGCCAGTCAACCTTTTTATAATTTGACTGTGCTTGGCCATCCTCATCTTAGAACTGCACAGCTAGAAGGGAAGCTGTGTGTTGTCTGTGTGTTGTGTCGTTACAGTTGTGACTGACTCTTCGTGACCCCATGTCCATGGAGTTTTCTTGGCAGGAAGACTGGAGTGGCTTGCCAGTTCCCTACTCCAGGCGCCTACAGCACCTGGTCTTCGAAATCAGGCGAGACCGGATGTGCTTAGGGCATCTGTGTGTGTGTGTGTGTTGTGTCGTTACAGTCATGACCGACTCTTTGTGACCCCATGTCCATGGAGTTTTCTTGGCAGGAAGACTGGAGTGGCTTGCCAGTTCCTACTCCAGGCGCCTACAGCACCTGGTATTCCCTGGTGGTCTCCCATCCAAGTACTGACCCGGGCCAACCCTGCTTAGCTTCCGAAATCAGGCCAGATCGGATGGGCTTAGGGGGCATCTAAGGCAGCTTAGAAGGGAAACTTTGCACCATCAAGTCCAGCCACAAACCGAAGCCACCAAGCTGCCTGGCAGTTATGCTGCTTCTGCACAACACGCTGGAGGCGCCACGATTCCTGAGCTTGTGCCATCCAAATGTAGACAGTCACTCCCACCCTCTTGGCCCCTTTCTCTCTCTGCTTTCTCTGAGACGGCCGTTGTGGTCCGGTCACATTGCTTCTTGTGTTTTGGCCCCTCTGTCTCCAGGGGACGGGGCGGGGGGCCAGCCATTTAGCTCTGTGGGTTTAATTCCGCAGCTTGCACAACTCTAAAAGCCCCTGTTGCTCTCTTCCCTCCCTTCTCTGTCCCTTCCCGCAAAGCTGCTGTCGTGGGACGTCGGGAAGATCAACCCCCAAAAGCTACCAAGTTTGAAGGGGACGATGAGCCTCCAGGCAGGAGCTTCCAAACCTGACGAGAACCCCACCATCAATCTGCAGTTCAAAATCCAGCAGATGGCCATTTCCGGTTGGTGGACCTAAGACGCCGGTTACTCTGCTCACTTCCTGTGCCCTTCAGAGCATCTCTCGGTCCAGTCAGGAGGAGGCAAAGCAGGGGTGGGTTAGGGTGGGATGGGCTGGCCAGGCAAATCAGGTGCAGACACAAGGCGTAGAAGTGAGCTGAAATCCATGGAGATGCATGGAGCCATGGAGATGCCTGGGACTTGTGAATCCATAAGAAGGCCATAGATTTCAGAGGCAGCCACTTGCAGCTCAAGTAGGCCCATTGAATTGGAAGAATTTGCAGAGTAGACTTGACAGGTTTGCTGGATTTCAAAGCAATGGATTGACTTGAATTGGGATTCATGTTGAATTTCATCTCTCCCGATCATCATTATTTTGTTTAAGATAGTGTCATGAACTGAGAGTAGCAATAACACCTGATAGGTCATGGCAGGTCAACAATGTTACTTTGAAAAATAACGACACGGCTGATGGGAAGAGGTGATTTGGGTTTTTTTGGGGGATGCATCAAGTAGCTTTTACCTGCAGCTTCAAACTATCCGATGCCCCATGATGTTTTCACATGGTCAAAGCAGCAGCCATTCAAAGTTCCTAACGAATGACATGATTGCCTGCGCAAGGGCAAGAAGCAAGGAAGGCCTGTTTAAATTAACACTTTTTGAAAGGCGCCTCCTTTTTCTCTCTCTGCCCACCCCCCACGCCTTCACTGCCTCCCCAGTTTACAGTCCAGCGGGGACTTTTTGTCTCTTGGGAGAAAACCCAGCCGGTGGCCTTCAGGGGCCCCTTGCAGGACAGGCCACGAAAATGAACCTAAGGCCACAAGTTGGTCGCCTCAATTGAGGGGGAGGATTTCGTGATCAATTGAAAACATTTCAACTCGCTTCCTAAAAAGCACCCTGGACCAACCAAGCAGCTTTCCCTGAAACTGGGCTTTTACAGTAGGATTGTCCACACCACCACCATCAAAAAATGCTCTGTTCTTCTTAGCCAGCTGCGGAGGCTTGGGGAGGGGGGTGGGTGTGGGCAGGACAGTCTTAGTGCTGGGGGAGAGGCTTATGGAGGAGAGGAAGAGGTTCAGGAAGAAATGCAGGTTCACGAAAGGGAAATTGCTGCCCTTCCCCTTCCCCAAACTGGCGGAACTCGACTTTTAAGGCCGCTTCCTGGAGCAGCCACTTTTTATTTTGCATCGCCTTATCTCCTCCCGCGGTCCCGTGGTCACTACAGCGGTTCGGCAGGCCACACTTCAGCGGTGGCTTAGCAATCGGCCCTTCCCCGTTCGCACTTGGCTGAACCACTTGAAACTACGACAGGGAAACGGCAGAAACGGGGGGGGGACCGAAAAAAGGCGGCGTAGTATGTCCGCAAATACAACCATATTGCTTTAAAAGGGGGGTGCAGGAACCGATTTAAAAAACCACACCACCCCCAGTGGTCGTCGCAAGAAAAACCGACACAGCGGTCAAAAATGGGCGTGGCCAAGGGGGCTCTTCAGAAAAAAGTGATATGAAAAGGGGACAGTGATTTTTAAGGCGATTTGTCTTTAAGGAAAAGATGTTTCAGATCTAAAGGTTTCCTAAGGGTAGAGGTCTCTGTCCATAGGCCAGTAACAACCCCCGCCGTTCTCCAAAAGTTGTTCACCTCCCTCCCCTCTTCTCATCTTTCCTGCCTTCCCAGGTTTGAAAGTGAATCGCCTAGATATGTACGGCGAGAAGTACAAACCTTTCAAGGGGATCAAGTACATGACAAAGGCCGGGAAGTTCCAAGTCCGGACCTAGGAGGGCTTTTTGCCGGAGAGAAGATGTGACTGTGCCCTCGCCTCCTGCTCCACCTCTTCTCCCATCTTTCTCTGGCCTGCTCCTTGCTGTGGTTTTGATCAAGGCAGGCATATTATTCCCCCACCGACCCACCCCCACACACACCGAGCTGGGCGTCAGCAACACCTTCGCCTTTGTTCCAATTGGACCTTCTCGGATGAGCTTGAAGGCCAGGTGGGAGGACGGGTGGTCTCTTTCCAGGCTTGCTAGCTTCGTCTCGACAATGTCCCCACTCCATGCAAAGGCTGGACGCCTCTCTCTGGTGCAGCTAGCTTTTCCTGGTGTCTTTGCTGGCTGGAACGCTGACGTCATAGAGCGTGAGGGGTAGAAGAAGGAGACGTCAAGGGGTCCCGATACATTCAATCCTGGAACTCCCCTTATGTGTTGACCGACTACAAGAGACCTCCCCACCCTGTAAGTCCTTGCCAAGATCCGGCTAAAGGGAACAGAATCCCTTCTGTTCCGGGTAGAGGGTGAACAGAGATGCTAGTTTTGTTGAAGAACCGAAAGTACGAAAGGGGCGCATTAGCATACTGTGAATAAGTGCAACTCTCCTGTTGCTTCTGATCACACAGGTTTGGGGGTAACGCTTTCAAAAAGCCTGCACAACCTGTTTGCCGGGGGGGGGAGGGGCGAGAGGCAGAGACTTCAGGCAAACCGGGCCTAATATTTTCATGTCATCTCTGAACAACGGCTGTCCACCAGCGTTTCTTTCCCGGGCGGGCTTTGTACAAAATATGCACTTAGTGTTTGTAAGAAGTGATGTCTGGCCAAAGAAGCAGAGGAGCACAACTCTGACCATGGAAGGGCAGGGTGACTTCTTGCTGCAGCTCCTCTTCCTGCATGCTCTGCTCGGTAGCCTCTCTTCCGTCTGTCGCTTCTAGACAAGGAGATCGCCGCTGCCTCTGCGTGGGTTGACGTATGTCCCGATCTGAACTCGCGCCCGTCGCCAAGCTCAGGGTTCAGTGTGGTTTTCATCCAGCGACTAGATGTCAATTGACTTTGTGGGCGCAGTTGCCTGCCTTTGCAACGCAGCTCCCCCCAGAGATCCTGTGCTTGGTCCCACGGGATGGATTACTGCAGGCATGTTCAAACTTCAGCCCTCCAGATGTTTTGGACCACAACTCCCACAGTCCTTTTCCATTGGAAATACAGGCTTGGAATTCTGGGAGTTGTGGTCCAAAACACCAGGAGGGCCGAAGTTTGGACATGCCCGGGTTACCGCGTGCAAATGGCCCGCACGGGACCGCTTGGCAACTTTAAAAGCAGGGGTCGTTTTTGCAGGACTATAGAATATCTTATAAATGGGGCACATTTCTACTTTTGTGTCCCAGTTGATCAGTGAGGCTACAAAATAAAACAGGCTGAACTGTGCTTTCATCATTGTAAGGCTAATTACACTGCTGACAATGAGGCCTGTAATAAGACTTCCTGGGGTAGGAACTGGCAAGCCACCCCGGTATCCCTGCCAAGAACATCCCATGGTCAGAAACAAAAGGCTAAAAGATATGACGCTGGAAGATGAGCCCCTCAGGTCGGAAGGTGTCCAACATGCTACTGAGGAAGAGCGGAGGACAAGTACAAGTAGCTCCAGAGCTAATGAAGTGGCTGGGCCAAAGCCGAAAGGACGCTCAGCTGCAGACGTGCCTGGAAGAGAAAGGAAAGTCCAATGCTGCAAAGAAATATACTGCATAGGAACCTGGAATGTGAGGTCTATGACCCAGGGTAAGCTGGATGTGGTCAAACGTGAGATGGAAAGAATAAACATTGACATCCTGGGTATCAGTGAACTTAAATGGACAGGAATGGGTGAATTCAGTTCAGATGACTATCACATTTACTACTGTGGGCAAGAATCCCAAAGAAGAAATGGAGTAGCCTTCATAGTCAACAATAGAGTGAGAAAAGCAGTGCTGGGATACAACCTAAAAAATGATAGAATGATCTCGGTACGATTCCAAGGCAGCCCTTTGAACATCACAGTAATCCAAGTTTATGCACCAACTACCGGTGCTGAAGAGTCTGAGATTGACCAATTTTACGAAGACTTACAAGAACTTCTAGAACTGACACCAAAGAAAGATGTTCTTCTCATCATAGGGGATTGGAATGCTAAAGTAGGGAGTCAAGTGATAAAAGGAATAACTGGCAAGTTTGGCCCTTGGAGTTCCAAATGAAGCAGGGCAAAGGCTAATTGAGTTTTGTCAAGAGAACAAGCTGGTCATTGCAAACACTCTTTTCCAACAACACAAAAGGCGACTCTACACATGGACATCACCAGATGGACAATACCGGAATCAGATTGACTATGTTCTCTGCAGCCAAAGATGGAGGAGCTCTATACAGTCAGCAAAAACAAGACCTGGTGCTGACTGTGGCTCAGATCATCAGCTTCTTATTTCAAAATTCAAACTTAAACTGAAGAAAGTAGGGAAGATCACTGGGCCAGTTAGGTATAACCTAAGTCAAATCCCATATGAATACACAGTGGAAGTGAAGAATAGATTCAAGGAACTAGATTTGGTGGACAGAACACCTGAAGAATTATGGATGGAGGCTTGTAACATTGTACAGGAGGCTGCAATGAAAAATATTCCAAAGAAAAGACAATGCAAGAAAGCAAAGTGGTTGTCCAACGAGGCCCTACAAATAGCGGAGGAGAGAAGGGACGCAAAATGCAAGGGAGAAAGGGAAAGATACAGAAAATTGAATGCAGACTTCCAAAGAATAGCAAGGAGAGACAGGGCGGCCTTCTTGAATGAACAGTGCAAAGAAATAGAGGAAAACAACAGAAAAGGAAAACCAGAGATCTGTTCAAGAAAATTGGAGATATTAAAGGGGTATTTCGTGCAAAGATGGATATGATAAAGGACAAAAATGGTAGGGACCTAACTGAAGCAGAAGAGATCAAGAAGAGATGGCAAGATTATACAGAAGAATTATATCGGAAAGATCTGGATGTCCCTGATAACCAAGATAGCGTAATTGCTGACTTGGAGCCAGACATCCTGGAAAGTGAAGTCAAGTGGGCCTTAGAAAGCATTGCAAACAACAAGGCCAGTGGAGGTGACGGCATTCCAATTGAACTCTTTAAAATCTTAAAAGAGGATGCTGTAAAGGTGCTGCATAAGATATGCCAGCAAATTTGGAAAACCCAGCAGTGGCCAGAGGACTGGAAAAGATCGGTCTACATCCCAATCCCAAAGAAAGGAAATGCCAAAGAATGCTCCAACTATCGCACAATTGCACTCATTTCACATGCTAGCAAGGTTATGCTCAAAATTCTACAAGGCAGGCTTCAGCAGTATGTGGAAAGAGAACTTCCAGAACTACAAGCTGGATTTCGAAGGGGCAGAGGAACTAGAGATCAAATCGCCAACATGCGCTGGATTATGGAGAAAGCCAGAGAGTTCCAGAAAAACATCTACTTCTGCTTCATTGACTATGCCAAAGCCTTCGACTGTGTAGACCACAACAAACTATGGCAAGTCCTTAAAGGAATGGGAGTGCCTGACCACCTTATCTGTCTCCTAAGAAATCTATATGTGGGACAAGCAGCAACCGTTAGAACTGGATATGGAACAACTGACTGGTTTAGAATTGGGAAAGGAGTACGACAAGGCTGTATACTGTCACCTTGCCTATTTAACTTATATGCAGAGTACATCATGAGAAAGGCCGGTCTGGATGAATCACAAGCCGGAATTAAGATTGCCGGACGAAATATCAACAACCTCAGATACGCAGATGATACTACTCTAATAGCAGAGAGTGAGGAAGAATTAAAGAACCTCTTAATGAGGGTGAAAGAGGAGAGTGGAAAAAATGGGCTGAAGCTCAACATCAAAAAAACTAAAATCATGGCCACTGGTCCCATCACCTCCTGGCAAATAGAAGGGGAAGAAATGGAGGCAATGACAGAGTTTATTTTCTTGGGCTCCTTGATCACTTCAGATGGCGACTGCAGCAATGAAATAAAAAGACGCCTGCTTCTTGGGAGGAAAGCAATGGCAAACCTAGATAGCATACTAAAGAGCAGAGACATCAGTTTGCCAACTAAGGTCAGGATGGTTAAAGCTATGGTTTTTCCAGTAGTGATGTATGGAAGTGAGAGCTGGACTATAAAGAAGGCTGATCGCCGCAGAATTGATGCTTTTGAGCTGTGGTGCTGGAGGAGAGTCTTGAGAGTCCCCTGGACTGCAAAGAGATCAAACCTATCCATCCTGAAAGAAATCAACCCCGAATGTTCACTGGAAGGACAGATTTTGAAGCTGAGGCTCCAGTACTTTGGCCACCTCATGAGAAGAGAGGACTCCCTGGAAAAGTCCCTGATGCTGGGAAAAATCGAAGGCAAAAGGAAAAGAGGACGGCAGAGAATGAGATGGTTGGACAGTGTCATCGATGCAACCAAAATGAATTTGACAAAACTCCGGGAGGCAGTGGAGGATAGGAAGGCCTGGCGAGCTCTGGTCCATGGGGTCACGAAGAGTCGGACACGACTGAACGACTGAACAACAACAAAAGCAGGTGTAAGTAAGCAGCTGGGACACCCTTGCTTGGAAGATGTGTACCTGTTTGGGTCCTCGCATGCAAGAAAAGTCAGGAATGTTGTACTCCTTTGGGGTCAGCCCTTTTTTTACCCAGCTTGGAACTGTCTCTTTGGGGGACTACAACTCCCTGATCCAGTCCCGAAATTTCACTTCCAAGGCCTGCTTTTGAATGCAGTGGACTTTGGAGTAAAGCATGCTTAGACATCCCGTTCTTAACGGCAGTCACTCCAAGTTGCCCATCTTTACCAGTAACCTTGTAAACGTGTGTGCCCTCCCCCAGGAGTGGGGGAAACAACACCTGGATCTGCTCAGCGTGTGTGTGTGGGGGGGGTCTCTTTTGTGTGCCCTAGGCAAGGCGTTTGGATTTAAAAGTGACATATCTCTTGTATATGAGAGCAATAGTGTTTCCCATTGTTGTAAACCAAGAAAAGTCACCAACTGATCAAAAGTTGTTCTGAAGATGGAAAAAGGAAGTGCACTGGTGACAGCATGGTTACTGGTCAGTAGGTGCTGATCATAGCCCGTTTTCCCTAGCAATCTCTCAAGGCTTTTCTCTGGCCTGGTCTCCAGTATTGTCACGGGCAACAAAAATACATGCATATCATCTTCCCCAAGCAGAAGCAATTTGCCTACAAAGGTAACACTATTTCTTGGAGAGGTTAACAAATATCTAGGACAGTTGTGGCGAAACTTTGGCTCTCCAGATGTTGTGGCCCACAACTCCCAGAATTCCGAGCCTAGATTGCCAATGACAAACGACTGTGGGAGTTATGGTCCAAAACATCTGGAGTGCCGAAGGTTTGTCACCGCTGGTCTAGGAGTTGCAGTTAAGGGATGTTTTGTTTTGGAGCACTGCTGGGCAGCTGGCAGTCCTCCAGATGTTGCTAGAAGCCAACCCCCACCGGCCTCCAGCCGTCGCGGTCATGAGCGACATGGTAGCTGTCGTCTGCCAGCATTTGGAGGCCCACAGGTTGCCTGAAACCCAAATGGAACCTCAGAAGGAGGGTCCCATGGAGTAGGGTGGTGTCCTCTTGAGCCATCAGTGAGAAACTGATGCAGCAGCTGCTCTGCGTGGCCTGCAGCGCAACGGGAAGAGAACTCTGTGCAAATATCAATAAAATCACTTTTATCCTTGGTGATAAAAAAGAGTTCTGATGTGCTGTGGATGCATCCTTTGAGACGGGGTGGGTGGGACCCAGGCGTGGGGCAGCTAATCCACATACTTTCATTTCACCCAAGGTCAGCGCAACCACCATGACACTGCTCAGCCTCTGGAAGCCCGGAAGGACGATGAGGCTTCTGGAGGTGTGATTCGCCTGTATTTTGGGGCAAAGGGATGAATTTACTGACAGGCTGCATCTAGCCGACTCATTCATGACTCCTGCTCCTGCTCCTGCTCCTGCAGAGATGATCAGGCTACCTTGCTGGGAGTCGCAGCTGGAGAACTGCCGTGTTGGACAAAGCGGGTGCAGGCTTTCTGTCTCTCTCAGGAAACCTTTTCACGCAGAGAAGTCCTTGTGCTTTGGTTTTCCTCGGCAGTGTTTTCACGCCTAACCCAGTGTCAGCCAAGTGCTACTGCTGCAGAGCCAGGAGAGCAGGAGATGGAGCTGCTGCTTAGGCTCAGTAGGTGGGGTTGCAAGCTAAGGAATAGGAGTTCCCCTTCTTCTTCTTAAAGCTTCTATTGGGTTCCCAGAATGGTTCGGTGGGGAGAGCGATGGGCTAGGAACCCTGGAGACCAGGGTTCAAATCCCCGCTTGGCCATGGATAGTCAGTGGGAGGACGAAAATGGCAACACCGCTCCTTAAACTCCTTTGGAAGCCTTATGAAAGCCACTGTAAGTCGGTTCTAATTTGATGGCACAACAAACACACACACACACAAATCTACTCTTGCTACAAAGGCTTGATGAGCTTCTAAAAGACCAGTGCTTGTAAATGGTGCTGCCCGGTGCCAACCTCCAGTAGAAAAAGAGGGGAAGCCAGTTCTCTCCATGATCCTTCCATGGGGGATATAAAACCTGGAATTGGCATGACATGTGGTCCAGATACCTTATCCTCGGCTCAGGAAGCCATGCAGCCAACAAGGGAGAAAGGGGTGTGTGTATTCTCTGGGCCATAAGAACCTGAGAAGAGCAAATCAGGCCAAAGGCCCATCTGGTCCAGCTTCCTGTATCTCACAGAGGCCCCACCAAATGCCTCTGGGAGCGCATGAGGCTAGACATCTGTCTCCTGATACCACTCCCCTGCATCTGGTCCTTGAGGTACCCCGGTCAAACAAGAGTTCCCACATCTCCCCTTCAAGATCCCTGTTTCCCTGAGGAGTATGCTGCCTCGTTGCCACTCCCCAAATAAGGCTGCCACACGTCCAGCTTCTGCACCTTGTGTCCTGGTCTGGAGCTCTCCTTGGCCCCAGGGGGGCAGAGCATCCCGCTGCATTCCCTAACGTTTCTCTACAGTCCACCCTCCTGCTCACTCCCCCCTTCCCCGAGTTGGGCTGCCTGGGTATGAAAAAACCCACCCACCCACCAGGCTTCCCAGGCTCCATGGCCAGTGGGCAGCACAGGTGCAGAAAACAGAACCAGAGCGGAATGAGGTCATGGTGGCGGTTGTAGGGCCAGGGTCCTGAGGGGTTTTTACCTCCTCTTCTAAGTCATTCATCCCTTCCCGTGCCTCTCTGTGCACAAACAACCCCGGGGGCCTCCTTATTGAAGTGAGAAGCGGTTCCTTGTGCAAGATGGTTCGTCCTATCGGGAGGCCTGAAGGCTGCAGTGCACCCACTTGAAACAAAACGCTACTCGGAGGCTTAAGACACAAGCGGGCAGACTAAGGGGAGCCCTTAATTCTTGCCCCCTCAAAAGCTTTGGTTCCTTTTCAACCCGCTTTCTGTTTGGGGCTCCCTCCCCCCCCCCTCCAATGGGGTGTCCTCCAGATAGCTTAGGGTGAAACACTTCCCATTCCTAGCTGACTAAGGAGCATGGGAGTTGGAGTTCTGCCCATCCAACCCAGAAGAACGCCTTTAAGTTGGGGCAGGCAGATTTCACTCAAAAAGCTGAACCAATAAACAAACAAACAAACAAACAAGCAAACAAACCAGCCCAAATTGCTTTGATCTGCTCCTGTAGCAGAAGGCTTTTTTAATGCGATTCGGTTTTGGTTTTGTTGCCGTTTTGTTCAAGAAAGGTAGCCGTGTTAGCGTGTTCCACATATAACAATAAACACACAGCCCTGCTGAAAGCTTGTATGCCCATCAATTTCACTCGGGGCCTCGATTCAAGCCATCCCTTGGAGCGGCTGGCCATTGAACAAATCATTCACCATTTACGGTAAAGGCGAAACCCACCAATGAATGAGAGGATAACAGGTCCCGTTTGTTTGCCTAATTTACTACACCAAATACAGACCACGAACAGCGCTACATCCTTTTTCTGAGCAGCACCGAGAAAAGACATCTCTGTCCTTCAAACACACCTCAGGAAACAGGCGAGCGAGCTTTTGGTCTTCAAAGACGACTGTCAAATGCCCACACGGTATAAAAACAAAGTTATTAAAAAGGTGAGGAAGGGAAGGGGGCAGGGAAGGAACAAACGGCAGGTGGGGGAGAATCTGACTTGGCAGCTTGGCAGAAATGTTTTTCTGGGGATGGAGTCGGGCGGCCGATGGAAAAGGAAATCAGAATCCCTTGCCCAGCCTTGAATTGCACTTTTCCTCACAAAGGTTCGGGTGTGGGTCTCTTTTCCCCTCTCTGCTCTTTACAAGATAGGGTTCAAAGAGAGAGGTGTTTTGTTATGTTTCAAAAACCCTCCGATCAGCAGCAGTTTCCCCACCCCATCCCCGAAAAAAAAAAGCTGGACCTGCCGTTCTCATTTTGCATCAGGCACGTGGGACGTTAATGGCAGGAATAAAGCATTTCTCCTTTTGCCTTGGGCGTTCTCCAATTTTGAAAACCTTTACAGTGCTGTTTCCCATCCTTGGGAGGTTCTTGAACTACAACTCCCATAAGGCTTCGCCACTAGCTGTGCCGTCTGGGATTTCTGAGAGTCGCAGTCCAAGAACAGCCGGGGAACCGCTGAACGGTCCCGTTAGAAGGGGAGATCAGGAGGAACACCTCCAAACAACTGAGTTCGTGCCCTCTTTTATCAAAATAAATACCTCTCTGTCTGGCTTCAGGTGGCTTTCGGAGAAGCACTCCCTGTGCAAGCCTGCGTTGGTTCACTCAGCTCTGCACAGTTCAATGGCCTCCCCGGCCAGAGTGCATATCCTTTAAAAAAAAAAAAACTATCCTCTTTCCGCTACTGATGTGTGTCCTCTGTGACAGATGATGGATCCTGCGTGGACCACAATTCCAGACATTGCAGCAATCGGGAGAGGAGGGAGAAGTACTGTGTGGGGTGGAGAGCTCAGGAAGGTATCCTTTTGGGCTGTGTCTCCAAAGGAGCCCCGCTGGCTAAGGGGGTGGGGAAATATGGGAACTGTAGTCCAAAGCAAGCCACGTGGCCAGGTCTGCTGCTCCTTCAGGGCCGGCCTGCCCTCCACGGGGTCAGCTTGTCACGTCCGCACCCACGGTGTCCCCCAGAAGATCCAAGGAGACCCCGGAGGGGAAGGGTGACGCCGGTGCCTTACGATGTCATGTTCTCCTGGATCCAGTCCAGGTAGTGGACCACTTTGGTGTAGACGCCGGGGACGTCCTTCTTCCCGCAGCCCAACCCCCAGCTGACGATCCCGATCAGAGTCATGCGTCCGTCCTTCAGGCACACCAGGGGGCCCCCGGAATCGCCCTGCAGCAGCGAGGGAGAGGAAAGCAGAAAAAAAAGGAAAAGATGAGAGGTGTGGGTCCCACTGAGGTCCCACCGGAATCAAGGCTTCAGAGCAAGACTCCCCTTATTTGATATCCTGGCACTGAAAGAGGTTAAAAAGCTGAGAGGGTCAAAGCCAGGGCAATGTCACTTTTAAATAAGAAGGAACTTGGGATTGGAACTCTTGGGGGGGGGGCAATAACAAGGCCAATCCATCGCAAGTGCTACTCAGCCCCTTAGCAAGGTAAATTATCTTCTCACAAATCTAGTCAACAAGGGCAGGAAATGTTTGTTTGCTGGACTGAACCTCCCAGAATCCACCAATGGGTTATGAAACACACACGCAGTCACTCAGGGCCTTTTCACATGACCCCTAAGATCCGCAGGCCACTTAAATTCGGACCAGAGATCTTAGGGGTTTGTCGCCGTTCCTGCGTTCCCACCCCCTCCGCACTCCTGGTTGCTGGCTGCGTGAGGGGAGGGAGAGAAAAAGGAAGAAAAGAATGCCGCTCACCTCCGTTCTGCCATCCCGGCACTGCATTCAGATCTCTTAAAGGGGCGGGGGGCAAAAAAAGAACAAACAGAAGCAAGGAGAGCCCGGCAGTCACTACTGTTATATCCGCATCAGGAATTTTCACCCTCCGAGAGCAGGTACCTGTAAAGTGCGCTGGGACGTGCTTAGGTGGGCGTGGTCGCATTTAATTATCTGTAAACTCCGGAGCTGGTGGGGAAATAATTTTAAGCTCCGGAGCTGGGAGCCATTTGCCGCGGAGTTTAGGGGTCGTGTGAAAAGCACAAACACATGCATGGTCTGAAAGATACAGACACCAGCACAAAGACACAGACACACAAATGCACTCGCAAAGACACAACAATACAAACACACGTACGCACATGTTCTGAAAGAGATGGGGGAGGAGCAAAGTTCTGGCATGACTGCTCCCTACAAGAGCGAAAACTGTTGACAACAAGGGAGCACCGGAGGGGGGTGGCAGGGGACAGGAACTGATCTGGCCGGAGAAATTCAAAATTCACTTTAAACAAATTTGGGTGGTAGTGTCTTAAACCCACCCCAAAAACAGCTTGAACTGAGCAGTGAAAGGGTTAGACAAAAACCATGGAATTACAAATAATCCGAAGCGACAGTAACAAGGAGGCCAATGGAACCGCCAGATGCAGAGGCAGCGTATCTGCGAATACCAGATCCTGAAAATGTGCGAGGGGGACTCGGCTGATTTTCAGGCCTGGTTCCAGAGCAACCAGAAGGCAGCCACCATCAAAAGTGAGATGCTAAATAAGCCTTTGCTCTGAACCCCCCCCCAAGGGGGGGTTCTCGATGTTTCAGGAACTGAGTTTACCTTGCAGGCATCGTCACTCTGCCGCGTGTCCCCTGCGCACAACATGTTCTTTGTGACAGTCTTGTTTGCAAGCCGTGCAGGCGTGCACTGACTCTCCGGGTAAAGCCTGACGTGTCCTTCCTTCAGGCGTTCAGAATAAAACGGAGAAACTGTGGACAAAAAAGGGGGTGACAGGAAGGGTGGCCAGGTGAAGCCGAGAACCTCAACTCTGCTGCACTGTTATTGTTTCTTGTTTCCCCTTTTTAAAGAGCAAGACCCTAGTCCTCAAGATTATAAAGACTGGAAAACAGAAGGGCAAAGCCTGTGTGTGGTGGAGGAAGTCCCTGCCCGTCAAAAGCTGGATGTCACGAAAAAGTACAGAAAAGTAACTTTTTTAAAACAAGCAAAGCTTCCTATCATGCCATCTCATGCCGCAGTCTGAATCGACGTGGTTCAAAGAGCCGCCTCAATGAGAACTAGTCTCTTGAGTGGCCCCCCCTCAGCAGAACATCTCTGTTTTTTTTAATTTTGAAAACTGTGGCTCAGAAATGTGTGTGTGTGTGTGTGTGTGTGTGTGTGTGTGTGTGTGTGTGTGTGTGTGTGTGTGTGTGTGTTAGAGAGTGGTTATGCCCTTGGGCATCTGGTTTGCTCTAATGGAAGCCAGATGCTCTTGTGTAAACACAGTCCAGTCATCTGGATCTCTTAGTAATTGGAGAGGAATCCAGCTTGCAGACCTTTCTCCGTGCTTGAAATTCAGGGGGAGGAAGGAGGTATGTCTAGCAAAGCAATTGGGTTCAAGGGTCCCAGGAAGCTTGCTGGCTCAAGCTTTCCTTTGCTTAAAGGACTATAAGGTTAGATTGGGGATTTGAGCAGGCAGTAAATCCCCGCTGGGTACAATCGTGCTGGCAGACCAAGGCAGGAGGCCAAGAGATCTCAGAGACCACGTCCTCCCTGTGCACAACTGGCCATGATGTCCCGGAGGTCCTGTTGGTAGTCCCAACACTGCAAGGAGGGAAGCTCATGGAAAACCAAGGCAGAGCCTTTTCGGTGGAAGCCCCTGTCCGTCAGGAAACTCCCACCCAAGGGAAGGGCAGGCGACGCTCCTTGTCTGAGCTCTTCCGGTTCTGCACCCCAACCTGCTAAGCTTCAGAGATAGGGAGAGACCAGTTTCATTTTTCCAGGAGTTTTTATAAAGGTGTGCCTCTAAACATCTTTAATTAGCAAACTCCGCCCAAAGCTGGAGGGAGAGCGACAAAACTTACACTCCTCTTGTTTGCCGTAGCCGGACACTTCACATTCTGTCCAGTCGGGCATCTTGAGCCCTGGGTCCGGGAGGCAGACGGGACGCACAGAGTCGGTTTCTACAGCACATTCATCCAGCGAGGACTTCAGCTGCAGGAGAGCTGTCCCAAACAGGGGGGGGGGGGACACAAGGGAAATCAGCAACCCGAGGGGCCACCTAGAGCTCGTTAGTGCAAAACCCACCAGCAGGGAGGAGACAACCTTACCGATATCGTTGTCATATGTGCGCCCGTCATAGTTTTTATGCACGGTGTATTTCTCCACCTGGAACTGCTGCTCGTTCTTCTCCTGAGTCACCCGGGACGTCCTGCCCAGCACCACTTGGAGGCGCCTGGGGGAAGGCCTGTGGAGCGGAAAAACCTTGGGTGACCTTCCCTTTCTAGGGGCAATGTCTCTCTTTGGGAGAGTGAGAACAGACAAAAGAAAATACTATTTCACCCAGCACGTTGTTCGTCTGTGGAACGCCTCCCTGCAACAAGAGGTGGTGATGGCATCTGGCCTGGATGCCTTCAAAAGGGGATTAGACTGATTCCTGGAGGAAAAGTCCATCACAGGTGACAAACCATGAGGGAGATGTGTCATCTCCAGGCTTAAAACCGGGGTACTTCAAGGGCCAGATGCAGGGGAGTGGGATCAGGAGACAGAGATCTAGACTTGTGCGCTCCCAGATGCATCTGGTGGGGCCACTGTGAGATACAGGAAGCTGAACTAGATGGGCCTTTGGCCTGATCCAGCATGGCTCTTCTTATGTTCTTTTGTTCTCTAAAAACAAAAGCCTATTGCCTTAAAACACCAGCAAGGCAACGTCCAGGCAGCTGGGGTTGCATTAGCTCTCCCCAATCCGCCACCCGCTGTCATAATTCAATGCTGCCACTTTGGGTCAAAAAAGCCTCCCTTTCTCTTTAAAAACCCGGTTCCCGGACAGTGTGCATCATGTTTTGGAACCAGGAAGCCTCCTGAAGATTCCAGCCCTGCTGGAAGAAATACAGTGGACCCTCTTATAACGGTTTGTATAACCTAAAATCTGTACAACATAAAAAATTCCGGAGATAGGGGAAATTTGCTTAACAGAATCGTCTGTGGGGAGAATCCGTACAACATAAAAGTGGTCACACTTAGGGATTACTCTGTTTTCAATGCATTCCTATGGGAAATTTGTATAAAGGAAAATTTGCTTAGCAGAATTTCATTTGGAACGCATTAATTCCTTTATACAAGGTGCCACTGTACTTTAAAAATGTGGCTTTAGTAAATACCCCAGGAGCAGCAAAATACAATCGCAGGGGCTTGGAAGGGACACCGAAAACAAAACAAAGCACACATACACACACTCGTGAAAGTACAAAGCCTGACTCGAGCTTTGGAGTTAGCCTTTCACCAGCCATGCAGGCAGGGGGACCTGTATCCTCAAAAGATAAATTCTCCAAGTTCTGTTTCTGCATTGGTGCTTCATTCATCCCACTGGAGTCCCCATCCAAGCTGAGGATGGAGCAACTGCCTCTAATGTATGCTGCAGGGAGGGGGGGGAATAATCCATACAATTGCTAACTGCATCAAGGGTGGGGTCCCACCTAGTCCCAAAAGAACTTCTGTTCTCAAAGGACATCCCGGGGAAGGCAGGAAGCAGGTGAGAGGGAGGACGGGCTGATTTCTTACCTGCCTTCGAAACAATGAGCCGCCGAGAGGACCCAGCAGGATCCGATCAGAATTCCGCCACAGATAAAAGCCTCCGAGCGGGGGTATTTGGCAAAGATGGCCGCCTGCCATGGGTGGGACTCGATGTATGAATAAAGACCTCCAATGATGCGGAAATGGGCCACCCTGTGCTTCCTCAGCCCACATGTGGCTGGCAACGAGGCGAAGGGGAGAGAAAGGGAGAAGAGAAAATGTAAATACAGTAAATAAGCCTAAAGCCAATTGCCAGCACATCTCTAAGGGGGGGGGATGCTGAGACAGGATGCCCTCCAAGGAGCCAAGCTTTCTTCATTGCAGCAGTTTGTTTGTTTGTTTGTTTGTTTGTTTGTTTGTTTGTTTGTTTGTTTGTTTGTTTGTTTGTTTGTTCAACTTGTATGCTGCCCACTACCCAAAGGTCTCTGGGTGGCTTACAATCAAAAGAATTAAAGCAGTTTAAAATAGTTAAAATAGAATATCCATAAATAATCAAAGCAATAATAAAAACCTTACACTAAAATCGTTACACTAAAATTGTCATCCGAGGACCCACAGTTGTGAGTCTGTCCTGCTTCCTATCTCTGCCACCGTTTGCTTTGAGCCTTGAGCAAAACAATAAAACAAAACAAAAACAAAAAACCAGCAAGCAATTGGATGGAAATTCTGGCTCCGCCCTGTGCTCAGAACTGCCCATCTCTGGAAAAGATTCCTCAGCCCCACTGGAGTCCCTTGCGTGCTTCCGGATAGGGTGGGGTACAAGGGTAGTCTGGTTGGGTGTGCAATAAAAGAGTTCTGGGTTCAGATGGCAGGCCCGCCTGTGAACTCCACTGAAGCTTCCACGTGGCTACGAAAGAGCCACACACATTGCTGCTTTCGGCTAAATCAGACCCCGAGACCATCTCCAGCCTACTGCTGGGCTCCCGTCTCCGGCTGGCAGCAATGGGTCCCCCCCGGAGTTTTAGACAGGATTCTCTCCCAACCCGACAGGGAGAACCCGGGGATTGAACCCTAGGGCTTTCTGCACACGGAGGAGGCCCTCTCCTGAGAAGCTCCAGCCAGAAAAATACGGGGCTGTAACCACCGAACGCTTGTGTCCCTAGACAGGACCCCGAAGGCCTCACTTACAACAGGCTGGGACGTTGCAGTACTCCCATTTCGTCCGGCCGCCTTGAAGGACGTGGCACCACGGCTGCGTGTCGTTGTCGGGATTTCTGCCAGACACAAGAGGGAGAGGATTATTTCAGAAGCTGAGCCTCCTCCCTCACCAGGCCGGGGGGGGGGGGAGTCTAAGACCCCGTGTCTCTCCAAGGTGTCAAAGGGTCAGAGGTGGAACTGCAGAATCTCTTGTTCGCCTGTGTCTAAAACAGACTTCTTCAACCCTGGCATCCTTGTAGGTTTGTTGAACTACGATACACATGAACCTCCTTTTCTGAAGTTTCTTCTCATCCACGCCAATAGGGTCTGTTTTCTTGTGAGGAAAACCTCGCCCTGGATCCTCAGTTGATGCTTCTGCAATTCTTATCCAATTTCCCCTTCTCTTTCAGAGATCTGACTTGCCCGGTTTTGTTCCCAAGAGAAATGGCTCAACCAGCCATGTCCAAAGTCAGGCCCGGGGGCCAAATGCAGCCCATTTTCAAATTTCAAGTGGCCCGCAGCCTCTTCTCCCTGCCAGCTCAGCCTGTCATGCATCCCCGCCAGCTGGCCTCTCCCCATACCAGATGCAGATGTCAGCTTCCGGTTTTATGGTTTCCCTGCCCTCCCTGCCTCCGTCTGTCCCCCCAGCCACCTGCCCAGCCTACCTGCCCCCGGCTCCGTTGCTGCAGCGTCCTCCTCGCCTCCTTGCATGCTGTAGAGCAGTGGTGTCTAAACTTTGGCACTCCAGATGTTTTGGACCACAACTCCCACAGTCCTTTGTCATTGGCAATACAGGCTTGGAATTCTGGGAGTTGTGGTCCAAAACATCTGGAGTGCCGAAGATTCGCCACCACTGTCGTACAGGCTTGTCCAAAGTCTGGCCCAGGGGCCAAATGCGGTCCCCACACATTTTCACCTCACCAAATCTGGCCCTCCTTGCAAAAAGTTTGGACACCCCTGCTAGTATCCCGTCATACCAAACGTTGGTGCTTTTCAACCAAGACCAATCCCCGACAAGCCAAGGGGGACCCCTATTTAAAGGATTAACTGGGAGTTGAGTCATGGCTACCGGACTTCTTTTTTGAGAGATAGAAACGCTTCATCGGTCTGTTTGGATGAACAGCGAAACGTTTCTCTCTCTCAAAAAAGAAGTCCAGTAGCCATGACTCAACTCCCAGTTAAACGAACCTGGATGACTGAGAATCTTCACAGACGTATTTAAAGGATTCTCTCTCAGCTTCTGACCCTCCAGATATTCTGGGCTTCCTACAAGTAGCATCCTGGCCAGGCTGTCTTGCCATTTCCGGGAGGTGAAACTCACAAGGCTAGAGGAGCAGAGGCGGTGGGGAGCAATTCCAGGCGGGCCAAACCTCTGTCTCGGGAAAAGATCCAGGAAGAAGCACGCCTGCTGGAACTGCATCTCCCAGATGTATTAAGCAAAGCAAAGTGTTCTGCTTATATACCGCCCCATACCACTTTGAGTAGTCTCTGCGGGGTTTTTACAGTTTAATTATGCAGGCTACACATTGCCCACCCACCCCGGCAAGCTGGGTATTCAATTTACCAACCTCGGAAGGATGGAAGGCTGAGTGAACCTTGAGCCGGCTACCTGGGATTGAACCCCAGGTTGTGAGCACAGTTTTACCTGCAGGGCAGGCATTTAACCACTGTGCCACAGTATTGGCTGTAGTGTATGGCTGGGACCCTATCCACCCGCAGAGCATCCAGGGATAACTCAGGATCTCCTTCGACACCCAAGGCCAGAAACCTCATGACAGGTCCCCCATGATCGTACTGGCAATTATATTTTATTTTATATTTTTAAATAAAAAGAGGGACTCCTGAAGAGAAGATGAGAACTCTGCTTACCGGCAGTAGTTGTGGCTCCCGAGGCCCAGCTGCTGAGCGTCCGCCCTCCTGGCACTGTACACCTTGCCCGAAATCACCTGGGAATCCCATCTGAGGCAGGTGGCACCAGATCTCGTGCGACTGTAGTTCCCTCGGTAGTCAGCGCCCCTTCCGGAGTAACAGGTGTGCTTCTCTGAGGCAAGGGAGGGGGGAAAGGGAGGACATTTGGTTCAGAAAAAGGTGGGCTCCCCCCACACACACACACACACACATCCCTTCCTCGGGGGTCTCGGCCCTGATCACAGCAAGGGAGGCAGCGGAAATCTCCACACTAAAACACGACACCGATCGTTACTTGACAGTCGCCCTCGTTCTCTGCTCAGCAAGGATGATGGCGAGTCTTTAGGTCTTCCAAAGCTGAGCCCTTAAGGCCAAAGACCAAATCTGAGTCCGAGGCTTTTTGCACCAAGTCCCTGTTGAAAACAAGTTTCCCCTCCTCCAGAAAAAGGGAAGGAGGGGTGGGTGGGTGGACTTAAGTCTGACTTGATAGCAAAATGGTGACTGGGCTGGGGCACCTCCCTTATTATGAGGAAAGGCTAAAACATTTGGGGCTCTTTAGTCTGGGGAAAAAAGGCGCCTGAGAGGGGGATATAATTGAGATGTACAAAATAATGCAGGGCATGAGTAAAGTGGATAGAAGGAAGCTCTTCTCCTTCTCACTAAATACCAGAACTAGGGGACATACACTCAAATTGAGGGCTGGCAGTGTAAGAACAGACCAAAGAAAATATTTTTTTCACCCAGCGGATTGTTAGTCTGTGGAACTCCCTACCACAGGAGGTGGGCTTCTGGCCTGGAGGCCATCCAAAGGGGATTGGACAGATTCCTGAAGGAAAAGTCCATCACATGTTACAAACCATGATGGAGATGTGTCATCTCCAGGCTTAAAACAGGGGTACATCAAGGGCCAGAGGCAGGGGAGTGGTATCAGGAGACAGAGATCTAGTCACGTGCACTTCCAGAGGCATTTGGTGGGGCCACTGTGAGATCCAGGAAGCTGGACTAAGAGAAAAAGCATTTACCTATAAGTTGTGGGGTCCAATAATAGTCGAGCTGTCTCAGTGCTTCTCACGCCTCTTCACTCTCTTATCCTCCTCCACCTTCCCCATTCAGAAAGACTGCCTTAGTGCAATATTTGAGATGAGCTTTTGAGGGAGGGAGGGAAGGAAGGAAGGAAGGAAGGAAGGAAGGAAGGAAGGAAGGAAGGAAGAAAGAAAGAAAGAAAGAAAGAAAGAAAGAAAGAAAGAAAGAAAGAAAGAAAGAAAGAAAGAAAGAAAGAAAGAAAGAAAGAAAGAAAGAAAGAAAAAGGATATTGCAGAAACACCCAGATGTCTGGCAGAACGTCTAGCGTGGCCCTGACTCCCAGGAATAAACCATGACCCGAACTGTAGAAGAAATTGGGCCCCTGCCAGTGGCAGCCTTTGTCCAGGGCCAGCCATCTGCTTTCCATCTCTGCCTCGTCCAAACAAAAATTCCTGTGAGCAGCTCAAGAAAGAGTTTTGCCCCTCCCTAAGCACCTGCAATGCCCTTTCCTCCATCATCCCCGGAGTAAAAGAACAGGGGTGTGAAAAGCTTATGCTGTTCCTCTGAACTGCATCCTCCCCTCCTGCTTCCACCCCCGCTGGTCCTCTGCACATTATTTAGGGTTGCAGACCTGGAACCAAACATTTTTTGGGGGGGAAGAGGGGGTGTCTCTCTCTGATTTCAATGCACCCCTGCCTTTAATTCTTATGTTTGGCGATGGGGAGCCTTCTTGAGGACTTGTTCCAGTGGGGAAGGGGTAGGCCATTAGAAAATTTAGTGGGGGATTTTCAAAAGCTTGTTCAAAAGGCAGTTGTTCAGGCAGGCTTTGCCGGATGTTAAAACCATCAGAATGTTGAGATGCCACCGGCACTTAATTTACTTGCCCCAGCCACTGTGTTTTATTAATGAGTTTTATGTTGTTTTGTTTTAGCATCGTTGACTGAAACCTCCAATTTGATTTTATTCTGTTATTGTCTGTTATTTATTTAAAACAGCTGTTGTGTATCCCCAGAGTGGCCTTGTAGTCAGATGGGCAGTATATAAACCAGATAGATAGATAGATAGATAGATAGATAGATAGATAGATAGATAGATAGATAGATAGATAGATAGATAGATAGATAGATAGATAGATAGATAGATAGATAGATAGATAGATAGATAGATAGATAGATAGATAGAAAGAACCGAATTGAATTTCGTATTTGCATGGTGAATTTTGGCCTTGAACCTACTGTTGGAACAGGAAGGAAGACTGCAATACTCCCAGGTATATTTTCCATTTTTGTTGACGTGGCACCAAGGTTTGGAATCCATGTCTGGATTTCTAAAGAGAACAGAAAGAAGCGGCAAAGGGTTAGGCTTGGGCTTGTTTTGTTGAAAGGGAAAAAAATGAAACAAAACCTACAAACCAAAATAAATGTGCTAGTTTACAAAACAACCCAGAGACATGTTTGAATACAGTATCTTTAGGAATGTCTGCAACAAGTATCTGAAGGCTGGCTGGGCTTCCCTGCCATTTGCCCTTCAGCTGACCTTCTCCTAGGATGTGGCATTCCTGTAAGGTTATTAAGAACCTGCTGTTGAGGTTTTCCTCCTTCCCTTCTGTGCCATGCCTCTAAGATTGTGTAAGCCAGGCATGTCCAAACTTTGGCCCTCCAGATGTTTTGGATCGCAAATCCCACAGTCCTTTGCCATTGGAAATACAGGCTTGGGAATTCTGGGAGTTGTGGTCCAAAACATCAGGAGGGCCGAAGTTTGGTCATGCCTGGTGTAAGCGGTCTTGTCTTTGTTTGAAAGGATGTAGGCAGCTTTCCAGTTGCAGCAGGTTATAAAGGTTACCGGCCACTGCAGACATCAGGTATGATGATCAAGTATTTTGTGTGTCCGTGTGTGTCATTTCGCTGGCACCTTTCTACTCACAGGAGACCCATGTTGGCTTACAACAACTACAACTACACAATGATCGCATATTTTAAATTAAAAATTGAGCAGACATAAACAAGCCTTTATCAGAACCACAACTCAAAACCGTTTAAAACATGTCTTCAAAAAAATCTGCAAATCCAATAAAAATAGCATCCCCGAGACCCTCCCTTATGGCTTGCAAGCACAAGAGGGACCCAACCTAGCTTGTGCCTGAAAGCAACGGAAAATGCCCCATGAAGTGGGGGTCGGGACAGATGGATTGGACCTCCACTACAAAGCCCATCTCCTCACCGGCAGTAGTTGTGGTTCCCCAGCCCTAGCATCATGGCGCCTGGCCGTCGGGCGTTGTGCCGCTTGTTAATCAAGGCACTGCTGTTCCAGTCTGAGCACTCCGCTCCACTCTCTGTTAGGTTCCAGGTCCCTCTGTACCTCTGACCTGCATCCTGGTAACATGAAGCTTTGGTATCTGGATTTAAATAAAATAAAAAAATAAAAAATGAAGTTTTTTTCTTCTCTCAGTGCCATCCTGCTCCCTTGCCCTGAGCAGAGTCGCAAAAATGGAAAGGGGACCATAACTGTAGAGAGCACCTCAGAGGTGACCATGGGGTCCGGAGGTCCAAGTAAATTATAACAGATGATGCCAAGCTGAACAGAAGCAAGTGTTGGTTACGTGCCTGAGAACTCAGAGTAATGTGGTTTCTACAAAATGTCTGCAACGTGGTATTTAACAGATTCATAAAATGGTTTCTGTGTAAAATGCATAGTCCGTTGCTAGACACGGGTGTGTGGAATAATCACATGAAAAGGTCAGAATGATTAAGTCCAGGCTGCCGGCTACTCACCAATCTCACAGTGCTTCCCCGAGAATCCTGGGGGACACAAGCAGATAAAGAGGTCGGGTGAGTATAAGGCCTGTTGGCATCGCCCCCGGTTGAGACACTGTGGCCGCCGGCAGCCTGTAAGGCAAAGAAGGAGAATTTCAAACTCATGGCCAGGAACGAACGCTCTGAAGCAGGGCCCTGTGTGAGGAAGGTTCAAGGCTCTCAGGTTACAGGGGCAAGGAGGATTCTGGTGAAGACCAAGATCATCTTTTGAACTTAGGTCTGGGCCTTCATGGGGGTCATAGAATCCTAGAGTTGGAAGGGACCTCTGAAGGACCAGCTAGTCCAACCCCCTGCCATGCAGGAACCCCCATCACAGTATTTCCGACTGATTGCCATCCAGCCTCTGTTTAAAAAACTCCAAAGAAGGAGACTCCACCACCCTTTGTGGCAGCATATTCCACTGCCAAACAGCTCTAACTATCATGAAGTTCTTCCTAATGTTCAAATGGAATCTCTTTTCCTGTAGTTTGAAACCACTGCCCCGAGTCCTAGTCTCTGAAGCCATGGAAAACAAACCTGTTCCCTCTTCAATAGGACATCCTTTCAAATATTTAAACATAGCTATCATATCCCCTCTCAGTCTTCTTTTTGTAAGGCTAAACATTCCCAGTTCCCTAAGCCGTTCCTCATAAGACACTTCCTCCAGACCCTCAACCATCCTGGTCACCCGTCTCTGCACCCGCTCAAGGTTGTCAACCTCCTTTTTAAACTGAGGTGCACAGAACTGGGCACCGGAGTCCAGGTGGGGCCCAGGTCTTCAGGCTGCCCGCTCTCTTCGTGATCAGTGGTTTCCAACCCTGATCCCGCAAATGTTTTTGAGTAACAACTCCCAGAAATCCTGGAGAGCGTGGTCGGTGACAAAGGCTTCTGGGAGTTTTGGTCCAAGGACATCTGGGAACCCAAGCTTGGAGCCGTGGTCCTACACAGCAAGACTTGGGTGACACGACCACCACTGAGCCGTTTCTGCCATCATCTGAAATCCTGGGACCTTCTAGGACTCCTTGAAGGCACATGCCTAGTCCACTGGAATGGGCAATTCCAGTGCCACCCACCATCATCATTTCACCCCCAATATGGGCCCCACTAGCAATGTGCTCGGTGCCTACCCAGGACTCACCTTGGACGGGCACGGCGTGGCAAAAGACACCGCGACTCTCGCAACGGCAATACTCGATGCGCTGCTTCACTTGCCGCAGCCAAAACTCCCGTTGCTGGTAGATCAGTTGGGTGGTCTGGTCTTTGCATACCACTGCAACCGAGAGATGGGAAGATCTGCTCTGAAGGCACGTCCTGCAGCCCCGTTTCTCACACCCTTAAGTATCACTGTGGTGTGGGGGGGCAGATTTCAAGGGACCTGGGTTCGGATCCCCGCTCTGCCTGGGAAACGCACTAACGGATAGGCGCTAGCAAAAACCACTCCTCAAAATATCCCCCATGGCTTGAAACTGCTATTCATAATAATTGTGGGCCGTCCAGTCAGTTCCAATTTATGGTAACCCTTTTTTGGGGGGGAGGGGGTTAAGGTAGACAATACTCAGAATATAGTACAGTGGACCCTCGTATAACAAACGGTTTGTATAACATAAAATCTGTACAACATAAAAAATTCCAGAGATAGGGGAAATTTGCTTAACAGAATTGTCTATGGGGCAAATCCGTACAACATAAAAATGGTCACGATTAGGGATCGCTCTGTTTTCAATGCATTCCTATGGGAAATTTGTATAAAGGAAAATTTGCTTAACATAATTTCATTTGGAATGAATTAATTCCTTTATACAAGGTCCACTGTACTCTCATTCCCTTCTTCCAGGGATGCCCTGGGACCTAAATACACACACACACACACACACACACACACACACACACACACACACACACACACACACACACACACACACACACACACACACACACACACACACACACACCACATTTTCCTTTGATCCTGATGAGGAGTCACCCTGGGTGGGGGTGTTTTAAAAAACACAGCCCCTTTGTCCTAAGATTCCTTCTTTCCATCCTTTCTGAGTCTTCCCTCCAGAAAAAAATCCCCGTGTTTCCCTGCTTCCAAAATTTGCCGGGTGTTGTCCAGTATATTAGGTAATCGGTCTCTGTGTTTGCCAGTTATGCAGGATGCTGGTTACAGGACCCAGGCACCGAGTGGTTTAACTGGTGTGAGCTTTGAAAGAACACCAAGACAAACAGAGCCAGGAAGAAACTGACGGAGAGAAAGATGATCTAAACCGCCTTGAGCCCAGGGATATGGCAAAAAAACAGCTAAACCCAAGTGAGGGTAATCCTAAATTTCAAGATTGCCTGGTGGCGGCAGTGAGGTGTAGCGTCAGCTCAGCAAGCCCTGGGACGTTTTTGGCTGGTGAAGATGGCACCCTCAGTTCTTTACCTTTCCTCACTCGTGTTATTCCTCGCGTTCCTCGTTTAAAGCGAGCGAGAGCATCCTATAGGGGGAAAGGGAATAAAAAACTTGTTTGTAAAGAATTGCTGCAGCCCAAGAAGTTACCAATGAAGGATTGAGCTCAGTGGACTACCATCCTAAAGAGAAGCACCCGGGGCTTGCATTTCTCAAGTGATCTCTTAGGGCGTTTATACACGACCCCTAAACTCCGGGGCAAATGGCTACCAGCTCCGGAGTTTACAGGCAATTAAGTGCGACCCCGCCCACTTTAGCGCGACCCAGCGCACTTTTCTTGTACCTTCTCTCTGGAGGTGAAAATTCTTTGATGCGGTGCAACGATAGTGAGTGCGGGGCTCTCCTCGCTTCTGTTTGCTGTTTTTTGGCTCCCGCCCCTTTAAGAGCTGCTTAAGAGTTACTTAAGAGCTACTGGAATGTTGCCGGGGCAAGAGCCAGCAAGAGCGAGAGGCAGAACGGGAGGTGAGCCACGGTCTTTCTTCCTTTTTTTTCTCCCTCCCCTCACGCAGCCAGCAGCCAGGGTGGGAACACAGGAAGAGCGACAAGCCCCTAAGATCTCTGGTCCGAATTGAAGGGACCAGTGGATCTTAGGGGTCATGTAAAAGCGCCCTTAGTCCTTGAATGCTGGTATAGCATTTTCCTTTTCTTTCCAGAAGAAAGAATTTGTTTATCTATTTGTAATATTTTTATCCTGCCTTTCCTCTTAAGAAGAACCCAAGAAGATAAATCAAAGGATGTTACAGTGCATCGGGTTAGATCGTGGCTTGGTTTACCATCTGTCAAATTCCTGGTTTTGTTTAAAGTGTTCGCAAGTGATTGCCTTTATTGGTACTCTGCTTTGAGATCTGTTGATACAGGGGGCAGGGGTCTACCAACAGTCAGACAGCCAAACATATTTGCACATACATGTTTTCATGAATTAGAAACCACTTCACTCCAATGCAGATGATGGTCAGATCAACAGATGACAGATTCCTGGAGGAAATGTCCAGCCCAGGTGACAAACCATGATGGAGATGTGTAATCTCCAGGCTTAAAACCAGGGTACTTCAAGGGCCAGATGCAGGGGAGTGGTAGCAGGAGACAGATTTCTAGTCCCGTGCACTCCCAGACCCATTTGTTGGGGCTGCCGTGAGATACAGGAAGCTGGACTAGATGGGCCTTTGGTCTGATCCAGCAGGGCTCTTCTTATGTTCTTATGTTCTTATGTTCTTATGACCTCCTGATAAGTCCAGGATCCCCCAAATGCACTGAAATTTCTATGTGGCTTGGAGGAGTTGTGTGGTGGATTCCAGCTCTCAACCACCACCACCACCACCACCACCACCACCACCACCACCACCACCACGCCACCTGACTAGTAGCCATTGTGGGTGGAGGATTCTGGGAGCTCTAGTCCCCCAAAGTCTTTAAAAAGTGCATGAGCCAAGCTACTCTGCAGGCGATGCTTCTCTAGATCCCCGAATCAACACCAGAGATCCAAGCAGGAGGGGAATCAGGACTTGCCAAGATGTTTCGGGGTGGCATCAGAGCCTGGTTAATCGAGGCAGAGGCCTTAATTTGTGCTGTGCTGAAGAGGCCATTCAAGGTTCACCCTAAAAAGTGTATTACTGCAATACTGACCCTGTAAAAGGTGCAGTGACAATGCCACTCAAGGTCAAGCCACTCCATAAGCCTGTGGTGTATTTTCCACCCTCAGCAGTGGGAAGGTGCTGTGTCGTCCTAGCGTGTGCTTTCCCTCGCCACTATGACCTATTCTGGAGGCATTCAAGCAATTTTGTCAATGGAAATAAAAACATGCTAGGAACAGGCAGTCTGGCAGGTAACTGTGTGGACCCTCCAAGGTATGTTTTATGCTGGAGGAAATAATTAACTACAAGGAGGAACTCACTACTTTTGCAATGAGTTACGGCAGGCTTGAACTGTGTAGAGGGGGAAAGCAAGTCTAATTTGAGAGAGAGAGAGCAGCCCACTTCCACTCCCGGTGTTGTCAGAAACAGACAAAGCCGCCTCTGATGCAGGGTGCTCCGCGACCTGATGAACTTTGTAACTAAGGGCGTTTATACACGACCCCTAAACTCCGGGGCAAATGGCTCCCAGCTCCGGAGATTAAAAATGTTTAACCACCAGCTCCGGAGTTAAGGGGAAATTAAGTGCGACCCCGCCCACTTTAGCGTGTCCCAGCGCAGCTTTCAGGTACCTGCTTTTTGGATGAGACAAATATTTGATCCGGTGTAAAGGATAGTGAGTGCAGGGCTCTCCTGGCTTCTGTTTGTTCTTTTTTTGCGCCCCGCCCCTTTAAGAGACCTGAATGCTGCCGGGAACAAAACGGAGGTAAACCGGCATTCTTTTCTTTCTTTTTTTCCCCTCCCCTCAGGCAGCCAGCAACCAGGAAGTGCGGAGGGGGGTGGGGACAGAGGAAGAGCGATGAACCCCTAAGATCTCTGGTCCGAATTTAAGTGGCCAGCGGATCTTAGGGGTCGTGTAAAAAGGCCCTTGATTCAAGTTGCTGAGTTTGCTTTTCTACCCCTCCCTCCTAATTCTCTCTCTTCTCCCTTTTCTCTTTTGTAGACCGTAAAGGTTGCGTCTTTCCCCTGTTCTTCCGCCAAACGGGGCGAGAGCAGAGCCTCTTCTAAGGGCAAGGAGGGACTCATTCCTTTTGGCCAAAGAACAGGGCCATAAATACCGCAAGTGAATAAATAATGCAAGAAAAATCAGACCCAGGAGGCCAAGGGAACCTTTCCTTCCGATGTGCTGGATGAAAAGCTGCAGTGAAATGGGAGACCCCGCACGCTAGCCTTGCCGGGTTGGACTCTTACCGTACACTGAAGGGTCGCGATGGCTCCCAGGAGCAGAAGCAGGAGGTGATCCCCGAGTCTCATGCTGGCGTGTTTCCGGCGATCGAGCACCTAAAAGCAAAAGAGAAGGGAGGAAGGAGGAAGAGAGATCCTTGAAGATCTAGCACAGATTTCTCAGCCCTCCGGCCAGAGCAAAGAATCAGTCACACCTGCAAAGGCGCCTCCTCAAGGCGCCTCCAGCATGACAGATGGATCAGTCCCTCCTCCGTGAGCTTCATTCAGGGCAGCAGCTGCCGCCTGGCAATGTTTACTGGTGAATTTAAGGCCAACCAGGCGCATCTGCTCAAGTAGTTTAACCCTGTCTGGTCGCCTCGCCCCAGGCTGACCGTTTCCAGCCCAGGTCTAGCCAGCTCTGGCCGGAGGCTGAAAGTAGGTTATTTGGCCCGGAAACGAAGCTTTGCGGTCTTCAGCCCTTGGGCCGGCCTCGCTTTTGAACCTCTATTGACTCACTTCCCCTCCCCAAAGGCGAGGAAAAGCCTCCCTAAGCCTGCAGCCAGCGGCAAGAGCGAGGCCAGCACCCGCCTCCTATGTTTGGGTGGCCGTGTCACCTTGATGCAATTAGTTCCTTCACTCCCCTGCACCCCCCACGACTCAAAAAACGTGGAAAGGGTTTCTCATTGCAGGGGCAGCCAACAGAACTCAGAAAGGTGCTTGTTAAAAGCCATCCCTTAGGGCCAAAATGTCGTTATCTAGCGTGGCTACTATTGTTTTTAAAAATGTAACCCTTTTCCATTTGTCAAAACTCACTTAAGATGGTTACGTTTGTTCATTGCTTCTAAAAACCCATCTAAATGGGAAAAAACACCATCTGTGACACAGATTGCCTTCTTCCTGGCTCCTGTCGGGGCCTCGGTGCTTACCACAGGAGTGGTGAAGCCCGGTCATTTTCCTGGCCAATATTCTGCTACTTCTATTCCATAGTTTTCAGCAGCTGATTCCAAACAGTGAAGAAGTCAGTGCTGATTAGAGACTTCCCCCTTTTTTCCAGTTTCAGGAGGGCACATGACTTCATCTCATTGCATATCAGCAGTGCACATGCTGAAATCAAGAAACGAATTCTTTAATCACCAACAATAATTAATATGAAGCCCATGTTTGCACAGAAGTAACACCTACTGTATTCAGGGTGTATGGCAAGGGGTGGAACCTTTCTTCTCCAGAGATTTTGGATTATAGAACCCATAATCCTCTATCCCTGGACGTGCTAGCTGCAGCTGAATGAGCTACGGAGGCCAAAATATCTTGTGGGTCAGCGGGGCATAAAGTTGCAATTTAAGGGACAATGCAACATGTTATAAGCTGAAGACTAGAAATCGGCCCAGTTTTGATGTCTCCACTTCTGCACCAGAGCCTGCAATGGAAATGTCAGATAAAACACAGCTTTTCATGTTTAATCTTTCACCCTTTTTTATCTTTCTCTCCAAAACAGCGCTTCACTCACTGTCTTTTCATTTAAAGCTGAGGAGGGCAGCTCAAATAGCAGCCAGAGGGGTGGGAGAATAGCAGAGGGGTGACTCACTTGGTAGGAAGCCAAAAGAGAAGAGGAAGAAAAAGTGGATTACAAGGAAGGTACACATACACATCCATCACAACCATCACAACTCCACAAGGCCACACTATTTAGTCACAGCATTTAAGAGGGTTATGGCTCTTGGATAGAAACTGTTTTTGAAACTGTTTGTTCTTGATTTGTTACTAATAGACAACATTACAGTGGTACCTTGTATAAAGGAATTCATTCATTCCAAATGAAATTATGTTAAGCAAATTTTCCTTTATACAAATTTCCCATAGGAATGCATTGAAAACAGATTAATCCCCAATTATGTTGTATGAATTCGCCCCATATGCGATTCTGTTAAGCAAATTTCCCCTATCTCCAGAATTTAAAATGTTATACAAACCGTTTATTATACGAGGGTCCACTGTACATTAAAACTACAAGGTTATAAGTAGTTATAAACACAAAGTCCATGAGAACCTATAGAATCATATAAAGACACATAATGGTAGTCCTTCATTCAGGGAAAGCTTGCCTGAAGAGGAAGGTCTTTGCCAAAACCTAACCATTTAACCCAAGAAGAGGAAAGAAGTCCTTTTTATCTCTGTTGCCACTTCCCAGTTGTGGTTAGGGGTGATATTGGGGTTTTAGGGCACCACTAGTTGGACAGAGACCGGTGCTGTATTCCTGGGTTGAATGGATATAGCATCTCGGGACACGGAAGCATGCGTAGCATTGAAAAGTGTTTGCTTCCCACGGTAAGGCAAACGGACAGACAGGCTCCTCTTTTGTTCCAGTGCGAACTATGCAAACAGGTTTTAGAAAGCATTTTTAAAAATTAAAATCCATAAACACAGAAACCGTCAAACCTCTGGAGGGCAAAGCTGTGTTTCCAGTCAAGGTGACTGTTGGCTTTATTTATATAGCCTGGAGGTTTGGTTCACAGGGAAGGAAGCCAATTTATTAAGATTTTTTTTTAAGTAACTCCAGAAACTGGTTTCCCTTCTGGAATGGCCTCCACCAGGAAGCTCCCAGGGCCTAGCTCTTCTAACTTGTGGAGGAAGAGCTGACCAAGCGATTTCTGCCAGGCTGCAGGAGGTTAATATGTTATGTACACAAATGCTTAACGGAGATTCTGTCTGCTGCCACCACTACCTTGCCTGCTCATCTGTTGATTCATGCAGTAAATGTTGCTGAGAGGGGGGGGGGGAGAATACTATTAAGCCTGTTGGAATGAGCTTTGTAAGCCTGGCAAGGGGGCCAAATATCTATCAGGTAAACAGATAAATAGTAGACAATACGACAGATAATCACCTTGTAACTGCCAAGTTGGAAGGGACCCTAACAGATCATCAAGTCAAGGAGGCGCCATGGGGAATCAAACTCTGGATCTCTGGCAGCAGAGAGTCCTGAACCACTGGGCTGTCCACAGCTCTTCCACAGTTGGGGTTTCTCCTTTCCCTCGCATCGTTGCTACGGTGCAATCTTGAACTCTCCTCTCAAAATAATGCAACTCTCCTTGCATGCCTGCACGCCTGCATGGGTATGCTTTGTGGGCATGAACAAACCAAAACCATCCGACTGGCCAAAGCACAGGTCCTGCCCTCTGTCCACTGTACCCAGAGTGTTTTCAATACCCCTCCAGGGTTGCTTGCACCTTGCAGCTGTCAGCTGTGTGCCAGAAGCCTCTGGCTGTTTTCCCTGTGCTCAGTGGCCAAAACCAAGGATGTTCATAAGTGATAAGGTATCTGACTGGAACCAGACGGCCAAAGATGTATGGGAAATGCAGCAGTGTTTACCGTGTATGTATGTATGTATGTATGTATGTATGTATGTATGTATGTATGTATGTATGTATGTATGTATGTATGTATGTATGTATGTATGTATGTATGTATGTATGTATGTAGACAGGATTGGAGGGAGGGGGGTTCTCTCCATCCAGTTTCTCCACCACGTGATAAGATGCAAAAGCAGTTTGGACACCCCGACAGAAACAGAAAATGTGGGTCGTTTTTACTTAGCATCTGCTGAACGGCAAGCAGTCTAAAAGTGTGCGGTGATGGCGGTTTACACCACCGAAAATGGCCATCCTGAATCTTTGCTCCCTGCTGCAGGAATGTCCTTCCACCAAGGCTCTCCGTGCACATTTGGCTTTGCCATGGCAACTGTGATCGCAAGCGTGCTCTTTGGAAAGATACAAACCCAATAGCTTAAAACAAATGCCCATTTCCTCTTATTAACCCCGTCTCCTTCTGGATTTTCTTAAAAGATATATGCCTCAGCAATCACTCTCTCACAGTAGGGCTGTGTTTACAAAATATAAACATGTTACAGTCGTACCTTGTGTAAAGGAATTGATTCGTTCCAAATGAAATTCTGTTCAGCAATTTTTCCTTTGTACAACTTTCCCAAAGGAATGCATTGAAAACAGATTAATCCCTAATCACGACCGTTTTTCTGTTGTACAGATTCGCCCCATAGGCGATTCTATTAAGCGATTTCCCCCTATCTCCGGAAAGTTTTTCCTTTAAGCAGATTTTCTGTTTAAACAAACCACTTGTTCTACAAGGGTCCACTGTATATGCAAGATGCATAGATGAGGATAAGGGCGTGCTGTCACAAGCAGATGCCTCGCGGCACTTGACGGAGCACTGTTTCTAAAAACAGGGGGAGTGCACCGTTTCATTTCACCCCATGTGCCAACTCGGGATTTCTCAGCAGGTGTGTTGAATTTGCATTTGATATTGCTGAATATTCTTTTCAATCCGAAACAAGTGTTAGAAGAACCATAAGTGGATTCCTCTATAGCAGTGGTTCTCAACCTGTGGGTCCCCAGATGTTCCTGGACTTCAACTCCCAGAAGTCTTCATCACTAGCTGAGCTGGCCAGGATTTCTGGAGTTGCAGTCCAGGAACATCTGGGGACCCACAGGTTGAGAACCACTGCAAGTCTATAGAAAGACACCACCCTAATTTTTCCCCACTGGTGGTAAGATAAGGCAATACTGATAAAGCAGAAGGCGACGTAGCAAATCATGCATCAGCGTCTCAGATTTACTTATTTTTGTTCAGTATTGATAATCAAGGGAGAAGTGAAAAGGTCTAAATGGAGGCTATTCTGTTTGAGCATCTGGGGAGAGGACAAGGCTCCTTCAGAAAGGCAATATTGTTACGAGAAGTTGAAGGCCGCAGGAAAAGAGGAAGACCCAACAGGAGATGCAATGACTCCATAAAGGAAAACACAGGCTTGAGGGTTCAAGACCTGAGCGGAGCTGTTGAGAACAGACTTTTCCAAGTCTCTGATTCATAGGGTTGCCATCCGTTGGAAGTGCCTTGAGGACAACATTTCTCCAGAGGCTTCCTTGGATCGTCCCACAAAAACCCTTGAAGGTGGATGATATTAGAGAGCATGGCAGGAACAGGTGACTATTTAAACCCAGTCATTATCAAATACTCTAAACCAGTGGTTCTCAACCTGTGGGTCCCTAGATGTTCCTGGACTGCAACTCCCAGAAACCCCTTCCAACACAGTGAGTGGTGAAGGCTTCCAGGAGTTGCAGTCCAAGAACGCCTGGGGACCCACTGGTTGAGAACCACTGCTCTAAACCAATGGTTCCCAAACTCGAGTCCCCAGATGTTCTTGGAATGCAACCCCCAGAAGCTTTCACCACTGGCGGTGGTGGCCAAGATTGATGGGAGTTGCAAACCGAGAGCATAGTGAGACTCCAGGTCAGAAAGTACCATTGTAAAACATGACAAGGTATAACATGGGGGAGGGCGGGAAGAACTGGGGCGGGGCGATTATTGGGGAAGGCAGGGGTCCAAAAATCCCTTGGCCATCAAGGCTACAGTTCACAGAATGCCCTGGGAGCATCAGTGTTGAAAACTGGAGTCCATGAAAGCATCTTTCCCAAGCTCTGGGGGAATTCAGCTTTGTCCCATCCTCTGGTTCCTTCCTTCCTTCCTTCCTTCCTTCCTTCTCCCTCTCCCTCTCTCTGTTCTGTACAAAAGCTCATCTCAAATATTGCACAAAGCCAGTGTTTCTGAACCGGGAAGGTGGAGGAAGATGAGAGATTGGTTAACAACCAATCAAAGAGCAGATGGATTTTGATACCCTAATAAGCCACTAAAAGGGTCCCTTGGAATGGAACTGGGAGGGGGGGATGATGGGTGCCCTTCTACAAGCTCCTCTTACCAGTCCACTACTCATCTGTGGGCAGCACTGGGACCCTATGCCTCCCCTGGGCTCACAAAGCCCCATACAGAAACGGCCCTCCTGTTTTCATCTAGGGATGACAACAAACCATGAGGATGTTAAATACAGCAGTTCAGCAGTCATCATCACCACCAGCATCATCCTCTCCTCAGCTTCCCCAGAGGCTCCTTCCTGCACCTGCCATCAGAGCCGGAGATTCGAGCCCCAGAAGAAACAGATCAAGGGAGCCCCCCACACACACACAGAGAGAGAGAGAGAGAGAGAGAGAGAGAGACAACTCGCCCCCCCCACTACCACCAGAATCCATAAGCCTTCCTCGACGTAACGCCCTTCACAGGGCTGGGATATTCTGGGTGCTGTAGTCTTTTTAAAAGGGGGGGGGGGTAGGAGGAACGCTGCCAAGGACCTAATAAGGAGGCCAACAAGCTCTGCTCCTTGATTTCCAGGGCGCACGGCCCCAGCCAAGGGTCTCCAGGAGGGCGGGCGCGCAAAAGGCGTCCCGGGGTGACCCAATGCCTGCTACCTACCTTGTCCTCGGTCCGGGGTCGATCGGTGGGTCCCAGCCCCCCTGGTAGCTACCGCCGGCAGAGAGGTCGATCGATCGGTCCGTCCTTCCTTCTTTCCTTCCTTCCTTCCTTCCTTCCTTCCTTCCTTCCTTCCTTCCTTCCTTCCTTCCTTCCTTCCTTCCTTCGTCCGGGCTCGCTCCGTGATGCGATGCGCCTTCGCCGCGGCCGTTTAAGAAGGCGCCCGCGTCCCGGGAGGGAGGCGGAGTGGGAGGCGGGGGCGGCGCCCCGAGCCAAGCCTAAGGGGCCGCGTTCACACGACCCGGGGGCGGGAAAGGGGATGGGCGCAGATGCGGGGCAGCCGGCGCGCTTTGGAGCCGGCGAGGGGAGGGGGCCCGGGTGACCTGCGATGGGGGCCAGCTCTGCGCGTGATGCGTGTGCCGGGGGGAATTCCCACGACTCCCCCCCTGCCCGTGTCTTCTTGGCTCCCTTTCTCGCTTCTCAGGGACCCTGCCCACGAAGGGACCGAGGCCGGGGCACGAGCTTGGTAGAAAAATACGAAGAAAAGAGTTTAAGGGCGTGGGGTGGTGATGAAAAGATAAAACGGAGACCCGACACAAAATTACAAAGCTGTTCATTTTGTCAAAACATTTCCGCTTCTTCTGAGCATGCCATTTAACTTTATTTTTAACTTTATTTATATTTAATTTTATTTATTTTTATAGCCATTTATATTGTCTTTATTTTATTACATTTTAAAATATTGTTCTTGTTGATTTGAGTGTTACTTAAGATAAAGACCTGCTACATTGACTTTATCATGTTGAATATCATTGCAGAATATGTTATTTTGTTCAGTAGTAACTTATCCATTTTAGTCGTAACTTTTGATGTAATATTATTTAATTGTATACAGACTTTATTTTATGTTAATTTATTCTACCTTTGTTTATTTACTAATATTTATTATATTAACCTAATTTGTGTAAAGTAGACTGAAGGAGCCACTGGGGAAGCAGCTTTTGATGAAGATTTTATGTACTGTCCTTTCTCCCTGCTGCTGGGGTGTTTAAATTGTTTTAATTCTGCAGTGCCCATAAAACACGCTTTTTTTTAATTAGTTCATTAGTTGTTTTATAACCCATGGGGGGGGAGCTACAGTGGAAGCAAGGTTGGATATAAATTAAATAATCACATTTATCTTTCTTTAGCTGGCTGTATAACTTGTGTTTTAGGAATTGCGCAACGGAGAACGTTGTACAGCTGTGAGGTGGTATATAACCAGCACACGTAGCTTTGTTTGTGTCACCTACTCTGTTAGATCGAAAACCCTGAGAAGGGTCACTGTAACTCAGAACTGCCTTGACAGAAGATGCTTTTTGTTATTATAGATGTGTTATTTGGAATAAGGGCAAAAAAAAGGTTTTTCAACACTGATAGAATAGGGTGGTATCAGCACAAGAGTACCTGCAGATGAACACCACGTGCGGCTCTCCACCTTCTGGCAGGGGTGGACCACGTCTGAAAACCCTCAATGCGGCTTTCTGCAGTCTGTGCCTCCCTCAAAGGTCCCTCCCCACCTGTGCCCGCAGGGATGTGTGGGATCTCACGGGAAGCTTGGCTCAAGCAGCCTGGAATGAATGCAAGGAAGTGGCAACAAAGAGGCACGGCTCGCCCCCCCCCCAGCCTTGGCAGGCGTCCTTGACTGTTGGAGGAGGCAATGCGCCACACAGTTCAGACGGAGCAAAGGGTATGCCACATGTTGCCCTCAGCGTGCAAGTTTATTTATTTATTTATTTATTTATTTATTTATTTATTTATTTATTTATTATTTATTTATTTCTGGATTTATATCCCGCCCATCTTCCCTGGCGGGAACTCTGGCTGGCTCACAATATTAAAAACGCATAAAATAAGCGAGGAAACCTCCGAGCAGAAAGGCGAACAGGAGGGGGCAGATGGCGGCAAGTAAAAAAGGAGGGGGAAGGAAAAAAACAACAACTAACTAATGAAGTCGCCAAAGGCCTCTTTGAAGAGGAAAGTCTTCAAGGCCTTCTTAAAGGCAGGCAGGGACTCCAGCAGGCGCATCTCCCATAGAGAAGGATCAACCACAGAGCTGCCGGAGAGCTCAGTGCTTTAAGACTGGGAGTCGGATTCCCTGATCTGCTTCCTTGAGAGGAGCTGGGCATGATGATCTCTAGAGTGGTCCTTTTAAGAACATAAGAAGAGCCATGCTGGATCAGGCCAAAGGCCCATCGAGTCCAGCTTCCTGTATCTCACAGTGGCCCCACCAGATGCATCTGGGAGCGCATGAGTCTAGATCTCTGTCTGCTGATACCACTCCCCTGCATCTGGCCCTTGAAGTACCCCGGTTTTAGGCCTGGAGATGACACATCTCCATCATGGTTTGTAACCTGGAATTGACTTTTCCTCCAGGAATCTGCCCAATCCCCTTTTGAAGGCCCTCCAGGCCAGATGTCATCACCACTTCTTGTGGCTGGGAGTTCCACAGACTAACAATGCACTGGGTAAAAAAAAATAATGTTTTCTTTTGTCTGTTCTCGATCTCCCAGCCCTCAATTTGAGTGGATGTCCCCTTGTTCTGGTATTTTGTGAGAGGGAGAAGAGTGTCCCTCGATCCACTTTACTCATGCCCTGCATTATGTTGTACTTCTCAATCATATCCCCAGCCCCCACACCCCGGTGCCTTTTTTCCCACTTTCCAGAAGGAAGTGGGAAACCATTTCTGGCTATTTCTCTCTGTGGAGAACCCTGGAAAAGGCTTGCCATAAATCAGAATCGACTCAGTGGCACACGGTTATTGATGATTATACATATACCAGTGCCATACGTCTCCTGTTTTTAAGTGGAAACTTTCTGCCCACTCACCAAGCTTTTTGGAAATCTGTTGACTTCACTCTTGCATCACATTTAACTTGTCCCCTTTCTGTGCTGGCTTCTTTTCCGTCGGGAGCTCGTGTTAAATCATGGAAAAGTTTTCTTTTTGATGGCTACAGAAGCCATGGGCAATAGAACACAAGCGGCTCGGGTGTTATCGCTCCCTGGCAGCAGGAAAGTCCCCACCTTGCTCCCAGCTGCGAGATTGGTTTCATTCTCTCTGTGTTGTAAAAAAAAAAAAAAAAAAAAAGCCTTCACCCCTGTGCTGAATAAACATCCAATTTCATGAACCGTTCTGTTTCAGTGTTATGCTCAGGCCACCTTCGTGATGTTAGGCACCATTGTTTCTACCAGCTGCAAAGGCCAGCCACAAAGGTGGTCAACAGGCAGTCCTTCTGCAGCTTACAGGATTCCAAACAGGGCCGGCCCTAACTTTAGGCTGAGTGAAGAAGCCCCCTGTCCTGTCCACGTGATCCTTAGAGATTCCAAACACCACAGGGTCATCTCCTTCCACATCCTGATCTTAACCTTGCAGTGGTGGCTGCCACGTAGACTCAACCTCCCCTGTGCCACGGCCACCAATCACCTCTATCTGGTGTCCCCTACTTGGAGTACACCTCCTTGTAAAGATGCATTGTTACAAACCATGATGGAGATGTGTCATCTCCAGGCTTAAAACTGGGGTACTTCAAGGGCCAGATGCAGGTGGAGTGGGATCAGGAGACAGAGATCTAGTCTCGTGCGCTCCGAGACGCATTTGGTGGGGCCACTGTGAGATACAGGAAGCTGGACTAGATGGGCCTTTGGCCTGATCCAGCAGGGCTCTTCTTATGTTCTTATGTTCTTATTGTGAACTGATGTTTCCAGTTCTTTCCAGGCTGGCATTTCTTTCTAGGGAAGAAGTTTAGGGTGGGAGCTTCGGCAGAGCAGAGTGAGCGAAAGAAAGGCAAGGTGATGGGGGTGGCGTGGGGGAGAGAAGAAGGTCGAGCCAGGAAATGAGCTGGTGGGGATGAGGGCTGGTGCATCTCTGTATTCTCATCTCAAGCAAAGCTAGGACCCAGTTTCTAAAGCATTGGCTCTCAACTGGTGGGTCCCCAGATGTTCCTGAACTGCAACTCCCAGAAATCCCTTCCAGCACAGGGAGTGGTGGAGGCTTCTGGGAGTTGCAGTCCAGGAACATCTGGGGACCCACAGGTTGAGAACCACTGTTCTAAAGCATACATCTGAAAGTTTTGGAAGACACGGGGAGCAGGACCCCATAGGCTGCGGCTTCACTCTGCCAAATGACAGGGCCAGGCCTGGGCATCCTCCCAAGCTCCTGCTTCCAAAAAGGGATGCCTGAGAGTGACAAATCTTTGGCTCTTTGTTTGTGTGTATGTGAGAGAAAGAGGGTTGTTTCAGCTGCATTTTGTTATCTACAGGGAAATGTCATCTTAGATGTGTGTTGCACAGATAAACCCGGTCTTGATGTCATTCAGGAGCTTCATGGAACAAGGAGTCCTGGAAATACCACAACAATTAGACCGCGTGGCTTTTTGATATCCCTCCTAGGTGGAAAAATGGAGCGTGAAGCTCTGGGAACAACTTTTCGTCAGCCATGAAATTCCATGGTAGAATCGATGAGTGTGAATTCGTAAGCCAGAAACAATTTTGCAGTTTTCCTCTCCTGTTTTCTTTTAAGGCAGGAATAGGCAAGATTTGAGGATGGGGTGGTGGTGCTGTTTGGAAAGCCACGTTTCACAGGCCCCAGAATCAGGGGTATATAAATTGGTGAAGAGCAAATAATACAATTACATAAAATACCATAAAACAGTAAGAGCTTCTGTGGTTTTGGTGACACAATAAATCAAAACAGAGTGCATTAAATTGGGCTACTATGAATAATCAAGGTTTTACTGTTCATAATAGCTTAATATTCATTAATCAAGTCTATATGTAATGAAAGTTTGGCAAGCTTGAACCAGATTTCCACTTCCTATCCATTTTACCCCTTCTGGCTGTTGAATTCTGGGAGTTGTAGAGATATCATTGCCCATATTTCTGAGCCCCAAGATTGGTCAAGCACAAAGGAAACTGAAGGCCTAGGAGGGCTGCTTGACATATATTTCCCAGCAGCCCCAGGACCGAAGCAGATACCAGAATGTGCTGAAGAAGGCCAGAGCAAACAGGAGGCCAGGAAAACAGGATATCAGGATACATCTGCTCAGGCCCAAGGAAGCCTCTTATCAGTAATGTCTCACTAGCTAGGGAGCATTCTCCCCCCACCTATGGATTCCATTTCCCCTGCTTTGTGTACCTGTTTACTGAACAGATAAGGCTTGCATTCTTTCCCCCCACCGAGGAATGTTTCTCTGTATCTATTGTGCTTACTCTCTAATAAACACTGGGGCTCAGGCAGCAGCAGGAGAAGGCTCAGGGAGCAGAAGGCTCAGAGGGAGAATCATCACCAATCTCACATGCACGCAGCCGATGCAGACACAGAGAGACACTCAGACATCCATGGAACCCTGACAGACAGACGAACAGGAAGGCTGCCCTGAGCGCCAGATGATTGCACCCCGAAACTCTGTGTCCCGTGTGATTCGTAACACAACATATGGTGACCCCGACGTGATTCCCCCCGACGCAACGGCAGACGTGATTCCCCCAACGCAACGGCAGACGTGATTCCCCCCAACGCAACGGCAGACGTGATTCCCCCAACGCAACGGCAGACGTGATTCCCCCAACGCAACGGCAGACGTGATTCCCCCAACCCAACGGCAGACGTGATTCCCCCCAACGCAACGGCAGACGTGATTCCCCCCAACGCAACGGCAGACGTGATTCCCCCAAGGCAACGCAGACGTGATTCCCAGAAGGCAACGCAGATGCAATCTCCTGCAGCAAGGCAGATGCAGAGGAACCACTAGGCACAAGGACCAGGCTCCAGGCCGGAAGGCACGAATGCAGCCCACCCTCATCTCCCTACGCCTGTAAAAGGCTTCGAGACGCGTCCAGACATCCTCCCCAGGGGATCCCAAAGGTGAGATGGGAGCGTTCTTCTCGGTTGAAGAGCGAAATGAATTCAGTGGGTCAGTTAATTTTCGGAGCGAAAGAATGCCTTGGGAAAGCCAAGAGTCCCAGATAGAGTTTTGGGAGTCACAACAGCCTTTGGGTTGGGAACCAGCAGTAGGAAGAAATCTACAGGCAGAAAATTCCAGGGTTGGCAATCAGAACGCAGGTGATAGAGCAGAGCAACGATGGGGACGCATGGAAATGCCCATTTCACTTCTCCCCACAGATTTTCAGATGTCCCTACCAATAATTTTTCCACCTAGTGACCTGCAGTTAGGAACAGTGTCCCACAATCAGGAACTGGTGGAGAAAAAAAGGGAACCCTGTGCTGTTCTAAGATCAAAAATTTCCATCAAGAACAGTCTCAGCACAGGGCAAAATGACACTCAGGAAGATTTCACCAAACCACAGAAGCAAGAGGGGAAAAATTTTGTCCTGCCACAAAAGGTATCTCCAAAAGGCAAGGAGATGCCCCAAAGGCAATCACTTTCTTGCAGCAAAGAGCCAAGCCATAGGGAAGGATTTCCCAAAGAAATGCAGAGAGGCCAAAAGTTTGTCCACGGCTCAGTAACAGAAGCCTTGGAATCGCTTCAGACTCAGGATTCCATTTTCCAGGGAAAGCACCTCAGGAATCAGAAGCAGCCAGCTTCAGAGCAAATGCAGAGTTCAGCCTTGGGCTGGACCAAAGCAGATTTGCCCAGAGAGGGAATCCCAAAGATAGATCTCTTTTCCAAAAGGACAAAGTTTGCCATTAAGGCAAAGGTCAACCTTTTGTGTGCTGTGGCAGATGCCAGGCACCCTCAGTATAAGTATAGGAGAAAGGCAATTTTTCCAAAAGATTCTGTACCCTATTTTTCCCTAAGAGATTTTCCTCTTTCTCCAAAGCCATGGAGAATGTAGATTTTCTCTCTCAGAAAGCTTAGGCAGCCAGAATTCCCCTCATACTTTCTTTAGCAAGCTACAGGAAAATTTAGGAATCAAAAATGCTTTTCTCTCTCTCTCCCCCCCCCCTCTCTGTCTATCGACTGGAAGCAGCTCAGGAGGAGCGGGGGGGGGAGGGGGCTGGAAAGCAAGCAGGCAGGGGAGGAAAAAAGGTTTTTGGATAAGAAAGAGTTTGCTGGAGAACAGGAAGTTTGCTGGAAAGCAGGCAGGTATCAGTTGTCAGTCAGGAATTGTGAGAAAGATTCCTGGAGATTTCAAGTCCTTTAGAAAAAATGTCCCAAAGATCTCATATTTCCACTATTTTCTGGGGGTAAAAAGGAATTATATGGGTTTGATCCATTTCACTCACACAGAAAGCATGCAAGATAGCAGGAAGCATGGAATGTTTCAGTTTGCTAGGAAGGGTAGACTGTTATCTTTAGAGACATTGTATACACAAAGCAAGCTTATCACCTTCCTGCTGGTTGTAATTACAAGTCAGCAAGCAGAGGCATCTTTCAGAGTTGGAAGCAAACTGACTACAAATCCCATATGCCTTACATTTTTTGGGCACAAGCAATCAACAGGGTTTAAAAATGTATAAAAATCATCACTAATGCATGTTCCTTTTGCCTCCAAAAATCAAGCAGGGAAAAAACCTTCCTCTCAGGGTATGAGTTTCAAATTTACAACAAAAAAGCCAAAAAGAATTAGAAAGAAAGGGGGAGAAATGCCCCCCCTTCAAGCCTCTTCAAACAAGGCTTGATTTTAACTATACAATATGTACCCTGAGAGAAAGAGAAATATATTCTCACAGGTATGCCTTCCATGGCACTTCAAAGTTTACCAGCAGAATGATCCCAGAAGGACATTTAAGGAATATTCTCATTCCTCATACATTCCTCATTTTCTCAACTGCAAAGGTTTATGGACTATGGGTATTCTGGGATCTGTTGTTACCATTCATGCCAGGCAGAATTGTTTCACCACCAGAAGAAGAAGACATTTCCCAGACCCATGAACTTTTAGCAAAATGACTCTTAAAATGACTTTTCAGCAAACAGCCATCCATGGAAGCAGAGAAGAAATATAGTTAGGTAGTCTTTCACCTTCCCCCACAAAAATGTAAGCCCCTAGCACAGACAGATATGCTTACTTATGTATTCTCATGTATTCATGTAGTTTGAAAATATTCACTGTCTATACCTGCAACTTCTTGCTATAAGTTACCTCTTAGCCACAAAATCATCTATTCCTGTATTGCTAATGCTATAGCTTATTGCTTGATTATTGTTAATGCATCTATATCTGTACACTAGATACGCCTATGTACCATGTACCTTTTGGGTTTTGGGGGACAGTCATGCTTATTATGCCATTTCATTTCTTATTGCAAGTTATGAGGAGCTCAAGTTTATATCTCTGAAAGTTATATGAATATCGGGTGCTGTGTAACTCGGTGGGAGAAAGAATGCAGCCAACAGTCCAGAGGGGTACCCACATTAGATAACACATCACAGCCAATGATTTATGCCATGCACTAGCTTAGGGCTCTCACGATGAGCATGGGAGTGGGAGGAAATGGCCATGGAGTGTCAGCACAGCAACTCTCAGGCACAGCCATAAGACACCTCACATTTTAGGGCACAATTCTCACATCTCAGCCCAGAAATATGAAGCTTGTCTTGCAGAGACATGTCACTCCCTCCTACATAAGGAGTTGAGTTTCCTCTTGGGCCAAGCAATGAGGCCTCTGGGGCAAATGACCTCAGGTTGCCAGCTTTCAAGGCCTGCATGGGTTGAGCACCAGATGAGTGCCTGATTTCTGGTAGGTTTACACCTGTGCCTCCTGACTGGTATGCAAAAGGGCCACAGCTCTTGCCAGCTTGCTCATATTTAAAAGAAAAGAAAAGGGGAAATGTAGAGATATCATTGCCCATATTTCTGAGCCCCAAGATTGGTCAAGCACAAAGGAAACTGAAGGCCTAGGAGGGCTGCTTGACATACATTTCCCAGCAGCCCCAGGACCGAAGCAGATACCAGAATGTGCTGAAGAAGGCCAGAGCAAACAGGACGGCAGATACCAGGATATCAGAATACATCTGCTCAGGCCCAAGGAAGCCTCTTATCAGTAATGTCTCACTAGCTAGGGAGCATTCTCCCCCCACCTATGGATTCCATTTCCCCTGCTTTGTGTACCTGTTTACTGAACAGATAAGGCTTGCATTCTTTCCCCCCACCAAGGAATGTTTCTCTGTATCTATTGTGCTTACTCTCTAATAAACACTGGGGCTCAGGCAGCAGCAGGAGAAGGCTCAGGGAGCAGAAGGCTCAGAGGGAGAATCATCACCAATCTCACATGCACGCAGCCGATGCAGACACAGAGAGACACTCAGACATCCATGGAACCCTGACAGACAGACGAACAGGAAGGCTGCCCTGAGCGCCAGATGATTGCACCCCGAAACTCTGTGTCCCGTGTGATTCGTAACGCAACAGGGAGTGGCATGGTTATTTTTAAAGGAACTTTCTCCATCTATGGAAGAAGAAAATTTCCAAGCACTGAAGCCAATAATAATCTGGGCATACTGCAATTAGACAATATCAAGCATGGGCAAGTGAAAAATGTGGTCAGTAAAGAATATATCCAAAGGGTTAGAAAAGTACTATACTAAAAAGTAAGCTGAATGGTGGTAACACCATTGATAGCTGGGCCTTACCAGTCATTAGGTATTCCGCTGGCATTATAAACTTGACTCCGATGGAGCTAGATAGTCTGAATAGGAGAACAAGAAAACTTATGACCATTCACTATGCATTACATCCACACAGTGATGTTGACATGCTGTATTTACCTAGAAAATTAGGTGGTAGAGGTCTTTTGCAAGTGAAGCAGACAGTTGAAGAAGAGAAGCATGTGTTGGCAGATTATGTAAAAATAGCACAGAACCAGCATTATTGGAGGTTAAGAACAAGGAGGTGTTTAAAGTAAAGCAAACAAAGGGTCAATACAGGAAAACAATGATGCAAATATGAGCTAATAGCTGGCATAATAAAGCATTGCATGGGCAGTTCCTTGAAAAAATCAAAGGAAAAGTAGATAAGTTAAAGACCTGGTTATGGCTCACCCGTGGGACACCTTTCTTCATTTTTGCTCCAACAAATGAAGCTGGGGACCCCTTTAGATCTGATTCTGCATTTCCTGTGTCATAAAATATTTCAAGAGTTAGACACAACTTCCGTTTTTTTTAGTCTCTTTTGCTTTTGCAGATGACCTTAATTATTAAAAAGACTAGCTTCTGTGACCGTCATGTATTTATCTAGACCATCTGGTATCTCTTGGCAAGCTTATGAGCACTTATTAGTAAGCTCTTTTGTCGTTACGCACAAGCGTAATTCCACGGAATATTTTGTCTTCTAATGTTTACAAAATGTTTTATTTACAACCACAGGGTTGTTCTTACAGGAAATGAACCTTTCCCCCCCATCTTTACTACCACGGTTTTCTATCAGCTGTGTTCTGATTATCCCACACAATTTCTCCTTACAAAAGCAACCCCTAGTCATGTTTCCGATCGAGCCCGATCAGATGTGACGTCACTTTTCCTCAAGAGTAGCAACCAAGCTTGGAAAGAGAGTTTTTGGTGCGTCATCATTCCCAAAGCATCGCCTTGGGATGCCAAGTCCATCGTTGTGAAAGCACCTGGATTGGCATGGGCAGAAGTTTTTGCAGGATTTCTGTCTGCCAAGGGTGGATGATTGACATCCTCAACTGAGAGTGTTCCAGTTCTTTTTTTCTAATGGCAAGACCCCCTTGGCTTTCCTGGGTGAGCAATGAATGCAGTGATTTTTATCTCCCCCCCGCCTTTAAAATTGTTTTTCTGATTCCAAAATGGGGTCTAAATGGAATCAGTTTTCCTGGCAGATTACAGCTTGGAGATTCCCCAACCCCAACCTCATAAATCTGGGGAGAGAAAAAATCAGGGAGGTTCTTTTACTCAACATCCACCCAGAACACTGTACCTGCCAAAAAGCCACAGACGAGAATCATCCCCCATGTGGTCTTCTCTCTCTTACACTTCTCATGTGCTAAGTGGCACGTTGAGCTTTAATTTGAATTGCATCTGCAGGTCCGTGGAAGGAAAGAGGTGTAGTGGGAAGGACTGAGGCAGGACATGGAATTTAGTACAAAAGATTGAACACACGAATATACCTCTGCAGAAAAACATTATTATTTATTCAATTAATACTGAGTATCTGGAAGCTATATGCAGGCACATTATGTCCATGTGAAATTACCTGCACTCATCACAGTGCATTAAGGTAAGAGGAACCTGCCCTGTACCCCATCCCATCACTTATTGATTTAACTTTTAGACAATTGCAGAGAGGGGCTTGAGTCATTTTACTGCATGCCAGTGCAAATTAATGCCATTAAAAGCCCACAAATATACTCTCAAAGTACTTTGTACCAGGAAACTTCCTGATGACAGGGAACAGTTCCAGTGCGTGGAGCCTGATCTCTTAAAAATCAGTTTAATGTTTACAGGTCATGCTGGGATGTCATGTTAACTTCTTCAAGTACGCCATAAAGGAAAGAGAAATATAAAAACAGATAAATAAACAATTATATCAACCCTTCCCTTTGGCATTTCTTTATCCTGTTTCCTAGTTGGCGGCTTGTCACTAACCTATATGTTTCTACTGGGACACATCCTTCACATGGGCTTGAGTCTTGTACCTGCATGAAAGCCGACGGCTTGCTGGTATTCAAAACGGGGAATTGTAATGGATGGATAATTGTCCTGCTAAAAGCAGTTACTTCACATCCATTTTGTGTCTGTCAGTGTTGTGCTTAGGAGCGATACAAAAAAAAGTTACTTCACAGCCGTCGCACAACTACAGCGGACCCTTGTATAACAAACAGCTTGTATAACATTAAATTTGTACAACATAAAAAATTCAGGAGATAGGGGAAATTTGCTTAAAATAATCATATATGGGAAAAATCCATACAACATAAAAATGGGATTACTCCATTTTCAATGCATTCCTATGGGAATTTGTATAAAGGAAAATTTGCTTAACATAATTTCATTTGGAACGAATTAATTCCTTTATACAAGGTACCACGGTACTGAAATTTGTCACGCCCTCAGAACGGGTGCTAAGCGAGACAAATCTGTACCTGGCGCTGGGATCGGGTTTCCCCTTGTCACTCTTTGTTCCCGCTCTCTGTTCTGAGACAAGACACCGTGTAGTCACGACTGTCATGCAACAAAACATTCGTTTCTCTCAGAAAACTTCTCTCAGGGTCCTTCAAGGGCCAGATGCAGGGGAGTGGGATCAGGAGACAGAGAGCTAGTCTCGTGCGCTCCCAGATGCATTTGGTGGGGCCACTGTGAGATCCAGGAAGCTGGACTAGATGGGCCTTTGGCCTGATCCAGCAGGGCTCTTCCTTATGTTCTTCTGGGGGGACCCTAGGACTGTGCAGCGTGCCCAAGGTCACCTAGTCAGGAGGACTAGTAGGAGAGCTAAACTCTGAACATCTGGTTCAGCATCCAGATATCTGAACCACTGAGCAATCCCACCAGCTATCTATCTTTTATCTGCATCTGTATCTGGCTGGACAACTCGGTAAGTTAAGTTAGATGGCTGTGGAGCCAAAGGGTTAGGAGTTCTGGTCCCCACTGGGCGCCCCAGAAGAAGCCAGCCTGGGTGACCTTGGCCAAGCCATACAGTTCCAGGACACCCCAGAAGAAAGGGGGAGGCTCCCATGCCAGGTTCCCTGAGGACACAGCCATGGGTGTAACTCTTGTGCCCTGCCAGTGAAGATGGATCTGGCCAACTTCATGATGAGTCTTGGTCATCTCTCTTATCAGCCGTGGTCTTACCCCACCCTTTTGGCCTTCCGCCCTATCACAATCAGCCTTCCCCAAGGAGACGCCTCAGCCCATGACGTGTGCTGTTGCCACTAACAGAAGAGAGAGAAGCATCCCCCGGCATCCCCCTTGGACACTTACAATCTCACATTCCTCCCTCCCTGATATAAGAGGGATCAGAAATACCTTGGCCCCTGCGGAGGCGGTTCTCTCAAGAGGGTCTCGCTTGAATGCTTGGCAAATTCTTGGATGCCTCTTACGGTGTCTCCTCTCCCACGGTGTCTCCCACGACGAGGCCCCTCAGATGCCAAAGAAGGAATCCAAGGTCTTTTGTTTTGTTTCTCAAAGTGCCGTCAGGCTCCGTTAATGAAAGACATTCCTGGGATTCCAAGGGGGAGTGGGTGTTAGCCAACCTGCCCGGGCATGCCTGTCCAGTGACTTCGAGAGGCACCTGTGGGTTTTGTAACCCTTTCTCGGGACACCCGCAGGTCCTGGGAACATTTGTCGAGAGCCAAAACAGAAGGGTGCAAAGCCTTGCAGTTGGGTGGCTGGATGGCTGGCTGGCTGGATGGATGGATGAGGACCACATTGCATTGTCTCCTGTATTAGATACTGCATTTTTTAAAAAAGTGTAGCCAACTTGATTCTAGTTAATGGCAACCCTCCCCATGGTTTTCTAGGTATGAAGCATGCCATTGCATATCTATCGATCCCTTCTTTGGGTGATGCCCTTGGACTGTGAAGCTTTCCCAGGGCTGCCTAGGTGGCAGGTTAGGATATCCCATTAGCCACCCATGGTCTGGGTGATCTCACCTGGCCTCCTCCGAGTCACCGGGGGGGGATTTGAACTCTGGCCCTTGGAGTTGCAATCGGCTGAGTTCTCTGCCCAGCTTTGGACACATCCGTTCAAAGAGAAGACAAGGGAGAATGACAAGGCACCTGAGACTGTGTGTGCTACTGGACAGGGAGGCATCCTTCCATCTCATTGGAAACCAGAGTGTGTGTCACCATGTCACTTTTGAGTTATGGCAACCCTTGGAATGAGTACCCTCTAAAACGCCCTGACCTCAGCTGCAATGCTTAGCTCTTATAGACACAAGCCTGTGGTTCCTTAGAGAGTCAATCCATCTCATATATGCTCCTTCCTCTTTTCCCACTGCCTTCTACCTTTCCCAGCAATGCTTCTAACAGTGGGCATCTTAAAAAAAAACTTGGAGCGTCCTCATTCAGCTCTTTGAACTGTAAAAGAAGAGAAGTTTGCAAACTTATTTGAACTGTAAAAATAAATAAATGTATACCATTCCTTTGTTTTTTTAAAAAAAGTTCACACAGCTGCTCAGGGTTCACACCCATACACCCTCTATCTACCTCATTCATTACTCATTCAGCCACCTCCCATTCACTTGCTGCTCCTGCCCCTCCAGCAAACAGCCTTAGAAAATGTGTCCTACACATTTATTATCAAAAAGGTTTCCCCCCAAGTAATTATTGACCAGACCAGTTCTAATTTTAAAGAGTAGTTTTTAAATTGTTCTTTTTAATTTTAACTAGTTTTTTTTAATTACCTTTGAAACCACCCATAGGCTTTTGCCTGCAGTCCAGATGGGTGCATTTGCCTCCTGTACAACTTTCTGCTCTTACAACAGTCATGGCTGAAGGAGAAAGAGGGAGCTGAACGCAGACTGAGGCTGCTCCCTGACCACAGTCAAAGTACCAGGAAAATTTGTTACATTTCAAATGAGGATTACACCTTCATCATTGGGGGGGGGACCCCATGGTGGGTTGTTTTCAACTTCTGCCCATGTTATGAAGGGGAAATGAACACTGTTGGCAGACATGGTGAGCTGATGGAAAATGGAAGCTTTGGGGTTTTCTTCCCAGCACCGATGCTGTCACGGGCAGGATGGATGGCCCGATGGAAGATAAAAGACCAAAAGAAGCAATGCAAATAGAAGGCTACGTTCCATTGGGGTCCTTTTACACAGAGCTGCTTGTCAGAATACAGGAACTTATCAGGTGACTGGTCAGTTCCTGGCCGGTAATGAGTAGCGGCTCAGTAAGAGTGATCGGTTTTAAGCCTCTGAACTTTGCCCTTCTAATTCCCTTTCTCTCCATTACGCTGTCTAATTTAGAACACTAACACAGCTGCTTCTGTATCCCAGGTTACCCAAAAGCTTTCGGCAGCGTAGTTTCAGGTGCATGCATGAAACAGAGATCAGACATGAATCCTTACTGATCTTCTGCAGATTCCTCACAGATCTGCCACTGGAAGAGCCAGGGCAAACTTCTCCCTGTCACAACATTATTTCCAGAGCATAGAAACTTACCGGGATCCAGCCGAGGACTCATCAGCAATGAAAGGCTAATGCAAAGTGAACAAGCAAAGAAGCAAAGTTGCAAAAGCTGCGTACTGAGGATTGTGATGGCTCCTGACCTGTGGGCTATTTGGAATATCCCCTTTGAGGCTCCTGAAGGACAGAAATTGAACTTCCAATGAAGCCCAATCGTCTTTGACTCACAGGCTGTATCCAACCGATCATATTTATTTATTTATTTTGAGTATTTTTTACCCCGCCTTCCGCCTTGGAAAAGGACCCAAGGCGGCTTACAGTAAGGAGAGACTATACAGCCCATTACAATTAAGACACAATCAACCTGAGAAACAGGGAATTGAGTGGGCATCGTACAGCGTTAGAAGGCAACATTAAAGCTAACAATTGATAACATAGTGTCAATGCAATTGCACAAGGAGAGATATAAACACAAAGTTATACCAACATGTGCTTTGTTTAGTTATCTTTAAGGTCTGCTTTGCAGCTCAGTATCTGGAAAACAAGCTGTACAGCACATATTTGAAAATATGTGTGGAACAAAACAATATTCCAGGGATTGTGCAGTAAAACTGAGTGTGGGGAACTTCCAGCCTGTCCCCAACCTCCTGCTCCTTAGTTCATAGATTTCAGGCATTGTGTGTAATTTGCATATTTTAGAAGACGATTATACACCCTGTTGTATTGCACAACACAGAGTGCTGGGCTGCAGAAATGGGCATAGAGCTGCATAAGTGCCACTGGATATCAGGTATCTCCCTACTTGACCATGTCACAAATGATGCTACCTGACAGCATCTAGGTATTATATCAGTTAACAGAGAAGATGAGAGGAAGCTGGCCCCACTGGTAGGGACTAGGGACATGTTCTCAGACCAGCACCTTCCACCGTTCCCCAAATCGCTTACCAAATTGATGGCCGGTGGGCGCATGAACAACCAAAGCACAGATGGCAGGACACAGTCCCTAAAAGACATGCAAATTGTCGGCCTGTACTCTGAAGATGTGGTCGACTGGGCACTCAAAAAAGCAGATTCAAGACCTGCGGGAAAACACTAGGAAGGTGTGTGTAACTTGTGTACATTTCCTATAATTCTTTGCAGAGACTTGAGTGCATCTGATGAAGCGGATTGTTGTCCACCAGAAAGGGGAAGGAGGTGGAGCCTGGAGGATGTTGCATCAGCAGTAGAAATTGCCTCCCTTCACCTCCTGCTCTGGTAGGGTGCTCCCTGGGAGCTGTCCTTGGTGCTACCCCCTGTGCCCTGTCGGCTTGCCAGACCAACCCCCGAAACATAGCAGGCAGGATGTTCAAGGCAAACGTGCAGGGTTCATGACGTCAACATCATTTCAGCCTCTTCTCCCAGCCTGCGATATTCAGCCCCAGAGAGAGAGAGAGAGAGAGAGAGAGATGGATGCTCAAAAGCTTGGTGTTGGTCCTAAGAATGGCATTGCTTGGCTGGTTTATTTTTTCCTCTTATGGGACACCATGGCTTATTTTTTTATGTTTTAACATGAAAAATGCATAATTTCACAGGCAGGACCCTATAACAGAGCTGGATCTCTATCATGTAATCTTAGGTTTTTATTCTTTATGGGTTGCTTTCCCTCCAAACAAAGTAACAATTCTGAACGTAGCTTTTTGCACCTAGTAAGATTCACACCCAACTCTTTATGTGTAAAAGCCTCCAGTTTATTATTTGATGTTGTTCCTCAAGGGAACTGTGTGTTTCACCTCAGGTTGGATGCATGTGAACCCCACATTATGACAACAGGGGGACTATCCATTGCAATGTGTCTCTTTTCCAACTGTTTTCATACAGCACAAAAACAGTGTTAATGCTTTGTATAGGTTAGCCAATTCCTCTCCCTGTATATTCACTTGCCACACAGACTCCATGAGTTCAAGGCCTTCCCTCCTTTCTGTAGCATTTGCTTTGATAGCAAGATCTCGGAAGCTTCTGCTCCCATCTTAATGTGTTTTTCATTGGTCCTGAGTTATGGTCGGATTGGTTTTTGTTTTCTTTTTTACTGGAAAAACAGCAGTGAGGCAGGAAAGAAGACAACTCCGCACACCAGCCGCATGGTGGCCCTTGGACATCATTCTCAGTTCTATGGAGAAAGAAAGCTGTTTTCTTCCTCCAGTCAAATCGAGGGAAAAACAACCAACAGGGCTCTAGTCTTCAAGTCTGCACATACATCCCTTTATCTGTATAGAGCAGTTAAGAAGATGCTGCCCTCCTGTGGCTACACCACGCCATCACTCTGGCTCTCTCCTAATAACACAGTAATCACCTGCCGACAAGTCGGTTCTGAGTTATTATTATTGTGCCAACTCTATATACTAAAGCCAAGAAATATCTGGACTACAGCCAATGAATGAACATCTGGTATGAAATGTATATCCAATCTCATATTATATTTCACACCTCGTTCTGCTGCTATATGTCTGAAGAAGTGGATGTGTCCACGAAACATTACATTAAAATAGGAAAGTTAGTCTTTAAGGTGCCACATGTTTGTGTCTTGTTTTGTTTTGTTTTTCTTTGATTTTTGCCTGAAATTCTTGAAAAGACTAACACAACTACCTGAAACTTCTGAGTTAAAAGTGATCCTTTCTGGGGGTTTCTAGGTAGCTGCCTAGAGGCCCTCAACTCATCCGATCTCGCCTGATTTTAGAAGCTAAGCAGGGTCGGCCCTGGTTAGTACTTGGATGGGAGACCACCAGGGAATACCAGGTGCTGTAGGCACCTGGAAGAGGAACTGGCAAACCACTCCACTGTTCCTGCCAAGAAAACTCCATGGACATGGGGTCAGGAAGAGGCCGTCACAAGTGTAACGTGGGGAATTGAACTACCAACCTCTGGCTCTGCAGCCAGAGACCTAAGCCAGCAAGGTATCACTCTTTGAAATTTAATTCTAACTTGATGGGGCCACATGCTTGGCAGGATGATATGACTTTATTCCTGGATGGAGCTGGGGCTTGATTGCTGGATCAACTCTTGTGCCTTTAACTGCAGCCCGCCACGCAGAAATATATATTCTACTGGGCAGTTACCTTCACTCAGACCAACCTAGTGAAGATGGTCCATGATCATCATATGGACAGATGCTACACTTGATCTTAGCCAAAAGGCAGACAGCAGATGGGAAGTAAAAGGGAGACGGAATAAGGCAAATACCACTTTTTATTTTATTTTCCCACTGAGTTCTGGGACTGAGGAGGGGAAGAGACCCTGTAAATCAGAAGACAGTGTAAGCCAAGAGCAAAACAAATCACCTTTCCCCTCAGGCCATTTCTTTTCTAACTGGCCCTCTATCTGCACCCCTACTTGGCCTTCTCCAAAGGAGAGAAGTGCACAGACAGTCTGAGTTTTATAGCTAAGGAGCAAAAATGATCATGGGCTTTGTAGTCTTCTGACAGGCAACAGAAGCCACTGGGCAACCTTGGCCCACAGGAGAGGCACCCATTTCCCATGGGGGGGGGGAGGTGCTGTTGAGAAGCTCCCAAAGAAAGTTGGGTAATGCCTTTGAAAAAGAAGCAGAAACCAGGGAAGGAAAAAAAACCCATTTGTTATTTACTTATTTTGTATCATTTGTGCTTAGATTGTTTTGTGTCACTTGCACTTTGTTTTGTATGATTTACCCATAGATTCATTTATTTTGTATCCTTTGTGCCTATATTGATGTATTTTGTATCATTTGCACTGAGGTTTGTTTTGCATCACTCATGCTTGTTTTTACTTGCTTTGTATCATCTATGCTTATCTGGGACTCTTCTTCTTCTTCTTCTACCCCTCCCCCCCCCCCCCCCCCCTCCTCCTCCTCTCCTCCTCCTCCTCCTCCTCCTCCTTTCTTCTTCTTCTTCTTCTTCTTCTTCTTCTTCTTCTTCTTCTTCTTCTTCTTCTTCTTCTTCTTCTTCTTCCTCCTCCTCCTCCTCTCCTCTTTCTTCTTCTTCTTCCTCCTCCTCCTCCTCCTCATTTTCTTCTTCTTCTTCTTCTTCTTCTTCTTCTTCTTCTTCTTCTTCTTCTTCTTCTTCTTCTTCTTCTTCTTCTTCTTCTTCTTCTTCTTCTGTGTTTTTAGGGGAGATTTTGGTGGGTGGAGAAATGTTTGGGGATTTGTGTATGTGAGTGTGTGTTGGTCTGGTCTCTCTGGGTGTCTGAATTTCATTGTGTCCTGCCTACGGTCCTAGACACACCTCCTGAATCAAGATTCTATGCTTCTATGCTTCTAAATTTTCTCCATCTTCTTCTTCTGCTGCTGCTGCCTTGTTTTTTTGGGGGATTTTGGTGTTTGGGGAAATGTTTGGGGATTTGTGTATGTGAGTGTGTGTTGGTCTGGTCTCTCTGGGTGTCTGTGAATTTCGTTGTGGGTGCATACGGTGTATAGACACACAATGACAAGGAATAAATCTTCTTCTTCCTCCTCCTCCTCCTCCTCCTCCTGCCCCTGGGATCGCTTCCCCCCCCCTCCGTCCTTCCCCGCCCCTTCCAGGGAGGCGCCTCGTCCTCGTCGTCGCCGGGAGCCCGTTTTTTTTTCTTGTTGGCCGTCTCGGGCGGGGCGGCGGAAGAGGCGGCCCCGGGAAAAGGAGGAGGGACGGGGGGGGCGGTGGCAGGAGGGCGGTGCAAGGACGCAAGCAAGCAAGGAAGCAAGCAAGCAAGGAAGGAAGGAAGGCAGGAGGGAGCCCTCCTGGCCCGCGCCATGGCCCCCCCTCCTCCGCCGGCCCCCCAGCCCCAACCCCAACCCCAACCCCAACCCCAGCCCCAGCCTCCTCTGCTGCTGCTGCTGCTGCGGCGGCGGCGCTCCAGCCGCTGACCCTCTGCGGGCCGTGGGAGATGCGCGAGCGCCTCGGCACCGGAGGCTTCGGCAACGTCATCCGATGGCAGCACCGGGTGAGCGGCCGCCGCCGCCCAGGAGAACCCGCCGCCCGAGGGACCAAGGCAGGGAAGGGGAGGGAGGGGAGGCCGCCCCCCGGGACGCTGGGTTTTTTTGGGGGTGGGGGTGGGGGTGGGGGGAAATGGGAGGGAATGGGGGGCCCTTCCCACTCCCCAGTGCGCACGGAGGGTGGGGGTGGGCGTCTGGGGTGGATGGGTGAAGGAAGTGTCCAGTGTAGCCCCAGAAGTGGCGGGGGTGGGCGAGGCGTGGGCTGGTGCGTGCAGCACACACACGCACGCACGCACGCACACACACACACATATACACAAACACGAAACACCAACACACACACAAAACTCTCTCTCTCTCTCTCTCTCTCTCTCTCTCTCTCACACACACACACACACACACACACACACACACACACACACACACATACACAAACACGAAACACCAACACTCTCTCTCTCTCTCTCTCTCTCTCTCTCTCTCTCTCTCTCTCTCACACACACACACACACACACACACACACACACACACACAAACGTGTAAGCCTCTCCCCCATAGACCTCTGCCCACCTGTGTCTTGGGGAAGGGTCATTGTGTGTGCCAGCGGGTGTGTGAAGAAGAGTCCTGTGTAGCCCCAGAAGGTAGACCTGAACTCCGGGCGTCGTGGGGAAGGGGTGTGTGTATATTATACACGTGTAGCCTCCCCAATGAGACCTGAAAGCCTGCCCAGATGTGTCTTGGGGAAGAGTGTGTGTGTGTGTGTGTGTGTGTGTGTGTGTGTGTGTGTGTGTGTGTGTGTGTGTGTGTGTGTGTGTGACAAGTGTCCCGTGTAGCCCCAGAAGATAGACCTGAACTCCTGGCCAGCTCTGTTTGTGAATTATTATTATTATTATTATTATTATTATTATTATTATTATTATTATTATTATTATTATTATTATTATTATTAATAATAATAATAATAATAATAATAATAATAATAATAATAATAATAATAATAATAATATGTTTGCATATGATGATGGTAATACAATTCAAAAAATGTTAGTTGTATTTTTAACCCAACTATAAGTTACACTAGTCATTGTCAAAGACTGGGGAAAACATCCTGGCATGGTCTGATCAATTGCTGAAGTCAATTACCCTTGGAAGCAATGATTTCTGCTTCCCAGAGGGCTGTTTCATTTGAAAGTGAAATTATATTTCTCTTTCATTACATTTATATAAGGAGATAAGGACCTGACGTGGTTAAGTTGTGAGAGATAGTGCTGAACTTCTTGATGCCTTCTTTTGTTTCTTTTCTGTTTGCTCTTTCACCTTGGATCTGTCTTTTGAAGTCCGTGGGTTCAAGGAGGGATGCTTTGAGGTCAGAGAAAGAGTGACTGAAAAGTTCTCCAACTAGTCTTTGAATGCCACTGCTTCCAATGATATGTTTTGTCCGTTTCTTATTTTACACAGATACTGATCTGTTTGTACTCTGTGGGGCACTGCTGACAAAATAAATTAATATTTTAAATACGAATCCCCTCCAATTGGAAAAATAGCTATAAATTATTTTCAGAAAATGCATTTTCTTTTAGATCTTCATGAAAGCCTTCACTCCCTCCTTGGCTGTAAATATGCTTTTAAAAGCCAGATCCTTGAATGGCTACCCTTAGATACATCATAGTCCTGAATAAACAGCATTAATGCAGCTGTCAGGGTTTTTTTGAGAGTCAAGGCATCCTATTAAATATTATTGGAACCCCCACTTTTTTAAAAAAAAAAAAAACAGGAGACGGGGGAACAAATTGCAATCAAGCAGTGTCGCCAGGAACTGAGCCTACGCAACCGAGAACGATGGTGCTTGGAAATACAGATCATGAAACGGTGAGCAGCACTGGGGAATTCTGAAGGTGTCCTGCTGCTACAAAGCAGCCTGGAGTTTTAAAGACACACACTTAGCAGGAAGATGAGCATTCTGGTCGATTTAAGAATGATTTATTTTCGCCTGCCCCTAAAACAAAGAAGCATACAATAATCAGTTCCAATAACAGGGTTTCAAAACTTGAGTGGACTTTATGTCATGTGTATACACTTGGGCTGAGGAGCTAACCTGTGGTTCGTCTTCTAAAGTGGTCGTGTCCACGAAACGTTACATTAAAATATGAAAGTTAGTCTTTAAGGTGCCACATGTTTTGTGCCTTTTGTTTTGTTTTTCTTTGATTTCTGCCTGAAATTATTGAAAAACTAACACGGCGACCCTCTCTGAAACTTCTAAAGCCTAAAATTCTCCCATCTCGCTGTCTGCCAGCCCATTGAAGCCCTGGCCATTATTTTTTTTAGCATCTATGATACTCAGAGAGAGACATGGTTGTTTACAACTTGTGGCCTCTTAATAAGAACTGCAAATAACACAGAGTCATAGAATCTTGAGGTTGGAAGGGGCCTACAAGGTAATCAAGTCCAACCCCTTGCTCAAGGCAGGAAGACAAATCAAACGAGACCTTCTGGAAAGTTCTCCAAATTTCTCTTGAATGCTTCCAGTGTTGGAGTTCTCACCACCTCCTGAGGTCATAGGATCCATTGCCAGACTGCTCTAACACTTAGGAAGTTTTTTCCTGATATTTTTAAAAAAATGTAAAAAAGAAGAAATTTCAGTGTTCAGCATTTTTTTAATCTGGGGGGAGCACACTCCTGATTTTATACTGCTACCATGTTTCCCTGAAAATAAGACAGTGTCTTATATTAATTTTTGCTCCCAAAGATGCGCTAGGTCTTATTTTCAGGGGATGTCTTATTTTTCCATGAATAGTACACATTTATTGTTATCTTATTATTGGGGAGGCCTTATTTTCCGGGGGAGGGGAGGGAGGGATGCCTTATATTTCAGTGAGAGGCAAAACTGTAAGTAGGTCTTCTTTTCGGGGGATGTCTTATTTTCAGGGAAACAGGGTATGTCCATTTAGATGACTAGAATGTGTGCTGTAGAAAATGCACTAGAATCCCATGTTTGAAGAAGGGACTTCTGGGGGCACTATTTCCCAGAACCCTCTGTTACACTTCGGTGCCAGAGGCTTAAGGTTTGCACAGCAACAGGGGTTGGTGTAAAACGGGTTTCACAAAAAATGGTTTTCCAGATTTTTGAAATGTGACAAGATCAAGCGAAAGATGTTCTTTGTTCCCTTCCCTCTGCTGTCGTGTTCTCAAGTCTGAATCACCCCAACGTGGTGGCTGCGCGGGATGTTCCAGAAGGAATGCAAAACCTTGCCCTTAATGATCTGCCCTTGCTGGCCATGGAGTATTGCCAAGGAGGGGATCTCAGGAGGGTGAGTCTCTAAGTCGGCTGTTCCCCAAAGAGCCCTGATTGATAACTTGGCAGGAGAGGAGACACTTTGATTCATGAGTTGTCCTTCACCTAGTAGTGGCCGTGGTGGAAAAGGTCTTGTCGGGCTGGATCCAGACTTCCTCGTGTCCAGGAAGAGGTCCAAAGGGATCAGAAGAGATAGTTTAGTCATGACTTATGAGCGTGGTGGCTCAGTGGACTAGCTTCCAAAAACTGTCGGATGCAAAGTTGGCAACTCGGTGGTTCGAATCCTGGGTGCCACACAGCAGAGCAAGCTCCCGCCATTAACCCCAGCTCCTGCCAACCTAGCAGTTCGAAAGCATGTAAATGCAAGTAGATAAATAGGTACCGCTGCAAAAAGCGGGAAGGGAAAACAGTGTTTCCTTGCAGCCATGCCGGCCATGTGGCCATGGACTTGCACAACGCTGGCTGTTTGTATTGAATACAGAGATGAGCACCACCCCTAGAGTCGGACACGACTAGCACGCATGTGCAGGGGGAACCTTTACCTTTTTATGACTAGCGTGTCTCTGACTTTGCTGAACTTTCATGGAACTCAGTGAAGGTTCCCTGAAGCGCAGAGAGAGGAAGGATGCGGCTGCCTACTGCATGTAGAGAGAGGATGTGGTCTTTAACGTATTCTCCCTTGGAACCCTTCAGCATCTAAACCAGCTGGAGAACTGCTGTGGCCTGCGTGAAAGAGCAATCCTGGTCTTGCTGTCAGACATTGGTAAGTGACTCGGGGCTCTTCCGTCTGGGGGCAAAGAACACGGGACAGGAGGCTGCAGAGGGATGTTTAGGACAGGGCTGACCAACCCTTTTGCTCCGTTGGGGCAGGGTCTGTCAGGAGCTCCTCTGTCCAAGGCCGTGAAATGAGTAGGAATTCCAAATGTATGGTAGTAGATGCAACTGTGGCAGCGTAGGACAGAGGAGGAGAGAGACAGCTTTCAGGTTTTCTGCCACCCCCTGCACACCTTTACAGCCTGTTTGGGGGGGGGGTTGAGGGTGGGGGGATGGACATTCTGATCCATGCCTCCCTTCTTTCCGTCCTGCCTTATCAACTGGAGGAATTGCAGGCAGATGAAAAGTAAATCCCCTGTGATGGGGGTTCCTGCATGGCAGGGAGTTGGACTAGATGGCCCTTCAGGTCTCTTCCCACTCTATGATTCTATTCTATGATTCTAATCTTCGTAAGGCAAAACAAAACAAAAAGTGGTGGTGGGGGGGGGGAGATTGGGCTGCTGTGCCTTACAAGCTGGCTGGCTAACAAAAATATGCCCTAGCAAGTGAGTCAGTCCTTAGGGGTACCACGACACGGCTGATGGCGGTGCTTCTCTGCCTCAGAAGGAGGACTTGGTTTAAGCTCCCTGTCTCCACTTCCACTGTTTAGCATCTGTGCTGAGGTTTGAGCCCCCGTTTGCATGGTCCACAGAGTGCATCCCCATTTATTTGTGAAGGATAGATTTTTTTTTTTTTTTTTTGTGTGGTGATACCCTCTCCTTTTCTCTCGCCCGGCGCCAGCGTCTGCTCTCCGATACCTGCATGAGAACAGGATCATCCACCGCGATCTGAAACCAGAGAACATTGTCCTGCAGCAAGGAGAGGAACGGGTGATTGACAGTTCTCTTCATCTGGGTTTATCAGAAACGGACTCCTTCTTGGGCAAGGGTGTCAGGAAGAAGGGCACCTGTTTTGTCAAGGGTGACTCGGGAATAATTGCTATTGATGGGTTTTCATGCATTTTCTGAGAGGGCATCGCTCTGGCATCCCATGCTGCCCCCACTATAGGGTGTCACTCCATCGATTCCCCTGATCCTTGAGTGGTCCAGAATAGTAGGGTTTGCACAATGCACCCCTCTCCTGGGCCTTCTTAATCTTGTAAGGACCATCTTGAGTTCTGATTGGGCTCAGCTCATACCTGCCATTCCATCTGGCTTGTTTCTTCTGCTTCTTTCTCAACTGTGGAAGGGACAGAAGATGGAAGGGTGGGTTTCAAGCCAAATCTCCTAAAGGAAGAGCCCCAGTAGGCCCTTCGGCTGTGAATCCCGGTGATGGCCAAGGTGCCTGTAGTCAAGGAGCCATTATCCAGACCCCTCCTGCAGTACGGTGCTCTCCGCATGGCTTCAGGGAAAAGCTGCCGCAAGACCCTTTGGCTGCTTTTGCAGCAGCGTACTAACAAATCCCCTTTGGAATTTATGTCCTAAATTTGAGAGCCACTTGCCACCCAATATCAGGGGCGTGGTGGCTCAGTGGACTAAGGCTCCGAAAACTGTTGGTGGCAAAGTCGGCAGTTCGAATCCCGGGTGCCACGCAGCAGAGCGAGCTCCCACTGATAGCCCCAGCTCTTGCCAACCTAGCAGTTCCAAAGCATGCAAATGCAAGTAGATAAATAGGTAGTGCCGTAAAAAGCAGGAAGGTAAAACAGTGTTTCCTTGCAGCCATGCCGGCCACGGGGCCATGGACTTGCACAACACTGGCTCTTCGGCTTGAATACGGAGATGAGCACCGCCCCTAGAGTCGGACACGACTAGCATGCATGTGCGGGGGGAACCTTTACCTTTTTACTCACCCAATGATCTGTTAGTCTATATATCAGCCGAGTTTTCTTGCAAAGTTTTCTTCCCAGAGTTCCCTTTGGGAAATGGGAGCGGTATATAAATGCAAAAATAAATAAAAAATAAATAAATGGTGTGGGGGGGGAGGAATTGAGTCATTTTGTTCTTCCCGCTACGTATTTCTTCCCTTCCTCACACCCTTCGCTGCTTTCCCCTCAGCTGATACACAAGATCATTGACTTGGGCTATGCCAAAGAACTGGACCAAGGCAGCTTGTGCACTTCTTTCGTCGGGACGTTGCAGTATCTGGTAAGCGCCGTGTACAGCAGCTGCAAGGCCAGTCGTGGCCAGGCAGGCACACCGTGGGCGCATGGAGGAGCTTTAAGTTTACAACCAAGAGAACAGAGAGCTCTTGGCAGACCAAAAGCCAAGCCAACATCCCAAGGAAGTACAGTAGGATACTATCTGTGCTGATGAGGGAGAGGGAGGAGGTAATATTGGTACATTCTAATGGCCTTTTTAAAAGGAATCTGGAGTTTGACTCCAGCAGGTAAAAGATTTCACCGTGCCGCAAAGAAAGCACAGTTCAATTTCTGCATAGAAGTTGTACCAGAATGTTTTGTTCAGCCTTTTCCTGGTTCACCACGTTTTAGGCACCGGAACTGCTGGAGCAGCAGAAATACACAGTGACAGTGGATTACTGGAGCTTTGGGACGCTGGCGTTTGAGTGCATCACGGGCTTCCGACCTTTCCTTCCCAACTGGCAGCCCGTGCAGTGGTGAGTAACTCACAACCCAGAGGGGAATGCGGATATTTCTCCTATAACGTGAGTTATGAGAAGAGTTTAACTTAATTTGTCTTGGGCAGGAATGAGAGGGAAAGGGTGAACGTTCAGGTGGCTTTTTCCTATTTGAAATGTGATCTGTATATAGGCAGATTTCTCTTGAATGCCCCCCGTGTTGGAGTGCTCACCAGCTCCCATGGTCAGGAGTTCCATTGTTGAACTGCCCTAACAGTCAGGAACTTTCCCCCAATATTCAGCCGAAAGCTGGGTTCTTGTAGCTTGAGCCCATTGTTATTTATTATTATTATTATTATTTATTCTACAGTAATACCTCGGATAACGAATGCCCCTGATAATAAATTTTTCGGTTAACAAATCACAATTTCCAGGTATAGGGCTGCCTCGGATAACAAATTTTCCCTATGGGCTGCCTCGGATAACAAATTTTCCCTATGGGCTGCCTCGGATAACGAATTTCCAGCATGCATCGGTAAAAAGAGTTATCCTGGGCTGCATCACGAGTGCACTTTATAAAGAGTTTTGAGCAAAAAAACCAGGTGTCTGGGTCATTTTCCTAGGCTCTGGAATAGATTAATTGGTTTCCCATTCATTCCTATGGGAAACCGTGTTTCAGATAACGATTTTTTTCGGATAATGGATTGCCTCGGAGAACGAATTAAATTTGTTATCCGAGGTACCACTGTATTTTTATATCACCCATCTTCCGAAGGAACTCCGGGCGGTTTACAATAGGTTAAAAACAAAACAAAAACACCAAAAAGGAAGACCATGCAATAGTAAAAAGTCATCGCTGTGTGTCCTGCATTCGGGGATGACTGAGAACAGATCCTGACCCTCCCTCTATGGCTGCTTTTCAAGAATTTGAAGAGTGCTTTCATGTCACACATCTTTCATATCATATCATGAGTACTTTCATATCATGCATCTTCTACCCTTTGATCTTTGAGTGCCTTTTCCAGTGGTGTCCATTACTTTGGCCCTCCAGATGTTTTGGACCACAACTCCCAGTCCTTTGTCAATGGCAATGCAGGCTTGGAATTCCGGGTTTTTTTGTCCAAAACATCTGGAGGGCCAAAGTTTGGACACCCCTGGCCTATTCAATGGAAAAATATCAAGCGTGGGTGCCTCTGAGCTCCATCTTGATTCTCCTAGGCACGCAAAGGTGCGGCAGAAGAGTGAGCTGGACATTGTAGTGTACGAAGACTTGTCAGGAGAAGCGAAGTTTTCCAGTAAACTGCCCTACCCCAACAACTTGAACAGGTAAGGAGGTACCGTCGTGGGGGAAAATGCCTTTTTTGATATGCCCGTTCTAATGCTGGGTTTAAACATTGGCTCCACCTCACTCTCCAATCAGGTGGATACTTCTAAAACACTTCTGTGCAAAAAAGAAAACGGGGGGGGGGGTTCAGAGAGCATTTTTGGTACCTCGCGTCCTCCAAGCAATATTGGTAACTCAACTCTACTGTTTTCATTCTTTTGACTTATTTCCCATGGCTATCTTGACAGCGTCTTGGCTGATAAGCTGGAAAAATGGCTTCAGCTTATGCTGAAATGGCATTCCCGGCAGAGAGGGACTGATCCGTCCTACGGCCCCAATGGTTGCTTCAAGGTTCTGGATAATATCTTGAATTTAAAAGTAAGTTTCAAAAGAAAGAAGCAAAGAGTGGTACCCACAGTAATGTGGGTGGTATGTGAACAGTGACTAGACTGGAAACCGGGATTTTTTTGATGCAAAAACCTTTAGGTGTATGGGTTTAGATTCACGGGTTTGTCTTGAGTTAATGGATTAAATCCACAGTTTCCAAGGGAAGCTGATGCATGCTATCTTATTGACGTAGAATGGTCCTATTGCAGCAAAATTACAAGGATATGTAGAAGTTTCTTAAATAGAAGTGCCCTGTGAATATTCAACACATATTTTACAACAACCCCTTTTCCATATTGACATGTACACTCAAGCCTGACGCTTGTGTTGTTATGTCCTTGATATCACCCTAGACTAAGTAATGAACAGACTCATATATTTTTAGGGTTTCTCAAATAATTAAATGTCTACCTTGTACAGAGATTTTTTTTTGAACGACAGCTCATAGATGAACAGGAAGGATTCTCAGTAGCCATCCATTCCATAGCTCTCTTGGACTGATAATTCAAACTGCGGCCAGCCTCTTTGATGTCTGTCTCCAGCTAAGTCAGCTGTCCCTGGAGCAAGGGGTGGGGCTTTTTCTGGGCTTGCAGCAGGAAATAGCCAGCCCTTCCTTATGCAAGCATGAATCCTACAGAAAATAAAGAGGCCAATTTCCGCCTTGCGCAAGGCTAAGCCCAAGCAGAACAATGCGAGTCAGTTATTACATTCTGCAGGTCACGCAAGAAGAGTCCGGCTTGAAAAGCTGTTTCCTAGTTTTATTCTTGCACCTACACTACAGCGAGGAGCCTGCTCCCATAAGAGTTTGGCAAATGATGCATTTCCTAGCTGGCACTACAGTAGGACCCCAGTATCCGCTGGGGATTGGTTCCAAGCCTTCCTGTAGATAAATGAAAACCGTGGATAACAGAGAATGCCAAAATGTTCCCCAAAACTGCTGTTTGTGATGGTATCTTGCTTTATGGCTACTGTTTTATGACAGTAGTTTGCTTTACAGCTGCTCTTTGTGACAGTAGCTGGCTTTGCGGCTGCCGAATTATTTATTTATTTTTCCTCTGCCAACCGTGGATAACTGAGTCAGTGGACAATGAATCAGTGGATACGGGGGGTCCTACTGTACTTAAGATAAAATGCCCTGTGTGTACCTACGATCCCCATGCAAGGTGTACTTGCTGGTTATATAGCCTGGATTGCTTTTAGAGAGCATCCTGTAGGCAGGCTCCTGCCTGTAGCATATCTGGTACACAAAGGAAACAGGGAATATTTCCCTGTTCCCCCCCCCCCGCCATCCCCCTTGGACAAAACCTGCATGAAGTGGGGTGCAGATCATCTGTTTGAACTTCCCCTGCTTTCTGGCCTTTCCTTTTTTGCAGCTGGTACATGTCTTGAACATGGTGACGGGCGTTAGGCATGTGTATCCTCTGGCAGAGGAAGAGCCCTTGCAGAGCCTCAAAGTCAAAATCGAGGCAGATACGGGCATCCCAGAGGAGGACCAGGAGCTGCTGCAGGAAGGAGGGTTAGCCCTGTCCCCAGAGAAACCAGACATTCAGTATCTGGCAGACATAAAGGTAGGTCTGGTTATCAAAGCGTGGCTCCCTTTGGTGGGTTGTCCCTTAGTTGGCGTGCAATTTGTAGGCCTAGTAAATTGCTCAAGAGAAGGGAAATGGGAAAGATTCCGAAAGGATGTGGGGCAGAACTTTGGGGCAAGGAGGCTCCTGATTTTATCTGGTTCCATTGGGAAAAGATGCACCTTTTCCCTGTATATTCCTGTTTCAGACAGGATTCTCGAAACAGTTTGGATTGGAAACTTTTCCCCAGTTCAATGCACTCTGCACTCCAGCTATTTGACTACAACTCCCATTGGCCAGAGAGGATGGGCATTGTGGCACAGCAGAGGTGGAGGGCACTGGAATGTGTGTGTGTGTTGGGGGGGGGCTTAGAGTGCCAGCTTTGGTAAAACCAGCTACTGAGCTCTTTGGATGGAGCAGGACTAGAGACATAATTTGTCTGTCACCGAGAGCCATTACGCAATGTTCGTCTTGTCTTGTCTTGCAGCTAAGTGATGCCACAGCTGGCGACACGGGCCTCTTCTTCCTTTTTGACAACCGGAAAGTCACCTACGAGTCTCAGATTTCCCCACGGCCCCACCCAGATAGCATCAACTGCATTCGTAAGAGCTTTCTCCTTCCTTTGAGCATTGCTGGGATGGGAAGAGACCATAATTGGCTTTCAGGAGTAGCTGCTGCAACTAATAGTTGCTGCTGCATCTAGGCCTAAAAAACTGTACTCCTTGCTTTAAAAATCGCAGCACTCTGAATCTGCACCGTATCTGTCTCTTTCTCTCTAGACATGTAAAGCACATGAGCTGATATTTTCTTACTTTCTTACTAACTCTGTCCCTGATAACTGGAGATGGTTGAATTACAGAGCTCCAGTCTGGCCTTTTGAGAACCACTTTCTTCCCAAGCTCTTCTTGGCAACAGGTGTGCTGTGTAATGCACATCTCTCTCTTCCTCCCATTCACCGGAACACATTCTTTGCCACTTCCAGTAGCTGGGCCGGTGGGTGGGTATTTCCACTGGTGAGGTCCATGGCTCTTTAGCTGCAAGATCCATCACAGGCATGACGGCAGTTAGAGAGCTTCTTTTTAATTTTGTGTCCTGTCCAGCTAAATCAGAAAATCAGGCAATGTCTTGCCGGATCCTGGAATATCCCCAAAAGGCCCCAGGTTCCCATTTGGAATCCAAAGCCACTCGGAAGTGGTAGTTCAGGCTACAGAAATGCTGGTGGGGGGGCGGAGTTCCCTGATGTCCCTTGTCCCTTCCGGGTGTTGCCATTTCTCTGCTTTCTTCTGCAGTTCAGGATCCCAAGAGAACACTCTCCTTCTTCCAGCTACGCAAAGTGTGGGGCCAGGTCTGGCATGCCATCCGGACTCTGAACGAGGACTTCAATCAGCTTCAGAACGGTCAACGAGCCGCCATGTACGCACGCCTGTGGAGGTTTTTCTGCCACCAATGAAATTCCATATCCCATGCCTGAAGAAAGTATAAACCTGCAAGATTAAACCTAAAACAAACTTCAGTTATTATTTATTTGCCTGCTTTATATTTGTCCGGGGAACCCCAGGAGGGACTCTGAGGCTTGGTATTGGAAGTCTTGATCATTTATCCATTGAGATTTCAGCCTGTCTCTCTGCTGCACCTGCTGCTGCTGCTGCTGCTGCTTCTTTTCTGGCCCTAGTGACTTACACTTGCAGTTGCTGGGGCCAGAAGCATACAGTATAAGGGGTCGAACGGAAACAGCAAAGCCCTGGTTACTGAATTCCACTTTCAATGTCAACATCTATGTGGAAAGCATAAGGCTGGCTGTTTTATACGTACGAAGGGAGAGAGGGAGGGAAGGGAAGGGACGGAAGAGCAAGCAAGCCAGGTTGGGCCCATATTACTGTGCCAGCACTGTTGGGGGTTGATGATGGTGGAACTCAAGTGCTTCAGCCAAGGGACGTTGGGTCATCATCTCTTGACAATCTGGAACGGTGACCTTCCCTTCCTCGGTTTCCCAGGAGGAATCTTCTGCGGCACAACAGCACGCTCTCCAAGATGAAAAACACCATGGCTTCCCTGTCCCAGCAGCTGAAAGCCAAACTGGACTTCTTCAAAGCTAGCATCCAGATTGACTTGGAGAAGTACAACGAGCAGGTTGAATTTGGAATCAGTAAGTCCTGTTGTTCCTTGCGCGGGCACGCCTGCTAGATCGATCTGAACTCTTCCTTAGGGTTTTGTTGGTGCCAACTCTGCACGGACTGCAGTTCTGCAGACTCCGGCTGGTGCTCACTGTCAGTTTAGTTTAATTTTGGGAGGGGGGGAAGCTTCTGCTTTTTACCCCCCTTGGACTGGTGAGACTTCCTTTCTGCCCCTTCTACTTCTGTGCCGTACCTGTTCTGAATCCCATTTCACCCTTATCCCAGTTTTTTTTTAAAGTTGAATTGAGTTGGACAGCAACTTATTTTTCTTGTTCAGGTCTCCTGCTTATCTTAACTCAAAGAACTTTCCAACCAAGCCCCTACCTAAGACAATCCTAGATCCCACCTTTGGTAAACATCTCCTCTTGTGCACTGTAGAACCAAAGACTCAGAGATACTGCGGAGTTCAGATTAGTTGCTGTTGATGTTGTATTCCCCCTGGGCTTGGTAAAATGTGCACTAAATAATGACTGTCTTTTTTCATCTGTAGGTTTTGACTAGCGTGAAATTTTATTATCTTCCCCTGGAAAAAGCGCCAGTTGATATTTTGTCCAGTTTAGGAAGCGAAATCTAGTTTCAGAATGGGGCTAAAGGTTTTAAAACCACTTCTCTGTTCTCTTTGCAGCCTCTGAGAAACTGCTCCTGGCCTGGAAAGAAATGGAGCAGGTCGTAGAACTGTATGGTAGGGTACGTTTTGACTTTTAATGGCTTTATTTCCTTGAGCCTATTGTTTCTGCTTCCTGTCTTGAAAGCTGCCTGGAGATACCAAGCAAGCGCCTGCTGAAGGAAATGGGGAACGTGTCACAGGTTGGGCGAGTGAAAGGAGAGGAACCTCCTTCACTTCGGGTTATTTTATGAAGCCAACGACGCCCTGCTAACCTGGGAGTCTTTAAGACCGAAAAAGTTGATTGCCTGCAATCTTGGCTTCTAGCAGCTTCTCTCTTGGCCTGTAGCTAAAACAGTCCTGGGCCTTGGCTAATTTCATGTCCCTTTTCTGGAAGGAGGAAGACGTTGAGCACCTGGTGAAAAAGACCATGGCGCTCCAGACGGACATTGTAGACCTGCAGAGAATCCCTCAAGGCCGGAAACAAGGGAGCTCCTTGGATGACCTGTAAGTAGCTATTCTCTCTTGGCCTTGAGTCTTTTATGGCCTCATTGTCCAACATGTCTGCCACCTGTTAATCTGGGCAAAAGGTTGGTCGGTGTATAATGCAGCCAACCAGGAGGGTGGGGGAAGCACAGAGGTGTAATGAATTAATTGCTACTTGTTTCTAATAAGTAGTTAGGTTCCTGTCCCATCATTACAGTACAAACCCTGATTTATCAAGGAAATGCATGTTGTAGATCAAGATTTTTCATGGTTACAGTTTTTGTTCTCAGGTGACTGTTGTTGGCTGTCTCATGACCTCAAAATGAATCTTCACTGTGCTTTCAGCTGGCTTGGTAGTTCAGTGAATCAGGCACGTGGCGTGAGAGCCAGAGGTCGGAAGTTCTATTCTCCATGCTTTCTCGGAAGAGCCAGCCTATGTAGCCTTGGGCACACTGTAGAGTCTTGAGTGCCTCTAGAAGAGGGGAGTGGAAAATGACTTCTAAGTATACCTAGAAAACCTGGAAAGGGTCACTATAAGGCAAAAGTGATTTGTTGGCACATAATCATCATAACCTGTGGAGACTGTAAATCGTATTTTTGTTTTGCAGAAAGATAACTAAGGTTCTTCTCTGTGGTCTTAAGGTTGTCATTTCATGTCTGTTTTCTTCAGACGACGATTCTGCTTTTCTGTTTCTTTCACAGAGAGGAGCAAGCAAGGGATTTGTATCGGAAGCTGAGGGAAAAACCACGAGGTAAATTCTCTGTAGCGATGGAGTCTTGGTTGGTACCATATCCGAGCAATCGGACATTGATTGCACCTGCAGCTGCCTTAGCATCAGCGTCCTCAAACGTCTCTGGCTTCTGCTTCCCTAGATCAAAGGACTAGCGGAGACAGCCAGGAAGTAGTACGGCTGCTGCTCCAGGCGATCCAGACTTTTGAAAAGAAAGTCCACCTGCTCTATGTTCAGCTCAGGTAAGAACCCCAAAGCCCTGTCCTCGAGGGAAAGCTGTGCTGGTTACAGGCGATAAAAGCTAAGAAGTTCCCCAAGGTTACAGGGGTGTGATATTGCCCTGTCCGGTACCAGCAAAGGGTACAGTTTCTGTCCCCAGCCACTGACTCGTGTTGTGTTGGTCCAGCTGCTTAGAGGTGACGATACTGTTGTTCCTTACAGTAAAACAGTGGTCTGCAAGCAGAAGGCGCTGGAGTTATTCCCTAAGGTGGACGAGGTGATGAGCCTGATGAACGAAGATGAGAAAACCGTTGTCCGGCTGCAGGAGAAACGGCAGAAGGAGCTCTGGAACCTGCTGAAAATCGCCTGTGTGAGTCACGGGAACTCCGTCCGTGCTAGGAGCACTTCTCTCTCTCTCCTTCTGACAAGAGATCAAGTAGTGGAACTAGTCTCTGTTCTCATCTTTCCAGAAACTCATCTCTCATCATCTTCTCTGCTGAGGAATCTCCATAGGATTTCCATAGACTGCCTGTAGGCTGCCCAAATTCTGAGGAGTCCTCTGGTCCAGACTTAGAACAAGTGACATTGATCGGGCCCACTAGCCCTTAGGTCATCCAAAAGGATGCCAAATTACTAACATGGTCCAAACCCACCTGGGTGACTTTTGTCAGTATTGCGGAAGTGATGTTACCACGGAAGTGATGTCACCAATAATTAAGGTTGCTGCTTTGATTCTTCATTGTCCACAAGAAGGTGGCCAGGGCTCTTTAATCAACAACAGTCACTCATTCAAGAGTCCCCTGTTAAGATTCCAGGTTGACTTGTACCACAAGGATCTGCTACTGCAGTGACCTCATTTCCTCTGCACCCATTTAAGTTATGCAAAACATTTTGGTAACAAGTTGATCATAAAGCCTGGAAGTTACTTTTTTTCAGATTAAATTCTGAGAATTCCCAAGCCATCGTGGCCAATCTAGACATCGTCCAGAAATGCCTGTCTTATTACTGATTTTCTTGAGAAAACGCAGGACTTCTCAGAAGGGTGAAAGCACTTGCCTAAGTCAGAATTTTAAGGTTTAGTTCTGCATGGGGTGGGTCTGAACGTGTCCCACCCCATCTTTCTCTCCTGGGGCGTTGCGGTGCTTTCTACTGAACATAATTGTTTATGTCTCCGCACAGCCTGCAAAAAGCTTAACCTGTCCTTTTTGTCTTCCTGCAGAGTAAAGTGCGCGGGCCTGTCAGTGGTAGTCCAGACAGCCCATCACGGCTTAGTAACCCTGGCCAGCAGATGTCAGCCCCACCGAGTCACTTAACAGAGGCTGGGCTTAAAAGGTGATGTTTAGTGTTAAGTTGCATAGGCTTTACCTCTGCAGTGATCCTTCAGCACATCACATCCACTGCCTGAGGTTGGATAGTTGAATTGGATCATACCTTTATCTACAGTCTTACAACACATTTCCTGGTGATATCCTTTTGCTGCTTGATAATGTAAAAGAGAGAGAGCAGATATTAAGAGCAGCTATACATTTCCCACCCATTTGGCACGTTGTCTAGACTACTAAAAATGTAGAAACCCATGACTAAAATTCTGTTCCATAAATTACATGTGCCTAAGGGTGATGACCTTCAGGGAGAGATTTATGGTAAAGAGTTTAAGCATCCAGCCCAGTGTTTCCCTGGCTCCTGTGCCTTAAGACTCATTTTGCACAAACTGGACGGACTGCAGGACAGAAGTGAGAACTCTGGGACTCTCCCCCTGCTGTCGACATCACACAGGCTTAATTTACAGAAGTCTGCCCCATAAATAATAGCAATAAAATAATTCCTGCCATCTGTTTTTGCTTTCCTCACTGTAGTTTCTTAGCTGCCAAAATAGGTTGAACTGGAATATGTGGAACCTGTAATGCTGTGAATCCACTAGTGCTTTGTACTTGAGCCCTATCCCATGCCTTATCCAGCACCGTCAACATGAACAGAGAGAGGGACAGTCCTGCCTCTTCCTTGTCCCTTTGCTCACGCAAACAATGTGTTGAAGAACTGTTCCTCTGCACGCAGACAGAGGAAACTGACTAGAAAACCCAAGGTTTTGCACAGGGTGGCTAGGCGTGAAAATGAGTGGCTTCTCCTGCTGCAGTTCACTCGATGAACGACAGTGGGACTGCGTTCCTACTCCTGGGTGGAGGATGCTGGATTTCAAAACAACTAAGTAAAGCTTTGTTCTTATTTTCCCTGCAATGAGAAGGCAACCTGCCCATGAAGGGTAATTTCTGTTATTGGTCTTGAGTCACAGTACCTGTCAGGATAGTGGCACAAGTAGGACGTGACTACTGAGTAGATTTTCTTTATAGGGAACATTTTCCCTACTCACTCTTTCCTTCTTTTTAAAACAAGGCTTCTGTGACTTTTCTTTTAGTGAGGAGCTCCTGAAGGAATCAGGAAAGCCTCTGCAGTCAGCTGGAGCATGTGATGCTGGACACAATGAAGGATCAAGACCACAGTTTTATGGTAACACCTAGTTTTATGCTGTGAGCCATGTTGCTGGCATTTGACTCCTGTAGCATAACTTCCCACGCCAACCCTAGTTCTCAAAGGCAAATAATTTTTGTTTGGAAAGACAGTGGTGCGGAGATGAATCAACATTGGCATTTTGTTTGGTCTAACAAAATAACATTTATCAAGTCAAGTACACTGGAAGTTAAGGACAAAAGAATGCACATTTTATAAGTATTTAAATTGGTACTTGCTTTGTTTTCAGACTTTGGACTGGAGCTGGCTGAAATTTCAAGCAGAAGCAAGAGAGACCCTACAGCAAACCGAAATGTGAAAAAGGCCTTCATTGAACGGCTGAACAATTAATCTTTTTCTTTATGTGGTGACCTGACAACTGCTGTTTTTGAGGAAGCAACTGTGGCTCGCTGCTAATCCTAGAGTGGTGCATTAACTTTCAAGCACTTGTATATATAAAATGGATTGTTTTTCTGTACTTTCTTGAGTGCAAACTGTCTGTCTTGACTCCTAATGCGTAAGTTCCACTGCCAGGCCCTATTCCCAGCTTATACCGTAATCACAGACTCCAGGCAGGCACATGAACCTGGAGGGACCAACTAAAAAAAAGTAGTGCTAAACAGATGCTCAGGTACCGCAGTACATGCCAGGGCTTCAGCTGATTGGCGCTGGGGTAGGGGAGAATAAGCTTTATTTCCCCACCCCTGCATCTGCATATCACCGATTTTCAATCATCATGGGTCAGGTGGGTCCCTAACCCCCACGATAGGCAGGGGGTTACTGTACCTACCTAAGTTTAGTTGTCCAACAAATGGCCTCTGATGCTTTTGGAACACCATCCATGAGTTTGCTCACCCAAAGGGCCCTCCCTTAGTGCCCAAAGACCTAGACCAAAGCATGACCCCCATCTGGTTTGCAAAGTGAGAAATTAACTTGCACTTTCTTCTGTCTGCTAAAGAGCACAGACATTGAGAATGTTGCTGTTCCTCTGCTTACACTTCACTTCATGATGTGAAATGTTGAAGTGGCACCTGCAGTGGCAAAGCACTGGGCTCCTTCTATGACCAAGACACAAGAGAGTCCAACTGCAACTCAGGGGGCGGCCCCTCTCCACCCTTTTCCAATCTCAATAGGCCTGGCTAGTCCCGAGCACACAGTATTTGATGCTACACAGGCGACAAGGAATAGGTTCCAAATGTGATTTGATTTATTTCCACTTTGATGCAAAACCAAAGTTTTCACTACAGCACAAAGAGACCAGTTTTACAAAAGGTCGCGAGGTGTAGGACATGCAGAGTGTAATGTAATTATACAGAAGGATTGAGGGGTCCTTTCCTTCCACCAGATGCTATGCTGTCTTCTGAGGAACACATTTTAAAGTAACTGAGGAACTGAACTGAAATGTAGCACAAACCATTACAACTTCCATGCATGCCTTCAAGTATTGCCCTTCATGGTGGATTGGCACTCTCCAAACTTCCAACGGTCAGGGTTGCAAAAATTCTTTGGAAGAATGTAAAGATCACGCTTTTTGAAGTTTCGTAGAAGAGTTTTAAGGCCAAAAATATGTGGGGTTTTGTTTTCTCCTTCATCTTCCAAATAAGACCTAATACTTCATCGAAAATTGAGGTTAAGCTTCCAGCTCAAACCCCAGCCCAATTTTATGGCTGCCAGTGCTGAAATTCTTGCCATCAATCAGAGTTGAAAGGCTCAACTTCACACCTGGCAGAAATACAGTGTCATTGTTAACAAATACAGCAATTCATGACCCTGAGCCATTAAGGCAAGACAGAAGAAAGTAAGCAAAAGAGACAAAGACAGTGCTGAGAGCTGAAACCAGGGTATGGAAATGGCATCACTAAAGCCAACCCACTTGTTTGACTTCTGTTTTAAAAACAGATTGTTGCTTCTTGCTGCTTCAGGTTATTTAGTAAAAAGCTGCCCATGCATTACTTTAGGATTTTTCAAACAATTAGAAACAACACAAAATTATTTCCAGTCCCACTAACATTTTAAAATTACATGCATTATTATCATCTTTCCAAAAAAAAAAAGCCACCTAAAAGGGTTAATAGTAAGTATCTTATTTTTACCAAGTGTCATGGTCATGTCCCATACACCACCCCAGAAGTGCATTAGAAACATTTTTTCAAAATGCACCCATGTATAAGATGACCCCCACTTTTCCAACCCAAAATTACAGTTTTGCAACTGGGTGGTTCTCTCTTCTCCATGTATAGACAGAAGAATGATGTAGAGTCTTTTTCCCAAAAAGGTGAGATTCTGTACTGAAAGCTTGTTAACACAATTTGTTCAATGCGACACCTGCCGATCTATCTAAGCAGCCTTAAAAATCACCCATTTTTATATCACAATAAAATCAAAACTAAGGCATTCAGAGGATTAACAAGTTTACGTACCAGGTCGTAGGGTCTGAGTGTAGCCAAGTCCAATGAGGCTGGCGTTATTAACTTTGGCCTAGAATGGAATAAACAGAGCAGACAGTGAGCTACACAGTTTCCTATCTGTGGAGCCGGTCACCTTCCAGAACTGGATTTATAAGCAGAACCTGCCAACTGGTTCAATGTTTCCAATACTACGCTTGATCTTAGCCAAAAAGGCTGAGACGTGATACAGTAAGACCGCTCCTTTAGATATGCCAGCTAACATAGCAAGGGCAGCATTGATCTTTAATGCCCCTATATGCAGCACAGTGAGTGAGCAAGCAATGAAGTTCACACTGGAACATACACACTGCAGGCAGCAATGAGGAAGGACAGCAACATTCTTACCGAGACAGAAGATTTATCATCCAGCTGGTACTTGGCACCGATACCGAACCGAGTATTATTACTGCCAGCGGTCCAAGCAAGATTTACAGCTGTTTCAACCTTGTCGTTCACTTTCTGATAGATTGAACCACCGAACTCAGTGCCGTCATTCCTGTGTGCGACAAACCATGTGGACGTCCAGCTCAGCAGTCATAAAACAGGACTTCGCCTGGTTCGCGCTTTTTCCAAATACCTGCCTAGCTAGCTGCTACGCTTTCTCTGCCCGTCCTGGTTTTATTCCAGGCATTGCAGATTTTCCAATAACTGGTCGTCACCAAAGTTGTCCTCTTTTAACAAGTCCCTGCCTTCTAACAAATGCCCTTGATATCTGCACAAAATAGCTCGCAAGCTCCTGAAAGGATGGGAGGGCCACATCTATAATCTCTGGAGAGTCCACTGAATATATCCTAAAATTTAAGCCGTTTTTCAACAGGAAAGAAAGGAAGGGCACAACCACTTGAGGGAGGGAGGAGCTTGACACCAACAGGCATCAGGGACAGAACGTTTTTCTCTGTGGTCTCACCACTGGGCCAGAACTAATACTTACACGTTTGTGTGAAGCTGGAAGTCTGCTGCCTTGTATCCCAGTGCAAAGTTATTCTGTGACAGCTTGGATTTGGCTGTGTCAAAAGCCATCTGATAGCCAGCCAGCCAGCCTTCGTAGCCCAATACAGCCCAGCCATAGATGGTTGGTCCAGAGAGGTCAATGTCAACGTTGCAACCAAGGTTTATGTACTCTCGTTTGTAGGCCGTCTTCAACTTCCCACTCTTCTTCCTGAACAGCAGTTGAGGCGGGAGGGCAAAGGAGGAAGGAGAAGGGAAACCCAAGGTTAACTTCTTCAGCAATTTGCAACAGGGAGCATACAAGGGTGTGCCCATGCCTGTTTTCTATTAATGGTCTGAGTTGTGGGAGAGAAGTAGCATCGACCTAGCAACATCAAAACAGGCACGCTGCATGATCATCATTTTAATAGTTAACGATAACCTGAAATAAACAGAGGCAGGGCCATTTTCCTGCTAGTGACTCTGGAACAGGTAGGGGCCATGTCTCAATAGGAACACACACAAAGAAAGCCTTCTTGGGAGAAGTGAAAACCTACCCTGTGTTCGGTACAAACATGGTTTCAAGGTTCAGCTTCAGTCCTTCAGCCAACTGTAATAAGAAAAGAAAATACTACATTGGTTCTCTTTCTAAAACAAGATTGCGTGCTATCTTTCTTTCTAGTTGAATTGTTTCTAATGAGTACTCTTCTCTCTCTCTCTCTCTGAAAATTCAAGTAAAGATAAGCATACATAAATGAAATGAAACAACCCAGAGGCCAACTGTTTTCAAATGTTACTGACTTTCCAAACAGACCTGCAGTGCCAATTATTAAATGGTTTCCTCAACCACCTGAAATTTAAGACCTTTGAAAGGAAACGCTTTAAACATCTAACCACTAATCCAAGCAGTGCAACTTTTGTGTCTATTTGATAACAAAAAAAATCTGCTCTTGAAAAATCCCCAGTCTAAATTCAAAATGGCGTAGGAGAGCCAGGGACTCATTCAAACTAAGAGATACCAAAAGGCAGCTTCACCTTTTCTTCCCCCGCTGTTCTTAATGCTGCTCAGTTATTTTTATTTCTGTAACAGTGTGATATAATTACTTGGGCTATTTTATCACAAAAGCAACACAGAAACAAACTAGCTCTAGTATTCCACCTGGAAGAAAAGCCATGTGACCAAACTGGCTTGCATAAAAACTTGACTCAGTGGATGAAATCCAGTACGAAGTCACAGCTCATGTAATCTCACTGAATCAATGGCAATTAAAGAGAACTCAGCTTCCCAAATCCCCACTGATGTAATGACTCTACTCTAGCTGCAATTTACTATTCAGTTTCATCCATTATATGAATAACAACTATCAAATTCAGCCTTGAATAAACAATTCCTCTGCCATGTATCTATCCTAACCTGGACTCCAGGCATCAAGTATACCCTTGCTTCAGCTCACTTCCATGGGGCGCCCAAGACAGATCTCCGGTTCCTCTTACCTTATCCTCCATTGTCAGCTCCGTTCCCAAGGTATTGTCGGTGTTCCATTTCTGAGCAAACGTCAGTCCGTAGTCCTTGAACTTATATTTGGTCTCTAGGCTTCCTGAGGCTTTGCCGGTGTCTGTGTTCGAAGAACCCGCGGTTGTAAATTCCTGTAATCATGAATTAATTTAAATTGAGAACACTTCACCTTTTAACATCCAATTGCAGCACAAGCTAGAACACAGCATGTAATATTTGTAAATATTTGTAAATATTTGTGTAATATTTATTCACACACTCCACTGGAATTTTAGCCAAAACTGATTCCTTCTCCTTTTGATGGATCTTAACGATGCAACCACAACTGCTTCGTAAGTTACAAGATCTTCCATGACATTTGAAGCTAAATCCAAATCATTCTACTCAGACCAGTGTTTGAATGTATTCTGAAGGGCTCTTTATTATACAATCTAACTTTTCTAACCAGTACCTTACCTACTTCCAGATATTATTTTAGCTCATCTCTGTGTGGACACACATGTGCATACTGTGCATACTAAGCAATCATACACCATCAACGTATGGATGGCAGTTTTACTCAAGCATGAGACAGAGAAAAGAACCTACTAATCCTCCCTTGTACATTTTTTTCTCTTCAAGCATTGCACCCATCCTCCTCCTCCTCCTCCTGTGAATGGCCAGGAAAGTTCTTCCAGAAGTGTTTGATTCATTCAGTGACATTAAAAGCAAGCTGCTTATATATTGGCAGCAAACTCCATTGCATGTAAGGCACTTGGACGTGCATACAGGGAACAAGAGGTACTGGATTTCCCCTCCTCCCTGGAAGTTAAGGGCCTGCAAAGCCGTCCCATCATACACCAGCCCAGATGGGAGAGAGGGCAGCTGAATAGAACAATGGTAAGCAAAGAGTCAGCACTGTAGGCTCACTCTCCCTTTAACACGTTAGATATCAATGAGGCAGACCTGCGTTTGAAAAGGCCTGTTTTTGGCAGTGTACCTCATGCCTGCAGAGGTTCCCTACAGGGACCAGGCACTCGTGTGTGTACAGGTTTTCCTATTTATTTCGGTCGAAGGGTCACTCCTCGTGTACATCCCTTTCTATAAATAGAGCTGCCCCATCTCCTCCTACTCAGCTGTGATGGGTATCTGGTTAACATAGGAGTCGCTTAGGCCCCCACAAAATCTCCGGAGGATGGGCAAGGGAATGAAGCACGATGTTGTATCTGGATTATTATTTAACGACAGAATTGAGAACTTATTAGACTGTATAAATACATATCATATGCCCTGGCAGCCTATAATATGACACAGCTAGTCAGAACTTCAAGCGACAAGACACCATGAAGTTCTGTGGTGACTTCAGGGCCATTCATATTTGCCACAGCCTATCAGGCATAGCGCTATTTATAAACCAGGGTGTTAGATAACCAATTCCTTGACATCAAGTTATTACAGACATAGCTTCCAAGTTATTTCTGTATAGTACCCAGTCTATAGGTTGTCGGTGCAATGCTACCCTGGTCACTGCAACTGAACTCATATGGTTGCTTGGCGACAACATATAATCAAGCAAGCAACAAACTGAAGTTAGCAGAGAAGAATGGAAAGCAGAGAGGAAATTCCCCGTTCAGAAGACCAATAAAAATTCCAAATGTTTTTTTTCCTGGCTTGAGAGACATGACAACTCTTTGAAATATTACAAAATAAGCAGTATTTAGGAAAAAAATCAAACTATTCTTTAAAGCTATACAGAAGAAACTTATTCCTTGATTTTCCCTTTTTTTTGCCAGACCTGAAGAGAGAAAAAAACCTTCCTGACACATGATTATATACAGTACAGCAAGTAGTGTCCAATTACCACTTTTACTTAACCTTAGGATTTGTACAGGATCATGACCCAAGAACAAAATCTGAAGGCCCATAAAAGTACACAACATTCTTACCAGCTGAATAAACATCCAAAAACCAATGTTGCATGGAAAAAGGAGAAGACATGTTAGACATACGCATATTTAATTCCTTCGCACGAGTTAACTAATCCAAATCTCTATACTATTGCAGCAGCTCTACCAGCTGTTTGTGTCCTGGTACAATGTAAAGTGCTGGTCAGGGTATCTGAAGAACAGGCTATTCCTATACAGGCTCTTGGGATCTTTGGGGAGGCCCTCCTCTGCCGCCACCACCACCTCACATGCTCGTTAGGTGAAGAATGCAAACGAGGGCCTTTTCAATGGCTACTTCCAGGTTGTGGGACATCTTCCCTCAGGAGACCAGGTTGGTCTTTCCTGTAATCCTTCAGAGGGCAGGCAGACATTTGTTTTAGATAGGCTTTTAACCACTAAACTGGGCCACTACGTTTTACTGAAAGGTGCTAAACAATTTACAGTGAGAAGAATATGAATCCAGGTTCCATGAGTTCTGAACTGTCACTGTATCCATCGAAGGTTCTCTCTTTCAAATTACTGGCCTTTTTGTATTGCTGCATATGTACCTGATTTTTGAATGTTACAAGTGATTTTTATTTTCAATTATATGTTCAGGTCTCCCTGTTTTTAACCATTTGTGAAATGTCCTGCATCGTTACATCAGGGGAGAAAGATCATAGAAATGAAATAATAATAACAATGCCTCTTCCAACTAGTCAGGTACGTTATTTAAGTGGTAGTTATGTAGCTCTATGTTTCTTCAAATGAATATCCCTCTTTTCTTTTAGTGTAGATCCTTGAAACACGTCAAACAAGGGCACAGCTCGTTTTCCAACAGCCAAAACTCTGCTTCATGGCTGGTCTGTGCAGCCAAAGCCCTATAGGGGGCAGAGTTCTCACACATCAATGTTAATGCCAGTGGGAAGGATGGGAAAGATCTGGGATCCTCCACCCAAGCTGACAGGGAAGTGGCAACCATGGAAGGTCAAGTGTGTGCAATGACCACTACATGCTATGGAGCGGCTACAAAGGGTGCAAACGTTCTCCCTTGAAGAAAACAACTGGACAAGCTCATTCCTTACCACTCCACTGGAAGACTTGGTCTTCAACTCCAACTTGACCATGCCAAACCCTGCAATGGCCAAAACAAAGGTTTCTCAATTCATAGACAGCACAACAGACAGCTTGCATTTACATTCAAATTAAAAGAGAGGCGGAAGAAAAGGGAGCAGACAAAAGAGCTCTCTGCAGGCAACTCTACAAGAACAGCCAGATCTGAATGGCTTTGGAGGCAACGTGGGGTTGCCACAAGCAACCCTGAGTTTCCTCTGACTGGCTGCCCGCTTAGATCTCAAGGCACTTGAAGCCTTCTAAAACGGCTCCAGCAAGTCAGAAAGGACCCGGCACCTTTCTGGGGTTATGTAGGATCATTTGCGTCAGGTTTGAAGTTCAGAAATGCCTGGAGTCCCTTCAAGTCCATGGGCTCCTGCAAGGACTGTCCCAGAACATGTCTCGCTCCCGACAGAGGGCTACCCCATCTACAAAGCCTTCTTTGTACAAACTGAAGAGGACCATCATGGTAAGTCTGGCCAGTTTGTAAAGTCCACCAATATCTGCATCGCTCTAGAACCTCTAGATCAGGCATGTCCAAACTTCGGCCCTCCAGATGTTTGGACCACCACTCCCAGAATTCTAAGCTTAGCTTGCCAATGCCAAAGGACTGTGGGAGTTGTGGTCCAAAACATCTGGAGGGCCAAAGTTTGGACGTGCCTGCTCTAGATGGAAGGTGGAAATGTAAATTTGGAGATTACAGAATCAAACATTATATTGCCTGGGGTCAGCATTGGTCTTTTTATTCCTGCTTGCATCAGTTTCCCAGGCATTGGGAAAGGGAGTCAATCCAAGGCAGCGCTCAGCACGGTGAGCCTGGTTTGCCTTCAAGAAGCAACGCTGGATTTTTCCAGGCAGTCCCACCCCAGAACTCTGATTCAAAATGAAACCATGTATGGCACTTTTGCAAGCACTGATCACAGCAAACGCAAATATTAAGAAGCCAATTGGACTGGTTATTATTATGAACCACCTCACAAAATAATGAGGTCTAGGGAAACAAAAGGTTAATGCTTATTTGTCATTGATTTCTGTTGTCCTGCCTACTGGGAGGTTTACAAAAAGAACTTTCTTCTAAACTGAAAAGTGGACTCCTTAACAGGGAGTTACTGGACACCCAACAGTAACTCCCTAGTAATTTCTTTTAAATGAAGAAAAACAAGGCGGCGGGGGGGAGATTCCTAAGATACAGCAGAGCTACTGAGTCTCCACTAAGCAGAAAGTTCCACTGGTACAGTAACATGTAATCACATCACCTGCACAACGTTGGCACGGTAATGGTGGGAGTCAGCTTTTCCTCACAGAAATCAATGCTTGTGCAACAGCAGCACTTGCATATGCGACACAATCCCACATTATTAAGCTGGTGGAACTTTCTTCTTACCAGAAACTCAGTGGGACATTGGCCACCACTCTATAACATATACCCAACATGGCACTGAGAGTTAACATTACGTAATTTGAGAATTCCTGACATACCATATCCTTTGTTGAATATATCCCTGGCAGACTTCCCCAGGTCACAGTAAACTGGTGGGATCGCCATGGGGTCTGGAAGACGCAACAGAAATAGTACAGATTTCAAAATAAGTCAAGCGTGTCTATAAATATGGAAACAATTTCAGCACTCAGTATATAAAGGCCTTGCTTGTTACACAAGAAAAGAAATGAAAGCTTTCCCCCACTTTCAAATAGATATTGTTTTATCTAATATAAAACACCCAGTTGTTAAGTCGGACTCCCACAGCAGTCTGTTGTCTCCAATGCAAGATCTGTTGTACCAACAGCCTCTTTTGTTTGTGTGGATCTAACAATAGAACCGCTCTTTTATGACATGAAATTCCCACATCAGCTATAGAAACTTTTGATCCCAATTATCTTGGCTCTTTTGGCACAGGAAATTTCCAAGCCTGTTGAAAAAAAAAGTCTTTTTTTTTCAGCAAAGCTAAACAAAAGATTGTACTGAGCTACAGTACTCTTTGCATGGTTTTGAATTCTACACACTAAAACACCTCTTTTTTGATGGATCGCATTTAATGATTGAAACGAAACGCAGCAGGATCAAATTCTTACTACCTTTTGGCCCATGAAAGACAACTATAAAGAAATTGCCTTGCTATTCCTGAACTTCTTTCCCCCGTTTTCTCTGAAAGCTTACAGGGGGCTTTTCTGAACTGCCCTTAACAAGAAATCTGTTTTTGTTGGGTAGAATTCCGCAGCTCAAACTCAGAACCAGTTTTGCAAAACTTTTACGCAAAGCAGCTTTGCACTGCTAGATAATGAATACAGTACTCAGCTTCTTATAATTTACCTTTATAATCTCAACTTCTATAAGAGCTTGCATATACCTTTGGCTCTAGGTGGAGAACAGCCGAACATGGTTGCTGACTTCTTATTTCACAATTTTGCTCCTAAATGATTAACGTCTTAACATGAACCTACAGAAGGACTCTCCTCTAGTTCTGTTGTGTCCACCTGTCAAATATGGGGGTGAAATGCATGCATCATTAGACAAAAAAGTACCAAAACTACCACATGTATTACTGAACTACTAGAATTACTCATCATTCCACTTATTCCAGAGTTAACTCCTCAGGAATAAAGAATATGACTCAAATGAAAAAGAATTAAGCTTATCTGTGTCAGATCCTTGTTAAAGCACAACTCTTTTGAACAACTTTGGCTCAATCACAATCTCTAAGTATAATTTTCCCATGTCACATTATAGCATTCAAGTGAGAAAACCCTGCTTATTGTCTACTATCCCAGGTTGCTTGGAGGAAGGACAGAATAATTATCTTACATGCACAAAACCAGATAAGCAAAGAATCATGCTGGCAGGCGAATTACTAGTCTATCTAAAAGCAAAGAATGTGTCAACTAACTTTTCTACCAGTCTGATTCTTTGCTTATCTATTCGTAACTCTTGCAGAGCTCAACTTGCACTCCCTTGGACTTCAAAACCAGCACAGAGAGATATTAAATGTTCATTTCTACAAACCCCCAATGCTTGATGTGGAAATTTCCAAGAAGTGTACACCTAAACCTAACTAAATTTGCCACCTGTATTCTTCAGTGAAATGCAGATCCTGTCCTATACTGAAAGTTCAGAACAAGAAATGTCTGTAGACATATGCTTAGACAGCTATGATCACTAACTAGTTTGAACTCCAATTAAAATTGTGAAGAAACAGAACCTTTCTACACATCGGATGATGCATCAACAGGGGCGCACATGAGGCAGGGAATAGCGTGCAATTTGTCAAGTGCACATATAATGAGGAAAAAAGTCTCCATTACCAAGCTCCTGAAATTTCTTACATTCATATAAACGAGAGCTACTTTAAGGACCTTTATGCCAGTGCCATCACAATGCCCCTACTACTGAAACACCATCATATTGATATGAATGGGTGTATATTCTGGAGGTCATAGCATAAGGAGAGAGAAGGAAAAAGTCACATCTATCATTCAAAGAAGTTAACTGCCTTGGTTGACAATTGAACAAGGAAAGAAAGTTAATGTTTTTATACAAGGAATGGCAGAGTAAATATTGACTTCCTACAGCACCTATTTCCATATAGAAACATATATCTATGAAGGAAAGAATGGGCCAATGTTATAAAAATGGGGCTCTTAAGTGCACTGCTAGGGATTGAGAGGAGATATCTGTCTGCATACAGAAATGTCTTCCAGACCTTGACAACAATGCATCTAAATTCAGTCACTCCATTTCTAACCCAGATTTACTGTGTTGCACTAATTCATAGCCAGTCAGTTATTTCCACAGTTGGCAGATCCACTAAGAAGCACAGATCCAATATAAGCTTCTCTATTCTCTGCATCTAATTCTTTCAACAATAAATTATTGTGGCACAAGTGTTTAATTGCCATTTATCTGTGGTGCAAATGTTGTAGAAGTGACCATGACATTCAACAGATCTCGAATCTGTGAGTAATGTCATCATTTTTGCTGGCTGGTACCCACACAAGACCCTTCTACAACTGAAAGTAACAAAGAAGAAAAAGAATGTTATTGCAAAGACAAATAACATTTAGAATGATCACACTCATCTTAGAATCCTACTCTGCTAATACTTATAACTTACTGGCAATGAACTGCACCAGTACTCAATCCAAGCCCACTATCACCCTGAAGTAGGCAACAGGAAAACCATATACATGCAATTCTGACCTTTACTGAAGATTAGCCAAGAATCACACCTGAATTTTATGAAATTAGGATTTAAACCACAATCATCATCCTGCCTAGTTTTAAAAGCACACGTTGTTTAGTATCTTTTACAACATAAATTATCGGCTTGTTATCTTTCTGCTGGCAAGGGTCTTTGTGAAACTGACTTCACTTTTCGCAGAAGAGTGTATTTGTATGAGTTTGCACATTTAAAAGGAGTTTTATTTAAAAAATGCTCCTTGTTCATTTTGTTTTGATTCCACTTGCTTTATTTCACTGTTACCTGCCCTATGGCTTACTTGTGGAAGAAAGGAGGAACACAAATCAAGTCAATTGTTGTGCATGAGTCACTCTCTCTCTCTCTCTCCCTACTATGTACACATACTGTAGACCTCTAACTTACTAGTGTGGTGCAGCTACACTAGTATTCTTGTTCATCCACATAAATAAGTTATATTATTTTTTTATTTCAATATGCCACTGCTTTCTTGTTTATTTGAGGTTTTACTATGTTTATTATTATCCTGATATTATCCATCATAAATGTTGTAAGCTGAGTGGCCTCCAGGCCAGATGGAGTACAGTAGGACCCCGGTATCCGCTGGGGATTGGTTCCAGTCTTCCCATGGATTACATAAGAGAGAAGCCAACACACACACACAGACACACACACACACACACACAAAACCTTGTTGTTTTGTAACAGTAGCTGGCTTTACGGCTGCTGCTTGTGACAGCAGCTTGCTTTACAGCTGCTGTTTTATGACAGCAGCTTGCTTTATGGCTCCTGTTTTATGACAGTAGTTTGCTTTACAGCTGCTGTTTGTGACAGTAGCTTGCATTGCGGCTGCAGAACTAGTTATTTAATTTTTCTTCTGCCAACTGTAGATAACTGAATCAGTGATTAATGAATCAGTGGACACAGGGATCCTACTATATAAGTCAAATAAGTAAGTAAATAAAATAACTGGGCAACTTTGCCAAGAATAAAGAAAAGAGTACATATATTACTCTTGAATTATTTAGAAGTGAAGCCCGTTACTCCTCTTCCCCTACTTCACTATTATGATAAGCTGCAGTTGCAAAATAGTTCAAGCCAGGTTATTCACTGCACCATTAACAGATGTAAGATACAACACCAGGGATGTACCGTCCTAAAGGTGCCAACAATCTCATGACAGACGAGGAATTTCTCATATAGGTTGAAAAACAACCACCAATCCTGTAGTAAAAACTGTTCCCAGAAACTGAGATCCAAACTCCTATCTCTGTGACTTTACTGTAGTGCAAAAACTTTCAGTGCTTGTATAACTCAGCTGGATGCAGTAGTGACTGGCTGGGAAGCCATGGGCCAAGACTTCCTTCCCACTGTGGCTTTTGAAAGATGAGTGGCTAAAATCTCCAAGATTATGTGTGGCTGATGGGGATGTATATCCTGACATCTATGTGGCCTTGGCCAATGGTCCCAGAGAAGCAACTGGTAAACCACTTCTGAAGGATGCTTAGCAAACCACAGGTCTTCAAACCTTTGCAAACTTACAACATCAGAGTTAATGGTGTCCAATAAAAAGAGATGATCTTAGATGGCACCAACAGCTGTTCGTGGGAGAGGGGCATTCTAAATCACACCTCACATTTTCCAAAAGGAGCTCAGGAAGACATACTCATCCACTGTATCATCACAGCAACCCTGTGAGGTAGGTTCAGACTCATTCATTGTGCCAAGGTCACCCAAGCCAGCTTCAAGATTTCAACTCCTATCAATCAGGCTAGTACAACATGGGTCCAGTTTCCTGCTCCTTGGGCCCTGGGATGTGTTTGGGGCACCAAAATGCTAAAAGAAATGGTTTTAAAATGCTAAAAAAATTAAATAAATCAAATTGGCTTGAAATCTAGCTAAAGTACTGGGGGGGGAAGAGAACAGGCATTTGGACTTCTTAAACCAGTTAGGGAGAGCACGAAGGATGTTATTTTCAAGGGTGGACCACCACTCCCTCAACATTTCCAGCAGGCAAAGCAATCTCCACTTTGTTCCTTGCTGGAAAAGTAACTTTTTTCTTACTGGGGGAAAAGAGAAGAGCAGGTGAACGAGGATGGAGGAGGCGAATGTCTACTACAGAAACCTCTCTTTGCCCACCCTTCCCTGGGGTACACACAGGGTGCCCTTCCCCCCCCCCCAAATCATGTCCACAACGTCATCGGTGGGTATAAGGTGCAACTGAGGGGGGCTACCAGCCCTAGACACAACCCCCGCAGAAGCCCCCTTCCCAGCCCAGCCCAGCCCAATTCTGAACTGCCCAAGCCGTCCCTGGACCGGGGGGTTGCTGTAACCACTGAGCCACCGCTGCCTCTCCACCTGTGCGGGGTGGGGGTCGTGCCCCCCCAGACAATAGCAACGGGTCGACCTCCTCCTCCTCCTCCTCCCTCCCCCCCACTCGCCACCCCTCCCCCACACACCCGGCCCCCTCCCCCTCCTTAGAAACCCCTCAGGCGCGGGGGGGGGAGGCCTTGGCAACCGGGAACGGGGGGGTGGGGGTGGGGGTGGGTTCTCCCTTGGGCGAGGAGGGGGGTCCTTGCTGGAGGAGGAGGGGGGCCAAACGAAGAAGGGGGAGAGGGCGTGTGTGAGGCGTCGACGCCCCTGCCTTCCGCGCCGCCTGAGGCCCGCCGCCGCCGCCCCCCCCCACACACACGGCTCCCCGTGAAGGCGGGAAGACCGGGCGGGGCTGGATCGGGGCGTCCCCCCTTTTTTTTTCCCCTCACGCCTCGCCCTCCCTTCCCCTCACCTCAAGGCGGCGGCGGCCTCCCTCCGTCCCTCGCTCGCTCGCTCGCCTGGTCGAGCTGAAGGTGCCTCCCTCGCGCGCCTCCGTTTCCGCGCACTGCGCAGGCGTAACGCTCGAGACCCGCCCACCTAGCCCCCCCACACACACACCCACACACACTCTCTCTCTCGCGCGCGCGCGCGCTCTATCGGGGCCCCGCCTCCCTCCCGGCCCCCAGGGCGCATGCGCAAGAAGGGCCCGCGCGGGACTCCTCCCTTTTCTCTCTCTCTCTCTTTCTTTCTCTTCCACCCACCGCCCGTTCTTCGGTTGCTGGGCGCGCGCGCGCGCAGTCGTTCCCCGCGCGCAGGCGCAGTGGCACCCTTATTTCCCCCCCCCACCCACCCCTCCGCCCCCCCGAGTTCTGCTCCCAGTTCAGCCCCCCACACACACACACACGCCCGTAGTGTTTAATTCGGTTTTCAAGGTGTGGTTGTTATTCACGGCCGTTCTCGCAGTCGGAGTTGGACCCGGTGAAGGTTTTCGAATTATGTGTGATTTTGGGATTATTATTATTATTTTTAAAGAGAAGGGAGCCTTCGATCCATAGCACAAAAATCCGAACTGAGAAATAAGTTGGTTTTTTTTTAAATATCTAATAGTCTTCTCCGACCCGTTTGGGAAATAAAAGTCAGCCTGTCTTTTGTGAGCTTCGCATCCAGTTGTTCGTGGGAGAACCTTTCAACGATGGTGTGCTTTCTATGCTTTTCTTACCCGCTTGAGTTCTCCTGTAGCTTCAATGGTGGCTTCTAATGCTGCAAAATACCCCTCGATTCCGTTCTGTAGCTTTGTTGTTGTTTTCGGATGCTGTAAGATACCCCTCGATTCCCCGTTCTTAAACTTGAATATGTCTTAAATGTACTGGAGTGCAGATGGCGAAAACAAAGACCTTTCTCTCCAGGCAACCTTTCCCTGAATGATGGATGGACTACCATTATAGGAATCCATAGACTGCACTTATATAGTTTTAATGTAATGTAATGTCTGTTAATCCTGTAAGATGTCCCTCAATTCCTTGTTCTCAAATACTTGAAATCCTCTGTGGGATCAGTTCCCCGCTGGAAGGTTCCACTCACCCCCTTTAGCCACTGACACGTTAGTTCTTTTTCTTGGGCTTTCCTTGTCTCATTCCATCGTGGCCCAGTGATTAAATAAATGCCTGTCCTGCAGGTAAAACTGGGCTCACCACCTGGGGTTCAATCCCAGGTAGCAGGCTCAAGGTTCACTCCGCCTTCCATCCTTCCGAGGTCGGTAAAATGAGTTCCCAGCTTGATTTGGGGTGGGGGGGCAATGTGTAGCCTGCACACTGTAATTTAAACACTGTAAACCGCCCAGAGACTACTTGTAGTGGTACGGGCGGTATATAAGCAGAACACTTTGCTTTAAAAACAGCACTTAAATTTCTGCCCAACAGGATCTCACAGACTAAACATAAAAGCTAGGTGCTCCCAACTAAAAATACTGTACAGCTTTTCTAAAAAAACCCAACAGTGCTAGACATGATCATGCGACTGTAGGCAGCGCCGTGATTTATTTTTAAAACAGATGCAACAATGATGCCTGAAAAAGCATGTGTGGGTGGAGAAAACAGGGGAATCCAAGTAATTATTGCACTGCATGGGCTCATCATAGATAGTGAACGACGACTGGGAAGATTGTTAGCTCTTTAAGCCTTGTTTCTTGTTTGTGTGGTTAACCCAAAAACACTCTAACAGCTGCTGCCACTGCAGCAGAGAAAGTATCCTAAAGACCCAGTGGAATACTAGGAAAAAAAGGCAACTTGGGGCGGGGGGGAAGCTGCTTAAAGGCTTTAAGATGGGCAGCTAGAGGCTGCAGCTTGCAGCTCATGAGGGCAAAAGGCTACTAGGCTCAGCCGTCAATCTGTGTCAGGGCCACCTCCACCGCTCTCCTTCTCCTACATTTTGAGACGGTTGCAGAAATATACAGCAGGTTCTCAGTATCCACTGGGGATAGGTTCAAGGCCTTCCAGTTGATTATGAGAACCATGGATAAAAGAGAACACCAAAATTCCCAAAAAACCAAAAACCGGTTTTGTGACAGTAGCTGGCTTTATGGCCGCTGTTTTGCAACAGTAGTTTGCTTTACAGCTGCTGTTTGTGACACTAGCTTGCTTTGCAGCTGCTGAATTATTTATTTCTTTTTCCTCTGCCAACCATAAATAAGTGAATCAGTGGATAATGAATCAGTGGATACGGGGGTTCCTACTGTATTGGTCAAGGCAGGCAATGGATTTGTTAGGACTAAATGTACAAGGTCCTCCAGCTCCCAATCAGACAAGACACAAGTCATCAGATATAACCTAGCACTTTTATTGAGACCTCTCATCAATGTGGAACTTCAAGAACTCGACAAATGTAAATAAACGCCCCAAAAAAAAAAGTGGAACGCAAAAGGCACTTCTTGCTTAGGACACTGGCCATGGGATGGGCAGGTAAACAAGCCGGCTTCTCTGTACAACACCAGCCAAATTAGCCTCTCCTAAGTCCAGTTGCCCTCAAGCACGGCCCTCCCCCGTGTTTTACACAAGCCAGACCCCCTGTAGGTTGCCACCCAAGGCTTTTCTGTAGGACACCTTGGCCTAGCAGGGAATGCTGGGGAACTGTCAAGGAATCATGGTGCCAAAATGAAGTTTAAAAAGCTGCCATTTGAGACAAGGGCTTCTCTGTACTCACACCCCGTCCCAAACACAATAAATAAGCAATTGTTTTTTTAAAAAAATTGTTTTCAAGTATGTAGGGTTTTTCTCTCCCCACCTCCTTTCCAAATGCGCTTGTACTCTAGGACTGGCTTCAGAATGCTGCTGTTTGGACCTGGCTGAAAAATAAACCCTGGGGTTGTTGGGTTGTTGTTTATGTTTTTTTGTGCAAGATGAAGTTCAAAGTGTGCAGCCTAAAGACCTTGGGCCCGACCGTGTGATTCCTCTGGAATAGGCCACAAGGCTGGCAAAGTGCCCATTTGATAACATGGGCAAGTTTTGGCTAGTACTAAAATGGTGCATAGGTTTTCATAAATCAACCCCCCCCCCAAGATTAGAGATTAAAAGATTCAACTGTGGCGCTAATTTGATGAACCCAATAATCACAGGTGGGTGGACCAGAACTGCCTTTTTAAAAACCGCCCTAGACTGTCGTTCTAATAGAGGTTGCATGCAAGGGTATCTGTCGAGGTGGTTGCGGCTCGCATGAGGCTGACAGGTGGGAAGAACAAGCGAGCTTTATGTTCCCATTAGAGCCAAGTAATTGCACCATGCTGCTCTAGACCTGGACAGCAAATGCATGGAAGCACAGACTAGGTGCACATTACAAGGGAGGTTCCATTATTCACTGGTTGAAGTGTGTGTTTTGTGTGTGTGGAAGGGGGTGGGAATCATCATTAGCATGTAGTCCAAATATAGAAGACTCGAGTGAGATACTGTTCTGACTCTATAGTCTGTTCCTCTCTCTATATAACAGATAAGCGCCTATGCTCCACTGGCTTTACTCATACGTCAAGCACACCAGGAAGAGGAGAAAGCACAGTGCAATTTGCGGTCCCCAGAGGACTAATGTTGATGGCAATGGACAGAGTGTGCCAAGTTAAAAGAGTAGAGAAGGACAGGACCAGTTTAGTTAACAGGGTTCTTTCCCACAGAAGAGCCTGAAGGTTTCTCTGTAATGACACCAACAGGTCTGGGGAAAGAAAGCCCGACATAATCAGTATTTAAGCTTTCTGGGCACTTCCCATGGGAAGTTGTTCCTACCAAAGTGACCATAGGCTGCAGTCTTCTGATAAATAGGCTTCTTCAGATCCAGATCCCTGGAATATACAAGTCCGTAACTCAATACAGGGCATTCACCAAACAAAGCACAAGCAGGTACACCAGAAGAAGAGGCCACCTGTCAGCAGGGATGGCCAACGCTGCAGGCCCAAAAGGGATGATGCCCCTCGCGCAAGATTGGCCTTTGCCCATGAGTCACATTCATGTCTGTTGCCTTTCTGGGTGCCAGAATCAGCAGTGCAATTCCTAAGGAAATCTAAGCCACTGGGCTCAGCTGACATGATGGGATACTTACCCTCTTTTATGAAGGGCTACATCCAGCTGCATGCAGATCGCAACATGACTCTCCACTGGAGATGGTACTCCCTCTCTCAATATCCAATTTTTATTCCAATCAGACCTGCCCAACAACTCCTACTGGAAGCTTCCAGGCTTGTTGCAAGCCCAACCCAGACCTCTCATATTTGAAGAGCCAAGCTCCCCGAGTTCTCCATGAGACTATTACAGCACCCAGTCTAAGAGAAGCAGCCAGCAGCCCTGAAACCTCACAGGCCCAACATGACTAGCTAGAATTTGGTACCGAATAGACTCCCGGGAAAATATTCAATGCTAATTTGGCTTCTCTAAAGCACATATCATGTAAACTGTTCTAGGTTTTGGCCTCCTTGTACTCCAGGTACGCAACCATTCGCCAGGAGGGACAAATGGTCTTCCACTATGGTTTTAAATTCCTGTAACAATTCAGTACACAGTAGGATAGTTTTAATTAAAGTTTCAGTATTAGACAAAGCTTCTTGGGCCCAACCCACTTTAAATCCTCTCTGGGCTGGAGAGATTTGACAGACATTGTACAAGATAAACATGCCGATGCCAGAACCTTTTACTCAGCACTGTGCTTATTTGCTATAGATTAAGAAGGAACAGGGGCCCCAGGCCATCTCCTTCAGATACCACATTATCACGAACTAGGGACCTCTTGTGTTTATTTTTCATGGACAGAGCATGCTGCAGGAAAACCATTCCCCAAGCTGACAAGGCTGCTGCCTCTTATGATTAGAACTCCTCGGAGCTGGCCGTGAGTGACTTTTCTCTGCCACTAAGCAGTGGACCGGAATCAGACCACTAGGAGATGGCAACATCTGGGCCAAGAATTAAGGGCCACCCCTCTCTTAATTTGACTGTCTCTTTTTAAATAGATGCACATGCCACCCCTTTTTACCTGACAATGACCCCTGGGCGGAGGTCAAAGTTCTTCTTCACAATCTCCAGCAGCTCATGCTCACTCTTCTGCGAAGTGCCATAATGGAAAATTGAGACGGACAGGGGGTGGGCAACACCAATGGCATACGAAACCTGAGGGCAAAATTAATATAAAGCACAAATATAAAAGCTCAGGATTGCTTCAGCTGACAACTCCTTTCTTCAGATTACTAGGGCCAAATTTCCCCAGAATAGATTACTTGCAATTTTCTTTCTGACTGAGCTTTCCTGTCTGATTTTAATTTTGCTCCAGTATTATTGTTTTTTTAGTTCAAAATAATAATTAATTCTACTCCTCCATGTTCCCTTCACCACATCTAAAGGTCTACCATCCAAGTTATCTGTTCATGGTGTAACAACCAAATTTCTGATTCAGATTTGAAGACACAGACTATAAGCCACCTTGAATCCTTTGGGAGAGAGGTGACATATAAATATTGAAAATAGTGAGAACCATAAATAAAATCACCTCACAAGGTGCTATTACATCTGAGCATTAGTAGTATCTGATAAATCTCTGGACAGCCTCAGTTATTATTAACCTTCTAAATGCAACCATCCATTTTCTAGACACGTTCAGCCTGTAAATAAATTTGAAAATTTCACACGCATCTTTGCAAACGTCTGAGACTATTGAGATCGTACCTGAACAAGCACTCTTCGACAAAGGCCTGACTTCACAAGGGATTTTGCCACCCAACGAGCAGCATAAGAAGCCGAACGGTCCACTTTTGTGTAGTCTTTCCCAGAGAAAGCACCGCCTCCATGCGCTCCCCAGCCACCGTATGTGTCAACAATGATCTTCCGGCCCGTCAAGCCAGCATCCCCCTGGAATGGTGAAATACAGTTGCGATTTCTTTCACCCATTGTCATGGAGAATCCACTTGTAGAACTGTTTCCCCACCCCCTCCACAAACCAGATTTAAGATAAAGCATAAGATTTTTTAAAAATGATCATCATTGTAACATTTTTGCATTTCATGATTTCGGAATTCCTTGACTGCAGCATACCATGTGGCTACTCAAGACACGAGTCTCTCTTGCAACGCACTACTGCACTTTCCCAAAGGATCCAACATTTGCCCAGATGGCTGGGTGGCTGGTGGGAGCAACCACCCACCCACCCTTACCTGAGGACCCCCAATGACAAAACGGCCGCTCGGCTGCAGGTGATAGACTGTATCATCATCGAGGTACTGCGCAGGCACGACAGCTCTGACCACTTTTTCTTTCAGAGCATCCCTCATTTCATCCAGGCCAATCTTCTCATCATGTTGCACAGAAATGACAATGGTGTGGACTCGAATTGGGATAACAGCACCACGGTCCTGCCTGTACTGCACCGTCACCTGAAAGGAACAGGATACATCGGCGTTTGGCTTTGCTCCATTGTTACCCTTCAGCCTGCACTAAGAGTGCAGCTCCGAGGCCTCCCCATGAAGAGAAGTACAGAATACATCCGCTAGGACTCCTCCTCTACGGGCTTCAGGGATCTGTTTTTATCTCTGCC